>VDFB02058242.1:658412713-658500577 GCA_007258455.2 Sequoia sempervirens | reverse complement strand
TAATTCTCAATATTTTTAAATTTTGAATTTTTCTTTAATTTAATTTTTAAATTTTGATTTTTATATTTAAATTATATTTTAATTTTAATTTTGATTTTCAAACAGGTTGCCGAGACCTGTTTTGCCTCCAACACAATTGTGTTGAGACGACTTATAAAGGTTCGTGAGGCACTATGTGCTATGGTAATCAGCCCTAATTGGGTTGTATGGAGGCAATCTAGCAATGAAAGGGCAAATAGGATCAAGCAAAGGGTCCTAGATGATGGTTGGTGGGATCGTGTTGAGTATCTCGTCAGTTTCACCGAGCCCATACTGAGCATGATCCGTTACACTGACTTGGATAGACCTGGTTTGGGCGAAGTATATGATGGTATTGACTCAATGATTGAGAAGATGAGATCCATCATCAATGCAAAAGAGGAAGATCCTGAAGAAAAGTTCTTCAAAGAGCTACAAGAAATCATGGTTGATAGATGGAACAAAATGACCACTCCCTTGCATCTTCTCGCTTTTGCATTGTGTCCCAAATATTATAGCCCTGAGATACTTTCTACTTCATCAAGAGTTGCTCCATATAGGGATGGTGAAGTGGCCCAAGGGTACAAGGCAGCAATTCGTAGAATCTTCAGTGATCGTGACCAACGTGATCGAGTGAGGGCTGAGCTTATGGCTTTTGCATGCTCTGGGAGTGTTGATCAGAATATGGATGCTCTTCGAGACAAGTGTAGGGTGGCTGCTCATAGTTGATGGTACTTCCATGGGCAAGAATACATGCACCTCCAACCTATTGCAATAAAAGTTTTATCCCAAGTAAGTTTTATAATTTATATTTGTAATTTTAATTTTAATTAATAATTTTGTTTAGTTAATTTTTGTAACTCTTAACTATTTATTAATTTAGTTTGGTCTTAATAGGTTGCTAGTTCATCCTCTCTTCTCGAGGGAATTGAGCACATACTCCTCATCCACTCAATAAAACGCAATAGGGCTACATCTAAAAAATGAGGACCTCGTGTATGTGCATTCAAACTTGCGCCTCTACACACACAAAACACATAGTTCTTGCAAAGAAGGAGACACAAGGAGGTGGGATATTGGAGCCAGAAAGCAGCTGAATTGATGCTTCCATGTCACTTACGTACCTGATATTGATGATGACTATCAAATTGCTGTACTACTAATCGAGTAATAGAGTGAAAATTAGTTAGTATGTATTAAATGAAAAGCATTAATGCTATTTGTGGTTCTACACAAAATTTAGCATCTAATGATGCTGCTTTTTTGATGACCCAAATGATTCAGATTGATCAATGATCAATAATTAATAATTATTAATGGCTGATTGTAAACTTTAATTTATAATTCTATATCATGACATTTGACTTTTGAGTATAAAGTGGTGGTGTATTTTGCTATGTTATTTGACTATTAATATGGTGGTGTATTCTGAACTTAATTCATCGCTGCAAATATGTATATATTTTGATTTTATATGTTTTTGTATTAATTAACCCAAAACTAACCCAAAACGTAACCCAAACCCAAAAACTCAATCGCGAACTGGTTCTCGAACCCAAACTCAACCTAAACCAACCGTAACTTAGAGTTATTCCAATAAATTAATATCAAAAGGATGACTTTATATTTAATTGATTTAATAAAGTGATTAAATAAAATAATACATCATAAAGTCACTTAAAGGAATAAAATAATGTTATTTCTAGAAGCTTCTTGAAGTTGGATATAATTTTTTATAAGGAGCTCAATGCAAGCCATCTTGATTATGTCTGGGATTATTTTCTATTTCTCATACCTGTGTGGTATAAGTTGAGGCTTGCATTGCTTGAGGGTTTGAAGACTCTAGAGTACCAGGTTCAGTTATGAAAGATCAACCTGAGCTGGAGTTGTTGAGAGATCTATCCAAGGTTTCTACATTGTGCTTCATTGAAGAATTTATCAGGTGCAATAGCTGTTGTATTATTGCCCTAGCTCGATTGATGTGATAGCTGGTTTATTATCACATCTTCATCATTGCAACAGCTGATGTATTGTTGCAACTACATTGTGAAGGAAATGTCATTTGTTGAAGGTTTGTTCAATTGCAGTAGTTGAGGTATTGCTGTGAATCCATTGAAGGAGATCTTAGTTTTCTCATTGGGCAAATTTAATGGCCTTTGGCCAAATTTGGATTTTGTTGGAGTAATTCGATTTAGAAAAGCATTTACAAATTTTGGTGCAAATTATAGTATTTAGAAATTTGGAGAAGATTAGATATTCATACTTGCAGGTTCGGCTAATCATATTTTGCTTGAAGAGTTCGATTTATTTGAAGGAGTTGTCGATATTTATACTTGCAAGTTTAGTTTGTTTTATTCACCACAATGGACAAAAGGACAAAGATTGAATAGAAACAAAATCAAATTGTTTTCTGAGGAAGTCGTAATTCTTTAAAGAGAATTCTTGCACAGTCTTAGGAGTCAAGTAAGTCTAAATTTAGGAGTGAATCATCAGTGAATGAGACAAGTAATGTGACATGTATAGACTTTGAAGGGTTTGCATATACAAATTGTTTTGGAAGAAAAGTGATTTTAATCTCTGCTAAATCGCGGCCTTGTTGGAAGAGCTTGGATAAGACAAAACGGGCTTGTTGGAGGAAATCGTGGTCAAATAATATTCACATTGTGGCTATTCTGAAAGATACAAAGTAGGCAAATAAAGACAAATTAGCATTTGGACTCAAGAAAAGACAATTTTTGAAGAATACATCGGGTTTTTATTCAGCCACACTTTACAAGTTGAATAAGACAAGGATTGAATAATTTGTCGGGAGCTCCTTGCATGCATTCATCATATTGATGTTTAAGCCGCCTCATATTAGATATAGAGGGACGATTTCTATAAAAAATAATTGCAGAGTCTTTGCATAGCATTTGCCACCTCAATAATCGTTGGTGAAGAAATAATCTTTGAGGAAAGCTAAACATCATCTTATGTATGGCGCTGGAGAGAGACGTTTTTTGAAGATAGATTAAATCGAGCTCATAAACCTTGAATTGCAACATACTATCGAAGTGATTTTGGAGGCTCATCCAGGCGCAACAGTTTCATAGCCAATAAACAGTTCAATTTGCATTTTTGATGATAGCGGATTTAGTGTGGGTGAAATCGTGGCAAGTATCACGTGACTTCTTAGGCCGACATTCACTAGGTTCTCATTATTTGCATTATAAGCACTGCATTAGAATTGCATATAGAAGACTTTTTACTGTCATTATAGCAAGTCTTGTATCATTGCTTTGGAGTCATTACATCATTGTATTGCTCTATTAGTAGTTGTTGGACATTGGCATATAATTGCACATTGTAAGCTGTCCATTAGGACTAGGGTTGTCTGAGCTTGTTAACAGTTTGTAATCAGCATTGGAGATTGTCATTAGCTGTACTCAATTGCATTACACATTTGCAATATTCAATATGATTTGGAGGTTGCACATAAACTGTTTGTCAAAATGACTCCCAGTTGTAGATGTCAATTACTTTCATATTTAGTCAACTTATTGCATTAGAAATCAACAAATACATCTCTCTTTATATTTTAGTCATTGTTAGTAGCAGTCTCTTATGCACTTGGAGTTATTATATGCACCAACATACAAAGTAAACAATTATCAGCTGGAAAGAGAGCACAAGTATATTGTTTGATGAAAGTGTTGAAAACAACAAATTAAGTTGAGATTTTGGTAGGGACATTATAGTGGTATCAGAGCTAGTGAACTTGCCAGCCTGTTGGGTAGATTGGATTTGCTTTCAGCTAATCAATCACAAATCAAAATTTCAGTTGGTTTCCATGGATATGTTTCTTTGGTGAAGTTTCCTCTTCTCCGAGAGGCTCCATTCTATGTTTGTTTTCACACTGCTATTTGAGTTGGTTTCCATGGCTACTTTTATCCTGATAGGTGCATAGAAACATATACCCACATTTGTCAAGCTACTGGCATAAATCAAAACAACCCCACGCACCTTGTGAATCATATCCATGATGGAGCAAAAAGTACCTCTGCTGCCCAAAGATGTGAAGAATTCATCAACACTCCATCCTCTAACTCCAAATGACCATCCTAATCACTCCTCTCCATACCCACAGCTGCTGCCCTCAGAGTGTCACCTGACAGAATTCCAACCAACAAAGTAGGACAGCTATCAACCAATGAAGTAGGAGGTAAATCCCATGATGATGGTGTGGGGATACTGCTGCCAACAAGCCCATCCATCACCAAAGATAATGCATCTGTATCCTGTGTGTGAACACTAGGAGATCTCACACTGCTATTTGAGTACAACTAATGACAATTTCAGTTGGTTTCGATGGCTACTTTTATCTTGATAGGTGCATAGAAACATATACCCACATTTGTCAAGTTGCTGGCATAAATCAGAACAGCCCCACATACCCTGTGAATCATATCCATGATGGAGCAAAAAGTACCTCTGCTGCCCAAAGATGAGAAAAACTCATCAACACTCCATCCTCTAACTCCAAAATGACCATCCCGATCACTCCTCTCCATACCCACAATTGCTGCCCTCAAAGTGTCCCCTGACAGAACTCCAACTAGCAAAGTAGGACAACCATCAACCAATGGAGTAGGAGGTAAATTCCATGATGATGGTGCAGGGATACTGCTGCCAACAAGCCCATCCATCACCAAAGATAATGCATCTGTATCCTATGTGTGAACAGTAGGAGATCTCACACTGCTATCCACATCTTGTACCTTGGCTACCATAGATGATTGAGACTCTGCTGAACATGTCATACATCTAGCCAAGCTCAACTCCAAGCAAAGCTCCTCAACATGACTCTCGGAATCCTGAAGTACCAATTGAGTACAAACCAAAGAATCCCTACTGACCTCAAGCTCTTAAGAGAGCTTATTAGCCTCCTCTTCTTTCCTCATCAAGGCATCTGATGTAATGTCTCCTTCTAGTTAGACATTCACACATCAACATGATTAGCCTATTAGGAGTGGATAGAGGGTCTTTGTGGCAAGTACCTAGCCAGCAGTTGACTTCTACTCCTGGATTCAATGGTTTAATGGGGGTTTCCTATGTTCTTTTGAACGTTGGAAAATCTAATGTTGTGTTATGCCAAATGTTGGAAAACACGTGTTATCTGGATGTTTGAAAACATAATGTTTTGCCATCATGTTTGCATTTTATGAATTATGAAGTTGTATTTTAATATTATTATAAAGTGCAAATTAAAAATAAAATAATTAATGATTAATTAGAAGCTTCTAGAGGGGGCTGACCTCAAGAGGAGAAAAGTATATAAAGAGGGGGTAGGTTTGGCTTTGAATCATCCAGGATATTTGATACTTGATTTTGGTATACTTTGTTGTGGAGAAGCCTTGGGTTTCTACAGTCCATATTGGAGGTCTTTGGGAACAAATAATCCCATTGATTTGCATAACTGAGGTAGTGAAACTATCTACTGAAGGGTTGTAGCTGTTGGAGGTGATATTTTAGTCATCTCATCAGCTTCTTGGAGAACTACGATTTTATTCATGGAGGCCAAAGGGTGCATGAATTTCTTCTTCTAGCTAGAGCCCTCCACTTGTGGGGTTAATTCAATGGTGTTTGAGGCTTGAAGGATGACTTGGAGGCTGCAAATGATTTTATATTGCATTTTATATCAGAACAGGGGCGGCTGGCATAAGACATCGATTTGGGCTAGAGAGATCAATTTGGATTGATATTTGTTGCTACATCATCATTATTATAGGCGCTGCTATAACCGGGTTCCTCTTGTATTTTGAAGTAGTTTTGCATTGACATTTCAGTCATCTAGTCTTGCTGCTGTAGATAATCATTTACATCTGATTTGGCATTATATAGAACACTCATTGTAAGCTAAGAGTCTTGGCTATTCATATCAGCATTGTACTTGAGATTGCATTCAATAATGTAGGGATAAGTTGCATGCCAATTGTTTGATGTAATGCTTATATTGATTGAGCTCTAGATTATCATATGAGTATGCATGCCAAGTGTTTGTGAAAATGTCAATTGGCTGTAGGTGTACATTTCTCATGTAGAGTTCATGTATTTGCATCCAAAGAGACAAAAAGTAATTGCATCTTCATCTTAGATTATTGCTTAGACATTGTAGTGTTAATTTGCAAGCTTTAAAACTCATTTGAGACCATTTCAAGACAAGCAAGCAAACTGAAAATACAGAACAACAAGTTTAGAGGTTGTATGAGAAATGTTTGACAATATTCCTTGAGGCCTTAATCAACAAATTAGGGCTAGATATTGCAAGGAATATTACAGTGGTTTCAGAAGTGTGAACATTGTCTTTTTTGGTCTATCCCTCTCCTTTAGGGTGAAAAACCCTAGAAGTGTTAGAGGGCTCTTAGCAACCAAAATCCTTGTTCACATTTTGGTGAACCTAATGATATTCCTTGAAGGCAAATTCACATCAGTACTAGCAAGGGATATTATATCTGAATAGATCCCAACAAGGTTAAGAAGGTGGTCATCGTTTGAAAGAAGGTGTAAGAAGTTTGACTTCATTGTTCCCAAATCTTCTTTGATGATTTGTAGACTGTCATGAGAAGACTCTGCCTCTATCCCCTTTGTCTTCTCTCCAATTGAACCATCCAAAGATGATCTTGAATCAGTTTGTGCATTCTATCCTGATGAGATAATGCTTCCACAATCCCATCCTCGTTCACCTTCAACTGATTCCTCCAATTGTGTGGACTATGAGGTGTATGTCTAGCTTCTATTCCACATGGAGAAGCTTTTAATTGTGCTTGAAATTCTTTTTCCACAAAATCTTGTATGCTCTCATTATGATTTGGAATTAGGATATCATTAATTCCATCTGTAAAATCATCAATGTCCTGAGTAGGTGCCCAAATACAAGTGGACCTAGGCTGCTCCGTGTATTCGTCATCATCCCGCTCAGCTGAACCATGGGGGTGGCCTGCTATCCTCTTGAAGAGAAGATGAAACTTGTAAACCAAATGAGATCAGCTTTCCTGTAGTCAGTTGTACTTTGAACTTATCAATTTTCTGCTCAACTAACCGTCTTGAGAGATCATATGCTGTAGTCGAAACATGCTGCCCTCCTCTCCAAATGTCTAACAAATCAGATCTTAACTGCTTGCAAGCTTCACCATCTACATCTAGGATCACGGATAGGATGTTGAACATATCTATCTTCACCTTGAATTACGTTTCCTGATCCTTGATATGAAGCAATCAAATAAATGGAGAATGAGACCATCATAATCAAACATGATTAAATATGAATGCACCTATGCCATCAATTCTAAAATTCTGATCCTCTTATTGAAAGTTGGGCTTTTGATGTCTCTTAACCTGTGAAAGCTTTCAATAGTCAACTGCATGACCTCTCTTAATTTGTCATCATCATAGGGAATTGTAAACCTCATAATCTCACTTATGCAAGTGACAACCATCAATTTTACTTCTTCATCTTGATGTCTCATCAATTTTGGCTTGACCAATGAGTGCACCAATGGAGACAAAGCTGTACTCATTATTTTAGAAGGTTATTGAATGATTTTAGATAAACAACCTTCAGCCTCTTCCAAAATGCTCAGAAGTACTTCTTTGGACTGAGATGAGTCATTAAGTTTTATACCTGCAATGTAGAGTTTCCCCACATATTTTCCTTTTTCCTCTGCAATCTCCGACCATACTTGATACTAAGTTCCATGTAATCAGCAAAAGATAGATCAGCGTGAAAATCAACTCTCAAAGATGTATAATTTCCATAGACTTCCCAAAAGATTTTCTCTTCTCTGAGAGACTCTATTCTATGTTTGTTAAAAGTAGCCATGGAAACCAACTGAAATTTTGATCTGCGATTGATTATCTGAAACCAAATCCAATCTACCCAACAGGTTGGCAGGTTCACTAGCTCTGATACCACTGTAATGTCCCTAGCAAATTAAGTTGAGATTTTGCTATATCTTTTGGAACCACATCCAATCTTTTGGAAGCCATATCTTTTGCATGCAGGCTCAAAATTAGGTGTTTTTAAATTTGAACTTGCATAATTTTTCAAAGGAATCCAAATATGCAGTTATATTCATGTTTGATGCCCTGCAACACATGCCCCCACTTTTCCATATAATGAATTCATCACAATCCTTTTTGGATCAATTACACTCTGAAAACTCATGATTAACCCTGAGCAACCACCGCTCACCTCATTTGCTGTGTTGTTTGCTGATTTTTTCAAAAGTGGTCGTGTACCTTTCCTTCTTGTGGTTCCTTTTTACACAATAAGATTGGAAATTTTAGTTAAGGGTTAACGCTGGGGCATTCTAACTTTTCAAGTTTAACTTTGAATAGATTAACTTTTGAGTTAAAATTTAAACACTAGTGAGGGTTTTTCTTGTAATTACATCATGATGAGGGTTCAGTATAAAACATTGGTTGCCTCTAAAATACTATTTCAGGACCAACCATATATTACATAAACTGTCTTAGGTAAAAGTAAAGCAATTCTTTTTAAAAATCCTACTAATTTTAAAATTTGAATATTTTTAATGTAATATGTTTATTTCTTTTCTCTGCTCTATGTTTTACATGAAACAACAAAATCAAAATTTTCTCTGTTTTATGAATATAATATTCCTTTTTCAGTGTTTGCCAAGTTTCTCCTGTTTTAAACTTGGTAATTGAATTCCATTTACACTTTTGCCACACTGTGTGAATGTCATGAAAATCGAATGCTGCTATGGGATGGAAAAATCCTTGTGAACGTCTATTATTGTGGTCTTGTGCTGGCAATCATTTGTGTTGTCCGCAACTGTGTGTGGAGTGATTTTTTTCTGGTGTGTTCTGAGTAATTATTAATAATTACCTGCAAATTAGAATCTGTAGTAAATTTTACTAGAGATATTTAATTTTATTAAAACAGTGTTGGAGTTTTTTTATTTATGATGATTTTGATAACAGTCTTTTGCCATCTTTAATACATCTGCTTTTTTCTTAATATGTTTTCTAACAAGTATAGTCATATTTTGTATGCCTTTGATCAGTATTAAAATAGTGTTGCTTTACGCATATAAATTTAACCTTATGAGACTCATTTGGCAGAAATGGCAATTTTTATGGTGTTCAAGAGGCAAATCAAGTGATCCAACTGCTTCCACCACTAACTCTGAGAATATTTCACAAGAATCAAGCAACGATGACACTGTCTCATCACACTTCATTTTGAAGCAGATTCAAAAGCTACGAAAGGCAAGATTCTGACTTCCATTTCTGTTAAAGCTTCAAATGCTTTTATGAATTGGTGTTCTTTAACTTCAAAATGTTTCTCCAATCTCTAGTAATAAATTTGTGACACTTAACATTCACTGACCTTACTTTGGCTCTTTTGCTGTTGACTTTAAATCTATATCATGTATTTTATCTTCATATTATTACCTTCAAATACCTCAACTATGTCACTGCAATTCTTTTTTTGTTGGCTGTAGTGTTATTTTGAGTCAAGGATTTCTGGCAGCATTATATGTTTCTGTCATATTCTGGGGCTGAGATTACATATTTTCAAAGTTCAGTTCATGTTAAGTTAAGCACTGTTTGGATTTGGACCTTTGGTTAATGTCTTTTTTCATTTGCAACAAATATGGTCCATTTTGGCCTCAAAGTGTAAAGTAACATACAATAACTAGGTATGTAATGGGATATTCCAGGCTTGAAAATTTGCATTAGTTGGGGCAGATCATTTATCTGGCAACATGGAATGATTATGAATCTGCTTAGGTAAGTTTTTGATAATTTATTGGATCACAAATTTTCTTGTGGTGCAGATGTGTGCTCTTTATGTCTTACTTGGCTCCTTGATTTTTATCTCTTTTTATATTTTAACTGTTGAAATTCAATGAGTGGTAGCACTTAATTGGGATTTACATGATTAATGAAGAGGAAAATTAAGAGGTATATGGATAGAACCGTCCAGTTTTCCCCCCTCCAAGCCCACCAACCCACCGTTTCAGGTAGTGGGTCCACCAACTATATATGCTATATATTTTTTGGTAAGATATGATAACTGTGTGAAAGTAATCGTCCTGCATTTCTTAAGTGAACAGATTATAAAGACAACAGTTGAAAATGAGTCTTTAGGCCTTAGCAGATAATTATGTTTATTGGAAAGAAGCTATTGTGCACAGGTCTGATGACCATGTTTAGCTACTAAGGATCCATGCTGTCTCAAATTTGAGCTTGAGTCAGCATGCTTACCACCTTAGAAAATAGTTTCTCTTATTGCATTGTTGTTTTTGAATATAGTAATAACTACACTTTTAATTTTTTCTTTACATCAGTGTATTTTAGTTTTCAGAAGTTTCAGATGGTAGCTTCTGGTAGTTTTAGATTTCACTTATATGACAGAGATTTAAGGCATTACATCAGTTAAGTTTTTATATAATTGAAATATTACTATTATGCCTCTAAAGTTCATTCAGAATTTCTGTTCAGGATTTGAGTTTTTGGAACTGCTTTTTGCTATTTCAGAAATTGAGATGTCCTTTCAAGAATCTAGACTTTCAGATTTGAGATTATAGACACTTTAGAAAGGTGCTACATCCCAAAGAAAAACTGTAGAACTTCAGCATAATCATCTGTAGTTGAAAATTTTAATGGGAGGATTTCTTGGTGGAAAATACACATGGAGGAACAAAATAATAGTGAACTAGTTCATTGCTAAATAAATCTAAAGATATCTTATTACTGAGCGCTCAACACAAGAAGCTACATATACAAACTGCAAAAGACTTCCTGCTCCTTATCTGATCATTGATCTTTATTTTTGCAACTAGACGACAAGCCTTCCAGTAGATCATAATGGAAATTTGAAGTATATAACTACAGGTTCCTGATGTATACCACTAATTGAAAAATGCTGGAAGGAAACTAGATCTATATAGGAATTCCAACTGTACAAATTCAACCAAAAGCGGTAATATATTAGTATAATGAATGCACAAAAAAGTGGGACAGAAACAGACAGAAACAGCTTTGGAAACATAACTATGATAAAGCCAGATTCCAAATTAACTGCCAGTTGGATAAACAAATATTTGGAAAGAATCATCTCCCAATTCTGGAGAAAAGGGAAAAGGCTCTTCGTAAAATAGAACAATAAATTGCTCAAAGAGAAGTAATTTTGGAGGTGAAAACCATGTTTGGCATGGAATGGGGATCAGAATGTTGAATTCTTTTATGCATCATTATCTATAAAATAAATATTAATCACATAGCTAAAATCAAATTAGTATTTGAAGACCAAAGAACCAATCATTTGATAAATAAATTGCTCTGAAACTTTAACTTTGGTCAAATATTGATTAATAGTTAGGGACTAATTAAAGCTTGGTAATACTATGTAATGTTATTAATAAATTAACAAATCTGAAAGAAATAGTAATCTCATATTCTACGGTTTAGAAGTTCCTCACTAACTAAAACTCAAGTACCAGATTATTGAAAGATCAATCGAATACACGTGCTAGGACTAATTTTTTTTATCACAAAGGGAGAATCGATACAAAAGAAAGCTTGTTATGTTTAACAAGCTTGAACCTAAAAACTCTCACCAAAAACCTATTGATTCTCAACTTATTCTATTCTCTATGTGATGTTTTTTTTGGAATGGCTGTGGGTTCTATTGGGGTCTGTGCCCTTAGAGAGAATGAATAAGACAAAACAAGCACCAAAAGTTTGCAAAGTAACACAACCAACAAGATAACTATCTATCTATCAGATTACAATGCAAAACATAAATAAGATTATATATCAAAGCATACTGCTGCTGCTCCAGAGTCACTTTTGATAATTTGGACACCCAGTACCAAAGAATTTCGCAACTGCATTCTGAGGAGATAATCCACCGAAAGATTATGTGCGGTGAAGTCACTTGCCACATATAGATTATTGTTGCAGGGTGACTCACAAATTGTCAATCACTAATACTATATCTTTGCAGAATTCCTCTACTAGTGAGACTCTATCATACACATTATGAACACCCCCCGCTATAGCCTCTAATCCATGCAGCTCCATCCACGGTGGCACAGCTTCTTCAATTATATTTGTTGCTGGTTGCTGTTGCTTCAGATGCTCTTTTGGGGAGATAGTGTGCAGAATCCACCTGAAAATCTCCTCATACTCAATGCATAAATGAATTTTTGCTTCAAATATTGAAGCAATGAAATCCTCGTTACTGCCTTCTGCTACATATTCACAATAACGACCCATAATTAAACAAATAAACTGAAGTGTTAGATCATCCAGAAGGTTAAGGGCATTCCTCAAATCCCTATTTGTCATTGGCCTCCTTTCCCCTCTGATTCTGCAGCATCTCCTTCTCTAGTAAAAGGGCACCATGCAACTTCATTACTGCCATTGCACAGCCTCAATCATATATAAGAAATTGGGAATCATTTCAAATACTGCCACCCTTAAAGGCTGCAAGACAGCATGTAACCATTCCCATGTGCCAATTTATGTCAAGCAAGTGAGCTTTTAATCCCCTTCTCTTACCATAAGTACTTTGCATGATTCAAAGGTGACCTGAAATTGGGTGGCAGCAGAGGGACATCAATGCCCATATCATATAGAAGTACATCATCTACTGGCCAATCCTTAGCTGCCCTATTCATCTCAGCAGCAAATGTATTTTGAATTAACCCACAATTTGCTAGACAATCTGCTAGCCTTATACTTTTTTTTAGGCAATGAGAAAATTCTGTGCATGTCATATAGAAGTAAATCATCCATTGGCCAATCCTTAACTTCCCTACCCACCTTAGCAGCAAATGGATTTTGAATTACCCCACAATTCGCTAGATAATCTGCTAGCTTGTTACTTCCTTAAGCAATGAGAAATTTGAGATTTAGCTTCATCTAAAATATGTTTGAGGTTCCAATCTCTAACCAAATCCTTTTTGCACCCATTTGAATGCCTCTCAGAAGTGCTTTCACCTCTGCTACTTTATACACTTTTGTACCAAGATAAAAAGAGCCACCTATTACAAACCTTTCCGCATTAGATCTTAACACTGCCCCTGCTTCTGCCAGGCCTAGATTTCCACAAGCTGATCCATAAAAGTTGAGTTTCAAATAATAGTCCCTCGGTTTTTCCCTTATACTGGTATTTCTTTTGTTAATTCTACTCATTATCCCACTAGCAAAGAATTCTCTTTGTGATGTTATGACTGCTCAAACACCAAACTAACATAAATTAACAATCCAACAAGCAGGAATAATTTTTCCACATCCATGAAGAAAAGAATGTATGTTTCTGGATTAAACTGTGTGTGCTTATTTGAATTGATGTTTTGAATCACACTAAGTGATCCATCATCAAGAAGAGGACAATAAGGAATGGGATTGCAGAAATTGACATTTAGAACCTTCAACTCTTCTTAAGGCCATTTTTGCAATCCCATTCCTCATTGTCCTCTTCCTAATGATGGATCACTGAGTGTGATTCAAAATGTCGATTGAAATAAGCATACACAGTTTAATCCTGAAACATACATTCTAACCCAAAAAGCATATAATATAGGTTTATATAATAAATATTTAAACTTACCCCTTTAACAACTCCTAACCAAACAAAAACAATGTATTAGAATGCCTAACATTCCCCTATGATTGCATATAGTTCTAATACTGTAATGTCCTTGATTTCCAAATAGACACCATTGAGTTAATTAATTAAATTTTAAATTGTCCTAAAATAATATTTGTAGATGTTTATATTTAATTAATTAATTAAACGTTTAAGTGACTTTATTAAATACTATGCTCAAATATTAAATAAAGTTACTTTAAAAAGGAAAATATTTAATAATAAAATGTTAAAGGTGGTGAAGTACAAAAGGTGGTGGAGTATGAGATTATTTTCATCTCGTGAATTTTATTGTTGAGAAGTATTTGGAGAGCGTAGCTTCTAGGAAACTCAAGGCCGAAAACCCTTGAGCATGTGGGTTGGACGAAAACCTAGCCCACCTATTGGGTGGATTCATTTCAGAATTCACAAATGGGCGTTTTGTGAAATTTGGGAAGTCTTCTATGAAGACAAGTTCAATTATATTGAGCAAATTTTCAGATATAAGACTGGCTGTAGAGTTTGGGATATTTTTATTGTGTAAATTATCAGATTATATCTTATTATCATAAGAGCAATATATAGATTACAATGGAGTTAACTGAAAGAAAGAGATAATCACGGGGACGTGATTATGACTTAACAGAAAGACTAAAGCATTAAAATAGGCACAAGTGCCATTACAGATTTACAGATATGAGCATTAAACTAGGAACTTACTATAGTTCTAATACCCTCCCTTAATGCTCAATCTCTCAACTAAAGAAAAACTAAGTCTACCCATATTGTGCTGGTCATCAAAATGCAAAGTGTGCAGACTCCTGCTTTTGCTCAATCTGCTCCGCTACATGAGCACTTTGCTGAGATGCTTCCTGGTTGGACTTCTCATCAGCTAACTACTTTCTGCAATACCTTTGTATATGACCAATCTTCCCATTGTAATGGCAAGTAAAAGACTTCTTGCCCTCCTCCAAATCGCCTTGTCCTTTCTGCTAAGTGGACTTGCCTTTGCCAAAATCCTTGGCAGTAAATGCTTGTTCAACAATAGGAGACTCACTGCTGCTCCCAAACTACTTCTTCCACCGATCCTGCTGCAAAAGCTTGTTGCACATCTCATCAAACTTCAAGTCAACATTGGTGGATGTAATGTCGAGCGTTTCAATGAAGTGCTCGTAGGAATGTAGCAAAAATTTCAAAGTGATTACCACCATATCCTCTTCTACCTTACGACCAATGGCGTCCAATTGATTGCGAATATTTTTTACTTTCATCAAGTGCTCCTGCAAAGACACTTGGTCATCCATCATAATAGAAAAGAGCTTATTCTTCAGAAAGAAAGCCCTTCCTTTGTCTGAGGTCTCATGAAGATCTTTCAAATGCTTCCAAATCTCTACAGCTGATTTACCAAAAGGTATTTCTGGTAACTTGTCATCGGCGATAGATAATTTAAGAAGCATGACTGCCTCTCGATTACTTCCATCATACTTGTCCTGATCCTTCCCAGCAGCAGTGGAACGAACTTTTGTACCAAGAACAAGCGCATCCAGACACTGGTACTCAAAGATGGTAAGCATCCTCAGCTTCCACGTGTTGTAATTCTTTCCATTGAACCTCTGTGAACTTTCCAACATAATATTGGACAAAGACGCCATCCCTCCCGTTTTCTAAAGCATGAAAAACAAGGTAACTTTGTGTAAATTTTTGAAGAAAAAATTGCTGAATACTCTTTGCAAATTTTTAATTTCCTAGAAAATTGTCAAAATTGGCCCCAAATTTTTTTCAAGCTGCCATCACCTCAAAAAACTTGGCACAAATTTCAAGGTAAAAATTTCGGAAGACCTAGAAAATTTCGACAGAGACCCAAAAATCTTTGCAAAAAACCCACAAAGAATATGTAGGTAGAATTTTAATCCAACCAAAAAATCAAAGGATTGTGAAAAAACCCTAGTCGGCTAAGGAAAAACACCTGAAAATCGCCAAAGAGGACTGAAAATGCACGCGCCACGTTTTTGCCTCCCAAAACGCCAAAAAATGCCACAACTTCTTGCAACAACCATGAAAAGAATAGAATGCACAGTAAAAGAAATTTGCACTTAGAAAAAAGTCAAATTGTGCCCAGAAATTGCAAACGCGCGACCAGAAGAACAAATGAAAACCACACGAGAAACACAGGTAGAAGGTCGCGCGACACTGAGAATGAAGTCGCGGGTCGCAGGTAAGAGAACTAGTTGCGCCAAACATAGAATGCGTGGCTCAGAAGGAGACACCAGATGAAAACGCGAAAGAGAAAAAAAAATCGTGTGCCCAGCAAACGGAAGAAATACGCACCCTGCAAAAAAAATCGCGCCAAAACATGTCACCTAGAAGAGGAACAATTCGCCGGTATTGGCATGGTGTGATGGTTTATAGGTGACATTGTTGTTCTTGCCACCAAGGTTCAAACCCCGTTGGGGTGGTATTGTTGAATGGTTGTATCCGGTTCATAGCTCCGGTCAAAAGCGTTTACCCCTTGAATAAAAAAAAAAGAAGAGGAACAATTCGTCAGAAACCCTCGTGCGCAGCTTAGAAACTTAAGACACCCACGAACACTCAAAAACCCTTCACAGATGGTTGCGTTTTGCTTTTGGGAAGCAAAAAAAAACCGACGCCCAGTCAAGTTGCGAACTTCTTCAGACATAAAAAAAATGGCCATGAATTTTAGTGGAAGCTTCAGAAAGAAATCACGATTCTTCACCTCAGACTTATTTTATTTTTCTCACCTCATAAACTACTCGGGATCGAACCTTTGCTTTGATACCATATTGTGTAAATTATCAGATTATATCTTATTATCATAAGAGCAATATATAGATTACAATGGAGTTAACTGAAAGAAAGAGATAATCACGGGGACGTGATTATGACTTAACAGAAAGACTAAAGCATTAAAATAGGCACGACAAGTGCCATTACAGATTTACAGATATGAGCATTAAACTAGGAACTTACTATAGTTCTAATATTCAGGATTTCTTCAATGTTTTAGGGAGTCAAAGTTGGATGCCATAGCTGAAGCTGGGTGTTGAAAAACCACATGAACTTGGGTGATTGTTTTGTAACAAAGTTTGCCGAGTTATTTAGTTTCAAAGGATACTTTAGGAAGGTTGCCGACCTTTATATAGAAAGGGTGTGCAAAAGGAGAGTTGGTTGACCTGTGTATGTATTTGCCTCCCCTTTCCTAGTGAAAGTATAAATATTATTATTTATTTGGCAGTAGGCGTAGCATGGGTCGATTATGTTTTTATATTTCGCTTACCAATTCATAAATATATGCTTAAAGATTTAGCAACTCAATGAACTCAATCCTAGCTGAATACGATCATTAATCCTGGCTGTGAATAACAAGCAAACTATTAGCCATGATGCACAATATATTTCCTCTTGGCCATCACAATCATACTTGGTGATGGTCAACGCGTAAATCAGAGAGAAGTAATATTAATTCAAGAGGATTTCTGAGTTTTATTATGGGGACGCATTGAAAATAAGACATTAAGCTTTTCTTTAGGTGCCACCCAAACAAGGGTGTTGAAGGGATTAATGGTTTTCAACCATGGTGCTTGGGCCTTGGCCATGCATTGAATATATCAAGAGACTGTCGTATGAAGTGTAAAGATGCACTTGAAGGGGCATAAGGATTAACAGTTGGTAGTCTCAAGTAGTAGAGTTCAAAATTAATATTAAGACGCCACCACCTTGGAGTCGGGTTCCATCAAGAATCGGACCTAATCTTAATTATGCTTATCGTGGGTGACATTTGTCGAGCATTGGCATTCTAAGGAACCATGGGCATAGTAAAGGATGAAGGGCCTTCAGTTTGGAATAGAACAACCAAGAATTAATAAGACACTAGACATAATGAGCAAAGGTTAGAGGAATTGCTACTGAAGCACAAGAAATTGGGTATTTAAGTGCCACCTAAGAGAGAGTAGGCAGGACACATGTAGACAAGGATGATGTGGCTTGTGGGAGAGATGAGAGGAAGATTGCATCACCGGCCGCTACACTTCTAAACTACCGCCATGTATTAGGAGGATTGAAGGTTGAAGCATATTATGTTGGAGGTCAAAGAGGTCGGCAATAATTAATTCTTATGTGATTGTAACTCTGAATCATGTTAATTTAGTCACATGAATTGAAATAATATTTTCTAGAATGTTTGAAATGGTGCCAAGTTTCCTGTTTCTTGGGTTAGTGAATTGAATTATATATCATTTGTACATTTTACTTAAGTAGTTGAACAATGGTATCAAAGTTATCAAACCCTAAAAACTTTGTCAAATGAACATATGCCAACTATTTGACGGATTGTCTGCTTAGTAGAAAAGGGTGAAACTGGAAACTTTTGCATCAACCTAGTTGGGTATCTTACAAATACTGGGAAAGAAATAACTTCGTATGTGAACAAAGACACACCTTTCGTTCAAACTTCAACATACTTGCAATTAGTAGTTGGAATTGCAGCACCACACTCCTTAGTAGGATATAGCCTCATTGAATATTTGGCAAAGGATGGGAAGACACATAGCTATCCTCCTTCAAGTTGTGAACAAGGACACACAACTGTCCACAACATGTGACAAAGGACACATAAGTAGCCACATATGATTAGTTGGAGTGGGCCTTATTGATCTATAAAACTTTGTGAATAGTGACAAACTCAACTATTCAAAAGAAGTGTGGCATAGGCTTCTACTTGACATGTGTGTTGGTCAATGACTTATTGAAAACCCCCCCTTTTTTATCAAATTTGCTATTAAAGCAAAAAATAAAATCTTTGAACTAGCAAAAAATCAAGATTGGAAGTTACCTCCAACCTCTTGTGGTCCTGCAGCCATAGCAACAAAACTCGTTTGGGAAAAAATCGACAAACCAAAAGTATAAGTTTTTTTGAAAAAATGGGGAAAAATTTGGATTTAAAAAATGTAAAAAATTGTAGAAAAAGGGATGAAAACTTTATTTTTATTTTGAAATTTAATGGCATTTCCATAGCATAGAGATATAGAGAACAAATGAAATAGAGTTTAAACTAAGTTACTGGTTCGGATACGGGTGCAGATTTAGGTACGGGTATGATGGTACAACAATTTTTTTCCCCTTGGGTATGGGTACAAATTTTTTTTTCCCCTTGGGTATGTGTACAACAATATATATATATGTATGTATGTAGTACAAAAATTAAAATTATAAAATATAAAACAATGATATTCATAATTGCCAATAAAAAAAAAAATTTAAACACCTCATAATTTGCAAAACTGAAAATACTCATACATCCATAATTCAATGATCTGTCAAATGTCAATACACAATGAAAATTACAATCAATATTTAATAATCTTCATATTGTTCTTCATCAAAAGCATCAAACTCTAAGCTTTGTAACATTTGGTTCAATTTCATTTGAATCACAATGAGTTACAATGCCACTTCCACTAGCTATGTACTATACAAGCTGCCTCATCTAATGATATTTTTTGGCAAGTTGTGCAACGATAACGACTAAGTCAACACACTCAAGAGTTAGATTCCAATTCCTTGTCATCCCCTCATTGTATCAATTCTTATGTGATGAGATCCTAATAACTAGAGGGGGTCTGGGAGTGGAGACCTCAATGGGGTTGAGGGGCAGCACCCCTCATTATGTACGCGTGACATTTTCACAAACCTTTCAACGACACAAACCTTCATGATGCATGCCATTTTCACAATTTTGTCACTCAAGGGAGAAATTATGTACGCAAGCATTTTTTTGTTTATAGAAATGTTTAAAAATTTTACTTTTTTTTGGGAACCCTTGTGTTGATGTTATAGCAGCGGGAGATATCTTTCTCTCTAATTTAAATAATAAATGATGAATAAATAAAAGCAAGTCGGACTTGCTATAAATATTGATTTATTTTTTATGGGCTGACTCAAACAAAAAGTCGCCTTGTTTTGTGAAAGAGGTTGACTCTAATGAAAAGACACTTTTGATTTGTATATATACCAAGCAATGATCATTCAATTTTTCAAAAAACAATTCACACTTAAAGAGGGTGTTTGCACTTTTGCAGCAGATCATAATATTGCTTCAAGCAGATCGATATCAAGAAGAAATCATATGTGTTTGTATATTCACATCTAGGAGAGGTGCTATCATCCATTACATCAAATCGGCCTTGTGTTTGGCCAAGTTGTAAAGCAAATTTCTGCTCTTTTCATTCAATATATAAGGGATATATTTTGGCTGGGTTTTTCTCCCTCGAGAAGGAGGGTTTTCCCAGGGTATCTTGTTGTGTTTATTGTTCACTGTGTTGCATTTTTGATTGCTTACATTTCTGATCCTAAAACTAAAATGGTATTAGAGCGGGTCTAAGAAAAGATCTAATCAGATTTGTTTAAGTAGTCAAGTCAACTTTTCATCTAGAGCAGATCTTGAAGGAAAAGTATTGCTGATCTAAGGTTGCAATTTATTCAGACCTAAGGGCAAATCTTTGAAGGTGAATTTGTGCGGAAAAAGAAAATGGTTAACGGTGTCAAGGTAGAAGATAGGCTTGATGGAGCCTTAAACTTCAACTCTTGGAAACCCAGGGTACTCATTGCATTAGAGGAGAATGATCTTCTTGATTTTGTGGAAAGTGATATGCCCGAGCCTTCTGATGATACTGAAAAAATCTAGTGGAAGAAAAATAGCATGAAGGCTAAAAAGATCATGATAGACTCTGTGATGAATCACCTAGTACTGATCATCTCCAAGTTGAAGACAGCTAAAGAAATGTTTGATACTCTAAAAGGATTGTATGAGATCAACAACACCAACAGAGCCCTTGCTTTGAGACAACTTTACCATATGAAAATGGCTAAAGATGATTCAGTCATCTCATTCTTTATGAAGACTATTGATTTGAGAGATCAGTTGAGCACTATTGGGGATATAATTGCAGACAAAGATCTTGTTATGTCAGCACTAAATGGTCTTCCTCAATCTTGGGAACCCTTTATTCAAAGCATCAGTGGGAGATCTAAGTTGCCCAAGTTTGATTGTCTTCGAGTTGATTGTATTCAAGAAGAGTCCAGGTTGGCAGCAAGAGGAATTGGGCGAAACTATCATGATGTAGAAAATCAAGTTCTTGCTACACATACTTCTAGAGAAAGAGGCAAAGGAAGAAAGAGGAATAGAGACAGAGAACCAGATTCTGCCCCAGAACCGAAGAAGAAGAAGGATCTCTCTCACATTCAATGTTACAGGTGTGACAAGTATGGTCACTTTGCTCGAGATTGCAAATTAAGGTCTACTCAACATGTTTTTACTGCAAAAATTCATATAGGGACATCTCAGAAGGAGCCAAGTTCTAAAGTTAATTCAAAAGGTTTCTTATTCTAAAGTCAATCAGTTTCTTCGAAGAGGAGGAAATAACATTCAGAGGGAGTTTGACAAACCAACAGAGGCAACCTTGGACAAGGAGGTTAGGAGGTTGATGCAAGTACTTGGAGCTTCAAAGGGAGTCACTTCATCATGAAGATTTGTGTAATGTATATTTCTCTGTGACGGAGAAATATGAGGTGAAAGCCCTTGTGTATATTTCTCTGAGACGGAGAAATATGAGGTGGAAGCCCTTGTGTATATTTCTCTGAGACAGAAAAATATGAGGTGAAAGCCCTTGGTAGTGTATATTTCTCTGAGACGGAGAAATATGGGGTGCGAGCCTTTGTTCATCTCTGAGACTTAGATGAGACATCATGTTGAGAGACTCCATGACAACATCACGTTGAGAGACTCCGTGATGAACCCTTTGTACTTGTGTTTTTCCACACATGGGAGTAGCCATGGTGGATGTCATGTTGAGAGACTCCATGATGACATCATGTTGAGAGACTCTATGATGGGCACTTGTGCACATGTTTCTTTCCACACATGGGAGTAGCCATGGTGGACGTCATGTTGAGTGACTCCATGACGATATCACGTTGAGAGACTCCGTGATGAACTCTTTTTCACAAATGGGTGTAGCCATTGTGGGTGTCATGTTGAGAGACTCCATGACATGGATATCTGGAAAGATACCTCCCTAGCTAAGAGGGAGTGTTAATGTTATAGCAGCAAGATATATCTTTCTCTCGAATTTAAATAAAAAATGATGAATAAATAAAAGCAAGTCAGACTGCTATAAATATTGATTTATTTTTTATGGGCCGACTCAAACAAAAAGTCGCCTTGTTTTGTGAAAGAGGTTGACTCTAATGAAAAGACACCTTTGATTTTTACATATACCAAGCAATGATCATTCATTGATCATTTGATTTTTCAAGAAACAATTCGCACTTCAAGAGGGAGTTCGCACTTTTGCAACTGATCATAATATTGCTTCAAGCAGATTGATATCAAGGAGAAATCATATGTGTTTGTATATTCACATCTAGGAGAGGTGCTATCATCCATTACATCAAATCGGCATTGTGTTTGGCCAAGTTGTAAAGCAGATTTTTGCTCTTTTCATTCAATATATAAGGGATATATTTTGGATGGGTTTTTCTCCCTCGAGGAGGGTTTTCCCAGGTTATCATCTTGTGTTCATTGTTCACTGTGTTGCATTTTTGATTGCTTACATTTTTTATCCTAAAACTAACAACTTGGGCCCCCCCTAGGTTTACTTGGATTCGCTTGGGTCCCCCTGGGTTCTCCTGGGTTCAACTCAGGTTTGGTCAAGGTTCCTTAGGGGCACCCCAAGCTCCCTATGGGTCCTTCACATAGGAGGGACCCTAGGAGAACCCTGAGGCCAACCAACAAAAAACCAAGACCCAAACCATACCCACATTGTTACGGGGGGCAAAAGTGAAGAAACTAGTAACTTAGAGTTTAACCCATGAATTGTAGAAAATAGGATTTTTTGTTTATATTAATATCATTGATTACATCGCATTGCACAAAGCATACTTCATAGTGCATAGATAATAACTAGATGGTTATAGTTGATAAAATTTCAATTACAATATAGTTTGTACAAAGTGAACCTATAAACTGAGTACAAATTTCCAAAAAATCAAACATAGCCAATGACTCTTGCTACTACAAATAGAGCTATGCTAGAGGGTTGCATGTCCTCATGATGAAGCTTTTGGTTCATAGTGTCTCCTAAGTTGTTCAATCTCATGACTATCCAAGTTGGCCTCTAGGATCTCAAAATCTTGAGGCTCTAAAATGTCATTAAAAAGGCAATTTTCCTTTGTTGAGAAGACATCATAAATTACAAAATAGGAATCAACTGATTCATATTTGTGATTTAACAGTACTTGCAATTTCTAGAACAATGTCAAAGAGAATTATATGAAGAGTGTGAAAGAGAGTATATGACAAAGGAAGCAATTCCAAAGTTCAACTTAATAGGTTTTGAATCAAATGTCTTAAGATAGAGTAATAGAAAATGCTTTTGAAACAAAATCTTAAATCTCAAATGGCCATAAGTGATGTTGAAATGTTTTCATTGATAACTATTTTAGCAGATTTGTAAAAGAGTAAAGGGAGTGTTAAATATTTTTCCATTAGATTATAAAGACCCGCTAGTACAAAAGAAGAGAGCAACTATTTGAGCCACAATTGTAGCTATTAGTATTCAATTAAATTTTCCTTGATTTTGTGTATAAGTGGATGATGGAGTTAAAAACATTGATGGACTTTGAGTTGAGAATTTGAGAGATTATAGGTACAAGTTTCAATGGAAAATAAAAGCGCGAGGAACATTCCCTTTCAATGGGATAGTTACTGCTGAAATCTATCTGGTTCTTTAAAGATAAAATATATGAGGCCTGCTTCAGAAGGGATTAAGATAAGCCCACAAGACTAGGGCATGACTTCTCTCAAGGCATGTATTAGTTTTTTTGATACCTATTTAACATGAATGGAATGCTACACTATATATGTCTAAAGCATTAATGTGCTACTATTTTACTCCTTGCAAGTCTTTTGAACCTCCATGTATATGATTATCCTAAATGGAATGTAGTTCCTGAACAAGTGCAGGGCATGCATTCAAGCAACAAGTTTCACCAATTAACAAAGCATTAAGCATGCAAAATATATAGGAAATTTAAATACAACCAAAAAAATCCTTCATTTTGAAATAAAAGACTACTACAGTTCATTTTTTCAGCACTACAAGCTGATTTTTATCTTTTCTGATAGGAACCATTTTGCTTCTAGTTCTACAATGTCTATATACTATTATGTATATACTTATGCTTCCTACTTGTTCGTACAACTGTCACTACCCTACCCGCTTGTCATTAAAACTTGATGGCCAGTGTCAAATTGAAGCTCCAAATTATCACACTTTGTTAGCATTTGAAAAGGAAATTTGTCCCAATCTAATCTTGATAATATAAACAACCATCTTGGTATTATTGTTGACAATTGAAAAGTTAAAATTCGTTTGAATAGTCTAGATCACAAGAATTCAAAGAAAAAAAACTTCTTTAGGTTGCTATCAAACCAATAGAGTTTTCTTTTAGTTTAGTTTGACTTTCTATGTTTACTTTTGACAAGTACTTTTATAAGGTTCAGATATGTTAAAAAAATAAGATAGAAACCTTACTTAGTATTTATGATATTGTCCACAATTTCCCATTAAATTGTGTCGTTGGATTTATATACATGGAAAGCATTACTATGAGCCTAAGGCAAATGATAGTACTGTGGAATACAGAGAAAAAAGCTGCACATCTCTTAACTATTCCATGTTAATGCCCTTAACATCAAATGTAGAAGCATACCAAAGAATGTGTCTTTATTTTATTGTCCTTAACATCAAACATAGAAGCATACCAAAGAACGTGTCTCTATTTTATTGTCCTTGACATCTATTAGAAATATACGTCCATTCAAGGTTGCCTTCTTGCGATTTGCCTCAACATCCTAATGAAATCTAGTGAATCTTTGATGGTGAACCATGTCCCAATAGCCACCACTCAGTTTTGTGCTAAAAATCAATGAAAAATCCTTGATTAAATAGCGATTTCGTGCGGTTAGGGTTTTGTGACGGGTTGGTTGGGCAATTTTTTCGTGGTTCCTTAAAAATCGTTGAAATCCATGGCTGATTAAATTGGGATTTTTTTGGAAAATATCGTTTTGATTGAAGATTTTTTTAAAATTGAGATTTTTGCGATTTATTGAGGATTTATGCTTCGATGCTTGCAGCCTCTTGTTTTCTTCACATTACATGCATGATCATCCAAATGCTCTCGTGGATCATAGGATGCACCACATGGATCTTCAACAACTGTATTGAGCTTCTTGATGGTAATGGTTTAATCCATGGGAATGGACTTGTGGCCACCACCCCAGCCCTCACACCCTGCCTCCAATCAAAAAATGTTTATATGGGTGTTGGGTACCATTGATAATGCATCCTGTTACCAAAAAAGGGTTCCATGGTTTCAAAAGAATGACTTTAATGAAACTGAAGCAGAAAAAATAATTATATTGAGAGTCATAACCTATGGTGACAACAAGAAGCATGTAATGGGATGAATGTATGACCAAAACTCAACATTTAGATAGGTGATATCTCTAAAAATTTAAATATCAAAATAAATAGCCAACATCACAAAAATTTAAGATATCAAAACAATACATGGCCAAAAAATGGAGGATGTAAAAATTGATTTCTACAAAGATTTTTGCATTGGTGTTCATTCATAATAGTTACTTATCAATTAAGATTCTTTTAATAATTTTTTTAGAGTTGTAAATATTAAGATAACTTACCATATATGTGAGTAGTTACTTGTTAACGAGGAGTGATATTAAGATAGATGGTAATTTAAGAAGAGTTTCTTTTTATGAAACAAAGGATGTAAAAATTGATATATGCAAAGCTTTTTACAATGGCATTCATTCATAATAAATATGTGAGGGTTCTTATTTTTAGATGAAATAGCTGGTGTTTCTATGGGGCCCCACCCTTGGGAAAAAACTAGTACATACAATAATGCCAATAAAGGCCAAGAAAGATCCACAAATACTCTAACAACTATAGAGGCCCATCCCAAAAACACACCTCACCACAACATCTTACAAGACAAAGACTAGTCTATATTAAATCATCTGTGCTTAACACGTGATCTTAAAGTCATGAATTGAAGAGAATTACTTTTTTTTTAATGGTTCACCACTGTTGTCTGTAATTCTTTCTTCGAAGATTCAATAATGCTCTAAATTTTCTTCATTTTTACCTTTAGTTTTTGAAGGGAAATCCTCCTCTGAAGAGAGGAGATCTCCCTCAGACAATGGTTGCAGCTTTGAACATTCAGTTTGATTAGCTGAAGATCCAGCAAATAATTTAAGGAGGTCAGCCTTTTCAAGCTCTGAGCAACCTGTCTTAATCTTACCTTCAGTTACTTCTAGCCCTAGGGAGTTACCTTCTCTAGCACTCAACACTATAGACTGCTCCTCAGGCTCACTATCATTTGCAGCATCCATGATTTTTTCCACCATTCAAGCATCCTTCACCTCACCATGTTTGTCTTCTTTTTGTTGCTTCCTTATATAATTTGGCTTAGATAGAGCCACCTACCAATTGATGATGTGGTGCAACATTCTTCCACCAAGAAGCCTTCCTTGTGTACCATTTTACTTTTTAAGTTTTTTGCATTTATTTGCTAGATTGACCCCATTAAAGCATGTATGTGTGTGTGTGTGTGTGTATGTGTGTGTGTGTGTGTGTGTGTGTATGTATGTGTGTGTGTGTGTATGCATGTCTGTATGTATGCACGTATGTATGTATGTATGTGTATATGTGTGTATGTATACACACATATAACATATATACATAAATACATACATATACATATATACATACACATATACATACATAAATACATACATATGCATATATATTTAACAACAAACCATACCCAATGTCTCCAAAAAGCTGACATTTCTTGTTACTACACCAATTACCTACCTGTTTATGTATGTATATATACATACACATATAACATATATACATACATATATATATACAAATACAAAAATACATACATATGTATATACATTTAGCAACAAACCATACCCAATATCTCCAAAAAGCTGGCATTTCCTGTTATTGCACTAATTACCTACCTGTTTCTTGTTAACTTACATAAAAAATGTTTATAAAATTACCCTTTTTTGGTTTTTTCTTTAGGGAATCCTTGGCCCCACCTGGGTTTGATTAGGTTCGGCCTAGGTTCGTCCAGTGCCCTTCTTGAGCACCTTGGGTTCCCTATGGGTTCTTCTTTGGAACCCTTGGTGCCCGGGAAGGACCTTGAGAAAACCTATAGAAGGACTAGCAAAGAACTAGGACCAGAACCGTACCCACATGGGTATGGGGGACAAAATAGAGGAACAAGGTAATAGAGTCATTTTGAGTTGCAAAAATATATATTGCTAGCTATTTTGTTGAGGAGTATCTATGTTTTGGAAGTATGCTGTGTAGCATTTGTTGAACAATCAAAATTAAATGTATCATACTTGGATATTAGAAGATAAATGTGAATCGTTTTGACTATAGTATGTTTGCAATATCATGCATGCATTCATTCACTATGACAGAAGTAATTCGAAAGTCTATACCGGAATGTTGAAAGTTAGTTTCTCAATGCAAAATGTTTTCTCTGGCAATACTGTTATGCTCTATATTCTCTGCTGGGTTTTGCTCTATGGTTTGAGAGGAGAGTATGCCTACACATGTTCTATCATATTCTAGAGTTTCCGAAAGATATGTTTAGCATGCAAAAAGATTGAAGTGATAGTAGGTTCTCTATGCTTGTCTGTCAATCAGATGGTGTTCCAAAACTGTGCGACAACGACTAGTAGTGTGCAATACCTGAAGGTAGCGTGGAGTATTAAGATAGGTCCAAGTTAAGGTTCCTATGGAAGCACACAACATCATGTTGTTTTGGTGGCAACAAAACTTGATTTAGAACCGACCTGTTGCACATTTCATGTTTCATGAAATTTGAATTTAGGTCCACCTTATGTCCTGGTTAATTGCGGATCCCTGGCCGACATGGAAGAAGAGTAAATGCAGTGCCATGTATATATTCCTCAGTCGCATGGATGCACAATTGGAAGTATAATTGAAGAGAAGGTGGTGAATATACAAGGAGACTATCTTGCGAGTTAGAGGTATTCAAGGAGAGTTGCATCTTAGATGTGCGCCATTATTTGAAGATCATAATGAAGTGGGAGAGTGTCTAAATCAAGTTCAGAACTTGTGTAAGTTGTGTAATCAGCATTGAAGATCCGCAAGCTTTATCTTTGTAATTCGGTAGGACTGGTGTTCTACTTGTATTGATCTGTGTATTGGAGATTGGTGTCTCTAGCAGGTTGGTGCCTATAGATACAATTGGGGATTGGTGTCTCTGGTAGGTTGGTGCCTGCTTTATATTGTAAAATTCACTTGTTATATTCTTGCTTTGTGAGGTTGGATTTGGGCAGTAGATCCAAGCAGCTATTCTCACTGTGGTTTTTCCCATCTTGGGTTTCTATGTATATCTGGTGTTCTCATGTGTGAATGTGTGCTCATGGTGTTGCTTAGTTAGTAGCAGTGATGATTCAAGTATCTTGATATGTGTGATTGAGTTAAGAGTTTTAAATAGATTTGATCTACTGATTCACGCCCCCTCCCCCGCCGCTCCCTCTCTCAGTAGATTGTGCCCTTCAATTGGTATTAGAGCCAAGTTCCTTGAAGAAGCTTAATAGCTTGAGGCTGATTCGGGATGGCACACTTAGTGGCTCAAGAAGGATTGTCTACAAATAAGGCACTTCTCTTTGATGGATCCAATTATGCATTTTGGAAAGTAAGGATGGAAACATACTTGATGGCACTAGGTCTTGAAATTTGGCAATCAGTTGCAAATGGATATGAGATTCCTGAAAACCCTCCAAGGGATTAGGTTGGAAAGAAGGCTTGTGAAAATAATGCTAAGGCTAGGAATGCTATTCTATGTGGATTGTCTAACTTTGAGTTTGTGAAGGTGGTGTAGTGCAAGGCAATGAAAGAAGTATGGGAAAAATTGCATGCCATCTATGAAGGTGATGAAAAAGTCAAAGAGGCAAAAGCTTCAAACTCATAGATCTCAGTTTGAAAGTCTGAAAATGAAGGAAGAGATAAACATTGCCACATTCCTGCTCCGGGTTGATGAAGTTGTCAACTCTATTAGAGGACTTGGTGAGGAATTGAAAGAAAGTATGGTTGTGAAAAAGGTACTCAAATTTCTTCCTAGGTTTGATTTTAAAGTCTCTTTCATCGAAGAAGTTAAAGATCTGAATGCTTTAAAAATGAATGAATTATATGGAATCTTGACTGCCTATGAAATGAGGTTTGATAGTGAAAACTCTGTAAGGAAAGAGGCGGCATTCAAAATATCTAAGAAGCAAGTTGATCCAGATTTTCATGTTGGATCATGTAACAACCACCCCTGATTATTTTTTGTAAAAATACTGTTCGCTGATTGGAATGTTTTTCTGATGTATTTGTTTGTTTCTTTCACATGTTTGCATCATAAACAAGTGTACAAAGAAAGTATTGCAAAGAAAGGGAATTGCAAGGAAACAACTTCATTTTTTCATGTAGAACCATAATAAGTCATGATGGCAAAGAATACAATTGAAATTTTCAGACTTGTTGTGACCTTTTCACACATCACCCCATTCAAAATGGGGACCCCTTAATTTTTGCTTTGTTCCTCATCTTTTGGCTTTGGTTTTGTCTCTCTCACTCTCTTTCTGTTGTCTGTCTTTCTGGGTATGTGCCCGTCTTTGAGCTTGAACGTGAAATTTTGGCCAAGTCTGAGGATTAGGGTTTGTATTTCTCTGGTCAATCTAAGGTCAAGTGAAGTGAATAAGTTGAAAATTGAGACTAACATTAATGTCAGTATGCTTCCAACAAGTTTCCACTAAAGTTTCATCAGATTCCAACAACTTACTATTTTTAGTAAGTGTGCAATTCAGAGCGTTCCTTCAGCACTTTCGAAGTTCCAACCGTTACACTGCATCCAAGACATGTCAAGCTGCTCGTCTGCAAATTTTGAGCTGAAACCAACAACTTGCTATTTTTAGCAGTTCAACTTCAGAGCAGATTTTAGGGTTTATGTGTGAAGTTCTTCAATGCATGTTGGCATTTTCCTTCTGGGTTTTCTGAAACCTCCGCGATGGTATAACATGCAAAATAAGATAATGACTTTCAGTATTCAGCCTTCTGAGGCTATTTTTAGGGTTTGCATGTTGAAGTTTTCGACGCATGTCAGCATATTCATTGTGGGTTTTTCGAGGGCTTCGCAGTGGTATAACATGCAAACCAGGATCATGACTTTTTCAGGAGCCATCTTCAGAGGCTCTTTTTAGGGTTTGCATGCAGGGCTTTTCAACGCATGTCGAGTTATTCTTTATGGGTTTTTCAAAACCTACGCAGTGATGTGACATGCAAAGCAAGATGATCAGTTTTCAAAGAGTTACTATTTTTAGCAGGTGTATCCGGGCCGCTGCCCAGCACATCGGAACTACCAACAGGGCGAAATGCAACAAAAACGAAGTCAAACGGAGGTCGTTTGATACACATGCAAGTCAGATTAGGGTTTCTAGCTTTGGGACCCAAAAAGAGGGTAAAAAGTCAGAATTTTCGAAAACCGGTGTATCCAAATGCGTTCAGCATCTTTCAAGCTATCCATTGGTAAAATTTGAAGGCAATCGGAGCACTTACTATTTATAGTAAGGCATTCCAGAAACTGGCTAAAAATAGTAAACCAGCTGCAGGCGCCGGTGTCAACAGGCAGGTCATTCGATGAGGAGCACGCCATTCAAATTTCAAGTCAAACGGAATTGTGGAAGTATCAAAAACAAGCAGTTACTATAAATAGTAAATCATCTTCAGAAATGGGCTAAAAATAGCAGCCCAGCTCAGGACGACAGGATGAACAGGCTGACAAGGTCATGAGGATCCTATGCTCAAAATTTCAAATTGATCCGAGCTTCAGAAGTATGGAAATCAGAGGACTTACTATAAATAGCAGGACATGTTGAATCTGGCAGAAGATAAGAAAAAAACGGCTAAGTATTGGAATATCCACCTCCACCTTGAAAATGCGCCCATCCTCAACTGGAAGTCAAGAAAAAATTCTAAATATGAGTTTCATCTTGCTCACCCTCTCAAATGCGCCCTCTTCAAAGTGGATAAGTTTTAAAAGTTTCTAAGGCATGAAAAATCCACCTGCCACCTTCAAATGCGCCATGCTTGATCAAGGTGTTAGAAAATTTTCTAAGTATTAAGCTCATCCTCTTGCACATGCCAAATGCGCCCCACCTCACAAGAAGAAGACAAGAAGGATTTTCTAAGGCATAAAGACTTATATCCACCTCCCCCCTCCATATGCGCCCACTTCAAGATGGAGGTTGATAAGAAAATTCCAAGTCAAAAGACTTAAATCCTTCTCTCACCTTCATTTGCGCCCATGCAAAGCCAAGGAAAAGGTGTTGACTTTCTTGCCTCCCCTTTGAATGCGCCCAAATGAAGGTGAGGACAAATGAAAAGATTCTTGGACAAGACTTAAGTCCACCTTGATATCTAAAATGCGCCCAAATCATTGAAAGTAAAGTGGAATTCTAAATCAAGGCATTGAAAGTGTAAAATTCTTCTATCTATGGGAAATGCGCCCAAGGTGAAGGTGGTAAAAAAAGTTTAAGTGTGAGATAAGTCCAGCTTGACTCCCAAATGCACCCATGCAAAGCAGATGGTGGCATAGGCGTTGGGATAAAGTTAAATCCTCCACTACAAGCAAAATGTGCCCATCCTCTTGAACATAGGAAATGCGCCCATAAGGAGGAAAGTCAAAGAGGTCAAAGATGGCATGAGTTTCATCCTCCTCATGTGTTGAAATGTGCCCATCCCTCTCACCCCCTCAAATGCGCCAAGGAAGTCAAAGTTGTTAGGCATTGAAATGAAGTTCATTCTCCTGCCTATGTGATATGTGCCAAGGTGAGGTAAAGGTGGGGAATGTGGCAAAGGTGTTGGAAATACTAAGCCTATGAGGTGATGATAATTTGGATGAGACAGAATAAAATATAGAAGGCGTTGGAATTAAAATATTCTCCATGACATGATATGTGCTCTCAAGGCATTTAGAAGGAAATTTTCTAAGTGAGTTGATAAAATTTCTTCGCAGGCAAAATGAATGATTGAAGTTGAATGAAATTTTCTAAGGAAAAAGTGCAAAATGTGCTAAGTGATTGAAAAATTTTCTAAGGCACAAAATTTCTTCCTTAGGAAAATACGCCCAAGTTGGAGGAATGATAAATTTTTTTCAGAGATAGGAGTAAAATTGCCAGAGAAGAATTCAGAGGATGCCAACTTCACAAGGTTGACAAAGAAATTTCAAGTCAGAGCAACAAGATACTCACAAAGATGAAGAAATGGATTAAATTTCATGAGGAATTATTTTTCTAAGGTTCAAAATTCAGGAAAAATTAAATGAACCCGTTCGTTGTATACCCATGAATTCGACAAGTTCTGAAAGAAATTTTCTTTTGGGTATTGGATGTCTGCGATGAGGAGTGGATTTCAAAGTCTTCCACGCTTCGTCGAAGCCTTTAGGATGGAGATTTTTGATGGGCACTTAAATAATGAATTTCCTAAGTGGATAAGATTAAAAATTTTCTAAGGCAAGAAAGGAAAAAGATGTTGAAATATGTCGCCTTGGCGGATGAATTTGAAGTTGGGCACCTAGATAATTTTTGATCAAGTTCCTGATGAAAACAATTTTCTCAAGCCAGAGTTGGATGAAATGTCAGAGTGAACGCCTCGGCTGGAAGAGTGAAGAAGATGCAGTTGAAGCTGACACTTTTAAAAGATGATTTTGAGGAGATTGAAAATTTTGTCTAAGGCATTGAAATATGATGCCCAGGTGTTATATGCCCCAGCCTACAGATGTTGAAAAATCATGAAGAAAGCAAAGTTGGCTGGAGAAAAGTGATGAACCCTATCAGATGAAGAGATCATTCAAACCTCAAAGATCGGAGCATGAAAATCAGGTAAGTAGGGTGAATTTATATTATGAAGTGTTCTGATGCTCTTCTTTTAATCTGTTTTGTAGGATGAACGTCAAGGCCAAGAGCACGATGACTTGGGGAGATGAAGCGAATACTTGGAGAAAATGGCTAAGTGTTGAGACTTAGTATGTGCCCAGCTCAAGTGACAAAGAAGAAATGTTTTCAAAGCTCAGGATGGAGAGAAGAAGGTCGTCCTCAAGTACTTCAAAATTGAAGAACAACATCAAGGAGGAAAATCATCGTCGAGCATGGGAAAAGAAGTTGCGGGTTCGAAGTTAGATCGAGAACGTGCTTGTTGTGCTAGTCTAGGAAATTGAAGCAAGGTTCACCAGACTTATCAAGTCTGCAGTCAAGAACAAGAACAGTGTGAACGCGTTTCAAAACAGGAATCTTCTAGAAGATGGTGGCCATTAATTGCTCATTTATTACCCCACTCTTCCTTGTGGCAGTTTTTAGGGTGAATCTTGTTTAGGGCTGAGGTGGCACAATCTGGGCCATCCAGCCGATTGTAATCTGAGCCGTCCGTTGGACTTGGCCAACTATAAAAAGGGGAGTCCTCATTTGTACTGGGTAGAGAAGTTAGAATAGCAGAGAAGAGAATAGAGCAGAGAGATAACTTAGCATAAGTTCGCATAGCATAGTTTGAAGGAGAAGGAAAGTTTTCCCTTGAAAACTTTGTAAGAAATTGTTGTGAAAACTATTGTAATAAAAGATCTTTTCATTGAATGGTGAATTCATCTTTGTTATAAGTAGCTAGCAAGGTTTCTTCATCCTTTCTACTTCTAGTAGCATAAAGTAGATTTCATTTCATGCAAGTACTTAGTAATTGTGGAATGTGGTGTTCGATCTGAACAAGACTTCGCTTATCCATACCACTAGCGGGCTCGCTGACGGTGGGTTCGCCTTGCGTGGTCAACTAGAATATTGTGAACTTAACTTCGATTATGGTTTGTATGTCGGCATGCGTCGTTGTGATGGTGTCTTCATGTTGAACTGTGATTTGAATACCTTTGATTACTTCTCTGAAGATTGCACCAGTTTTGTGGAAGCTGTCCGAAGCGAGGCAAAGCAAAACCTGGTTGAAGTTTGTGAGAATTGATTGCCATGTCCCACGCCTTAGAGTAGATTAGAGCCTTCTTATCCCTACAACCTTTTTAAATTCAGTTCATTTCTGGTTAGCGTTAGGAAATTTGCACTTACCTGCCAAATCATCCAAATTACATGAAAGCCCTTAATCTATTGTCTGTCGTCAGCTGTTGAACAATTCTGTAAGTCCCCTTGAAATACTAGCAAAATCACATCGAGCCAACTGAGACTATTCGCACTAAAGGAACCTTGGAGTTGAACGCACGAACTCTCTCGCAATCTTAGCGTGCTGGATACTTTGATCAAGAGAGAATAGGGTAGCCGTTGGTGACTTTATTCTGCGTTGGTGCAGTCACGAAAAACACATCAACAGAATTGGTGCTAGGAGGGCACTACCCGTTATAAATATTATTAATATTTGGCAACCTTAGTAATTTGATTAAAATATAACCATTAATACACTCAATTTGTGGAAACTATCGAAATACATTGGAATTGGAAACTAATTGCATAGGGGTGATCCTGATGAAGAATATAGATGAACAGAGCCGATCGGGTGACTTACTATAAATAGACACTCTCTCCAAGAATCATGGAGCCCAAACAGGAAACCGGAAATAACATCTAAGAGCATCGTAACTCCTCTACACCCTTTGAACTCACTGGTAACCTCAGATTATCCCTTTGATCATGCAGATGCAAACCTAGGAAAACATCTCCGAGCGCAGAGTAAGAGAACCCTAAACATTACACTTTTGAGTTTCTCTGGTAGAAGCTGGGAGTAGTTGCTCCCTCCTCTTGAATCAAGAGGAAGCACAGGGCGAGAGGGAGCTTTGTCTCCCTATCGCAAGAAGGCTAGGTGGTCTTGTGGAATATGTTTAGTAGTAGCGTGGTATGGACTTAGGGGGAGTCTATTCGGGAAACAGGTTTTCGGATTGCGCAAGGTGCCGGAAATGCAGAGGAGTGTTGACCTTTGCCATTGATGTCAAAGGGGGAGAAATGGAACTCAAAATGCTATTCTTCTAAGGGGAGAAAGTGGAACTCAGTTTGAACACATTAGACTTGTCTTCATGTGTGGATAGCATTTTGCTCTTTGCCATTAATGACAAAGGGGGAGATTGTTGAACAAAGGTTGTCATTGATGTCAAAGGAGCTCACTGTTGTCAAAAAATCCTTTTTAGGAGATCTATGAGAATTAATTGTAGTACTATCATACTTTTTTGTGTTGGCAATTGTACTGGCATATCATTTTGAGTCGTAAAAATATATATTGCCAGCTATATTGTTGAGTGTCTGTGTTCTGGTAGTATGCTGTGTAGCATCTACTGAACAGTTAGAATTAAATGTATCACACTTGGATATTAGAAGATAAGTGTGAATTGTTATAATATGTTTGCAATATCATGCATGCATTCATTCACTATGGCATAAGTAATTCAGAAGTCTATATTGGAATGTTGAAAGTTAGTTTCTCTGTGCAAAATGTTTTCTTTGGTACACTGTTATGCTTTTTATTCTTTGTTGGGTGTGAGTTTTGCTCTGCGGTTTGAGATGAGAGTATGCCTACACATGTTCTATCATATTCCAAAGATTCTAGAAGATATTTTGAGCATGCAAAAATATTGAAGTGATAGTTGGTTCTCTATGCCTGTCTGTCAATCAGATGGTGTTCCAGAATTGTGCAGCAATGACTAGTAGTGTGCGGTACCTGAAGGTAGCATTGAGTGTTAAGATAGGTCTAGGTTAAGATTCCTATGGAAGTGCATGCCATCATGTTATTTTGGGGGCAACAAAATTTGATTTAGGAATATTCCAAACATTCTGGAAGATATTTCAAGCATGCAAAAAGATTGAAGTGATAATTGGTTCTCTATGCCTGTCTGTCAATCAGTTGGTGTTCCAGAACTATGCAGCAATGACTAGTAGTGTGCGGTACCTGAAGGTAGCATTGAGTGTTAAGATAGGTCTAGGTTAAGGTTCCTATGGAAGTGCACACCATCATGTTATTTTGGGGGCAACAAAATTTGATTTAGGAATATTCCAAAGATTCTGGAAGATATTTTGAGCATGCAAAAAGATTGAAGTGATAGTTGGTTCTCTATGCCTGTTTGTCAATCAGTTGGTGTTCCAGAACTATGCAGCAATGACTAGTAGTGTGCGGTACTTGAAGGTAGCATTGAGTGTTAAGATAGGTCTAGGTTAAGGTTCCTATGGAAGTGCATGCTATCATGTTATTTTGGGGGCAACAAAATTTGATTTAGGACCGACTTGCTACACGTTTCATGAAATTTGAATTTAGGTCCACCTTATGTTGTCCTAGTTAATTGTGGATCCCCGACCGACATGGAAGAAGAGTTAATGTAGTGTCATGTATATATTCCTCAGTCGCGCGAATGCACAATGGGAAGTATAATTGGAGATAAGGTGGTGAATATACTAGGAGACTATCTTGCGAGTTAGAGGTATTCAAGTAGAGTTGCATCTCAGATGTGCGCCATTATCCGAAGATCATAAGGAGAGTGGGAGATTGTCTAAAGCAAATTCAAAACTTGTGTAAGCTGTGTAATCAACATTGAAGATCCACAAGTTTTATCTTTGTAATCCGGTAGGATTGGCGTTCTACTTGTTGTATTGATTTGTGTATTGGGGATTGGTGTCTCCAGGAGGTTGGTGCCTATAGATACAATTGAGGATTGGTGTCTCTGGTAGGTTGGTGCCTACTTTATATTGTAAAATTCACTTGTTATATTCTTTGTTTGTGAGGCTGGATTTGGACAGTAGATCCAAGCAGCTATTCTCACCGTGGTTTTTCCCATCTTGGGTTTCCACGTATATCTAGTGTTCTCGTGTGTGAAGTGTGAATGTGTGTTCATGGTGTTGCTTAATTAGTAGTAGTGATGATTAAAGTATCTTGATATGTGTGATTGAGTTAAGAGTTTTAAATAGATTTGATCTATTGATTCATCGCCCCTCCCCTCCACCCCCACTTCTCAATAGATGGTGTGCCCTTCAATATCTATTTGGAGGCCAAGGGCAAAAGCTAACTCTACCCGTATGTTGTAGAAGTTAAAGCATGTGCATGATTTTTAGGGGAGATAAAAATGCATTTCCCTAGAGAGTTGCTACAGCCTTTCAATGTAGAAATCTGCAAAAATCAAGAGGCAAGTTGGCCAATCTCACCCACATAGGAAATTCTGAAAGTTCTCATTTAGCAGGTTGAATCCTAGGTATGAGGGTTTCATGAAGAGAGTCACCATCACCCAAATCTAAGGACTTTTCTCCAGAATCCTGCCTCTATCCTCTACAGAATCACACACAACTACAAAAATCCCTGCACATAATGATAGGTAACAATAGGAGCTTCAAAAAAAGGTAACTAGTTAGAGTTTAACCGTTCATTTGGCTCCAGAAAACTAGGCCAAAGAGAGCTGAATCTACAAATCAATGCCATCTTGATTTAATGCTCCATATCTTCCTCCACTTCTTCAGCCAACTCCAGAATAGGCATTTGCTATTCTTTGCAACTTTTATTCTACCCATACCTCCCATACAACTCCTATCACTAGGCATGGCAATATTTCTTTAAAGTTTTGTGTAATATACACCCTATTTTTTTTTAATTTGCGATTGTTGAAACTTGAAAGCAATGTAAAGCTACAGCCAACTGAAACTTAACCAAATCACCACATTCATTAACGAAACTGCTGCTACAAGGGGTTTTAGTGATAAATATGACAGTCATAACAATTAAGAACAATAATCTTCAATACCCAGATGAGCAAATCAGTTATACTTCATTAAAACATTAAACCCATGTGTTGCAATACAAATTTTAGTTCAGATACAATTTATAACAGCAAGTTTGTAGGCTGTTCTATACCCAGAATTTCATGAACAGCAGATATACAAGTAGGAATGACATTAAACAAATTCCCAAATGTTGCATTACATAAACTAACACTATTTTTCACATACTTGGAAACTGCACATCATTACAGGTCTGCAAATAAGCCTGGTATAGTGAACAGAGGGCACAATAATGGTTTCAAAATTCTTCTCATCTGCACTTCTCCACCCAGAAAATGATGTCCAAGTATCCAGCACCCCTAGGCACCTCCAATCCAGCAAAAACCCCTCCAAAACCCTAGGCACTTAGGCCCACAAACTCCCACGCCCCAAACTGGGTTGTACGACCAGCAAGGGAAATGTATGGCTAGAAAAGATGGGTAAAATCTGCAATAAATGCTGCTCTAATCTGCTGATAATCTCCTCACAAATCTATCCATAATTCCCTCTTCAAAATTGGCATTGTAATTGGAAAATCTCACAATAATTAAACTCTTGCCTAGTTCATGTGTAGAACCACCTGCAATCCACCAGGAAAGATCTTTCACTTTTGAAATGGATGTTCTTTGTGTTAGTTTTTAAATCAGATTTAACAGAAAGCAGAAAAGTAAACATAGAGAAGACAACACAGCAATTTATCCTGGGAAAACCCTTCACAAGGGAAAAACCCAGCAGCAAATTATTCTCTTATAAATCAGATAATAGTGCAGAAATAGCACACTGAATCAGGCCCTAGAAAGGCCAAATATCATACAATAGACCAGCACTTGAAGATAGTGCGAAACTCTTAGTCACCAAGAATACAAACTCTTCTTTTGAATTTGAATCTGCTCGTTGAGTGTGAATCTGCTTCTTAAGTGATAGGCAATTGAATTTTGATTGAATGAATTGATTGATTAAAGTGGAGACTCCATCTCCAATATATACAAGACATAGGTGAGCTCTCCTCTAGAGCTGACCCAGAAATTGCAATATTTATTTTATGATTGAAAGACCGACTTGCCTTGAGTAATAATTCTTTGGGAAATACCTCCCTCAGCTACAAAAACACTAACACTCCCTCTTAGCTAGGGAGGTATTTTCAAATATCTAGTCATGGATTCTCTCAACATGATGTCCACAATGGCTACACCCAATTGTGGAAAACATAGCTCAGTCTCAAAGATGTGATCTATACAAGGGCTTTCACCTCATATTTCTTAGTCTCAGAGAAGTATACACTACAAGGGCTTTCACCTCATATTTCTCCATCTCAAAGAAATATACACTACAAGGGCTTTCTCCTTATATTTCTCCGTCTCAGAGAAATATATGCTACAAGGGCTTTCACCCCATATTTCTTAGTCGCAGAGAAATATACGCTACAAGGGCTTTCACTCCATATTTCTTAGTCTCAGAGAAATATACGCTACAAGGGCTTTCACCCCATGTTTCTCAATCTCAGAGAAATATACGCTACAAGGGATTTCACCTCATATTTTGTCGTCTTAGAGAAATATACACTACAAGGGCTTTCACCTCATATTTCTCCGTCTCAGAGAAATATATACTACAACAAATCTTAATGATGCTGTGACTCCCTCAGGAGCTCCAAGTACCCGCATCAACCTCCTGACCTCCTCGTCCAAGGTTGCCTGAAATGCTTGCCTTAGAGTCATGGTTTCCAACACACACTTTCGACACTACTCCTAGTAGCACCTTTAACTGTCTTGCAAGAGTCCAGAACTTAGTCCTCCTCGACCTCATCCCAGATCACCCTATTCTGAATAGGTTTGCGGTGCTACCAATATCAAAACAAGATTGACTTCTTGTCATCGAGTCACTCTAGTTTCTCATGTCATAGGACTCCATTTTGCTGAACACAGAACTCCCTCTTGATCTCTGCCTCAATACAGATATTACAAAACTCCTCTGGAAGTGAACTCCCCTCCATTGACTGATCTTAGAACCTTAATCCTCTTCCTGGACATGATCTCAACTTGTGCCTTGAATTCTTGGAATCTAACTCCCTCCGAATGGTAGGAGTGTAGTCGAGGGATGAATCCATATCCATTGGAGCCTCTTGCTCCCCATAAGGATAATTATGCAGTGAGCCCTCCCAAAGAGAACACCCCAAAGATATTCTGCTCAGATTTATTTGCAGAAGGTTGTGATAATACCAATTCCATGAATTGGATACATTTTGCACTCTCAGAAATCTAGAACAACATTGGCTGATACTCTACAAGATGAATTAACAAGTTACAAATATGATAAACCTGACCTCGAAACTGGCAAAGAGATTTCCCCATAGAGACTGCAACAAAGCTAGGACCTTCATAATGTTCCAGACTTACCGTTTCAGAAATATATGATGCAGCAAATTCTTGGATATATTTTGTACCAGTATATATATGAATGTCCCTAAATGACTTGTATCTTTTGCAGGAGCTTTAGCCACTTCCTCTCCCAAAGTGTCACAGCAAGAATGAGGCATGTAATATTGTGAAGTCCGATATCTTTAATAAGCTCCTCTCATCATCATCGAAAACTGCAAATACCCTGACTCCGCATCCATGTCAATGCTCAAACAAAACATTTAATTTCCAAGATCATGAGTGGCGGTTTATAATTTAGATGACTCCTTGATACACACGAGCTATAGTGTCATAGATCCTTCAATTCAATAACTATCTTGACATTTTTTTTTTAATTTTTTATTAATTTGAAGTATGACTCCACATCACCTTAGGTGGGACCCGTCTACCATTGAAGAATGAAAAATGAAATATCCAAAGCTCTTTGAATAACCCATTACCAAATATTATGTCCTCGACACTTAGAAAAGACGTGGCATCTGAATAATGGATGTCATTTTAAATTATGCTCAAGGTTCATGACTCCTTTGCCATGCCACACTTAATTTCATGGACTGCATTTGCTTCAGCCACGATTCATGATATGTAACAGATACTTCATTATTTCCTTTGATTATTAGGATGGATTGAAGAGAGTAGCGACAGTCACAGGTTTGGAACGTCTTCAGGGAAATAATCGATAATTCTCCTTTCGCATTCAATGGCTATGCTCGGCTATTATTTCATAACCAGGATATAAATAAATGGCTTTTATAACTCTTCAGCATCAATTGGACATTCTGGAGCAAACGGTAATGAAGATTTGAGAGTGCCACCTTTAAACACTAAATGATGGCAATCCCATGAACTCCACAAACTTCAGTCCCTTGCGCAAGCATTGATAAAGGAATTTCAAATAGAATCGCTTCACTCTTCTTATGAATTCGATTCCCTCTCAAAGATTTGTCTTTTCAACTTCAGCATCGTACTCTTGAACAGCTCCCGCCAATCACCATTCAATTTACTGAATGGATGGCTTCTTCATGAAATGGAACGACAATACAAGTCTGAGCACCAATTAAATTTTCTATGAGTTTTAGCTACTTTCAAGAAATAAACCCATCTCCCTAACTCTTGAACAGATGATCAACTCCAACAATAAAGCGGCGGTAGTTACAAATAAAGAATCAGGTTTCTTTATTTTTCCAGAGCTCCTGACTCCACTTTTAAACGCCCTTGTCCATTGTTAAATGCAAAACTCTTATTTCATTATGGCTATATTACCTCCAGTTGTATTGATTCTCTTATAGATGGCAGCTAACAGTCTTTGATTGCAATTCATTCAATTCGTGAACCTCCAATCATCACTTCTTTCCCGCCAAATTAGAGATGAGCTTGTTGTGCCTATGTCGAAGCTGCAGCTGCAAAGAACTATCGATCCTTAAAGCATCAAACTTGATGGAGCTCCTTAAATCGATGCTTTCGAGATATTATTTTGTATATCAAAGCACTGAGATCTTTCTTTTATATCTTCCTTGGAGATAGATGGCTCTACTTCTACATGTCTTCTAGTCCGTATATCATATTGGGTGGAAAAATGTTGTGGTTCAATATAAATAAACCACGATAACCCTTTATGCTCTTACTACGAACTAATGGCTACAAACTAATGGCAGCTCTTGCTTTGATTCTTCAATCTAGTGCTAGGCTTCACTCAAAATTGAAACACTGAAAAATCTTCCAAACTCAGAATTTATTATGGAAACACTTCCAATATTTCCAAGATAAGCCATTTGAATCCTCAGGAAACTCTTCCTTGCATGCTCATATCGCATGAGTCATCTTTTCACACATTCCTTTCATGAATTCCTCAATCTTGGAAACAACAAAATATCCACAAACTTCAAACCAAACTGAAACACAAAATTATTCTTTGAAGAGAACTATACAAATTTCATCTGTTAGTTTTTCCTGAACCTGCTCTGATACCATGTTAGTTTTTAAATCAGATTTAACAGAAAGCAGAAAATTAAACATAGAGAAGACGACACAACAATTTATCTTGGGAAAACCCTTCACAAGGGAAAAACCCAGCAGCAAACTATTCTCTTATAAATCAGACAATAGTGCAGAAATAGCACATTGAATCAGGCCCTAGAAAGACCGAATATCATACAATAGACCAACACTTGAATATAGTGCGAAACTCTTAGTCACCAAGAATACAAACTCTTCTTTTGAATTCGAATCTCCTTCTTGAGTGCGAATTTGCTCCTTAAGTGATAGGCAACGCAATTTTGATGGAATGAATTGATTGATTAAAGTGGAGACTCCATCTCCAATATATAGAAGACATAGGTGAGCTCTCCTCTAGAGCCGACCCAGAAATTGCAATATTTATTTATGATTGAAAGGCTGACTTGCCTTGAGTAATAATTCATTGGGAAATACCTCCCTCAGCTACAAAAATACTAACACTTTGTGAATGGTTTCGTCCTCACAAAGCCTTGGAAGAACACTTTTCAACCTGCAACACTTCTTATTCAAAAATCCAAGCATAAGTTGCAAATGAGCTCCCAAAACACTTTTAATCCTCTCCTCAAAACCCACGCCCAACTTTGGGAAATTAAATATTTATTTTATTTAACAAAGACCCCTTATGTCTCCCATGTAGGTGTCCCCCCTTTTAAAATAACTTAAATTCACTTTTTGAAAAGTCCCCTTATGACCTGTAGACACCACTTTATAAAGTCACTTTAAATAATTTAAAATAACGTTAAATTAAATATTTAATTTAACTTATAACATTAACATTATTTAAAATAATTCCCCGAACGATTGAATATCACCAAATAATCATTAAATGCAAAATCTGATCATGCCAAGGGAAAATCGATGCGGAAGGACCAAGTCAGTGCTAAGGAGGTTACTAAAAATAGTAAAATCGGGCCAAGTGCTTGAAAACACTCCAAAAAGTGCCAAAAGGAATCTCCTGTAGCCTTGAACTCATTGCAACACACATGATATGCCAAATGGCTGAACACGGTCTCCAAGATATGTGGAATCACCTAACCAAACTGCATTAGCCTACGGGAACACGAAAAATAGGCTGTCTTCGACAGTCAATTGCTTAGAAAGGGAACATTACATTTTGACATTGGATGCTCACCTTTTCATTACTGCATAGGATCTCTCCATCCTTATCCCCTTCTCTTTTTGCAAAATGCCCACCTCAATTTTTGAGTGCTCCCCATCCAGTTTATGTGGAGTGTGCCTATGTCATAGGGTTTGTTGAATATCAACCATTAAATTCAAAATCTGGTGAATGTCGTTGCAATTTCAAAAAATCGTTTAAATTTGCTTAATTTGTGCATATGTGGTGTCGCTGCTCCCAAGTAGAAGCCCTTGGCAACCATCATCACTTGGTCATCGTGTTGGCACCACCCGATGAACAACACTAGGTTCCCATGAAGGAAAGCTCCATTTTGAGTTTTGAAATCGTGTTTAATTTAGAGCTTTTGAACTCATGTTTTGGCCACCACAAATTCTTTATGCATTAAATAAATATCAATGTAGGCCCCTCAACAGTGACTCATAAGCACCACACTTATCATTTATATATTAAATAAATATCCTGTAGGTCCTTGAGTATTAGTGCCTCCTAATTTTACTATAATGTTATCTTGAAATTATAAATTTAGATAAACATCACCGTAAGCAAGTGCTTTATGATTTTACTATAAAAGTTATCTTAAAATTATAATATAACAATTTAATATATAATGACCAGCTGGCTTGTTTCTAAGATAGTTTTTCTTAAAATTATAATATAACATTTTAATATATAATCAGCTGCAGCCTATCATGGCCTCGTTTTGGCTAAGAATCAAGGGGTTTCTAAACTTTGGTTGGAGGGGGACTCTCTTAATGTTATAAATAGTCTCTTGAAAAAGTGCCCTCCTTTGTGGTCTATAGCACATTTTATCAATGATTCAATCTCCATCATAAATTCTTTTGAGGAGATTAAAATCTCTCATGTCTTCCGTGAAGCTAATATGTTGGCTGATGGTGTTGCCAACGTGGGAGTGGTGGCGAGATTTGATTGGGATTCTTTTGAATCTCTACCTCTTAATCTTAAATGTATCTCCAATGATGACCAACTGGCTTGTTTCTAAGATAGTTGTTCTTGGGGAAAGGTTCTTCATTATGTTTTTAAGTCGGGTTATGCACGTTGAACCTTTTCCCTATCTGTTTCATTATTATATCCTTGGTTTTTGTATTATGATGGCCTGGCAGCGTAGGCAGCGAAGTACTTGAATGACAAGCCCACACGTATTGTGGGTGTTATTTGCATTGTTTTGTGGAGAGTCTGGTTTATTTTGCATTTACAAAATTTTCTAGTGCCGTTGGGTTTTGGAAATTTTCATGCCGCCATGGGTGGAGACCGTCGTAGAATTGAACGAAGCTCTTGCGAGGAGTTTCAGAATAATGTTGTTGTGTGGGAGCATTTGGAGCTAGGCGGGGTTACGCAATACATGCAGAGAATTCAAGGCCCGGACCCTGATGCTACTGAATTTTTTGTGAAAGGTTGGAATGGGAGGACTTTGCATTATAAGGGCATGGAGTTTAAAATTGATGAGGAGTTTATAGCGGAGCTCACTAGTCTTTCAGTTTCTGGGAGGAAATTCTACATAGATAGGGGTGCTGCCAAGAAGGCCTTTGCAATTTTTTTCAAATTCGATGAGAAGAAAAAGCTCCAGGAAATTGGGAGTGGTGGCTATGCTCGTAAGTCTTTGAAGCCGTTATGGAGGGATCTCGTGTTGGCCATTATGCACTATTTCACGCTTGAAGGTAGATTCTCCGTTGTGTACAGTTACCATTTCATGCTTCTGAATCATTTTAGGCACAAGGTGTTGGTCTCCTTTCCTTTTTACCTTTTACTTTCTATGGAGAAGAGTATTGAAGATCACTGAAAAAACCCTAAGAAGGTGATTTTGCATGAGGGTCTTATGAGTTTTTTGTTTGCTCATATTAAGCTTAAGTTAATTTCAGTTTCCCCTAAAACTCCTAGTAAGAAGGGGGTTAAAAATTCTGGATATGATACTGGGGACTCTGCTGCGGAATGGGAAGGTAGTTCAGAGGAAGAAGACTTGGTTTATGAGGAAATGTTAGTGGATGAAGGTGGGTTTGAGGAAGGGGATGATGATTCAGAATAGTGGAACAAGAGCTATGAGGCAGATGTGGAATTGCGGGAAACCATGGCCAAGTTTGTGAGAAAGTCTTCGAAGGGGAAATCTAAAGGCCCCAAGAAAGAAAAAGTTTCGGCTAAGAGGACGATTGAGTTAGTTTCTGAGGTGGAGGCTCCTGGTTCGAGTGAGAAACCCTCATTGTCTCTTGACAAAGGTGGTGTGAAGGATAGCTCTCCTGGGAATGGTGGAGAGGATCCTTCTGATAATGATGGTGTTAAGAATGCCTTTGTTGGGGAACTTGTTACCGGGAAAGATGGTGTGGTGGAGAACTCCCCTGCGACTGGTCTCAAGGTTCTTGAAGATGTAGGTATGCGTACAAGTGCTCCTGTTGGTGATGTTAATACTAGTGTGGATGAGATGCTAAATGAGCCTGGGCCTATGGAGGTGCAGGGGATTGAGTCGGTCAAGCATTCTCAGGATTTTTCTCTTGTTGAGAGGGCTATGAAGATGGAGTGGTTGGAAGTGTTAGCTGATTTGGCTAATTTGCCTGATAAGGAGCAGATTAAGGTGGAAGTGGTGGAGGTCGAGGACTCCCCTATTGAAGAGGATGAGGAGTAGAATATGGGGCATTTAGATGCCCCTGAGAACATGGAGCCAAATGATTTGCCTCTTGTCAATTGGGATGATGTTAATATGAATATGTTCTGCAAGATGGCCGAGGATGGGACGCGAAATTTGCTTTCTCTGGTGAAGTGGCTGTTTTCTAAGGTAAAGGAGCTCAATATTCAGGTGAAAAATCGGCAGGATATTTGTGTTATGATCCAAGGAAATAAGAAGGAATGGGCTATAAAAGGTAAAGTTAAAACTATGAATGTTATGTTGGATAAGTTAGTTGTTGATGCTGATCGCCTGGGGGTTTCTCATGAGGAGAGGATTTCCTCTTTGGAAATGATGGTCAATAAAATTTTATTGATGCTGATAAGTTATGATAAGTTAGTTGTTGATGTTGATCCCCTGGGGTTTTCTCATGAGGAGAGGATTTCCTCTTTAGAAATGATGGTCAATAAAATTTTAGAGGATAGAGTTGCTAGTATTGAGGATAGAATTGGAAAGATGTCGGAGGATTTGAAAACTGTGGTTAATATCAGCAATAATTCTTTGAAGACCACTGCTAAGGGTCTTTCTGTTTTAAACGAGAAAGCCCTGAATTGGACTGGTAAACCTCTTGACTTGGGGGACATGGAGAAAGTGATTGATGAGGTCAACTGCTCGAACCAGGTGGAGAAAGCTGAGAATTCTGCTCCAGTGGAGAAACTGATTGATGAGGTCAACTGCTCGAACCATGTCTTAGGACGAGGAGTAAGACTAAAAAGAGGGCTGCTACTTCTGTTGATGAGCTTAAAGATGTGGTGGATATGCATGAGGAGGTCATTAAGGGGAATATGGCCTCGGTGAATGTCTTGGATAAAATGCTATAGCTGACGCCTTTTTTTTTGTTGGATCAGCAGGGTTGCTGATGTTTTTTGCTGTTGGTTTGCTGACAGGTTTCTTGTGTCTTATCTTTTGTTAGCATTTTGGTTTTTTGGGCTGTTGGTTTTAGTTGCTTAGTTTTTCTTACAGCTTGTCGTCTTTGTAAAGGGTTTCAGGGCCCCTTCAAAACCTGCTTTTCCTTATCAAAAACAATTTAATATATAATAATTTAGTGATGTGGAGGATATAATAATATATAAAAACATGAATTCAACATAATATTATTTTATTTTTAATAATTATATTTTATTTTTAACGATTTTAATTTAATAGATTTTAAAAATATGCAAATTTATATTAGTCGAATTTAATCACAATTTCTTTTTTTTCAAATTTTGTCTTTTTCGAATTTAATTTGAATTTTATCCTTGTCAAATTCAAATATAAATAGGAACCTTGTGACATGGAGTGTGTTGTGTAACATTGCCGGTCTTTGCATTGTCCAATTGTTGATCTGCATCTTTCTCCTATTCATAACGAATTTCAACAAAAATCTTCTTCACTTTCTCCTTGCTTGTGTATCAAGTAGGACCTTGCTCTCCAACAACCATTGCCACATCCCATATAGGGTTTTTTCTATTCGATTTCTCCATTAGTTTTGAGAATATATATGTGAATGGTTACTTATAAATTAAGATTGTGTCGTTTTACATTATGTATATTATGGTAACTTACCATATATTTGAATGGTTATTTATAATTATGGATATCAAGATAGATAGCAATTTAAGATTTACTTTAGAGTTACTTTGTGGAAATTTAAGATTTACCAGGATAGACATCTTAAATACATATATCTAAAAGACATCAAGAGATTAGTCTCAAGATGTGTATCCATCATACGTTGAGTTACTTGCTTATCCATCATATGTTGAGTTACCGGTTGGGTTTGGTTCGGCTTGGATATGGGTTCGGAATTGGTTAGCCTTGGGTGTAACCTAGGGTCCCACCTTTCACCTATGGATTCGTCTAGGACAAACCTACGTGTACCCATAATGGATTTGGTGGGGACTAATGCCTAGGTGGTGAATTTCACCATTTTAATTTTAATTTTATTTTCGACTTCTAATTTTGACCAAAAAGCAAATTTGCCCCCCAAACTCTAAATGTGGCATCCAAGACATCTTAAAGACAAAAAGAAACTCATTTCTCATGTGAATGAAAAAAATAAATATTATTCATCCTTGCTGAACTTTCATTCTTGCTTGCCATTGTACGAATATAGTTCAAACTGGTTGGTTTACTATTCCTAGGCATTTGCAAAAGTTCATTTTTTGCCAAGGAGATTGTAAAGGAAGATTTCTACAAGAGAGGTAGGTTTTTTTCAAGTTTTTGGTTCCTTTTTCTTACCTTTTTTTTTAATAAATGAACTCTCTTGTTTTTTTTTATTCTTCTAGGAATCTATAACACATGCTTATTTTTTTAAAATGAATTAAGTTGTATATCCATATATATGTTTGTTTTCATTTGTTTCAATTCTTTGATTGTGTTGTTTATTGAACTTGTTGGCATAGGTATTGCAATGGCATCTAGTTATAGCTTTGTGAGCTGACCCCACTTCAAAACAAACCCAAACTCTCCCCTTTGGAAATATGTTGAAATGGTACACCAACTTCCAGGTGGTGGGGGCTATGTTTGGATTTGTAGTGGATGTGATATTAGATATTCAAGCTCATATAGTCAAGTGAAAGGCCATTTGTGCAACATCCCTAGACTAGGCATCAAAATTTTCCTAGGAAAAGCTGGTAAACCCATTCCAAAATCACAAGTCTTGGCATATATTAATGAGCAAGAAAAAGTAGATCAAGCAATAGGTCGTAAATCAAATCATCCTTTGTTGAAGAAAGGATCTCGAGGGATGAAGCCCCTTCCATTGCCTTCTACTCTTCAACTATGGAGAGCCTTTTTTTTTTGTCCACACTAGAAGAATAACCGATGCCCTTTACACATAAGAGATCTCCCACAACATGTCTTGAGAGATTTCCAATCAACATAGCGAGATGTCTCTATGTGAATGGATTGGCATTCAATATTGTTTGCTCACCATATTGGCGACAAATGGTGAAAGCAATTAATGAGGCTCCAAAAGGGTACAAGGGCCCAAGTTTTGAGAAAGTGCATAACACCCTATTGGAAAGAGGTGAAGTTTGTCAAGGAGTCATCGAAGCCCATAAGGGATTCGTGGGCTGAAACAGGGGTGTCCATCGTTTCTAATGGATGGAAAGATGCAAGAAATCGACCATTGATCAATGTTATTGCAATATCCTGTAAAGGGGCAATATTTTTGAGAGTAGTGGATTGTGAAGGGGAGATGAAGGATGGTGCATTTATTGCTAACATTCTCATGGCAGGAAGTGGGCCCTCAAAATGTTGTGCAAGTTTTAACAAACAATGTCATAAATTATAGAGCAGCTGGGTTAATGGTTGTGGAGTATTATTCACACATTTTTTGGACACCTTGTGTTGTCCACTCCCTCAACCTTATGCTACAAAAAGTTGGCACCAAAAATGATTGGATCAGACAGGTGTATGGTAAGGCCAAAGAGATCCAAATGTTCATCACCAACCACCATATGTCACAAAGTATATTTAGAACATTCTAAAAAATGGAGCTGCTAAAGGTAAGTTAAATATGTTTTACTTTAGTAAACTTTGTAATTTTATTTTAATTTTAATTCTTGTAAATTTTATTTTTTAATTTTGATTTTCAAATAAGTTGTTGAGACCTATTTTTCCTCCAACACAATTGTCTTAAGACGACTTGTGAAGGTTTAGGAGGCACTTTATAACATGGTCATCAGCCCAAATTGGTCCATATGGAGACAATATAGCACTACAAGGGCAGCAAAGATTAAACAAATGATCCTAGATGACATTTGGTGGGATCCTGTTGAATTTCTCCTTAGTTCCATTGAGCCTATATTGAGCATAATTCATTATACCTACATGGATAAGCCTAATTTGGATGAGATATATAATGATTATGACTCGATGATTGAGAAGATGAAAGCCATCATAAATGCAAAAGAGAAAGATCCTGAAGAAAATTTCTTAAAACAACTACACAAAATCATTGATGAGAGATGTAACACAATGACCACTCCACTACATCTTTTGGCCTTTGCATTGAGTCCCAAATATTATAGTGTTGAGCTCCTTTGTGTGTCAACAAGAATTATCCTATATAGAGATGTTGAAGTCAATCAAGAGTACAAGGTAGCACTTTGTAGATTCTTCATTGATCTTGACATGCAAGATGTAGTGATGATTGAGTTCGTGGATGTTTTATGCTTCAATGACTTTCATATTGATGTTCTTCGGGACAAGTATAAGGTCCATGCTCATAGTTGGTGGTACTTCCATGGCCAATCATTCACACACCTACAACCTCTTGCGATCAAAATTTTATCACAAGTTTTATAAAATAACTTTTATCTTTTAAGTTTCATTTATATTTTATAACTCAATTTTTAAAATTTTATCTCTTTAACTTTCTAATTTTGTCTTAATAGGTTGCTAGTTCATTTGCATCTTAGAGGAATTGGAGCACATACTTTGTCATCCACTTAGTAAAGCGCAATCAACTACACTCAAAAAAGGCAGAGGACTTGGTTTATGTGCATTCAAACTTGCGGCTCCTTTCTGTTTAAAACTTATGATCAGATTTACATGCACAGAAATAAAATCAAATCAGACACAATAACACAGCAGATACCCTGGGAAAACCCTCCACTTGAGGGAGAAAAACCCAGCAACAAAGATCTCTCTTTTGTATATCAATAATGGCAACAATTCACTTTACAATGAGGCCAATCACAGGGCCAATATTCAGCACCTACACTAGATGCACAACAGATAATAATCTGTCCTCCCTTGATACCTAAATCTGCACTTACAGAAATTCGCAATCTGCTCTTGGAGAAAATTCGCACTTCAATGAAGGAGAGAAAATGAACTTTCTTATTATTGAACAAGGAGAGAAGTGGTCTCTTATAAATACATGGCTATAAGAGATCTCACAAGGTCGGCCTCAACATAAATTACAATTTGAGCAAGTCGGCCAAGATACAATAATCAATGAATATAATTTACAAAGAAGGTCGGCCCAGAATAATAAATACATTATTTACAAAGAGATGCGCCCATACTCATTTATTCTCACATGTAAATAAATAGCCAATAGGCTACATTTATTTATGACTTTACTCGAGGCTGGAAGGATGAACCCGAAGCTGCTCAGTATCATTAACACTCCCTCTCAGCTAGGGAGAGAACTTCCAGCTTCACAATACGAATCATCTCAGTATGAAGTCCATTGCCTGCAGTTAGATATAAAGAGAGAAATATCACCTCAATGTGATATTAGATATCGTCTCGATATCAACCATCACATGGTAAGTACTAGTGTTCATCACTTGTGTGATGTTGTCACCTCAATGTGACTTTCACCATGGCTCTCCCAGAGGGTGAAACACAAGTACAAGAAGATCATCACGGACTCTCTCACGTGATGTTGTCATGGAGTCACACACATGACATCCACCATGACTCAGCTCAGAGGGTGAAAACAAGGGCTTTCACCTCAAATTCTTCCGTCACAGAAGAAAGTGCAATAGTAAGTACAAGTGTTCATCACTTGCGTGATGTTGTCACCTCAACATGACTTTCACCATGACTCTCTCAGAGGGTGAAACACAAGTACAACAAATGTCATGGAGTCGCACACATGACATCCACCATGACTCAGCTCAGAGGGTGGAAACGAGGGCTTTCACCTCAAATTCTTCCGTCACAGAAGAAAATGCATTAACAAGGGATTTCACCTCGAACTTCTCTCACAGAGAAGAACTCATTAAACAAGGCTTACTGATACTGAGACTCATATTCAGTCAAGGCTGGATTCTCCACCATACCAAGCTTGTCTCGGAAGTATACAAGCTTTATCCGAGAGACTTGGTGAGAATATCTGCTGTCTGCTCATCAGTGCTACTGTACCTCAACTATACAGCCTTCCGCAGTACCATATCTCTGATATAGTGGTACTTGATCTCAACATGCTTGGGGCTGTCATGAAACACAGGATTGATAGAAGACTCCATTGATTTGTCCAAACAATCCTGCAAGGAGCTTACGAAGCCAAAGTGCTTCCCGAGTTGCCATGCAAGCTGTAATGAACTCAGCCTCTGTTGTACTCAGTCCAACTGAAGACTGCTTCCTGCTACACCAGAGAGTCATAACAGACCCAACCTGAAGAATATCTCAATCCATATCCAACTGTGCCACGCAAGTATCTCAGGAAATGCTTAGCTGCAACAAGATTACCATCTTCTTTAGGCTCAGCAAGCTCCCTCTGAATCTTCAGGCACTTGTATCAACCTTCTGACCTCTTCGCCCAAGATTGCCTGCAACACTTTGACTTAGATTAATGTTTTCCAGTGCACACCTTGGTGCTGTAGAGAGTTCAGGATAGACTTCCTTGACCTCATTCCAGGTCTCACTATTCTGAATAGGTTTGCGGAGCTACCATTGACAGATCCAGATTACAGTCTTGAGCAATTCTGATCTCAGCAGCTGTGCAATACAGTAATCTTCACTTCTTCTCAGTGAGTTACAACACTCCCTCTTGATCCCTGCTTCAGAGATTGCAAAGAAGACTTCTGGAAGTGAACTCCCTCTAACCACCAGCTCAGTTCCATGGCTGCAATTTTGACTTCATGCTTGACCATTTCTTTGGTTGGCATGTCTTCCTCATAAGATGCCTTAAGTTTTTCCTTGCTAAGGAATCTCTCATCACTCTCTTGCTCCTAGATCCATCCTGGAGGTGATATAGAGAGAGATTACAAACAATTTATAATTATTCAAAGAAATGTCAAGGCTAGAAACATACAGGTTTTACTATCTTAGGTTATAGCATGGATACATGAGAATTTATGAACAATATCAACCTAAAAAAAAATTCATCAAGGAATCAGAATGAAGGGATAAGGAAACTTATCTTTATTGAATTCTGATATATCCTGCTTCCATCTTTTGCTCCTCTTGAGAGTGCTAAACTCAGTATCAACAAAATACAGTCTGCACAACTATAGATTCCTTATATGCAGCCAACATGTTCAATATAGGACTAGCCTTCTCAAGGCACCATCGTAGTCCATGAACATGGAGGAAGATATCGATGTGAACATGCAATTATCTTTTTCATCTCAGAGTCACACTCAAAGATTAGCATGAAACAACTCGCAATGAAACAACTTTGTGTAGAATCATCATCTAATATGCATAACTTGATGATCAGACAACATGATTCAAGTAGCCAAAGTCAGATTTGCACAATGAACACAAGAATACTTATCTTAAAGGTTGCAGTCATCAAACTCAAATGTCATCCATTAGTAGCTTGATCTGTCGACAGGATGAACTCGTGACTGCAAGGTCGTAAAGACCATTGATGCCCAACTAGATGAGTTGCTCGACATCTACATGATTATGGTTGACAGAAGAAACCTGACTGGCAATGGTACTGCTCTTGCTGATTACATGATACCCATCTTAGTACTGTTGGTGCTTGGCGATAGTAAATCGCGATCTTTCCCAATGTGATCTCATGATTTCTATACATAAACCAGTATGAGGTTTTCTTATAGCTATCGAATTGAATAATGCTTCTCCAAATATCGCAAAAGAAATATGAGCGCCCAAAAATAAAGGAAGATACTTCCCAGATGCCCTAGTATTGAAGACATAAACCACTAGACGAATAGATCTCGGAATTCTCGGATTTCATTTCCAGTAGAGGGATATTCGAATTGCATACTCAGTAATCCCGAAGCAGAGCCAATACCTATGTGCAGACTTAACACTAACTGGTGTTCAACTGAATCGATGTCTTTGGGCTCCCAAATAACTTCCCCAATGACGGCCAGAGAACTAGAAGGCACAGAGTTTAGCCGAACTACATTTCCAGTCCCAATGTGATCCGATGGTGATATGACTCGCAACTCCAAAGATTGGTGACGGCGCACTAACTTGGCTCAGCTCCCGTGGTAGACAATGGATAGCACTGATGAGAGTCAAGGCTCTATCGCGTCAAGCTGGAGATTTGCCTCAAGGAGGTGCGCGAGCAAGATGTCAGAGTGTTGGCCCTTCGTGTATACTAGATAATGGAATACCTCCGTTGTGTGCACCAGATAGGAACTTCTGAGCTCAGACCAAAGAACACTCTGTAATGTCACAAAACTAGACCCTGTTGATCCCGTGTATGATCTGTGCGATGAATATGGAAATGGATCTGTGAATGTCCAGTTAGACCAGTGGCTTCATCCTCACGGCTTCAACCTTGATGACAATGTAGTATGTAGAGACGTCTTATTCTCAAGGTCCCGATATCGTTATCTTTAAAGCAGTGTCAGATCTTTAAACTCCACAGGAACCCGATACTCAGATTATGTGCGACTCATTTCTTTCCATTATGGCGAGAGAATTTCCTCAAATATTCGGAAGTGTGGACTCCTCAGACTTGAGTTACCTGAGCGAAGGACATACATTATGATGACCTTCCTTGAATGCGATGACTGAAGCAATGACAGTGTGCAGAATGATGCCCGATTCAAGGTGGGACACTACTGATGTGCGGAAGAGAAACACTGAACAAATCCGCTCACACTAGCCGACTCAAGGATGGGAACACTCCCTGAGAAAGACACCTTCTTCGATGTCACCCAGATCTAGAGATGTGATGGAACATCAGTTATCCGTGTTACTTCCTTTCAATGAATATGTCCATCAGACTCATCTGGTGGCAATAAGGCTACAAAAGGACTTAGATTGAGATAAAGAATAGCATAGACAAATTATAATATCACAGGATCTTGGCGCTTCAAATCTCAATCGATCTTCACAGCTGTTTGTACAAATCTGATCAAGATCTTCTTTAAAACCCGCTCTGATACCATGTTTAAAACTTATGATCAGATTTACATGCACAGAAATAAAATCAAATCAGACACAATAACACAGCAGATACCCTGGGAAAACCCTCCACTTGAGGGAGAAAAACCCAGCAACAAAGATCTCTCTTTTGTATATCAATAATGGCAACAATTCACTTTACAATGAGGCCAATCACAGGGCCAATATTCAGCACCTACACTAGATGCACAACAGATAATAATCTGTCCTCCCTTGATACCTAAATCTGCACTTACAGAAATTCGCAATCTGCTCTTGGAGAAAATTCGCACTTCAATGAAGGAGAGAAAATGAACTTTCTTATTATTGAACAAGGAGAGAAGTGGTCTCTTATAAATACATGGCTATAAGAGATCTCACAAGGTCGGCCTCAACATAAATTACAATTTGAGCAAGTCGGCCAAGATACAATAATCAATGAATATAATTTACAAAGAAGGTCGGCCCAGAATAATAAATACATTATTTACAAAGAGATGCGCCCATACTCATTTATTCTCACATGTAAATAAATAGCCAATAGGCTACATTTATTTATGACTTTACTCAAGGCTGGAAGGATGAACCCGAAGCTGCTCAGTATCATTAACACTTTCACACAAAGAAAGTGGCTACAAGGAGATACAATGGAGTGAGATATTGTTGTGACCTAATTCACACATCGCCCCATTGTAAATGGGGACCCTCGGTGGCTTGTTTTTAGGGTTTAGTTTTGAGTTGCAATTTCATAAGCTCTTTCGCTCTGTGGGTTTCAAATCAAAGTCTGAAGTCATCACTTGAGCCAAGTTGTGAATTCAAGCCTAAAACTGTGCTCAAACATTTTAGAAGTGTTTAGAAGACCCTGTAGACAAGGATCGCTTGTGTTTTCACTCGATTCAGACACTTCCTACTTTTTAGGGTTTTTGTTTTTTTCATTTTTGGCACTTTTGGAACATTCTAGGATTTACTATTTTTAGAAAGTTGCTTTTTGATTTTTCTATTTTTAGAAACTTTCTATTTTTGGAAAGTGCCAAGGTCCCAACAATAGAGGAGCCAACATTTCCATCTTTTAGCATGCAAAAAATCAATGACAAATCTAAAAAATCCAATAAAAAGCATGTGAAAAATCTAAAAATTGGGTAAAAATCTGGGAAAGCATGAGAAAAGCAAGCAAAAATCAATTAAAAAGCATGCAAAATCTGGGAAAAGGAATGAAAATCAGATCAAAAACCAGATGAAAGTATGTAAAATCAATGCAAAAATCATGAAAAATCAACCAAAAGGCGAATAAAAAGCATAAGATTCTTGGCTGAGATGATAAAAGTCTAAGGAAATTCGCTCAAGATCATGTCAAGAACATGGGAAATGGACTGAAGTTGATCAAGTCTGCCCAGCAGTGGAAGGAGAAATGGCAAATGGTTTAAGAAGTCCACCCTTGAACATGACAAGATTATCACCAAGTCCGCCATGGAGAAAGCAATGGAAATGGAAAAGAAAGAGGGAAGTCCGACTTGCACATGACAAATGGAGAAAACTTCATGAAGTCCGACTTTCACTTGGAAAAGAAGTTAGAAAGTCCACCAGCCCTTAAGGAGAGAATGAAAAGAAACTTTGCAAGTCCGCCCAGCAGTAAGATGAATGGAAAAATAGCTTGGATGTCCGACTTTGGAAAGGGGGGAATGGAAAAGTGTTCACCAAGTCCGCCATGCCATAGAAGATGAATGGAAAAACACTCTCCGCCCACCATATGGAGATCTCATTTCCAAGTCCGACTTGTAGAAGAGATGGAAAGGAAGACACAAACTCCGCCCAGCCTAATGTGGAATTGGCAAAACTTCTTCAAAGTCCGCCCCAAAATGTGATGAAATTTGTCTAAGGCATGAAACGCCTAGAGGAAAAGTTGTATAAAGAAAATTCGCTATGCCTTGGAAAAAGACTGTCAAAGTCCAACTTAGGAAAGGTGGAGAGGAAAGAAGAAAATCCGCCATGAGGAATGATGAACATGACATGAGATGAGAAAATCCACCATGAAAGAGAAAAGAAGATAGAAAAACCCATGAACTTGAACAAAATTCGCCAAGACAAATAAAATACATGGGTAAAATAAATTAATTAAAGGTTAGAAAAATCAAAATTTTGCACATAATAAACCTTTAATTATTTACACTTAGAAAAGATTCGAGCTCTAAGGATAGACTTCAAAATTGTGGATGAAGATAAAGATGAAGAGCTAAAAATTTAGAAACTTACCTCGATAAACAAGAGTCCACATTCGATGAACTTGACAAACTGCTAAATAAATCGAAGTTTGCAACCTTATAAGGCATTTTCAAGTCATTATCAACTCATAATTTCAAGAGACTTAGCTCTCTCCATTTCTAGAGATAGAGAATTTTTCAAGAGCTAGAAATTTTTTCGAGAGATAGAAATTTTCATGAGAGATTTTTTTTGAGAGAGAAATTTTGAAAGTTGAGTGATTGATTTTTTTTGAGAACAAAGAAAGAAGTAGAATTCTAAGCTGAAGGTTGAAATTTTCAGAGGATAGCTTGCTTTTTTGAGAATAAAGACAAAATTCTCAAGGTTTCAAGCCGAATTGCTAGCCACAAAGTGTAACTTCGGAGTTTGATAAAATTCTTTACTTCTTTCTTCATTGTGTCCACAAAAAAATTACTAAGTGTTGTTACTTTCAGCTTGCTTTTTTGTAAAATCTTACATTCAACAAACTGAAAGTTGGAATATTCAAAGAGGAAATTTAAAAGAAAATCGTAATCGAAAGCTAATGTGTTTTTCTTTCTTGCAGGTTGATGACTACCCCCAGAGAATCGTCAAAGAAAGCACCAATGAAGTTCGCAAGTAAGGGAGTTCAACATGAGTCAAAGATCAATTCCAAATGGAAGAACATCATAGATACAGACCTCAGACATGTTGATTTTGAGGAATTAAAAAAGAGAATGTATGGATTGAATGGACTTCTGCCCATAGCCATTGCTCGCTGGATGATGCGGAATGGAATTGTCCAAGCTGCCGGATTTCCTCTAGCAATTGAGTGTGTTGAATTAATGGTCGAATGTGCAAGGCATTACAAGCCACAGGAAAGACAAATTGTCACTCCTGATGGAAGGATTTTGGCGCATCTTGGAGAACCGGCTATCCAGGAGGCATTTGGCATCCCTGATTATAATCGAACTTCATATAAAACAAACGAAGAAACCAGAAGAATCTTCTAGGAGTAGGCAGATCAATGTGCAACTCATATCAACAAAACATGGTTGGAAAAGCCAAGAGCTTCCGCGAAGAAAATGCCTAAGAAACTACACCGGACAGACTTTAAGGAGGACTACGGTGATATCATTTTGCTCCTGAACAGAATAATGGGTAGTACTCAAGGTGCCCCCTTTAAAACATGGATGTACTTCTTCATCGAGGAGATCACCTCTGGAGTCAAAATGTTTAACTGGTCGAGGATGATCAATTATAACATCCATGAGCAATTGATTAACCTGGAGAGGACTAAGTCATTTTATATGAGTTCCTATGTTATTTATCTATTGGCAAGAGCCTATAGGTATTCCAGATTAATACGCAAAGGTGTTGTGGGAAATGGAGAAAATGAATTCAAAGTGTATGAATGTTACCCTCAATTGCAACTGTCTGCCAAGTCCCATTTCAGAAGAGCGCACGATGCATTCCTGATGTATATCACAAGGATACTACAGGGAGGGACGCATCAAAGGTTGACACATGAAGCAAAGAGCCTCATCAGTAAATATGGATCCTGGTACATCCAGTTTCTGAGACTCACTTATATCAGAATCCAAGGATTCACTGGGAATCCATTCAAGCTTCCCATCTACCCCACCCACAGAATGATTCTACTGGAGGTCCTTAGGCAGCTGGAAACTTATCAAAATTTCTAGAGGGTGTCGAGTAAAGCAGCCATCACTTTCCCATTCTTCATCGGGAACATGGAAGAATATTGCTCGTCTGCATAGGTAGCTGAAGGTGCCAAACTAGAAATGCAGTGGTATCCGTTCACATCGTACTGATCTAGAGCCAATTTTGATCCTCACCACCACATCAAAACCATGAACGGAAAGAAATATAAATGCAAAGTAGACCTGGAGAATTACTGGGCCAATGCCGCAGATGAATTTGATGTTAGGAAAAGATTGTGGTCCAGACTGCCTGTTAGCTTAATTAGAATGACAAAACTCTTCCATGTGCCAAACCAACTTGAAGATGATGGTGAATTTACACAACCAGGTTTTGATGGAAGTCAACCTCTTCCTCCCATGCGTTGGTTAGAACTAGAAATCTCTGACTTGACCACCTTCATGAGACCTGTCATCAAGTATTCGCAATGGTGGGCAGATCAACAGATTAAGGAACTACGGCGGAAGGGTATGCCTTTGACATACACTCTTGATGGGCGAAGCAGAATCTTACTCTTCGAACGCTGGAGCATCCCAAGGAGACGAGCCAATTGAGAGCTCTAATCCCAAGAAAAGGAAGGAGACAAAGAGAAAAGAAATTGCAGATGAGGAACCTAGCAGGAAGCAGCAAAGACCGAAGCCTGTTCATTCAGCTGTCTCCGCGAATGTGAATGAAATTTTAAACATTGAGGAATCTCTGGGAGATACAAGGATTCCCTCGCCTATCCCTGTTCAACCAGAAGATGACGAGCCTCCATCACCCATGAGCACCGAGATTTTGGAATCGGACAATGAGGTTGACATTTTGGACAGCGAGTTTGAAGAAGGAATGATTTCAGCCCTGAAAGGAATTCAAGAAATCCCGGGCGCGTAGGACATTCAGGAAGAACAAGATACCGAGCAACCAACTATTCCCGAATGGCTGAAAGAGAGATTGAAGATGAAGGAACCAAAAGAAGTTCCAGAAGAAGAAGATGACATGGCCAATTTCCTGGCTAGATTAGAAGCAGTCAGTGCAAGAAAGCCTGCCAAAACATTCTCCACCATCCATAAAGATGAAATCGGGCATCGTACAGTCCAAGTTGCTGTATCGACAGTTGACAAGTCTAGGGAGGAAATTACTCCTCAGGAATATGCCATTACCACTGTCGATTTGGGCCCTACAACAAAAGGAGAGAAGGTGGAAGAATTGGATAATTCTGTTGCCACTATCAAAGCAAGGCTAGAGAAGGAGGTAGCAAAGAAAAAAGAATATAAACGAGAGGTTGAACGACTCAAGGAGTATATTCAGTATCTAACTAAGCCTCTCGATCAGACTAGCTCAACAACTCCTCCATTGATGAATACTTCTCAGGAGACTCTCGAAGAGGAGAAGAATATAGCCAAGGAGACTAAGGAATGGTTAATTAGCAATAGAGAAGAGGTAGTTGTATTTGCAGAAAAACTGGCATTGGCGTACGAGCAAACTTCTTCTTTGCTCTCGAGAATTGCAACATTGGCAGAAACATGGGATAATGCTCAGGATATTCGAGACAGAATCATTCCATGTCTCAAAGTGCTTAAAGGAGTGTTGAAGCAAGAATTGGTCAATGGAAAAGTAATTGCACCAGGTGCAACTTATGATTTCAGCAGCTGGTACATGGCATTGATCACACGGAGCAAGATCCTAGAGAAGATAAAGGCGGATACTATCCGAGTTGAGGAAAGTACAAAAGAAATCCGGGAGAAGATTCTATCTGTGGCTGCAGACGCGTTGGAGGAGGACATTGTGCGAGCAAACAACTTGCAGTTTGAAAACTTGAAGCACAAAATTCAGGAAATCTTCTTCGCCACTATTGGACCTATCCTCAAACAAAATTTGACTAAGGTAGTTGACTTCCTATTCATCTTTCGTACTTTCCAGCGGCAGGAATCAGAATGGGAAGATGCTCTTGCAGAATGTTAGGATGTTTTAGATCTGTTGGAATTCAAGGTCAATGCGCTGCCACTTATCATGATCGAGGAGGTCGGCAGGATAGTTTCCAAATTCATCCAGTATAATGCCACCAAAGAGGATAGAGATGTGCCTCCCCAAGAATAGCTCTTCACTTCAACTCACTTCCTGTTAGCTCATTGATCACTAACTGTATTTTGGGAAATCCTAATTAGGGTTGCTTATTTTTAGTCTCTGCCATTGATTCCAGATTAATCTTGGCCGTTCATTGTACTTAGGAAACTCTATATAAAGCCCCCTTAATTCTCTCATTTTAAGAACACGATATAGAGGATATAAAGAATAAGAGAGAACATAGAATAAGTGAGAGAGTTTTATGAAATTGTTGCTAAAGACTATTTTTGATAATAAAGTTCATAATGCATGAGATGCTTTGAATCCTTTTATTGTCAAATGGTTGCATGGTTGCATACTTCTCTTCCTCATAGAGTAGATTTGAATTAGAATTTCATTTGAATGTATGTTAAGGGAATGATAGATTGATGGTAAAGATTAGTGAAACTTTGCTCATACTTTCTTTGAATGGATGCTTTTCATTCAATGCGTAAAGTTAGATTGAGTTTTTAATGTGGACGCTTCAATGTTTACTTTGAATAATGTTGTTCTATTGATGGTATTGTTCGTAGTAAAGAAATCTTAAGCACAAATCCCAGAAGATTGCACTTGCTTTGTGTAGTTGTCGTTTAGTGTGGCAAAACAAAGTATTGTTTTTTTTCAGTTTCACTCAATCCTTGCTGTCTCTTGATTTTGTAGGAATAGCATAGGACTTCTAAACCCTTACTCTTTTTTCACTTTTTTTTATCTAAGGTCAGAAAATTTCAAAAAATAATATAGCATACAGTCTTTGCTTTCTGAGTAACTTACCAGAGTAAATCCCTTTGTGTTACCGGCAAATCACAACGACCATAGAGCTTATCCACACCTAATTGAAACATTGGAATTGCCGTATGATCTTTATTGCAGTCTTAGCATACTAGGTAGTTTTTCAAGAGGGAATAGAGCGTCTTTGGACACTTTATTCTAGAGTGTTTGGTGTGTTATAAAACACGCATCAACAGATACTGAGTCAGAGCATATTGACATAGATGCTTCCATTTCCCACTTTGCTGTACTTGATGTTGAAAATGAGCCAACTAGTGAGCATGAGAGTGTAGTGCTAGTGCTAGTGCCAGTGCCAGTGCCAGTGCCACTGTTTGTGGTTCTTCTATTTATCAGTACCTACATCATCTAATATGGATGGTGATGATGTTATTTTTGAGGACCTGTATGATGATGTTTGATCAATGATGGTTGATTGTTGACAGTTGACACTATTTTTTTTAATTTTAATATATATCATGACATTCAAGTTTGACTAATTGACATTGTAATATTTTTTATTTTTATGGTGGTTTTGTTTATTATACAATATATGATGCATTTTGGACTTGCTGCAAATATGTATATATTTCTGATTTTATGTGTTTTTGTATGGACAAACCCAAAACAAAGCTAACTCCCATTTTTTTTTACTGAACCCACGAACTGAACCTGAACCCGAACTAGTACCAGGACTGGTAACTTAGATCATATGCAACAAATTTAATGTGTGCTTTGAGACTGATATCCCTTGGTGTCTGTCATATAGATGTATTTAAGATATCTATAATGTGAGAGCTGGAGTAAAATCATTTTCAGGGGTTCTTTACAATGCTATTCCACTAAAAGGATTCTGCCTCCTGGATAATGAACTATGAATTTAGTACAAGTATTCTGGGTAAATTACACAGCCCAGCACAAAAACAATTTAATCTAAAGAACTATAGGAGCTGGAACAAAATTGTTTGGAGGAATGTTTGACAATCAAATTTGATGTAAAGTGGCAAATTTCATCAGAAGAAGCTTTCCCAGATCAGGAGATATTGTATTAATACAATCCCAGGCTAGTATAGACAAAAACAATTAAATTGGAAAAACTATAAAGGTTAGAGTGAAATCCTCTTGGTGTTCTCTTAAGGATGGCTCTGGATATAGCTTAGCAAAGTTTCACGGACAAAATCCTTTTGGATTAAAAGATACATAATTCATTTAGTGTCTTCAGCATGGAGGGAAAAATTTGGGATATTTATTAAGTTTAAAACTTTAAACAATATAAAGGGCTTATTAAATATTTGATTATTTTTTAATGGTTTTAGAGAAAGCTTGACCCTAGATTTATATGAATTTATAGAACATTGTAATAAAGCTTTTAAACTTTAGAACTCTTATCTTGTACACTAAGCTTCTACATTCTTTTGCCAATACCTTGGCTGGTTCATTAGGCTCTGCATTTCTCCAAGTTCATCAGCACATTGCCTTCAGCATACTATAACTAGCTCCGTGCTCCTGTAGCAGCTCTTCTCTTCTGCTGCGCCATGCTCCTCTAACTATTGAAGTGCATAGCACGTGCACTCACAAATAAGTCAGCTGTAGATCTTCTATGCACAAGAGGTCACAGGCAACAGCAATGTGATGAGCCCTGCTGGATCTCAACTCAAACCCTCAATTTTTCTTAAATCTTTAAGTGTTATTTAGTTTTTTAGAGAAAGTTTGATAGACAGAAGAGAAGGGTCGCACAGCATAAATGCTCATAAAAAGTAAATTTGCACTAATTCCTTCAGAATGAAAGTGTAGATTGCATTATTTAACTGTGACAAATAGATTGCAAATAATAAACATACCAGGAAATCTCCAGATTATTTAATTAAAGAAATTGCCAGTCTGACAGACGAAAATGATGAAAACAGGCATATGTGGACGCCTAGCTTCCAGAAGTAACTTCTCCCACTCAAAAACTAGATACAATGAGTTGATAATAGCAGCCGCCCATGATGAAGCTCAAGGAAGTGCCAAAAAGGAAGCGCCCTAGCTTCTGGCTTCACACGCCATCCTCCAGGAGGCACAAAATTCAATGTAAATGTACGACCAAGGAGAAAGTGATGTAATAACTCTGCTGGAACCACAAATCTGATGAAGGTGGCGCCTCTGGATGAAGACCCTCTTCTGTACTACCAATAACTGAATACTGAATAATAAACCTCTGTTTTTAGCCTTTAGAACTTCTGAATGAAATTCTCAACTGTACTGATTCAGCTGATCTTTCACAGCCTCAAAAGCACTCAACACTGAAGAGTTATCGTTCCTCAATGGACAAATTGTTCAAACCCTGATCACAAGAGAATGCACAGGAAATAGCACAAGGCAAAGTTGAAATTGTCAAAAGATGAGTTTCTATTGCCAGAAATGCCCTTTTATGCAAAGGCACGCATTCCAAGAAAGTACGCCACTTTTGGGATATTAAAATCTTTTAAAATAACATTTAATCCATTTCAATAGTTTATGTATTAAATACTTGGCGCACTTATTCATTTAAGTGATTTGAGATATTAAATCACTTTTAAAAGAATATTTAAGTGATTTAAAAATATAAAGTCAAATTGACTTTATAATTAAATATTAAATCAATTAATATTTAAATTACTTAAAACCCCATAACTCACTCAAAACACCATATAATCCTGTGCCGTCAGAAGCTGTCGACTCCTGCACTGCCAACGCCTGCTGTGAACCAGTCACTGGGCTCTGAAAACCAGAACGATCCAACTCTCCAGAAAGTACCACTGACCCTCTAATCAATCTAGCTAGCCCACAAGGGTCCAATAAAGGGCTAACACACTGTACCCGAGAACGGTCTAGAGAGGGGACATCACAGTCCGCCCTCCCCGAATTTGCTTGTCCACAAGCAAACTCAAAGCCGGATGCTGAAGAATACTATCACTCTCCCAAGTAGCATCCTCTGCCGGTAGATCCCTCCACTTTACCAAGTATTCCCTGATAACCCGCCTCCGAAGATGACGCTCTCTGGAATCCAGAATGGCCTCAGGTATCAAAATCAATTTCCCCTCATCATCCAGGGGTGGCAAATCAATAGAAGGAATTACTTGTTGTCCCAACGCCTTTTTGAGGCGCGACACATGGAACATGTTGTGAACCTTACTGTCCACCGGAAGATCTAACTCATAAGCCACTTGACCGACACGTCTGACAACTCTAAAAGGTCCATAGTATCACGGCTTAAGTTTCTCGGAGCCCTTCTTACGAAGGGTGGACTGCCTATAAGGCTGAAGCATCAGGTACACCAAATCATCGATCTCGAAAGACCGCTCTACTTGTTTCTGATCAGCATATTGCTTCTGCTGATTTTGGGCTTTCTGTATATTCTCTCTGAGTGCCCTCATAATATCCTGGTTCTCCTGTAATAAATCACCAGCACTAGGAACTCTACTGTCACTCAGCAATAAGTCTAGAAAGCTCGGAGCGTCATATCCATATAATGCTCGGTAAGGTGTCATCTGGATGCTCATGTGATGGGTGGTATTGTAGCAATACTCACAAAGGTATAACCACCTCACCCATGCCTTCTGCTGCCCTGAACTGTAATTTCGCAAGTACCCTTCCACCCATTTGTTGACTATCTCAGTCTGCCCATTTGTCTGGGGGTGGTAGTTGGTACTTGGAGTGACCTCTGTCCCGCAAAGTTTGAATAACTCCTGCCAGAAGTTACTCATAAACCTGTTGTCCCTGTCACTGACTATACTTCGAGGCAAACCGTGCAGCCTGAATACCTCTCGGAAGAACAAATTGCCACCTGTGTAGCCGTGTGTGTAGTAGTGATTGCGAATAAGTGTGCATATTTTGTCAATCGACCTACCACCACGAAAATACTGTCCTTCCCTTGAGCTTTTGGCAAGCCCGTGACGAAGTCCATGGACAAACAATCCCACTTCCTCTTTGGAATAGAAAGCGGCTGGAGTAAACCTGCAGGGTATGTATGCTCTTGCTTGTTCTGCTGACAAACAAGACATTCCCTGACATACTGGAGAACATAAGACTTGAGACCCTTCCAAGAGAATCTCTCCCGTACCTGCCTGTAGGTCTTAAAGTAACCGGGATGTCCTGCCATGGGTGAATCATGGAATGACCTCAACACTCTGTCCCTCATCTCAGAACCTGGGACCAATAAAATCCTCCCTTTGTAGATGATAAGATCATCTACAAGTGAATACCTGTCATCCTGTATTGATCCATCTACGATGCTAGAAGCCCATGGGTCCTTAGCATACTCTGCTACTATCAGATGTCTCCAGTCCTCTGAAACCAGTGTTATAGAGCTCAAGTGAGGACGACGAGATAAAGCATCAGCAACCACATTCTAAGTGCCCTTGACATAGGAGATGTCAAAATCGTAAGATTGAAGCTTGCTGACCCATTTTTGTTGCCTTTCATTCAGGTCTCGCTGCCCAAGAAAATGCTTCAGACTATTATGATCGGTTTTAACATTGAATTTACTACCAATCAAGTACTGCCTGAATTTGGCCATGGCATGCATGATGGCCAGCATTTCCTTATCATAGATACTGTAGCTCCGTTCAGGACCTCTTAGCTTCCTACTCTCGAAAGCTATAGGGTGTCGATCCTGCATAATAACTGCACCAATACCCTCACCACTGGCATCGCAATGTAACTCAAAGGGTTTAGTGAAGTCCGGTAGAGCTAAAACTGGACACGTAGTCATAAGAAGTTTGAACTTCTCAAAGCACGCTTGTGCTAATGGTGTCCACACAAAAGCACCCTTCTTAGTCAAATCAGTCAGTGGCGCAGCATGCCGCGAGAACCCACTAACAAACCGACGATAGAAGGCACACAATCCTACAAATCCCCTAAGCTGTGTCAATGTCTCAGGTGTAGGCCAATCGATGATGGCTCGAACTTTCTCTGGATCCATGCTGACTCCTGCATCGCTGATGATGTGTCCCAGATATAAAAGCTCTGCCATGCCTAAAGCACACGTGGACTCCTTGGCGTACAAGGATTCCCTGTCAAGTATACTTAGTACCTCATCCAAGTGAACCATGTGTTCCTCCCATGATTTGCTATAAACCAGGATGTCATCGAAGAACACCAATACAAACTTCCTCAAGTGAGGATGGAAAACCCTGTTCATTGTAGACTAAAACGTGGCTGGAGCATTGGTTAAACCGAACGGCATAACCAAGAAATCATAGTGTCCACAGTGACATCTGAACGCAGTTTTCTCTATGTCCTCCTCGGACTCTGATTTGATGATACCCTGTCCTCAAATCAATCTTTGAGAAGTAGCAAGCTCCATGAAGCTCGTCTATCAACTCATCTATCCGTGGAATAGGATACCTGTTCTTTATTGTCTTCCTGTTGAATATTCTGTAGTCAATACACATTCTGAGTGTACCATCCTTTTTCTTCACCAAAACAACTGATGAAGCAAAGGGTGACTTACTCGGCCTAATGTGCCCCATAGCTAAAAGCTCCTTAATAGTTTTCTCAATCTCATCTTTCAAACGCTTGGGGTGCCGGTAAGGAGTAATCATGATCGGTTTCGTGCCCTCATCCAGCTCTATAATATGCTCAATACCTCTATTAGGAGGTCTGCCTGGTGGAATTGCACTGAACACCTTCGCATGTTTGATTCGAAGTTCCTGCACATCTGGATGGTATGAAGAAGCTTGCTGCTCCAACTGTGAAGGCATTAGCTTGCACTCTGCAGCCCACTCTACCATATCATTACGAATCAAACGTTCCATTCTCCGGAGTGAAATTTCTCTAAGGTTGCTGTCCTTGATGGCTTTTAGAATATGATTTGTGCCATCAATGCTGAATTTCATCTCCATGTCACGCAAGTTAAGCGTGAACTCTCCTATTGCATGAAGCCACTTCATGCCAAGAACTATATCCATTCCTCCCATGTTTACAACATAAAAATCTGCCTTGAACTCAAAATTGTTAAGTTTCAAAGGCAAGTCAGGTATCATCCTCTCACAGTTGAGAGTGTATCCATCTGCAACCTTCACACGTATGCCTTCAAACTGCTGAGTTTGAATTCCCCGTTTCTCCACTAACTGTGAATCGATGAAGTTGTGGGTTGCACCTGTATCTAGAAGAGATATGACTCTTTGACCAGCTAGGATCCCACGGAGTCTGAAAGAACCCTCTCTCTGCATGCTGGACATATGAGCCTCCTTTAGTTCTGTTTCTACTACAATTTCTGCCTCATTTTCTGACTCTTCTCCATCTGTATCATAGATTGGAGCTTGCTGATCAGAAAAATCAGTCAACGCTTCTCCCTCATAAAACCACTCCATGTGCTTGTTTTGCCCTTTAGGTTTGAGGGGGCAGTCATGATTAAAGTCATACGGACCTTTGCAGTAAAAACAAAGTTTCCTTCTTCGTAAATCATTCATTGTTTCTCGATCTAAAGGGGCTGTAAATTTCTTCTTTTGATCTGCATTATCAGCCTTCTTTGGATCTGATTTATTCTCTGTGTATGAGGTGGTAGGTTTCGAGCCAAATGGCTTACGAGGTGTAGATAGCTCCATGCTACGAGCTTTCCTCATGGCCTCCTGTAAAGTAGGTGGATCAAATGCTTTTATCCAACCTTTCATGGGCTCGAAAAGGTCTTCAATGAACAATATGATCAGCCTTCTCTCTGAGATTCCTGTCACCATCACAGATAGTCTTTGGAACTCTCCAATGTACAATTCCAAGCTACCTAACTGTTTCAGTTGTGCCAAATCTCTGAAGAATAGCTCAGGATCACGTCTATCAAATCTCTCAACCAGTTTATCAGTAAACTCCTAGTACGAGGTAATCCTGTCATGGTGAAGAGTAGCCATACCATGAATCCACCAGTCGTGCCACGCCATCAAGGTGAAGTGCTGCAAATCGAATGGCATCCTCCTCAGGCATGGGGCGTAGTGTCAAGAATGTATCAAGCTTACTAACCCAGGCACGTGCTGTAACTCTACCACTGCCATCATAGTGAACTAAGGTTAGTTTGTTGGTACCCTGTCTGAGATCACTTTGCTTGTTTCTAGGCCGCCTGTCATTCCTATTTCTGGTGTGTTCTCTCTTCTGGCTCATGAATCTATCGAAGTTAAGGTGCTCCTTAACTCGCGGTGGCAATGCATCCCACTCATCATGCATAGCCATAATGTTATCTGCAAAATTTATCTCACCACCTTGTTCAACTTCGTCCGCTTCCTCAGCATCATCTCTGGTAAAAGTAGGACATGTTGCTCTCTCAAAGGTGCGTGTTGGAGCTATGACTCTCTGAGGCTCTCTGTGGATACTGCCTTCATGATCTTGATCCAGATTCTGAGTTCTATTAATTGTCAAATTTTGGACATTTGTGCTGAGTTGTTGAAGAATAGTCGCCACCTGTTCTTGGCCTGCAACCATACCTCTGAGCACGTCTTTAGCTTCTCTGTCCTCATCATCCCAACGATTCCTGTAAGAACTTTCTCTAGCCCTGTTAGCCATATTATCCAAGTCTATTTCCTCCTCCTGTTCTTCAAACGGAAATGGTGGGAAAGGATTTTGATCACCTCTCTGATTTCTAGGACCCCCTCTGGAATAGAACTTGCCAAAACCCTCTTTGTGTGACCTCATAAATTTCTCTAACCCCACAAGCTGGCAGGATCAGTGCTCTGATACCACTGTGATGAGCCCTGCTGGCTCTCAACTCAAACCCTCAATTTTTCTTAAATCTTTAAGTGTTATTTAGTTTTTTAGAGAAAGTTTGATAGACAAAAGAGAAGGGGCGCATAGCATAAATGCTCATAAAAAGTAAATTTGCACTAATTCCTTCAGAATGAAAGTGTAGATTGCATTATTTAACTGTGACAAATAGATTGCAAATAATAAACATACCAGAAAATCTCCAGATTATTTAATTAAAGAAATTGCCAGTCTGACAGCCGGAAATGATGAAAACAGGCATATGTGGATGCCTAGCTTCCAGAAGTAACTTCTCCCACTCAAAAACTAGATACAATGAGTTGATAATAGCAGCCGCCCATGATGAAGCTCAAGGAAGTGCCAAAAAGGAAGCGCCCTAGCTTCTGGCTTCACACGCCATCCTCCAGGAGGCACAAAATTCAATGTAAATGTACGGCCAAGGAGAAAGTGATGTAATAACTCTGCTGGAACCACAGATCTGATGAAGGTGGTGCCTCTGGATGAAGACCCTCTTTTGTACTGCCAATAACTAAATACTGAATAATAAACCTCTGTTTTTAGCCTGTAGAATTTCTGAATGAAATTCTCAATTGTACTGATTCAGCTGATCTTTCACAGCCTCAAAAGCACTCAACACTGAAGAGTTATCGTTCCTCAATGGACAAATTGTTCAAACCCTGATCACAGGAGAATGCACAGGAAATAGCACAAGGCAAAGTTGAAATTGTCAAAAGATGAGTTTCTATTGCCAGAAATGCCCTTTTATGCAAAGGCACGCATTCCAAGAAAGTACGCCACTTTTGGGATATTAAAATCTTTTAAAATAACATTTAATCCATTTCAATAGTTTATGTATTAAATACTTGGCGTACTTATTCATTTAAGTGATTTGAGATATTAAATCACTTTTAAAAGAATATTTAAGTGATTTAAAAATATAAAGTCAAATTGACTTTATAATTAAATATTAAATCAATTAATATTTAAATTACTTAAAACCCCATAACTCACTCAAAACACCATATAATCCTGTGCCGTCAGAAGCTGTCGACTCCTGCACTGCCAACGCCTGCTGTGAACCAGTCACTGGGCTTTGAAAACCAGAACGATCCAACTCTCCAGAAAGTACCACTGACCCTCTAATCAATCTAGCTAGCCCACAAGGGTCCAATAAAGGGCTAACACACTATTCCCGAGAACGGTCTAGAGAGGGGACATCACAAGCAATTTATTTCTTCTTCTCCTTATATCTCACACAGCAATGAAAAACAGAAGTAGAAACAAAGCCCTCAGCAGCTAGTCTTAATAATTGCCTCAACCATTCCTTACATTTTTGTACAGCCCTTCCAACTTGCTGGCTGATTTGATTGAACAAAAAATACATGAATGATAAGGGAGAGTGCCTTGTTGGAGATCTAGAAAGATCTTCAACTGATATTTCCTAATTTCCTCACAGGCCTTTCATATATTGCTCTGATACCATATTTGGAAGATCAATGGAGCACGTGTTTCAGGATTATTTTTAATTGATCATAGGGTGAGAATTTATACAAAAGAAAACTTGTTATGTACAACAAGCTTGATACCTAAAAATTCTCACTACAATCCTATTAACACTGAACTTTTTCTATTCTCTTCCTGATGTTATAACCACTTAACAAAATCTAAAATGTGTTAACAACCTGTCAAAGGGGCTGATGAGCTCAATTGGTTAAGTCTTTGGGAACTCATTGTGGAGATCCATGTTCAAGCCTCCAAAGAATTATCTAAGCTGAATAAGTTGAGTTTGTTGACACCTAAGTTGAATAAAGTTGTTTTTGTTGGTTATGTTGGCCGGGTTAGTTACCACATCCAAGTATGGGTGTTGCGTACCCCAATGAATGAGGTTGGGTGCAAGTCTTGGGTGAATTAGACAAAAGAGATACCCCTTGGTTGTGGCATCTAAGCTGAAGGATTCCACGCAAGGGGAGCTAACAATAGAAACAATAGAGTAACAACCTACAAAGCTAATAGTATAGGTTTAAATAATAAATATTTAAAGTTTTGCATTAAATAACTTCCAACCAAACCATAGATTATTACCAAAGTTATGTGTAATAATCCCTTTTTTTCTTGTGCAATATGTCCACCACATTATCATTATCATCCTCATAAAACAAGAAAATGGTGGACCAAATCACAGAAGAATTCCTAAAGAATGTTATGCTTTTATTGAAGTGGACAAGCCCACTGGATTAGATGATTTCCAGCACATTCTTGTTAGCAATACTTGGAGATCATGATGGAAGATTCATTAGAATTTAGAAATAGTGGAAATAAGAAATTGCATAAACATAGTTCTCATTCTGAAGCATCTATAAAAACCCTAGAGAATTTCAGACCTATCTTGCTTTGCAATACACCATAAAACATTGTTTCAGAAACCATATTGAGATGCTTGAAGCTCTTTTTTACGCAAAATATAAGTAGATATCAATCATGGTCTGTACAGGGAAGACACACTTAAGATATTAGTTTTTACATCTTGGAAGTGATCAATACTCATTTAAATTTAAAAATGTAAACATTTTTAATGACAATCAATCTTAATGTGAATAATTGATAGATCCAAATTTGAATTCTTATGTAAATTTTTTGGCTGTTTTGGACCGTCATCTTTCTTGACCTAATTAATTAGAACCTTTCCAGTCCTAGTTGATGGGAATCCTACTCAATATTCTCATGCAACAGAGAAATAAGATAAGGTGATTCTTAATCTACCTTTTTTTAATTCACCATTGCACATTTTGGAATTGTTGCTATGACTATAAGATCCACATTCATTTGTTAACCATGGCTGATAATTAGTAGAGCCCCATGGCATGCAGGAAACAGCAGATTTACTCATGGTCTACCACCTGCTTCTTTCTCCCCCGTTTCCCTTCCCTTCCCTCCAAATCAATTTTCAATTTGCTGATGGCATTAATGTTTATCTCTATAAATACTGGCAAAATATGAAAGGTCGTCATGATCACAAATCATGAGTGAAGCATGGAAGTATATGTAGAATTTTATAATCAGATTAATGCACAGAAAATTAATTCAAAATCAGACACAGCAACACAGCAGATACCCTGGTAAAACCCTCCTCTTGAGGGAGAAAAACCCAGCAACAAAGATCTCACTTATATATATAAATTGAGGCAACAATTCTCTTTACAATGAGGCCAGTCACAAGGCCAAACTTCAGCACCTAACACAGATGCAATGATAATCTGCACTTCACTAAACTATTTCTGTCCTTGACTGAATTCGCAATCTGCTCTTAATGTAATTCGCACTTGACTGAATTTGCCTTGCTTGAATGAAATCGAACTTGAATGATCAATGAGGAAGGATGATCTCTTATTTATACATCTTTGAAGAGTCACCACCCTTATGATAATACATGTCGGCCAAACATAAGAAATATTTCTTCCTTTTAATTAATCGCGCCAATGAAGGAAGTCGGCCCTTAACACAAAAGACGTGTCTTTATATTTAATCATTATTTGCTTTAATAAATCGAAGTGACACCTCATCATTACGCCTCTTGAGATCTTATAAATTAAATAGCTTATAGCTATCATTTAATTTATTCGCTGTGGGAGATCGCTGAAGTATTAGATTGACGCTGAACAGATTAATATCATTAACAGTATATTCTGCAGTTCTTGGGCATTCCTATAGTGGAATGGAAGCACAGAGAGCATGGTAGGTATTAAATAAAAATAAGGCTTAAGCTATGCCAATGCTACATGGATGGCTGAATCTCGGAGGGTGCATGCTACTGATTTAGAACAGTGCTTCAAGCTATTCCATTATATATGACTTCCCTTCTTAAAATAATAAATTTCATTTGAAACTATTTATAGCATTATCATTCTAATAAAATTGCTCTGGCAATGAAAGCAAGAAGGGCATTGGCTGCCACTTTTCTCATGAAACAATGTATCTTTGCCATTCAATAATTGAGGCTCATTAGGAAACTTAAAATATTCAATCAAGAATTGGCTGGAAATCTGGTTTGGACAATGCCAACAAATTGTATTCGCTATCTGGCTGAAGATCAATGCAGCTAAATACCTCTGAAATCAACCAATTAGTAGTAACAGATGAGACCTCATTTTAAGATCAGCTAAAATTGTGCACCTCAATTATAAAAACTAAACTAGTTTAAGAAATTAGGAACTTATGGACAATCATGGACAAACTGTTTTTAGAAATTCAAGGTCTGAATGAGCTCATGAGCATATTGGAGACAATGTAGGTGGGGGCCTTATCTCAACATTCACAATTCACAGTCTTGGAAACAGAAGATCCCTAGGCAGTTCCTGTTAAAGAATTTTGCGCTTTGCTTGGTCTAGGAGTTATGAAGAACAACATTAATGCCAAAGAAAGGTTTGGGAAAATGGAAGTCCATATCAATAGCATAGTGGTAAAACATGCATGCCCTGTTTGCTCTTTGCCATGGACTGGCTTACCGAGTTCTTATATCTGAGTTATGTGTAATCTCTGCATTATGTTAATATAAATACATTTATGTGTTCCAAGCAAAAAGGCTACTGCTTTATCATATTTCTTGTCAAAGAAATGATTGTCCATTAACAGGATAGCCATCACTGCATGCCAAGCTGCCTTTCTACATTCTGAATTCTGAATTTATAGGTCAATATTCTTAGAGGTAAGCTAGTTCTATGGCTTTGAAGCTTTTAAAGTAACATGCCATTGCAGAAATTGGTTTCAAGAAATGATTATGCATACAAAGTGTGTTTTGTCTTTTAGGAAAACTGTACACCCCTTTTAAGACAAGCAACCAAGCAGTTTACCACTTAATGCAGATTAGTGTGATGGATCTATGATCCTCTACATAGTTTCAAGTTGCTCCAGAAAGGAAAAACAATATGATAAGAACAGATCTCTCATCCAAGGATATGCTAGAGATTGAAAGACACTCGGTGTCTATAAAGATATAAATTGTAATCAAATGACAATCAGATAAATTGTTGGAGAGAAGTACTAATTGACATTAAGAACCGTCATTATGAGCCTGCAAGACCAGAATCTTGTATGCTTATACTTGGGTTCAAAATAAAACAAACATCCTGTTTTTAGTCTTTTTCCTTGTTTTAAGTGTTGTGAAATTCATTAATTTGAACTAGCATATTTGACCATCAAACTATTTTTTTCTCTGGATCACCCATTGGATAACGCCAGAATTTTTGCAAATTATTATTGTGTTTGAAATGATCAAATTCATATATCATTTAGAAGATGCTGGCTCCAGTACTTCTTTTACATTTTGGCTGACTTAAGATCTTGCATGTATTCAGGTAGATCTGGCACACGTAATTCTTGGGTTCTCAAAGAGAGATGAAATATGGACAGTACCATGGACTAGAGAAACCATTTTCCAGGTAGTTGTTTGTCCTTCTATCTAAACTTTGTGCAATGTGTGTCAACAGAATTCGCGGATCATATATTGTAAACAGTAGTTGAAAATCATTCACAAACTTTTCTCGAGCACAAGCTCACAAGGAAGATAGTGGAATAAATGAATTGTTAAAAGATAGGAAGGAGTGAAATGATTTGATTTTCTTCTCTTCCATCCTTTTTAAAATTACTAGTAGCACAGATTGGGTACAATGGATTAAAAGATTGATGCATCATTTTCTGCCAATATGTGTGGCCTGTTTTATGCGTATTTGGTGGTACTTGGCCTGTGCATTTTCTTATATCATAGATGAAGCTGCATATACTGTTTTTCTTCTGAGAGAGAAACATGTTTGAAATCTTACTTCATCTGACTTGCAGGTTATTTTTCTTTGGTACTCCGCTTTCTGGCTTGTTGGATTCTGGATAATTCCAATAGTGGCTTATGCTACTGGTTTAAGCAAAGAATCTCTGTCATACAGAGGCCAAGCATTGTATAGTCTTATAATAGATCTTGTTGAGGGGGCAGTTGGAATGACTATATTGTATCGATGCTTACTTCGTGATCATCCTCTTCCATATAAATTTTTCTACATCAGCTGGAAAGGAGATTGGCTCATTAATGCTTGTTTAGGGTGCTTGATGTTCCCTTTGGCACACAAGTTACAAAGAGTTAATCTAGACTTGCTGCCAGTTTCTCCCCCTTTAACAGCATCTAATATTGTAGACCAATCAAAACTGGCTCGAGATCCTATTGCTCTGCTTCTTTATGCCATGGTTGTTTCAATTTGTGCACCTATATGGGAAGAGGTAATTTTTCGAGGTTTCCTTTTGCCTTCTCTGACTCGCTATATGCCCATCTGGAGCTCTATTTTTGTTAGTGCCGTTGCATTTGCAATAGCACACTATAGTGTGCAGCGTTTTCTTCCCCTCACATTCTTGGGTCTTATAATGGGCATTGTTTTTGTACGTTCCCGCAATCTTCTTGCATCCGTGCTCTTGCATAGTTTGTGGAATGGATTTGTGTTCTTGGAACTATTCATGTGATGTTTTTGTCCAATATTTTTTTGGATGTGCACTGTACAAAAACAGTAAAGAGGAACACCAACTTTAAGGCATTGGAGCAAATCAAGATATTTGAATCTTCATTCCCATTCGTTTTCTTGTGAGCGAGTCTACATGTTTTGAGATTTAGTAGTACTTACTCTTTTATAACTGAATAATGGTAATAAAAATGCCCAAGAGTGCTTGTAGAAGAGGGTAGATATTGATTTTATGTTGTTAAAATTTGATTTTGTTAGTTTTGTACTACAGATACTTACTGTAACTCAAGCTTGTGTGGAAAAATTCTTTGTATGATGAGTTTTCAATCGTCTAGAGACTCAAAGCTCTCATAGTCTCCATCTGGCATCAAATACAATACGTATTTCTGTTTATCTTATTATTTTTGAGAAATGCTCACACTGTTACTAGATGTCCCATAATGCTATTGCTTATGTGGTACGAATATGTTTTTGGAAGCATGATTCAGAGACTAAAATTTTGAGAATAAAAATTATAAAATGGAACCAGCTGTAATTTCAAGAGAATATGTTTTCTTTTGCATGCAAATTGTTCCTTTCTAAGAACTGTATTGACTTTGTCAATAGGAGGGTTAGTACTATTCTTAAGCATAAATAGCAACAAGTCGAGGATAAAATGAACTGCTCTTGTTAAGATGTTTTACTGTAATGTGAAGAATATGTTCTGGATGCAGTTACGTAGCAATGTAAATCTAATCCAGGGTTGATTGTAGCAGTAAATGACTCTCATTACCAAAGCTATCCCCATCACAGGCATGAGTATGCATTTGGCAATTAATACAATTATGAATTCTGGGCTTCATTAAGTTTAAGGGTTTCAAAATGCTCTAGACATACAACACATATAATGGAAATGGAATTCTTTTGTAGTTCATGATATTGGGCAATCTGTTTTTGGGTCTAGAGATGGCTTATAGTATACGAAACTACCCTGTACTCCTAGTATGCAGGAGCACCTAACTGTGCTTCTAATACAAAGACGTACATACCCAATCCCTTGCAGGATTTGAACTTGTGAACTCTTCAAGAGTTCAAAAAATTGAATTGAAATGAGTTTTATCGTAAACAATCTTAGCAGTCAATACAAAACTGCAAGAGGTGAATGCACAACAGGTGGATCTTAATTTGGTCTTTTAGACTTTAGAACTGATTTTAAGTGGGTTTCTATTTTGCAATTTTTGCTTCATATTATTAATGTGCACAAACATCTGATAGTATTATTGTGAATGTTGAAGCTTGATTATTTTATTGATGGTTTTGCAGTTGTATATGTTTGCTTTGGAGATTAATTTTATGGATTTTCAGTTGTTTTAATTAATTTTAATATTGATGTTTTAGATCAATGTCACGATCCTTTTTCAAATCATTACATATGATCCCAAACATCAATCAAAATTAACACAATTGAAATTCGGAAAATTCATCTCCAAATCATCATAGACCGTGAAAACACCATAATTATGTTTGCTTTTTAAATAGAACAAGTACATTTTTGGACACATTGCCCTAATTAGAGTTAAATTTTAAAATATTAAAAAATTATTATGCATGTAGCCTTTAATAATGTGATGCTTGATCAGGATCCAGTTTTGTAGTTTTTAAATTGGTCTTCATTAACTCATGTTTCAGAAGTTCACAAGAACCAATCTCTCACTTAACACTCGTTGTCTTTAGATGATGTTTATAAAGGCGAATCAAGAAATTCCTAGGAGATCACCCATCCTAGGAGCCTTTTAGTACTTGATTGCAGCATTTTTGCAAAAAAAAGAAAATTAAAAATTAAAGTTTTTGTAGAGGAAGCACTTGCTAATAGTCTTACCCTTATGGCTTACGGGTATCCTCAAACAACCAACGTTTTTTTCTTTATGGTTAGCTTACATGACTTTTTAACTGGCATAAGAATAGTTTGGATTTTAGAGTTGTAGAAATAATTTTTGAGCATATTTGACTTGAGAGGAAAGATGATTTTTTTGAAGTTTATAGAGATAGTTTTAAAAAACAATTAACCGCAAAAAAATGTAATGTATGCCCCTGTCTTTTTGTGTGTTTTTTCAGAATAAGATGGAAGATGCAAAAGGGTTTTATGTTTTTTCGTCCATTCATCATAATGAGTTCATACATGGAATAAATTCTCATTCTTGCAAGGAAATATAGAGAGAATACATTAAAGATAAATAACATTCATTGCAATAACAATAATAAGAAGTTTATGTACTTATATCAGACCTGTTAGGACACTTTAAACAGCAGTTTGCAGCCACCAAGAAAGCTGATCAGACCCGAGTATGATGATCAAACATGGCGCAGCTCTCTAGGAGGGGCGATTTTGCCTAATAAATCAGTACTTAGAAAAACACAAATTAATGCTCAAAAAGTGGTGCCCAGCTATGAGGAAGCCAATGAAACAATACCCAAATCAATACCCTTTCGTCGCATGGAGATAGGAGCTGTTTGGTGCTTCTCAGTTGCTCAGAAAATGTAAGTTTCAAACCTTTGTATTTTGTATCAGACCTCTGTTTTTTGTATCAGAACTGAGTAAAATGGATGAAAACATTTGCAAACCCACACCAAAAAAAAATCCCACACTCCAAACCCAACTTAGAAAATTGTAAAAATCTTTTCATTTTTCCAACACCAAAATGTATAACCCACAAACCAAAATACTAAATATCCTTCAAATTAAGCACCAACCAGTTAGGGTGGGTCTCTCACCACCAAAACCAACAACTAGAGATGAAGGTTTTCGTCCTCAACCAGTAGCACATGAATCTTGGAGAAAATACAAGAGAGTCTTCTTAGGTTGCCAAAGTTCAGAGAGCTCAAAAAGTGATTAAATAGAAAAAGAGATGAAGGTTTTCGTCCTCAACCAGTAGCGTATGAATCTTGGAGAAAATACAAGAGAGTCTCCTTAGGTTGCCAAAGTTCACATGTCCAAATGAGAGCTCAAAAAGTGATTAAATAGAAAAAGAGGGAAGGATTAGGGCAACTTCATTTTGAAAACACTTTTACCTCCAAAACCCCACGCTCAACCTTGCTCTCCAACATTCACTTTAACATTATAAAATAACACAAAATATTTCCCAAAAGGGCGTCCACTTTTGGGGGCAAATAATTAGCCTTAAAATTATGAAATTAACCTTATTTCTAGGCGTCCATCATGATACATTGTCCCCTCTTTAAAAATATTGTTCCTCTATTGGGCCAAGGGGGTCTTTTATCACCCATGCTTATTGTCACTTAATTAAAATAACAACTTTATTAACTTAAGTGATAAATAAACAAATAATAACTTCAACCACTAAGAGAACTCACCCACACCAAAAATGGAAACTTTGCACTGAATTACCAAATAGGAGCCGAGACTAGTTACTAAATATAGCACTAAAAATAGTAAGTGAGCCAAAACATCAAATTGGCCCAAATGAAGCTCAATTGGAACTTAATAAAAACAATAAGTTATTTAAGATAGTAAATTACTAAAAATAGTAAGTTATTAAAAAAAAGTTGTCACCATTGGAAAAAACCCCCAAAACACTAGAAAACTCATCTTAGGTCACCAAAGTTCTTTAACCAAATCCACTTAGTCTACTGGAATTGGAATAGGCTAATGGAAGCTCAAACTGGCTATGAGTGAGAAGGGGACATTACAAAAAAGAAGAGGGGAATGTGGAACAAACAAATATATTCATCTGCAAACAATCAATCTATAAGTACTTTTAATATTGTTAAATATTACATATTTATTTTTTCAATCATTATAACAAGTAGGGGGTGTGTATCAACAAATAGGTAACTTTAGGGGTAGTTGTAGTTGTAAGTGGTAAGCATGTGTTAACAAATATTTGTATTATTTCTTGAAGGTTTTTATTTTAATTGATTTGATAAATTTTAATTAGGCCATGAGTGTGTTTGTATTTGTACACTAAAATTTTATTTGAAATAACATCACATTTTGAAATGAACCAACAATAATTGTTGAGAAGATACATCCATGACAACTAGAGTTGCAGAGTAGCTAGAGTCCCTACTATTGATTACAAGGGTAGAAAAGAGTAAATGCTTTTTCGCCAATGGAGTTTTGTGAGATATTGTAGTTATAAGTGCATGGGTATGCATGTTCAATATTTTATTGTAGTTTTATTAAAAGAGTCTTAGAAGATCTAAAGCAAATGTAACAAATAGGGAAGAAAATTGGCCTCAAGGCTTATCACAAGCAAAAAGAAAGGGCATATGAACCATTAAATTGTTGTGTCCAAGGGCATTAACTAGCAAGCAAGTCAAAAGCCTTTAGGTGGCCAACATGAAGGTAGGTTGATGATCTATAGAGGGAGTAGATAGTGCCTAAAGTTATATGTACATTTAAATTGGTTGCTAGGAATGACTTTGCCTATTGGCTGTTAGGAAGGAAATTTACTAGACTACAATGCATGGCGATTAATTCATCATGTGGTTCACAACCTTTATTTGTTAGTAGGGATTGCTATTTTATGATTAGTATGGTTGTCACATTAACTATAATGCTCATTTGAGCTATTTGAAAGAATGTATTAAAGAGATGTGTTGTCATGGGTTGCAATGATTAGAAGATATGCATACAATGGTTTTGTTGAGAAGGTTTTAAAAACTTTTAAGCAAATACAATTGGCAAGTGTATAGGAAAATTCCATAGCCTTTGCCAACATCCTTCTTCCTATGCCAATATAGGAGCTTTGGAATAGGGTATGGACCCCCATCAAAGCATAAAAGGATTGAGAAATTTTGGTAGGTGTTGAATTTTGCTAGATGTAGTTTTGATGACATGCAGGAGCACAACTCAATAAACCAAACTCAATTTGACAAAAGCTCATCCAATTATTGACTATCCTTGCAACTAGGACTCTCTTTTCCTTCACAAAACCTTGTTTCAAAGTACTCAAACTGAGATTAAGGCACAAAGCTTATTGTAGATTCCTCAAAACACTTTAAACAACTTCAAATTGATTGACTCAAAATCAATTCCCAACTCAAACATCCCAATCATGAGTAATCCAATGGTAGATTGTCCTAATCAACAACTAGGCCTATTAGGCTGATGCACATGAGGGTTTATTGAAAGAACATAACCCCAAGTCCATTCCTCCTTCCCAATGCAACAAACATGTTTAGATATGCCTGCCTTTGCTTTTAAAATAGTTTCCCAACCTTTATCAACACTTTAATGGCAAACTTCAACCATTAGCCATGACTATCATAACTGGCCTAAATAGGCTTCTTGTCACTATTCAATTTTGACATGCAACAACCAATGACTCTCAAGGATTCTCAACTTGATTCAAATGGCATACAAAACTTCTCAATAGAACACCCTTAATAAGATTTCATGGCCCTTCAATATGGAAGACAACAACATTTGCAAACTTTGTCCTAACTAGGACTATCATCAACCTGCCATCACTGGACAGTCAATAACTAATGGCCTCATACATATAAATCCACCGATCCCTATCTTGAAATGGGCTCACCTATACCCAAACAACCTTCCAAAACAAAATTACACAAGGACTCACGTTCCACAAGTAAAACTCTTTAAATCACAATTGTACACAGTCATTTACAAATTTTACCCATTTTCTAGACCTAGGGCTTCATGATAACAACCCAAAACCACCTTTCCACACTTTGCAACCTTGAGGTCTTTTAAAATACACTTTAATATTTCATCTCACCAATTTTTAGGTGATTCCCATAGTGGAAAATAGAGAAATACAATTTTAAGTGCACACTGCCAACCCTAGATCAGGGTTTTACTCGCCTGTAGAAATTTGCATATAACTTTCACAATACTCAATGGATTTAAATGAAATCAATTGAAAAATGAAATAGATTCGCAGGGCCTTAATGTCCAAAGGAGGAGGAGAGGATTTATACTCAAAACAAGGTCGTACAATAGCCTGAAACCATGAAATTGCAAAACAATAATTGAAAAATTTGATAATTTCATTGAATTTCTCATTCATACATTATCCTCCAGCCTTCCTCGAAGTTTGTGTAACTTCAAAAGGACTTTATAAACTCATTACATTCCATTCCATATGTCCAAACGCCCAAAACTAACTTTTAAGCTTCAATGACCCTTCAACTTCCCTAAGATTGCATTTTTACAATATTGCTTATGACAACATTTTGTCAAATTTTGCAACTTTTACATAATGTATCTAATGACTCCAAAATGACCTAAAACAAGCTTATTATGGTCATTTAGACCTTATTACAACATGAAACCTTCTATGCTAAATCAAAAACCAAGGATTGCCTCATTGAGGCATGTTCATGCAAAGGTGCACCTGCATGTAGTTTGAATTCCCTTTGTAGAAGTATTGCAAAATGCGGAAACATGGACAAGGAACATGAATAGTTTGAAATAATACCTCAAAGAGATGTGATCTCATGGATTGTGATGATTGTAGCACATGCATAAAATGGATTTGTAGAGGTCTTTAGAAACTTTCAACAAAATGCAATTGGTAGGTGTAAACCCAAATTTGACAATGTTTGCCAACATCCTCGTAGATGCCAAAATGGTAGCTTTGGAACAATGTATCAACATACATCAAAGAATAATGTAACATGGATCTTTTGTAGATGTTATAGTTGCAACTACCATGGAAGACATGTATGCAAAATGTGGAACCATAGACATGGCACATGAATTGTATGACATAATGCCTCAAAAAGATGTGATATCATGCAATGCAATGATTGTAGGATATGTAGAAAATTGATTTACCAAAAAAGCTTTAGAAAATTTCTAACAAATGCAATTGGTATGTATACACTCAAATTCTACAAGCTTTGCTAGCATATTGCTTGCAATCAAAACATAATGGAATGGGGATTTTTGTTAGATATTATAGTTGAAAGTGCTTTGGTATAGATGAGTGAAAAATGTGGAAGCATAGACAAAGTAGCATAGTATGTTTGACAAAAAAGTTGAGCAAGCTTTGTGTGCCATGTGAAGGACATATGCTAGGTAGGTAGATTCCATTGATTGAATGTGTGGTAAGACATGACAGGTTGGTGGAAAAATGCCCCTAGTGGCTAATTCAATCTTCATGCATTTCATTATAAGAAAAACCCCCACCATCATAGTTCGGTGAGCCTATGAACCCACCATTGTATTGGTCTTGAAAACCATTCCAATAGTTCTTGATGTGCAATCTGAATTCATGTTTGATTGGCAAATTTCAAATAATTTATGATATTTTGGGGGGTGCATCCTTGGTTATCTTGAGTACAACAAATTGAACATCTACATATGCAATAGTTAGTTAAGGCAAATGTCAATAGTCATGACGGTATACAATGATTGCAACATACACAAAATGCATTTGTTGAAAAGGCTTTAGAAAATTTCATGCAACTTGACTCTCATCGCTAGTTTCAGGGGGTCACTTAGATTGTAACACATGATCCTATTCCAAATGTGTGGCTTAAGAGACTTGGTTGCCAATATGAAATTAGCTACTTTGGTTAGAGTAGTCAACTTTGAAGATTAGCACCAAAAGGCTTTCCTCTACCAACTGATAAGAGTCTATGCAAACTTGTCATGTCTATGAGTCAAATTATTGTACACTTGTACTCTTTTATTGCTCACAAGCAATTTGCATTTTTTCTATACACATAACTTTTCATAATAATAAGTTTACATTTTCCAATGCACTTCAAGTCTATTGCAACTTATTGCACATGTCTTTCATAGAACAAATGTCATATGTTGGGTGCTAAGGTCACCCTCATGCTAATTATCAATGTGCAATTTACGTAGTGTCAAATTCAAATTGCTTACAAATTTACTTTACTTGTTGCATTGTATTTGCTATTAAACCTCCCTTACCTACATGTGTTCCATTGGTCTATTTGTCATTGCATGTTTGCATTCAAATGTAGGTAACTAAATTAAGTAGAGGAAAGTTTAAATGTCATGTCTTTGATTCAAGTCATTGTCTTTTTCTTTATCAACTTGAATTAACCTATGTGTTACTATTCATTTTCTTTTTCATATTTCAAAGGGTTGATGGTCATAGACCAGTCTATTCTCTAGCATGTATGTTGTGTTTACAACATTTTGTTCCATTTTCTTGTGAAGGTAATGGAGTTTGGAATTTAAACTCTAGTAAGAATTGTATTTCCCTGTCTAAAATTATTTAAAGGTCTATTGCTTTAATGTAGATTTGATGAAAGACAATAAAAATTGAATACAATGCTCAAGACTCATTTGAGAAGAGTTGTTTATCTACACAAATTTCATAAAGTATTTATCAAAACTCATTTTTCTTAGACAAGTTGCTTTTCAAGAACTAATAACCTTGAAATTTTTGATATTTTAGCATTTTTCACCATGGCTTAGAAAAAATCATCCATGTTGATCTCATTGACCTTGCATGTTTAATATAATAAGAATTGTTCTAATTGTTTTGCATATGTCTCGAGTGTTTGAATTTTTTTTTTATCATGTTTAATATGCTTTGTTTCCAAAAGCTTGATGAAATGCCTTGAAGAAATGGGATGCCACGATTTGGAAGATTGCAAGATATGTTCAATGCTCTAAAGCCCTAAAAGACTTTTCAACAAGTGCAATTGACAAGTGCAAATCTAGGCTAACCAACCTCTAGTAGCTTCTTGTCTAGTTGTACTCAAATTTTGTTTGTAGTACTATCATTGGTATAAGTATAATTTCCTAAGTAGCTTAGTTGCACCATTGATAATTGACCTAGTTCTATTTTGTGATCCACTAGTGTTAAGGTGTAGAATAATTCAAGATATGTAAAGGAGTCTTCAAGAGGTTTTGTGCAATAAGAAAAATGTAGAGCACCTTATTCAATTGGCCCTTTGTACATAATGTTGAGAGATCAAGATAAATAGAGGATGACAATGACATTTTATAATTACAATTTGAAGTGTGGAAAATGTGTAGTGTTGTTCAATCTACATCTAGAACACAATGAGATTTCTATTGTTAAGCTTAATAACTTTTTCATTTTCAATAATCTATTTCTTGTTATGCCTTGCATAACCACCCCCATTTTGATTTGGAACAAAATGGGTCCCCCTTTCTCTTTCTAGTGTCTTTTGCGTTTGGTTATTTGCTTTCCTCTTGGGGGTGCTTCTGTTTTCTGCCTAAGCTTGTCTTTTGTTCTGCCTGATTTAAATCTTGGTTCTGTCTCAACTTGAATTGGTTTCCTTCTTGCCAAGTATTCAATGAAATAATCATAAGCAACAGGATAGTTTCTTTTAATATATTTCATATGCTTTGGAGACTAATGGAAGCATTTGTTTTGCAGGATTAAATCCTACACTTGATGATATTTGACAAGGGAGCTTAGCTGGAATGCATTCCCCTATCTAGTTGGTCATAAAAATCAGCTAAGGCAACAGTCGGCAACACCCTAGAGATGTCACAGTGAGTGAAATTCATGTGCAAGCATCAATCGGCAATACATCAATCAGAGTCTTGGCAACTAGGAGCTTCCCATCGGCATGGGATTTTTCCTTCGGTGAAAGGTGTCGGTGAATTCATGAAGTCTCATCGACTAGTGCGGAGTGGAAAATCACTTTGGCAAGAGTCCTGTCTTTGGTGTGTAGTCTTGTTGAGTGCCTTAAGTCTTGCCGATCACCGATAGAAGAATTACATCTCAGTGAGAAACTTTCAAATCGGAGAGAAGTCTTCGCGAAAGCATCATGTCACACCGACATGGCGCAAGGGGATTCTATCGGTGGTCTTCGATGCGAGAATCAAATTGTCACGGTGACAAAAGAGAGAACTTATAAGGCCTTCAGTGAGACACGAGGTACCTATAGGACATCTCCCTGATGAGAGAGTGTTACACCGACACACTGGGAACGAAAGGAATGCATGTTGGTATAACTGAAGAAAGGTCTCCCCGAAATAAAAATATTTCCAAAGGATGATGCCTTCGGCATAGTGTCTGGCCAAAAGGAGGAAGTCATGCCGAAAAGCTCTAACTCGGGGAGACTCATAACGAATGCAACGGGTTCGATAGGATGTCCTGCCAATCCAAGAAGGTCTTGGTGACACCAGAATTTGGAAAAAGGAAGCTTCAGTTGGTGTAAAGTCTTTCTGACCGAAGAAAGTCTCAACGACACGGAGAAAGCTCGACGAGAGTGAAAGAAATTAGCGAAAGGTCTTGCCGATACAAAAGAGTTTTGGCGACAGTAGGGCAGTGTCGCTAGGAGGTCTCACTGAAGGGGTTGGTCTTCGAGGTGACATAAAGGGATCGGAGAAAGGTCTCCCCGACCATGGAAAGTCATGCCAATATGAGGGGAGGTCCAAATGAAAGATGTTGAGCTTGACAAATGATTTTCGCCTTCGCCATAAGGTCTGGGCGACTATGGAGAGTTTCACCAAAACAAAATGGGCTTGGGGAGAAAACAAAAGGGTCGCTATGATGTCTCCCTGACCATGGAATGTCCCACAGAAAAAATGGAGCGCGACAGAGGATCATGCCTTCGCCAAAAGGTCTTGGCGAAGAAAGAAAGTTACACCAAAGCAAGAGGACTCGAGCTCAGGGGAATAAAAGGAACTCGGGGAAACTCTGAGTGGATAGAATGGGGTTGGTAAGATGTCTTGCCGACCTGATGGTGTCTCAGCGACGGGAGATGCTACAAGGAGGGACTCGTTAAGGGAAGAGGAATTCGAGGAAAGGTCTCCCTGACCCAATGGCGTCTCCCCGACATGAGAATGTGCTCACCGAGGGAGGAAGGGCTTTGCCATGTGGTCTTGCCAAGAACATGCAGTCTTGCCGATTGGTTTTGTGAGCTCAATATGACTTCTTAAGCTTGCCGAAACGTCTTTTCGATTGTCTAGTGTCATGCCAATGGTTGATAAAAGCGATAATTGCATCGGGGAGACACGATGAGTGTCTCACCAACATGCGATTCAATACAAACCACTTTTGACCGCCAAGGAATCTTGCATGGTTTCTATTCCTCCAATTAGAAGAAGACCTATTGACCTATTGACCGATTGACCATCCCCGTGTGAGATGACCAACAGAGTGCAGGTGAGATGGATCCATTATGAGATTAGGGAGGCGACAGATCGACTCGGGTGTAATGTTCAAATCTACAAGGAGGCCCGATGATGTTCCAGAAGACGGTCAACCTGCAACAGAAGTTTGGAACATGAAGGAGGCCGAAGGAAGGAAGGATCTGTGACTCACAGGGACAACTGTAGTAACCACCGACGAAGATTGATCAATATTAATGGTAAAGTGCTCTGGAGCATTCAAGGCGACCCTAACAGAGTTCAAGGTGGACACGAAGACAAAGAGTAAATGCTGCAGTTGCAAAAAGATCTAAAGGCTTCTCTTGAGGTCAAGCCATCACCGACCCGGACAATAGGGCTTCTCATTGAATGCAACATTGATTCTTTTCAAAATAATTTGAGAGCTAACTCTCTTGTAGCCAACATATATTTTGTAAAAACCCTAAAACAATAGCCAACACATTCTTTTTGAGCATTCTATATATATGCCATTTTGGCCTCTTTGAAAGGGTTAGAGAGTGAGAGGTAGAGAAAAACGAAAGAAGAAAAGGAGAGGATATAGTGTTAGAATAGAAAGTTAGAAGAAAATCTAGGAGTTAGTTAGTTAACAGAAGGAGATAGAGTTGCATCCTGATTCTTAGTGACGAGAGCCCTTTTGTCTTCTTGTTTAGTAGTTAGATTCAGTACGGGGTATAATGTATTTTTCAAGTTCTCTTAGTGTAGTTGGAAACAATCTGGAGACGTAGATTCTCTGTACACTGGTGATTGTGCTAGCTTTGTAAATATTGCTTATCTATTTTACTGACAGTAGAAGCAATCAGAGTTTAATCTACTTCATGTTGTGTTCCTGAATGATATTTGTCTTAAGTTGATCATTTGATTTGTGAAGTCTTCAAGGAGTGAAATGTTATTTTGTGTTTTATTTAAATGGTAACTTAGAATTTGTTATTTGAATTAGCACTGTGAATGAAAGAGGCTATGTGTCAGTCACACGTTTACTTTGTTCTGCAGTTTTAGTATACAATTCCTTGGAGCTAACAAATCTGGTTAAAATTGGATGAATTATTGTTCTTTTTCTATCCCAAAACC
>VDFB02058242.1:658400613-658412613 GCA_007258455.2 Sequoia sempervirens | reverse complement strand
GATTGCTAGATAGCAACAATTGAAGAAATATGATAAAGAGAGCTATTGAAATGGTGATGCCAAGAAATACATAAACAATAATATGCTACAATATCAAATACAATAATGTAAAATGAGTAGGAAGCAAAGGGATATCACCTTCTAAACCAAGTACTGTCAAGGAAAATGGAGGAAGCAAAAAGCGTGCAAGCCTTTGAAGACCAACGTTTCCACAACAACAAAGAGAGTGAACCAACAAAGCACTAACTTTCAGCTTCAATGGAGATGGTGGAGCTTGAAGGAGCTGGAAGTGAGTATACAAGTGTGTAGATGGTGAGAATGATCAAGAGGAATGTGAAGAAGATTAGTTGAATGGAGGATATAGCAATTTGAAAGAAAAATGGAGGCCAAGGAGCTGTTTGAAGTCGGTCTGAAGGGCACGAGATGTTACACCTCACGTCCAATAGAGGAGTGTAATGCCTTTGCAGATTTTAGAGGTGGGAATCCTATTAGGACAACAATGCGCCACACAAACGTCTAAGTTAGGAGGGAGTGTAAATGGGGAATTTGTAAGGGGGTGCAAATTCATGCCATTACACTATGTATAATCATAAAGGTGTATTAGGTCATTCTAATTGGAGTTTGATTGAAGTGTAAGGAATTTTGATTTAAATTTTTTGGAGTTGATTCCTCAACCCTATAGCTACCAAGTATCACATGCAATTAGACACCTATCACAAAAAGAGAGAAAAACACTATGAATTGTTATGAAGACCAAATAGACTATTGATTCAAAAAACATGAATACTTATGAATGAGCATTACTATGCATTAATGAATAATACAATAATGAATCTTTATAATAAAGAAAAAGTAAAAAATAATGATAGATGAAACCCTAGGCGAGGATAAAAATAGATCATGACATATGCCCCAATCATATGATTTGAGACAAAAAAACAAGACTTAAGTAAGCTTAAACAGTTGATGTAAAAAGGTACCTAATTACTTAGGAAAATAACATTTTACTTTAACACATATCCTTAAGTGCAACTTAGGGAGAAGCTAAAACCTCTAATAATGAATGCATAAAAAGCAAAGGATGGGTCTTGATAATTAAGTTTGATGAGGTACCCATGTACAAATGAAAAAAATATATCATAATTGGACAAAAAAGAGAACCTCATGGGAGAAATTCTTTTCCAAAATAGAAAAAGGTATATGAAGGAATAAAATGCCTCCAAAACAATATCCCAAAAAGTACGAACATGAAAATCATTAAAACACAAAGAAGCTATAAACAATTGTAAAAAAAGACTACTATAGTGTTAAATTGAAGAACCTCCTTTGAATTCAGGATGAAGATTGAGATCAAAGAGACAAAAAATTGCATAAGTGATCCTAACAACACTACTCAAACATTGATTAGATGACAAACTAAGGAAACAATCTAACAATTGAAAATACACATGACATCGATCTACATAAGTGACCATAATGATACCACTCAACCAATATAAAGTATACTACAAGTAAAAATATAAGTGCTAGTAGTTTGAAGAAACCAATCAACTAATAAATGAAGTCACCTCCACAAAATAGGAATGCAAGAGTGGCTATATGATATGCGTTCCATCTCACTGAAATGCATGGTTAACTAGCCATTATATCTGCCTAGTATATAGGAACAAAGACTAGATACATAGCTCAAAATCAAATCAAAGAAGTATTAGTTCACCAATAGTATAATATCCTTGATAATTTTAACAAGGGAGATGGATGACAAGTTCATTGAAACAACGTGTCACAATTTAGTGCAATAAGGAGAAGAAACATCATCATAACATACACACGATAGTACATGCTAGTGAGAAATAGTGTCCAAATCAAGACACACACATGAAGGTAGACATAGTTGTGATTACAAATTATAAAGCACACATAATAAACCCCCCATTGCTCTTTATAATAGTGTGATTACAAAAGGACACAACATGATGTGTAAGATCCCCAAAATGTATGTACAAAGGTGGCACTTTATCTTAGTGTACTTATAAATAAAAAAGTGTATTTAATAGATGCTTAGAATGCCTAAAGAGTGTTGGAGTTGATAGTCAATCCCACAACTCCCAAAAATCACCTACAACCAAAACATTTGTCACCAAGAGATATCAAAGCAATCGATTTTCTATGCAACCATGTGAGAATATATAATATAATGAAACATATGATATGCTTTCTGTATTGAATAATGAATACTTGGATGAATGATTACAATGAAAGATGAATCCTTATGAAAAGAGAAAAACAAACCCTAGATGAGGATTTGATTAGATTGTGACAAGTGTCTTTATCCTATGTAATGATACAATAAGATCTATAATTATCCCAATCTAATAATAAAAATCCATAGAAGTATGCAATGATAGATGCATGGATGGGTCCTGCCTACAAGGCTTAATGAGGTACCCATAAACAAATGAAATCTCTCATAACCATAGAAAAGGAGAAAACCATATGGGAAAAAAACTCCTTTCCAAAAGAGAAAAATAATTATTTGGACTAATGAAAAAGGAAAGGACTCAATGTGATCCCCCAAGGATTTCTTTTTTCACATAAGTACAATAGATGTCCCCCCAATAGGATAGATAAAATGAGGATATGAAACCCCCTTAAATAAAGAGCTCTTGTTCCAATGATGAAAGTCTGAAGAAATAATATAATCCACTACCTGCAAACAACATTTCTCCCATTAGGAAGAAACAAATCCACTGGTGATTGGAGAATCCATTCTATAAGTTAGATGAATAGGGAATCTAAATCTAAATGACACGTTCCTCTAAAAATTGCTGAAATATCCACATGTTTGAATGAGATGATGTCAATCCAAGATCCTACGAATACTAATGTAGAACAAGCTCCAAATATTTTGATGATGATAGTCTAACAATGAAGATGTGGCTATCATGAAAAAAAAGATGAGTTTCCTCAAAGTAATCCTACAAATTTGCAATCTGAGACTTCACAAACAAGAATGATATGTTTGCATGATACGAATCCCAAGTAGCTATTTTTGGAAGATGATGGATTTCTTGGCGCATTGGACTAGTAGGGATCCAAAAGGATATGGTGATGCCAAGCTAGTTAGGAACAAAAAAAGATGAAAATTGGATTTCAATATGAAGAGTGGGAACATGAAGACAAGTCTCTAAATCATCAAAACATGCAAGACTTGTGATATACTCAAGCTCCTATAAAGTATCATCATCAATGGGTATACAATCTACTTCTACAAGGGGAATGAGCTGATCTGTAATAGGATCCTTTGGTAATTTAGAGATATGAGGGTCTCCATGGATCTTTTAAAGTCGATTCCAAAGTGTGGGTATAATCAATGTTCAATATAGAACACATAGTATCAGAATCAACACTAGAACAAATCAAACCTACAACATGATCACTCATAATACTCCGAGCTGATCTACTCTCTAATATGTCTGGTGTAGGTATGAGTCCATATAGATAAGGAAAGAAATCAAGCCATCTAAGATGTGTTAGGATGTCATTTCTCCAAGACTCATAATTATCCTTTCTCCAAGATGACTAGAGAAGGATGAATAAAAATTTCGTGATACTTAAATGAAAAAAATAGAGATTGATAACCTCAATGCATGTAAAGCAGATCAAATGAAGTCATCTCACACACACAAATAATTTCTAAGTGCTGGCCAAGATTTACAAGTAATTAAGAAAAATGTGAAATCACAAAATACTGAATAAAATGTACTTGGGGAAATTTTGGAAAAATTACATGAATGGATTTGAAGAGCTCTAAAATACTTTTCCAACACTGCTAGAATTAAAAAAATTGGAGATATAGGTGAAACTTTATGAGCTTGAAAGAAAAAAATGATGATGTGACTTTAATTGAGAATAACCTTTACCAATAGAAAAATGTGATGATGAGACCTGCAACAATGAAAATTACGTGGAACTCACTTTCTAACTATATCTCATTTATTTGATTTTGACATTGTATGCACAAGTTATGGATAAAAGAAAAAAATAGCTCCTTTGGGCTAATTTAGGGCTAGGAGAGGGCTTTTAGGGTACTGTGTTGAAGTCAATAGAGAAATATTTTATATCTTTCCAATATATTCCTTGGCCATCTGGCGAAGGGCACACAATCTACTGAGAGGGGGGAGGGTGAATCAATAGATCTAATCAATTCAAAACTCTTAAATTCAACTCAAAATATAAAATCATGAAACTTTAATCTTCATTACTACTAATCAAGCATTGAGCTCACATTCACATAATTGAACACCAGATATATGTGGAAACCCAAGATGGGAAAAACCATGGTAAGATTAGCTGCTTGGATCTACTATCCAAATCTAGCCTCACAAAGCAAAAACATACAAGTGAATTTTACAAATTATGAAGTAGGCACCAACATATTAGAGACAACAATCCCCTAAGTTATTTGTAGGCACCAACCTACTAGAGACACTAATCCCCAAATACAATGAATTGAGCACAAACTCTACAAATAGAACACCAGTCCTAGCAGAATAGACAAATAAATTTTGTGGATCTACAATGTAGCAAAACACACCTCATACATGTGCTAGAGTTTCCTTAGACACTCTTCCACTTTTCATATTATCTTTTAATATTACCACACAAATTGAGATGCAACCTTCTATCTTCACAAGAATATTATCTCCTTGTGTAATCACCACCTTCTCTTCAATTTACACTTTGTGGGAAATTATGCTTCACATCTTGCATCCATGAAATAGAGAAATATATAAATGGAATTGCATCAACACTCTTCTATGTCGACCAAGGATCCACAAATAACTAGGATGACATAAGGTGGACCTAAAATCAATTTTCATGAAACATGTAACAAGTTGGTCCAAAATAAAATTTTGTTGCCACCAAAAGAACATGATATCATGTGCTACCAAAGGAATCTTAACTAGGTCATATCTTAACACCACACACAAGATTTGAATTCCACACACTACTAGCCGTTACCGCACAATTCTCAAACACCAACTGGTTGACAGATAAACAAAGAGAAAATTTTGTCACTTTAATCTTTCTACATTCTCACCATATCCTCCAAAAAATATAGAATATGATATAACTAGTGTATACATAGTCCCGTATGAAACCACAGAGCCTACAATGCCTCCAAAAAGTAGACTTGAGAAACACTAAACCAACACTAAACCAACACTAAACCAACACTAAATTGAAACATTTTGGTACAACCTTTCAAATCACCTCTATCACAGTGAATGGATGTAAGTATGATATTGCAAGCATACAATAGTCATACAAACACAACTCAATATATAATAATGTATATTTCTTGATTTAGTGATATTATAGTAGAATTAGCAACACAAATAGGTATACAACCACATCGATCTTTTGACATACAACATACTTCCAAAAATATAACTAGTAACATATATTTCTGCAAATATCAACAACTTAAAATGATATGATAGGGGAATACAATGATAGTTCATGTTCTACTTAGTCTTACACCTTTGACATAACAAACCCCTTTGATATCAATGATAAACTTTGTTCAAAAATATCCCCCTTTGTCATTGATGTCAAACAACAAAATGCTAGGCCACCCATAAAATTAGTTGATCACACACGAAGACATATACCCTTAGATTGATTTGTCCCCCTTGGAAGATATAGAATTTTGAGTTCACTTTCTCCCCCTTCAACATTAATGACATTGGTAAACACTCCCATTTTTTCTTTTTTGATAATTTGATCAATCTAGAAACTTATTTCCCAAATAGATTCCCCCTGAGTCCATGCTTCATTACTTTTGAAAGTATTTTGCAAGACCACCCAAAATTCTTATAGTAGGGAGACAAAGCTCCCCCTCAACCTATGCTTCCTCTTGATTCAAGAGGAGGGAGCAATAACTCCTAAATTCTTTTGGAGATATTCAAAAGTATCCTTAGGAGGAGGTTTTATAAAAAATTCTACCAGTTGCTCCTTTGTCTCAACTTACTCCAACTTCACCTTCTTTTTTTGTAACTTTCTCTCTCAAAAAATGATACTGGATTGCAGTGTGCTTTGTTCTTGGCTGCATTACTAGATTCTTTGAGATATTTAGGGCAGTAGTGTTATCACAAAGAATAAAAATAAGTTCGTCATACTCAATCTTCGGGTACGTGCAGGATCATGGTATGCAAAAAAGTGGCAATGGAGAAAAAATTACGTGTTTCATTGACTCAAAAACGTGAAAATACCGAGTTGACTTTATGTGGCTTGGGTGTCAGTACACACTACTGAAGCAAAGCCCAAACCTAGATTTCCATATCGGATATCCGATCCAAATCGAATATTTGATCCAAATCAGATATCTGATTTGCGACACACATATATATTTCATTTTGGCTTGATTAAAACTCATTTCACATTTGTTTAATCGCGGGTGCATAGTGAAAACTTCATTCCGCAAATTAGATATCCGATTTTGTGCAAGTCCATCTTCAAAAGGTTAGATTCTTGGTTTTTCTTTACTCTAATCAAAATTTTAATTAGATTTGTGTAATTTTAGTTAATTTTTTATAGATTTTTTTCAAAATAGGGTTTTTGATAGATTTTTTATGAAAAAATTGAGTTTAGTATGGATTTTGATGAAAATTGAATGTTTGTAATGGATTTTGATTTAAAAATAGTGTTTTTTATGTATTTGGATTAAAAATTAGAGAATTTTATAGATTTTTGTTAAAAACTAGGGTTTTTGTTGGATTTTTTTAAAAACCAGGGTATTTTTATAATATTTTCATTTATATTGTCTAATTTTAATTAGATTAATTTGTTTTTAACTTTAATCAAGCATTATGGCTGCTGACAATGAAAATGCACAAATTCCAAATGCTCCACCACCTCCACCACCACTTCAATTGAAGAATTACCTTGAAAAATTACACAATTAAGGGGCATTTCTGAAGTTTATACTAGAGTCCCTCGATTATCTTCGATGTCAAACACAATGAAAGAAATAATTAAAAATATAGAAACCCTCTCCTCACAACATAATGCCTTTCATTCGTGGCGAGAAGACATGAGAGAATATTATACATATGGATTGTCCTATGATGATGTGAAAGATCTCGAAATAACCAAAGCCCAAATAGCCTCATTATTTGTTAACCCCCGTACTGGTTTTCCGGTTAATGTTAATAAACCAAAACTTTCTATAAAATGGTGCACTCATAGAGACATTGTAGAAATTTTGGGATCACAGGGTATGGCTTTGAAACCACCGGAGAACAAATACCAGATATACCATTTTACTTTATAAAAATTATATATAGTTGAGTTTGTGTTAGGGAATCATGTCAATTACTTTGACATTAAACCCTTCCAGGGCGTTGGTGGAGGTATGCCCCAGGATAGACCAGGGGCAGTTAGAGTAATACCCCGCCCATATGTTCCCCCTCCTCCCCTTCCTCTGCCACCTTTAGTATACCATCCAGACATGTGATGCCACGCATCTGACTGGTATATTCACTCCTTTGAGGGTCTTTTGTCATGGCTGATTTTGTAGCTTAGCCACACTCTCGGGTATGGGTGATGGCTCCTGCAAGCATCAGAATAACCCCCTACCCAAATCACACATTTAAAAATGCATACACTTACCCATGTGCTGCCATATTGGGTCCTTGGTACAAACCCGCCGCAGCAATCCCTTGGCACTTCCGATGAGTGACTCCATGATGGGACATCATAGATCGACGCCAGGGAGGGAGAGCACACTGGCATTTGAGTCCTCCTCTTGCTAGAGAGGGACATTGGAATAGTGACACAGGTAAAATTTAAGTTGTGAATTCATAACTTGCATTTGTTTTTAAATGAATATTAATAAGAGATAGTATAATGTACTAATATTTATTTACATGGTCTATTTAACAATTGATGTCCGAGGAGCTGATACAAGTGACAGATAGCACCCTGAGGGCCATTTCATTTGGCCTCGACATGCACACAATATATATTTTTGCACTCACTTATTTACATTTATTTATTATATACTTTCTTGTCATTTGAATTGTCATTAATGAAATTATATAATAACTAATATGTTTATCTTATTTTCCTCTTGTAGGAAATACATAGTGCGAGTGAGGTGTAGCCTTGTCTAGATTATGGAAGCAAAATGCCGGATAAGGGGAAGGTAATTGAACTCAAATTCAATTTAAGATCTTATATTGATTATACATACATCAATATAGATTGGTAGTTTCATATGTACTTATCATTTTTATGTACAGGAAGTTATGAGCTATACATCGTTGTTGACAAGTGCCACAACGCCAAAAGCAAAGAGACGTAGGATACAACGATTTGAAGGAGTGTAGGGTGTTGGAAGCACCAAGGAGGAGGTGGGAAACAAATCTAAAAGGAGAGATAAAGAAAAGATCAACCTAAAGAAGTATTTAATCATTTTATTTTGTGTTTTGGTATTTATGGATGGTTCCTACTAATTTAATAATTGTATGCTAACTTTGGATCAATTTTATGTTTTTGTTCACCTATATAGATTGAAATTACTACAAAATATGTATATTTACCCATTCTTTGAGAGGCATAGCCTCTGTGGACTCCCTCTAATCTCTTTGAAGTAGACAACAGATATTTCAGGTGTAATCAAGATTACAATTTTAGAGTTCAATTATAATTTAATGTATATTATTTTGATGTTAATTATTCAATTTTAAATTATATAGTATAACTAATCTCAATTGTGGTTTGAATTTTTCTTCTGCAACTACCTTCAGAGGCAACGAGTGTTTCAAGGAGGCTCCATTTTGATGATCCACCAGTAGTTTAGGATGAGATAGACATTTTGGTATGTAAATATTGAATAGATACCGAGATGGCATATGCCACATATTGTAAAATTTTGTTTGAGTTGGCGTTGATGCCATTTTTGTATATGGACATACACTTGATTATTGGATAATTTGATATATAGAAGTTGACAATCAAAATTTAATTGCCTCCCCATGTGCATAATTAAACTCTTTGAAAATTTAATCAAGTGAGCAATGGTTAAATATCTTGATGTACAATAGCATAAAAAGAATGGTTATATTATGTAGTTTATTCATATTGCTGATTACATTGCATTGCACATCTTTCAAACTCAAAGCATTACTTCACATTGCATAAGTAACAACTAGATGCTGATAGATGAAAAAATTTCAATTACAATATAGTTTCTACAAAGTCAACCTAAGCAGTTATGCAATTACTTCACATTGCATAACTAATAATTAAAATTTATTCATATATTGTGGATTACATTGTATTGCACATCTTCAAACTCTTCAAAGCATTACTTCACATTGCATAAGTACAACTAGATTTATTAGATGAAAAGATTTCAATTATGCCTAATGGCCTCTTTATTCCATTGACACTATGCAACCATTTGTACTTCATGTAGGGGCCGAACAATGGAGAAAACATGCTTAAAATATTATATATAGCAGCCTAGAAGCATGAATTAGTACCAATAATAATGCATCTGCGGTGCCTTAGAGTGAGAGATTTGAATCAACATCATTCTTCAGAAGCCCAAACTAAACCCAGTGCCGTCGATCCTTTAGGTACCAATACACGAGGAACCTACCAAGACCATACAAGGCCTTCTTCAGCTTACACACATGTGACTCCTTCCCATGAACCTCAAAACCATCAGGTTGCTCGAGGTAAACTTCTTCCTCAATCACGCCATTGAGAAAAGTTGTCTTCACGTCCATTTGATGAATCTTCCATCCTCTTGATGCAACGAGGGAAATGATAGTTCTGACAGAAGTGTAATGAGCAACATGAGCAAATTTTTCTTCATAATCAACTCCCTCTTTCTGAGAAAACCACTATCGATCAGCCAAGTGTTGGTGTCAGTGGGTACATTGCTTGACAATGTTGAGCAAAACAAATATTCATTCTTCTGTGGAGAAACATCATCTACATCTGCAACGGAGGCTTGATGCTTAGGTCTATCTGAACAATGTTTGGAAAAGTGACCAAACTTATCACACCTAAATCATTGAATCTTGGACAAGTCTCGCTTCTTCTTGGAAGGGGGAGCACCATCATTTCCTTTGTCTCAATTCCTCTTGAAGAATCCCTTCTTTCCACTTCTTCCTTTCTTCTTCGAAGGTTAGGTGGCAAGAACATGAATCTCTTCATTAGTAGAATTTTGGCCAACACCTCTAACCATCAATCTTGATGCATAATGAATGCAATTGGCCCTCAAACGATTGAACTTTGGGAGTTTGGACCTTGCACTAATTCCTTGAATATAGGACTCCCAAGACAATGGCAAACCGTTGAGGGAAAGCATTGTCAAATCCTTATCTTTAACCTATTGATGCGTGTTTTATGACACACTTGTACATCAGAATAAAAATTCCCAGAGACACCCTATCCTCTCTTAAAAAACCACCCTGTATGCTAAGATTGTGAGAAGATCATATGGCGATTCAAAGGTTTCTTATGTCAGGTCTTGACGTGTGGTAAGCTCAATGGCCATTGTGATTTGCTAGTAATCACAAGGGGACTTACGCTGGATTTTTTCAATTCACAATGAAGGTCTGGACAATGAAGCTCTTTTATTTGGGTTGCAGATCAAACAAATTGAAAAAGAATACAAGGGGTCAGAAGTTCTAATCTACTTCCTAAGAATTCAAGAGATGATATTGACTTGGTGAAACGAAATGAAACTTTGTTTTTCCATGTAGGAATCGTGCCAACTACGCAAAGCCATTGCAATCTTCAAGGAAATGTGCTTATGGTTTTCATATCATGAATAAATACCTTCCAATCGAACAATATTTATCCAGACAAAAGTTAAGAATCCACAGAGTAAGCTCAGGCTAACTTTACGCATTGAACAAAAATCATCCGTTCAAAGAAAGTATGAGCAAAAGTTCCACCATAAATCAATGTGTATCAAATCTTGCATTCATCTAACAAACTTTCAAAGCAAATTTTATTCCAAGTGTAATCTAATTCTAATCTATCTCCAATCTATGGTGGAAGAAGTTATGCAACCATGCACACTATTTGACAATAAAAGTGGTTCAAATAAAATCATGCATAAGAGCTTTTATTATCAGAAATAGTCTATCACAACAATTCTATACATTGTCTCCACCCTTTACAAATGAGGGGCGAGCTCAATTTCACTTTAAGGCTGGCAAACTTCCTCTTTTCTCTTGCCATTTTAGACTTAACATGCTGAGCGGACTTCACTCATTCACTTTCCATGTTCATATTCTTCTAAGTGCGAACACTCATTATCCTCTTGAAGCAGATTTGGCAAGATTCCATCTTTTATGTCATGTCACTCTTTGGTAAGCGCGAACCTTGTCAAGTTTCATGGCCAAGACATGTGGCGGACTTCAATCATGTTTGACACATCCCTTTCTTAACATGGGCGGGCTTTGCTGAGTGTTTGTGCCAAGAAACAAGGGTGGACTTTCCTTTAAGTATTGCTAGCGGACTTTGCTTTATACCAAGCCATTGATTATTTCCTTGGAGCAGACTTGGCTATATTGTATGCCACTTTTGTATGGCTGGGCGAGCTTAGTCTTAGTAAGTGCCATGTTTTACTCTTGAAGCAGACTCTACTCTCCTCTTTGCTAGCCTGAAGCTTCCTTCCTCTCTTTTTCAAAGGCTTCACGTCGCTATCACAGGAATGGTACGGAAGAAGTCGTGAAGGCTGCCCCAACATCCTTGAGAATTTGGTGGCTTGATGCTCTGATGTGATGCCAGGTTCAATTTGTATGATATTGAGAGTGGTAGCTTAATATAGGTCCACAATACCTTTTTGTAATATCATAGAATAGGGCTCATAGACTGACCTATAGTCAAAATGTCTCTCAAATGCACAAAAAAGAATGAAATTACTTAAAACCAAGTTTGTGAAGAAGTTAACTCTTTTGCCCACTA
>VDFB02058242.1:658113329-658394569 GCA_007258455.2 Sequoia sempervirens | reverse complement strand
AATAAACCTAGTAGTTTAGAAACTAAATTCAATTTCCCACAGATTCTATTCTTACATGTTATTGAAATAATATGGATAACTTATTCAAATTTTTACGTCAAGTTGCCTAACTCTGATTTTTTTGAATTTTCATTGCCACTTAAGGGCCTGCTTGGCCCATCATGATCCTGCACATACCCCTTCATCTCATTCAAGTTTTGTTTCATCCATAATAATTGAGAGCAACGTGACGCTGCAACAATCTGTTCCACTTCTATTATAGATTAAGAAATCGAGTCTTATTTCTTTCTCAACCGGGACACCAAACTGCCACCAAGAAAGAAAGCTCCACCACTTGTGCTCTTCCGATCATCTATACTTCATACCCAATCGACATTTGAGTATGCAGTCAGAGTGAAATTTTCACTCTTTGGATGTACCATAGTCCAAAATCTATTATAGCTTTTAGATATCTGAATATCCTCTTTACTAATTTGACATGAGTTTCCTTGGGGGCTACTTGAAATATAGCTACTATTCCATCTACCTATATTATATCTAGTCTAGATGTTGTCACATACAATAAAATACTAGTCATATATCTATACAAGGTTTGGTTTGCTAGATCAAATTCATCAACTTGCATCCTGTAAGCGTAAGTGTACCCACTGGTTTGCAATCATCTATCTTGAACTTAGCTTATCCTTTATGTACTTGTTTTGGGAAATGAATATGCCATTGTATGATTGTGCAATTTGCAACCCTAGAAGGAAAGACAATTCACCGAGCATTGACATTTCAAACTCACTCTACATTGCCTTTTGAAACACCTTGCATATGTCATCATTGCTACCACAAAAAAAATGATATCATCTACATAGACCACAAGTATCAATAGTTGATCACCTTCTATTTTTTATGAACAAATTACTATATGCATTTCCTCTCTAGAACCCTTGTTGCTGCAAGTATCCATCCAACTACCAACCTCAGGGAGCTTGTTTGAGTCCATAAAGGGCCTTCTTCAATATGCACACATAATCAGGATTGATTGAACATTGAAACCATTCTAGTTGAATAATGTAGATCTCTTCTTCTAGCTTTCCATTTAGAAATACTAACTTAACACCCATCTATTATACTTTGAAATTCTTGAATGCTAAAAGAGCTAAAAACATCTTCATAGCTTCCAATAGTGCTACTAGTGAAAATGTCTATTCAAAATATACGCCTTCAACTTGAGCATGTACTTTGCATACAAGTCTAGCCTTGTTTTAGATCACTTCACCTTCTACATTTAGCTTGTTTCTAAAAACCCACTTGGTTCCAATCACATTCTTGCCTTTAGGTCTTGGGACCAATTCCCAAGTTTCATTTTTCTCGATTTGGTTTAATTCTTCCTCCATGGCTTCTATCCAACCTTTCTCTTTGATTTCTTCTTTATGACTTAGGATTTATATTTGATAGGAGAGCAAAATATAATTTCTCATTTTCCTTCTCAATTCTCCTATGGGTCTAAACCCCACTATCTTTATCTCCTATAATATGGTCTTTAGAGTGATTCTTCTGAACATATTTTGCTAGAGTTTTTGTAACAAATTTTGAATCTTCATCACTACTATGGATTGGTTCTTCATCATCTTCTACTTCCAGAGTACTAGTAGACTTAATTATTTCATCAAATCTCACATTTGCACTTTCCACAATCCTCTGAATAGTCTTTTATTATAACATCTATATTATTTACTTTTCAAAGAATAACCAAGAAAATATATTCATCAGATTTGGAAACAAACTTACCCAAATTTTCTTCATCCCTTTTGATGTAGCATTTGCTTCCAAATATCCTAAGATGTATGATTGAAGGTGGTCTTCCTCTCCATAACTTATATGGTGTTTTATCAGTCTTACTTTTGATCTGAACTCTATTTAGGATATATACCATAGTTTGAACTGCTTCTCTCTAGTACATATCTGATAGAATTTCTTGACACAACATTGTTCTTGCCATCTTCTATATAGTCCAATTATTCCTTTCTACAAATCCATTAAATGTTGTGAAGTCCTAGGAGAAGAAATTTCCTTTGGTTCCCATGCTCTTCGCAAAATTTTTCATACTTGTCAAAAGTGAATTCTCCACCTCTTTCTAATCTCAAAACCTTGATTATTCTTCTAGTTTCATTCTCTACTAATGCCTTGAATTCCTTAAACTTCTCAAATTCTTTTTACTTATCTTGTAGAAAAGTAATCCAAGTCATTCTAGTGTAATCATCAATAAGCATCATGAAATACGTGCCACCTTGTAGACATTTTGTCTTCATTAGTCCATAGAGATCTGTATGGACCAAATCCAATGGTTTTGATGTAGAATACCCCTTAGCAAGAAATTTGATTTTTGTCTATTTTCCTTCATGACATGGTTTGCAACTAGTAGATTGAGGCTTATTAATCTTTGGAATATCTTGGATCATTCCTCATGAGCTAAAATTTACAATGTCATCAAAATTAATTTATGTCCTCACCTTTTGTACGAAAGCCAACTTTATGCTCTCTACATAGTAAGACAATTTTGTCCATTCAGCTCGCTGAGATGATATGTCACCTTTTGTCTTGCTTCCTTCTGCAATCAATTCTTTGGTAATTGATTTCTTAATTTCATATCCTTCGTCACTAAATGATAGCTTATAACCTTTATCACACATTTGACTTACACTTAAAAGGTGTAAGAACTTATGAAAGCAACAACAAGATCAAGAGACTAAACATAGCACAAAGAGAGAGACAAGATGAGAGAATATGATTATTGTATTCTCAATATGCATGAAGATAGAAAATGAAGATGGACTTGATTACAAGCATGTACAAGGCTATCATGTGTAGGTAGGTAAAGAGAAATAATAGATAATTCAATGAAAGGTGGATCACCCACCTAAAGTGGAATTATCATGCCATGAAAGGTGGAGATATAAAGGTGATAACTCGATCACACCACAAAGAGTGGAATTTCTCCTACACACACTTCCCTAAGTGTCCAACTCATATCTCTCAATGTATGCAAAAACCTAGATGCAAGATGCAAATAACTAGGTGTCACAAGTGCAACCTATAATGATATGCATTCCCTAAGTAAGCTTAAGTAAGGTGTAATAAGTAAAATACTTATTTACACCAACACCCCCCTTAAGTGCAACTTGGGGAATGAAGACTCAAGCTAACCATGCAAGATAAGATGCAAGATGGGTCCCGACAATTGAGCCATGTTAGGTACCCATGTACAAATGAAATACAATCTCTCACAAGTGGAGTAAAGATAGAAAAACCCAGTGGGAAAAAACTACCCCCCAAAAGAGAGATGGGAGACAAAAGCCTATGAACACAGCATGAGAAGGAAAAAACCCCAAGATGAGGAAAAAGTACCCCCATGAAAGAGAAGAAGTAGAGAGACAAGGTAGCCCCCCCTCAATGTACAATGATCACCCATGGAAGATGCTCGAGAAGGAATGAAGAAGTTGCTCCAAAAATGTCGAACAACATTCCTCCCCTTAGGAAGAAACAATACCAAAGGTGCATGAATGAAGTATCCCCAATCCACAAGTGAAGAAGGAAAAGCCCTCAAAAAGTAAGAAGTCTCTGAAATTTGCTCAAATTTCCTTGTGTTGATGCTGAAAGATGTCTTTCCCAAACCATGTGAAGCTACAATGGCAAGTGCAATGGTCCCAGTGTAGTCACTTCCTGGAACCTGTGAGAACCCCTTTGCAACAACACTCTCATCTACTGAAAAATACAACTCAAGATCAAGCAAGGATGAAGGTAGAACATACTCCAAAGAATATGTATCCTCAAGAGAGAAAGTGGCCTCCTCCAACTATTGTACATATGCATCCACAATCACATCAACCTCGAAAGACTGATCATGTAGAGGAGGGTCAGAGTGTTCCCTCGCAACAACTGAAGAAGAATCACCTTCATCAAAGAGAAGATGTAAGTAATCAAATGTGTCTCCCAAATCTGCAATGTAGGATTCCACAAACAAACTACCAATGTCTGTCAAGTAGTCATCCCATGAAACTGCTACTAGAAGACAAGGTATAGATTGTTGCACTAAATCACAAGGCACTGAAACTGACAGAACACAAGTATCATTAGGTACATCAGTCAATGTAGGAGATGGAATATCATCAATAGGCTCAAGAACCTCAGGAGTAGAAAGCACTCCAAGATTCAAGTAACCATAGTCAGTCTCCTCAAGTGTGTCCATACTAGGGTGAATTGAATCATCAGTAGGAGAAAAATATGAGGTGTAGAACCGAGAACAATTATCAACCTCCCCAACTGCAACAAGAGCCCTGCTATGCAAATCTCAAACAATGACAAAATATGGTGTGAACTCTACACTCTTTCCTGTACCACTATGTGTAATCTGATAGATGGAAAGGATATTCCTTGACAAAGTAGGCACACATAAAACATCATTAAATGCTCCTCCTTCAATGTCAATAGACCCCTTCCCACAAACTGACAAAGAAGTGTTGTTGGCCATCAAAATGGGTGGTGATGAACAAGAATCAAATGAAGAGAACATATCCTTGGAAGAAGTCATATGATGCAAAGCTCCTGAATCAAGGATCCACCTATCTGAATTATAATCTGCAACTGCAAGAAATGCTTGCCCCTTATGTTTCTCATATTGAGATGATGTAGATGAAGGAGATGAGCTTGATGTTGTTGCCATGAGAGTTGTGCCGTTTCCCTTAGAAGAAGAAGTGGAAGGAGATGAGTCCTCTTGATATGCATTTGGCAAGTTGATGTTGTTCTTCTTGAGGATATTTTTCAACTCATCAATTTTCTTAACATGACAACGATGCTCCTCATGACTAAACTTTTTGCAATATGCACATGTTGGTTGCTCCCTCTTGCTTGAATAGTTGTACTTCTTTGAAGAAGATGAAGTTGAGCTTTGTTGTGGAGGAGTGGATTGTTTGTTCTCTCCTTGTGGCTTTGGTGAAGATTGCTTTTGGTCTTTCCCTTTGCCTTGCTTGTTGTTTCCATGATTGACCACCAATGCTCTTGAAGTTGAAGACTTGAGAAGACCCATTTTCATCGACTTATTTTGCTCAAGAATCAAAAGATCTGTGAGAGCCTCAAAAAATGGTGATGTGAAGTTGCTTATTGTCAATCGTTGAGTCTGGAAACTTGAAACAAAGGTTGCATACTCGGATGGAAGCTTGTCCAAAAAGTTGAAGACCAATTGATCATCCTCTTTTTCAATATCATAATCTTTTAGTTGTGCTCTTAGCTCATTTGTCTTAGTGACATAATCTTGAATTGTGTCAAAATCCTTGGGATCAAGGCTTAGGAGATCATGTTCAAGCTTGTACCCCTTAACCTTATCAACCTTTCCATACAAAGTAGCAAGCTTATCCCAAGCTTCCTTGGCTGTAGTACATTTATCAACATGGAAAATGAGATAATTTGAAATGAACTTTCTAAGTGTACCCAATGCCATAGAAGTTTTAGTGATCCAATCCATATATGCAGTTGGATTTGCCTTAGGATTTGAAGGTGCAGTTATGGTTCCATCAATATAGTAAATTAAACCTTTTTCCATTAGTTTACTCCATGCACGTACTTTCCATGTAGCATAATTATGTGCAGTTAAGAGTGGAACTTTAGATGAACCCATGATGGAATGCAAGATAACAAGAGATAAGATAGGAATAATCACACAATAAACACCCCCCAAATTCACTCAATCAAAGTACCCCCCCCCCAAATAGATGATTTGGAACTTTATAATTTAGTGTGTGTACAATAGGCCACTTGCAACTTGGCTAGGTGGACTTATGATTTCTGATTTACAACTTGCCACAAATAGGTTGAGAACAGACTAGAACAAATAAGGAAATGCCTAAATTCAGATCTATGCAATACAAGTGCCAAATAGGCCGAAAAAAAACCATATGCTGAAAGTAAAAAATCCACTCAAGATCGCTTATAACTGATTGTAGATTCAAGAAGTAGATGAAAAATCATGCACTTTAAAAAAAATGGCACCTAAAAAAGAATTCGTATGTGCCTGAACGAAGCCTTGGAAGTTGCAAAAATGAGGATTGGACAGGTACAGTGATGAAAAACTGAAAATTATGGAAAATCTATCCACCAAAATCAGAAACCGAGCACACAACTATAAAGTACATGAAAAATTAGCCCAAATAAAAAAAAATTGCTCAGAAAAAGGACCTAAAATGAGCAAGATATGGACATTTGAAGTCGGACAACAAAATAAAAAACTCCATTGGAGAGGGGGGAATGTTTTTTTTAGGAAATGATGACATCAGCAATCTATGACAAAAAAGTTGACGGTCTCCAGCCCGTCAGGATAACCAGTAAGTTAAATTTGACGGCTTCAGGGCCGTCGCCGTTACTTGTCGACTATCACCGCAATTCGCCAAAATATTCTTTGCAGGTAACAAAATATGCTCCACGATGTTGGAATCTTCAGGGCCATCAATATATTCCTCTCAGACGCCGGAATATTTTTTGCCTCGCACCAAAATCTTTGCATTCATCGTTGATTGTATGAGATGCCAGGATTGTGAAAGCCGACGCTGAAATATGCTTGACCGACCACCGAAGATTCTGAAGACGCCAGAAGGAGACTGTGTGGGACACGACTGATAGGCCACGTGGCGGATGGTGGTGGAGCCGACGGGTACACACCAATACCCTGTCTTTGCAGGTCTGCGATATTGTGTACCGCGGCCAATACAAATTGTTTTTTTTTTTTTATAAACTTTTTCAATACATAAAAATAAATTTGCGAATACTTTTTGATTTTTTTTTGATTTTTGATTTTTGATTTATATAAAATCAAAATCTAATACAAATTTTGATTTAAAAATTGAAAAATCCCCAAATACAATTTTTCAGAAAATTAAATAGTGGGGGGATCTAATTTTTCTAATTTTTTTTTTCAAAAACATTCTGACAAATAAATATAATTTTTTTGTAGAATAGTGGAAAAGTTCTGAAAATGAATTTTTCAAAAACTATAGAAAAATTCAAAAAATTGAAAAAAATACCCAAATAGGTGATTTTTTCAGATATGGAGCCCCCATAATCCGATTTTGATGAAACAAAAGGCTATCTTGACTGAAAACAACCTTCTAAATCCGAATTTGAGGTCAGATCTAGTCTAGGACACACCAAAATGTTGCTTCTCCTCAGATTTTCCTCTTGACCATCTTCACATGAACCAAGATCTCCCAACAATGGCTATGCAAAAGACCTCCGACTGCTCTGATACCATGTAAGAACTTATGAAAATCAACAATAGGATCAAGAGACTAAACATAGCACAAAAGAGAGAGACAAGATGAGAGAATATGATTATTGTATTCTCAATATGCATGAAGATAGACAATGAAGATGGACTTGATTACAAGCACGTACAAGGCTTGCTTATAAAGGCAAGCTAGGACACAATGAAGGGCCATGACTGAGACAAGTGTCCCAATCACGTGTAGGGTAGGTAAAGAGAAATAATAGATAATTCCATGAAAGGTGGATCACCCACCTAAAGTGGAATTATCATGCCACTAAAGGTGGAGATAAAAAGGTGATAACTAGATCACACCACAAAGAGTGGGATTTCTCCTATACACACTTCCCTAAGTGTCCAACTCATATCTCTCAATGTATGCACAAACCTAGATGCAAGATGCAAATAACTAGGTGTCACAAGTGCAACCTATAATGATATGCATTCCCTAAGTAAGCTTAAGTAAAGTGTAATAAGTAAAATACTTATTTACACCAACAAAAGGTTATGTTTCAATCCTTCAACATACAAAACATCATGTGTATTTTTCCTACCACAATCAAGAGTCAAAGTAACCTTATTAGTGATTTTGGCAATAGAATTATTTTCAAGAGTCACAAAACCTACTTCAAATTTCTTGAAATTCATAACTTACTTTTATCCCCAATCACATGGCATGAACATCAAATGTCTATGATCCACAACTTCTCTTTATGAGCATGTAGTGCAGTTTGAGAAATCATTGATTTCGTTGAATTTTTCTCTTTCAGTACCTTCTTCCAAAATTTATCTGATTTTGATCATTTTCTTCCTATTTTTGATAGAGTAGGACTCACAAAATTGCTTCTACAATTCCTAGCAATGTGTCCAAAATTGCTTTTGCAATTCCTAGCAATGTGTCCAAAATTGTTGCATTTGTAGAAAATGATATTAAAATTGTACAAAGGTGCAAATGCATTATTGCTTCAGGACAAAGTTATTTCTTCTTACCAGAGATTTTCTACAACCCAAAAACTTATAACAAAAATTATTGCAATTAAAAAAATAACTGAAAAAAGAACAATTGAATATGATGTTGTATCCCCGTCTTCTGGATCTTCTGATCTTCTTCTAAACTTGAATAAAAAAATCATTCTATTCCTTGCTTTCATCACTTGCAAGGACTCTTTCAAACTTTTTACTTCCAGAACCAATCACTTCCGAACTTGCTTTCTAGTAGACTTCACTAACTATTTTGTCCCTTTGTTCTTTTGATCATCAAAACCAATTCTGGTTTTTACATCCGAAGATCTTTGACATCCCAATATTTGATCTAGAGTCTCATTACTCTTTCCAAATATCATTTGCAGCTGTTGACTCACCTTCTCAAGTAATTGTCTTATTGTCACAATTTCTTCTACAAGCTTCTCACAGTCCTTGTCTTTTGACATCAATTTTTCGGTCATAACTCATTCAATTCTTTTTTTTCTTCTTCCTGGGTCTTCAATTCAACAATCATCTTGTTTAATTTCTCTAGATCCAGAGGTACCTTTTCTTTAGCCATCACTTCTTTTGCAATTCTCTTCAGTCTCTTAATCTATTTTCTAACACATAGTGATTCTTCCACAATATCTACTTCATCTTCATTTTTTTCAAAATCCATTTTTGTATTCTCTTCATTAGTTTCAAAAGCCACGAATATAAATTTTTCTTTTTCATCTCCAAAGATATCTTCATCTTCTTCATTAGTAGAGTAGTCTTCCTCATTTGTGTAGAAACTATTTTGTTTTCTATGACCTTTATTCCTTCTCTGAAATGATTTATTTCCATACTTTTGCTCAAAATTGTTGGAATCCTTATGGGGACACTTAGCCATAAAATGTCCTACTTCATCATAATTTAAATACTTAAAAGGTAACTTTCCTCTATACTTAGCAAAAGCTCTTTCTAGCTTTCTGACAAAATTGACTTCATTTAGATCTGATCCAATATCAAAATCTAGATCAACTTGCTTCTTAGATACTCTAACTGTTTCCTCTTTCCTTATAGAATCCTCACTTTCACATCTCATTTCAAAAGTAGTTAGAATTCCATGCGGTTCAATCATCTTCAAAACATTTAGATCCTTCGCTTCTTCAATTGTAGAGACTTTAAAATCAAAGCATCTAGGAAGATATTCGATTACCTCTTTCACAATATTCTTTTCTTTCAATTCCTCACCAAGACCTTTGATAGATTTGATAACTTTATCAACTCGAACCAAGAATATGGCAACATTTTCATCTTCTTTCATCTTCAAGCTTTCAAACTAAGATTTATGAGTTTGCAACTTTTCCTCTTTGACTTTGTCATCACCTTCATAAATGGTATGCAATTTTTCCCATATTTCCTTTAGCATTTTGCAATGCATCACTTTCAAAAATTTAGAGTTAGTCAATCCACATAAAATAGGATTCCTTGCCTTAGCATTAATTTTGTAAGTCCTCTTTCTGATTTGATCCCTAGGAGGGTTTCAAGAATCTCATATCCCTCTAAAACTAACATCCAAATATCAAGTCCTAGAGCCATCAAGTAGGAATCCATCCTAACTTTCCAAAATAAAAAAAAATAGATTAATCAAAGGGTGGTGATTTATTTTTAGAGAATCCTTCTTGAGAAACCGAGTGTGCCATCCTGAAACTACCTTAAAATTCGTTAGGATTCTTCAAAGGAACCTTGCTCTAATACCAATTGAAGGGCACACAATCTATTGAGAGGGGGGGTGAATCAATAGATCTAATAAATTCAAAACTCTTAACTTCAACTCAAAATATTATATCACACAACTAGAATCTTCAAGTACTACTAATCAAGCATTGGACACACATTTATATAATTGAACACCAAATATACGTGGAAACCTAAGATGGGAAAAATCATGGTGAGAATAGATGCTTGGATCTATTTTCCAAATCCAACCTCACAAAGTAGAAATATACAAGTGAATTTTACAATATGGAGGTATCAACCTATCAGAGACACCAATCCCCTAAGTTATTTGTAGGCACCAACCTATTGGAGACACTAATCCCCAAATACAATGAACTAAGCACAAACTCTAAAAGTAGAACATCTGTCCTATTAGAATAGACAAATAAAGCTTACGGATTTGCAATGCAGAAGAACACACCTCATACATGTGCTAGAGTTGTCGTAGACACTCTTCCACTCTTCATATGATCTTCTGATATTACCACACAAAGTGAGATGCAACCTCCTAGCTTCACAAGATTATCTCCTTGTGTAATCACCACCTTCTTTTCAATTTACACTTTGCGGAAAATTATATGTCACATCATGCATCCATGCAATAGAGAAATATATACATGACATTGCTTCAAAACTCTTCTACGTTGGCCAAGGATCCACAAATAACTAGGATGACATAAGGTGGACCTAAAATCAATTTTCATGAAATGTTTAACAAGTTGGTCCAAAATCAAATTTTGTTGCTGCTAAAAGAACATGATGTCATTCACTACCACAAAAACCTTAATCAGGTCCTATCTTGACACGACACACAAGATTTGAATTTTGCAAACTACTACCCATTATCACACATGTCTCAAACACCAACTTGGTTGACAGATAGACACAAAGAACCTTCTATCACTTCAATCTTACTTCATGCTAAACATATCCTTAAGAAACTATCAAATATGATAGAACTAGTGTAGACATACTCTCCTATGAAATGACAGATCCTACAATGCCCCCACAAAGTAGACCTAAGAAACATTGAACCAACACTGAATTGAAACATTATGGTACAGCCTTCCAGATCACCTCTATCACAGTGAATGGATGTAAACATGATATTGCAAGCATAATACAGTCATACAAACACACCTCAGTATCTAATAATGTATATTTATTGATATAGTGATATGACAGTAGAATTACCAACACAGCTAGGTATGCAACCACAATGATCTTCTGACATACAACATACTTCCAAAAATATAACTAGTAACATATATTTCTGCAAATCTCTATAACTCAAAATGATATGTTAGGGGAATATAATGATAATTCATGTTCTAATTAGCCTTACACCTTTGAAACAATGAACTCCTTTGACATCAATGACAACCTTTGCTCAACATTTGGTGTCAATATGACTCAATGCTTGATTTCAAACTGAACAAACTTCCAACAAAATTTGATTCCTCATTGGCATCATATGTGTAACATGCATGATGGTGCTCATTAGATCTATATGTAACATACCTTTATCAATCAACCATTTCTGGAGAGACTAGGTGTGGATAATTTCTCTAAATAAAAATTCTGCCTATTCATCTGATGACATTTTGGAGAGGGGAAATTCACCAACCCACTTTATCGACATAATTAGAAATTACTCTATGGGGTAAAGCACTGCATCTTTTCCATTATTAGACAAATTGGGGATGCAAATGGCATGCTAGACAAGCCTAAGTGAGAATTCGCTAGTAAAAAATGGTTGCTTGAAAAGATGAATGAGCTAGAACAACCCCAAAATATTCTTCTATGAATGCCATAAAAAATCATCAAAATATTCATGATGAGCTAGTAGAATATCCAAAAGATGTTGAACGTAGAAAAAGGGTGTCATCAATTATATTACTCCCTCTTAATGCTCCTGAAACCCTAACCTTCATATATACCCCTTAAAAATTGGTATAGTAGATAATTGTGTGAGTCCCTCTAATAGTTTAATTAATCTTTGTGCTAAAGCGAGCATGAAGAAACACCATTAAACTAGGTGCATCATCAACCCTTTGATTTTTGCATTTCTCTCTCCATTTTTCCCTTTACAAGTTGATAGAATAGGGTTAGTTTTAGAGTTATTTAGTTCTAGGTTGGACCAACGCTGTTACATCCAAGTTAGAATGGAAGTCAAATTTCTCTTGAAGTTTGATCTCAACTACAAGGTTCCACACCTTTAGATCAATTGTTATGATATTTCTTAGAAATATTTGTAAGAATAAAAAATATAGTAGACCACTTTGAGGGGGCGACCTCTAATAATCAAATAATAATAAATGAATTCAATATCAAGTATGATATGATGATATGGGAGAGAGTTCCCTTCCTTATTTATAGGCTAAACTATGTAGGGACATACCCCTTCATCCTAATTAAGAGGTATTATTGTATTAACTAATATTTATGTTAGGGTTAAACATGCCAGAAGTGCATATCTTTAGGAATATATCATATTAGAATCATAACATTCCTTTCCCCTTTAGAATTTTTTTTCCCTCAATGCTTAGAAACACTAAAATATTTCTTATGAATCGTTCATGATTCCATTTTGCATCTTTAAGTGGAGAATTCTTCCACTTGATTAGGAATTTTGAGGTGACTCTATTTTCTAATCTGATTTTATAAATTCCATGAAGTTTTTGTATATTTTTTATGAATACTTTTTCCATAATATTATTGAAAATAGATGAGAGTCCACAAAAATATGCATTTTTAATTTTGTGTTTATAGATCTTTCTTGGGGTCACTTCAGTTTTCATAACCGCCATCTTTGGAATGAGAATTTTATAAACCTTTACCAAGTTATTTTCTAACAAACTCCCTAATTATCTTATGATTCCCTTGGAAATATCATAATTACATGATTCATATCAATTTGAATTTGGTGAGCTAATATATTGCTGCTGCATACATGTAAGCCTTGTGGATCTTCATACATTTGAAGACCTACAACTCCTAGTCTTTATATTTAATTACACATTTGCTGTGAGATCAGGTTTTGGAGAGGATTTAATAAAATATTTTCCACCAATTCTGATGTTTGTTCAACAAGAAGCTTGGCGGATTCATCACATCATTCGTTGTTCCATCTTAATTTTAAAAAAATTGGCAGGGTCCTCACCTACTAATTTCTGATGAGAAAATTTTCTAATGGATTATCTTCTGAGTATGACATCTAGCTTTTGTCTCTTTATATCCAAAGGGATCGCCTTTCTCTTTTCACATTCTAATCTTATCTTCAAAATGTCGAGCAACTTGAGCAATGCGACTTCGAAATGGGACTTCCTCACCATTGAGGGGCTGGATTTCAATTGTGTGCAATGGTTGGTGGATGACTTGCTGAAAGAGATTTTTATTATCAAGAATGATATCAAGGAAGGAGTGATTAGGAGGATCATAGGGGAGAACTTTCTAGTGCAAGTTCATGTTCACAACTCTGTAAGTCTGGAATGGTTCATCTACAACATAGTCCACACTTCTGGTAACTATGAGTGGGGTGCTAAAGCCACTGAGAGGCTAGTAAATCTTGTGTAAAGGGACAGTGTTCAGAATTCCTTGTGACGTCTAAGCGAAAAATCCACAAGAACATTTGGTTGCCGGAGAAGCCATATCTATTGCTACCACACTCAAGAAGGAATCAGTTAAGCAAGCTATTACCCTCTTGCATGAGGGGCTTGTGAGAAATGTAATGGAAACAGTTGCATATTATATAGAATTCTACGAGAATCTCTTTTCTCTCATGCAGATTGAGAGGGTTCAAGAAGTCATGGAGGGAGTCCGCATCCTGATTTTCTCCCTCTGTGCATAAAAGTTTGTATATGTGTCTCCCCATATAATATAATAATATCTATTTTTATGTAAAATTTTGTATATGTGTCTCCCCATATAATAAATATATCTATTTTTATGTTTTAACCACTTCCTTAATGTGGCAAATCTCAGTTTCCATTTGATAGTTTCTAGCTTTGTTTGATGTTCCTTCTATGACATATTATTTCCATTTTTTGTACCACTTTCTTCTAGTCAAGTAGAGATCTTCAAATACAAAATGGTGGTTTGGCAAAAATTTACACAAGTAGACATTGTTTTAAGAGGCGACAAAAGGTGTAGTAACAAACATAATAGGTCTCTTTCACACATAGCCTCAAAATCTAGTCTAATAGCATATAACCTCTAAATAGAACTTCACACCTTTGGAATTCAACTACATCCAAAAATTTCTAACCTTAACCTTGGAACATTTGTACTAACATATAGATATAGCCACAAAACCATTCAAAAAGGAATCCCATTGTCTAACATCTAACTACCCAATAGTCACACAACCATATCATGACCATATCATGATGTCAACATGTTACACATTGCATGTAACATGACTTATCTATATGGGTTATGAACATACATAATAAGCTAATTCTCCTCACTCTTGGTCAAAGGCTATTGACCCACTTCTCATTAACTACCTATATGATTTCCTACACTATAACCAAACATTTCCCATGGCTTTCAATAGTAGAGAAAAACTCTTGATAAAATATAACTACTCATAATATCTCAAGACAAACATTACATTGCCTTAGTTATCATTACATTACTCTAATAGTACCAAAAGTGCACCTACATTGTCATACTCACTTACAGTGACATAATAGTTGTGAGTTTTCTCCCAAATGAATTGTAGTTGAGAATATAAAAACACCAAAATTATATATGTTCTAAATAAAACTAACATAAGTACAAGTAATGAAATAATCCCCCATATTGTGACTAGAGATAGACATGACAACTCTATTGAAAATTGTGTCATAGCAGTACTAGGAGATAAAGAAGCAACATTAGAATCCTCAAAATGAAGTACCAACAACTAGAAAATGGTGTACAAATACATGACTCACATGCATAAAGGTAGATAAGGTTGTAATGGTGAAAACTAGGGACACATTGCAAAGCGTCCATATAAATTTATAAATATTGAGTATAATAATGACATAAATGGATTCTTATAGTCTCAAAAAAATAAAAATCTAAAAGTACATTTCTACTATAGAATAAAAAATTGGAAGGAACTAGCATGATATATATATACATGCACATGCATTTAAAAAAATGCTAAATGCACTAGTTATGACCCTTCGAAGTTCTCAAAATAATAGTGCATGAACTTCTACCCATTTAAGCAAATGTAAAAAGAAAGCCATGAATGAGTAAAAAAGCTTTGTTAATTTTGACCAACAAAAATGAAAACTCCATTGATGTAGGCATGACTAACATAGAATTTTGTCAAATTTAGAACAACTACTAAATTTGCATAACCCCACATAGGATGCATGGTGCAATTCTTGCACCAAACATATTTGTGTGCTGTTGTATATATAGATACTTTATGAAACAAAATTTTCACATAGTATAGAATGTGTTTTTCTTACATAATAGTACTCATGCCACACTAATAATTGAAAGATATTTAGCAAAATTTTGATTTAGAAAAAATACACATATATATGAGTTGATTTTGTATTTACAAATTTGGATTATAATGTCTTTGTTAGAAAATTAAAAATTGTAAAAAAAATTTAATCAATTTTTTTTACAAATATGTTAATTCATTGTAAAGCTGTCCTTTATTTACAAATTTATTATGAATTAATATACTTTTTTAGATATATAATTCTATGGTATGATTTTTCAAATAAATTATTTTTACTATCTAAATTAAAAAAAAAACAAACCTATCACATACAAAATGACTAAAATAATTATGTAAAAATTAACATTCTAATTTATTATAATAAATTAAGAAAAACCATGAAACTGTCGGGGATTAATTTTTCCCACATAATTAACTAATTAAAAAAGCTAAAATTGTAAATGAAATGTTCTATAGAAAATAGAGAAACTAGTTTCTAGAAAGTAAAAATTAGATGATGTTTTGATAAGACAATTTAAAAAAGTTTTTTATCAATTAATAGAAACATGAAGTGATCAATGAATAGTTGAATGCTGTAACACTCCAAACTGTTTGAACACAATTCTGTGTTTAATATTTTCTGTATATTATATGTTTGATTCATCCCCATCCACCCCTACAAACCAATAAAATATGAAACACAATACAGATCAAATCAAATCATGAAAAAACTAATGAAAAAAATATCATATAAAACGTTCCCAACAATTTGTATAACAATATTTACATTGACATTGACAACAACTCATTTCCTATTCCATATCTTATATGTTTTATGCACTGATAAGTCAACAAACATCTTTGCTTCCATAAAAGTTGATCGCAAATAAAATTAGGACAAAAAATTATCCTTGCATCCCTAGCTTATAGCTTTTCAGGCTATATATCTGAAGATTGAGATATTATCTCGATCCCGTTCGATGTACTCCTTATCAATCAGCAGTTCTGTCCTCTTCTTTATTAGTTTAATATCCGGCTGCAGGCCACAAATTTGTCACTTTCTCGTGGACCAAATGCAAAGTAAGTCAATTTACCAGACTAACAAAGAACAAGTATTGAAATTGATAAGTAGAGGTATTTTCCACAGCGAGTCAAATTAAGATATTGTTATCAGAATTTAACTTTGTAGTTTCGAGTCAAATTTATTGACCCATGTTTCATGAATAGTGGTTCACAAGAACCCATCTCTCATGATAATAAATGGCCCACTTAGCACTCATTGCATCTAGGTTAGGCCAGTGCTTCACTTCTGTGAGCATCACCTAAATGCAATGAGTGTTAAGTGGACCATTTATTATCATGAGAGATAGGTTCTTGTTAACCACTACTCATGAAACATAGATCAATGAATTTAACTCAAAACTACACAATTAAATCCTCATAACAATATCATAAAATATTGAAATGTTGACGTATAGCTTACCTTGAACCTATCTTTTAGTTGATCAATACACTCTTTGTGTAGCTGCTGATGATATAATTCTTTACGAGCCTTCATGATGCGAACTATTGCGGCATCTATTGCATACTCTCTTGAGAGACCCACTTCTTTAGTCACTTTCTTTTTGTCTTCACTGGCGTGGGAAAGTGGAATCTGCAATTCAAGATGAACAGTTAATGCACATTAATTTGTTATATAAGGAAAGAAGGTCCAAATGGAAACCATTACCTTTATTCTTCTACTGTCGTCCGTAAATCCTGAATTGAACTTAAAAATGTCAGTAGGTGATATTTTCTCTGTGTTTGACTCCCTGAGAAGAACTTTGTACTTTGCACATGCAAGTGAATGTAACACTCTAATTACATCATCATTTTCCAAATTCAGTAAGCATTTGATGTCATCAAAACTGAGTTCTTCAGATTCATTGAACAACATTAATAAGGAGGCCTGCAGATGATTTCATAACAGTCAATTAAGATTTCACACAAAGCAGAATCATACTTTTTAGAAGTGCATCTCAATTTGAAATAATTATTTGGATTCAACTTCGTTTTCTAAACAATCAGAAAATCTAATGAGTACAATTGATAAGGGTGATGGTGTGTTTCTTGATTATACTGTCCATCAAAATTCAAACCTTAAAAGTGAGCTATAATTAATGAGACTGAGATCATGTCCAAAGACTTTGGCGGATGGGTATCCCTCAATCTTTGACTCTCAACTAAAAGGATATCAGAATAACCTCGTACGAACTCTCATATCGAATAACAGAAGAAACTCATGAATGATATTAAATCCTCAAAAACAAAAAATTAGACTATGCATATAATTAACTTCTCCCAAATGACAATTGATATTCGAAAAGCTAGTCACCTGGTAAGTCGATAATACCAGCTCTATTGCCTTTGCATTAAATCTACCTTCCACAGTGCAGGTCCCAAGACAATACATCCATGTAAGTTTGCGCTTCTGATCAGTGTTTTTAGAATAGAATTTTTGAAATACATCTATACATTTAACCTGCATCAAAATGGTAAGAATAAACAACTAGACTAAATGTGTATTTTTGGATATAGAAATTATAAAGCAGTCACAAATAAGTCTTACCAACTCAATAGGAATATAGATATTAGCGTTCTTGTAGACAGGCCAATATCCAGTAGTAAGGACAGTGACATTCAAATCTATTCCAACATGAATGTCTTCTCCTTTAAGATGCGCCACAAAATCATTTTGTTTCTCCTTCGCTAGAGATAAGTCTTTAACCTGGAATGCACAACAATGACTTTAATGAAACAGATGAGGGGTCTCCATAAATGGAACATTTCAAGAAGAGTTCAATTTCATTTTATAGTCTTCATTGAAATAACACCTTGCAACCATTAAAAGGTTTACAATATTTTACTTGTCTTAAGACTCAAGATATAAAAAACTGGTAATATGAAATCCCGAATTCACAGCATACCATGCCCTCCATCTTTGACGTAAATCGTTGCCCATTTTGCTGCTTCAATTTCATCAACATGCTTTGTTCATTAGCAGAAACATTTGTACTTCTATCAAACAACAATCTACGAGCAAGTCTTCTCCTGGAAAATTCAACATTTTAGAATTCATTAGGGTAACGAATAATGGAGTTTAGTTTCATTTTCCAATGAAATGATGGTTATAATTTTTCTTACATATTTTTATTTTGCTGATGTATGGAGCAAATTAGATGACCAGGATCTATCTTTCAGTATTATAGTTCTAACTGTTTTAGTTTTAATGACATCAAGTTTCCACAATCCATGTTTTATAGTTGCAGCAGTTTCTGAATTAGATTGTGTGAGAGTATTTTGTGTCAATGTTTCAGATCACTCTCTGTGATCCATCATCAGAATGAAAGAACTCAAAGAGAAAAAATAAAAAAATCAAAAATTAAACTCCAGACTGTTGGTTCATTGAGATAATGCATAATGATGTTTAATGTCATTAGCCACAATCTTATTTTTTATTTTCATTTTTCAATGAAATGATGGTTAGAATTCTTTTATAGATATTTTGAATTTTTCTGATGCATGAAGTAAATTGGATGATTGGGACCCACCTCCTCCCAATAATATTGTTCTAGCTATTTTAGTTTTATTTAACTCAGACTATTGTTTCAATTGAAATAACACATGATGATATTTAGTGTCATTAGACACGACCTTATCTTTTAGTTTTATTTTTCAATGAAATGATGGTTCAAATTCTTTTATAGATATGTGGGATTTCACTGACGTATGAAGTAAACTGGATAATCAGAACCCACCTCGTCCCAATCCTATTGTTGTAACTGTTTTAATTCTGTTTAATTACAGACTGTTGTTCGATTTAGACTCTTAAAAGATGTGACTCATTCTAACCACATTTTTGTGAATGTGTAAATCTATTTTATATAGATGATAATATACACATACAAAATAAAATTTATGACTATGTCAATAGGACTATGAGAACGGGGAAACATTACCTGTAATGCTCTTCATATAAATCTTTACTTGCAACGTATTTAAGAATTTTCACCACCTGCATTTTATAAATTTATAAATGAAAATTCATTTTGGAAATGGTTATTTTAGTAAAACCTCCAATCACTAAGAACTTTAAACAAAATTTAAGCACGCTAGAATTCAACCAGCTTACTATCGTTAAATTTATTCATGGTAAAACTTAATACAAATTGTCTGATGTAGGATATCAATATCAGAACACACTTGAAACATTTGTCAAATGCAATAATATTTTCAGAATTCCAAATTCTAAGCATTAGACAAAACACCGAATGGATGTTTATATCAAAAAGAGCTAAATTTTAAAAAATATTCAGAAGACTAAGCAAGAATGCTGCTTTGATATATGATAAAAAAAAACCAAGGTGCTTGTCCAAAAGTGCCAATTTAAGGAATTTCTTTGTAAAATTGTTTGATTGTGTATCATAAGAAAACAATTATGAATTTTGAGGTCCACCAGTTCTTCAAAGTTTTTAATTTCTAGATGCACAGAAATTGTGTTTATCTATCAACCCCAATCAACTGAACACGTGAACTGCATAATATTCAGTCTCCGGTACTAACATATGTACTAATAGGCCATAAAACTAATGTTCAGGAGAGTAAACACATGCAATCATATTAAACCTACCTTTTCAAGTGCATCTTCAATCTCATCGTCATTTAATTTCTCAGCATTGCCCCTCTTTAGCACATTATCAGAAAATGCAGAGAGTAAATCTGGAATCGAGCTTTCTGCATGTCCTTTGTTGCAGAATGTTTGAAATGCTTCATCTAGAGCCTGTCAACAAGAATTTTAAAATCAAATTATAACTTCTGTTTAGATAATCTGCAGCACTGAAAGCAAATAATTGGATATCAAACTTAGGATGTTATTTGTTTGTCGGCTATAGATTTTAGGGAGTTTGTTGTTTGGTTGTATCTATTTATTAGTTTTTTTTATTTTTACACCTAAAATTCCAACACATGTTGGGTTTCTTTGTCATTAATAATCAACGATAAATGAAATATGGGAATTCCATCATTTGATATCAGAGCAAGAAAAACTTGAGCTCTTGCGGTTTGGATGGATAATAAAATTCAATAAGAAAGGAGCTGCTTTGCTTTTGAGCAGACATAACTCTCTTAATCATGTCTTAAGTATATATATATTTTTATTTTTTATTTTTTATTTATTTATTTTTTTAGACTGTAAGAATCCGTTGGGTATCTGTCCTTCTATAAATTGCAGTGCGTCTTGTAATTTTTTTTCACGTGACCGGCGTGAGATGCCCTCCGGTACCATGGGGACGGTGAGGAGACTAGACCTCGTGAAATCTATTTTTCCAGCTCCTCTTAAAGCACATCATTTTTTAAATCAAAATCACACAGAAACAAATCTATTTTGAATTGAAGCTCAGATATGCCAATATTTAGAAGGGCGCAATTTTGTTTATTTTATTTTAGTTATTAGTTATAAAGGTTATGGTGGCTGCTTTTTGGAAATAAAATTAAAAAAGAAGAGGAGGAGTTAATGCTATTTGCATTTTCTGTTATCAAAAGGTATCTTAAGTTTATAGTGTCATTTCAAATTGTCGTCTTTGTAAGAAGTCTTTCTAGTTGAATCTGTTTTGTGTCTTAGCAAGACCATAGGAGGTAGGGACGTTTAACAACAGGAGGTACAGAAGCATTGCTAATAGACAATCAGTTATTGAATAGATCAAACTATCTGGAATGGAAAGGAAAAAACACAGTTAAGAACCGAACACCTTTAATGCAACTGAACAAAGCTTGGGATAAAAGCAATAGAAAAGCATAGATGCTGATCACTCTCTCTATGGATGAGAGATTCCAAACATACATTCACAACACAAACATAGCCTATGAAGCCTGGCAACAAATGTACGAGGTAAATAACAAGTCTTGAATTCTGTATCTAATTGAAAAAATGAGAGGAGAAAATGTCGTTCTTGTGGGTAATTGGGATCAAGAATCAACTTAGAAATAAAAAAAAACAACAGATGATAATAATCTTGTTTTAATCATTCTGAAATCTCTTCCACCATCAAAATATTCTATGACATCTTGAAATATAGCCAATAGAGAATCCGTTGGAAAAAAGAACCCAAACGATCAATCATAGAAGATGATTAACAGAAGGCCCTCTCCTCAAAGAAAAATGGAAATAGATCAAGAGCGATTGGCTGCAATTAAAGCCATCTCATTTAGAACAATGCAAATGACCTTTTGAAAAACCAACAAAGATTCCAAATAAGGTTGAACATCAAAATAATGCCTTAATAATTAAAATGAATGTGATGAGGAGGCGATGTAGACATGAATACCAAAAATGAAAAAGTTGCTTGGTATATTGAATCATATGCAACCAAACATATGATTGGAAGAAAGAATGATTCACAAGGTTGAATGAACATAGTAGAATAATCCACCTTTGATAAATTTTCTTCAAAACTCAAAGGTAAAGGAGAATTTCCTTTTCAATTATCTCCCAAAAAATGTGGCCTATCATTTTGAGCCACCAATATTCTTGAGCTACATCTTTTTGGACCTTTTGAAGAATCTGAGTGAGAATATATATTTTCTTCTTTTTGTTAATGATCGATCGAGAAAGATATGGATATATCTCGAGGCACAAGAATTTAGTTTTTCCAAAGCTAAAGTGATCAAAGAAGTAAGCCATCCCATCAAAATTCTTTGCATGGATCAAGAGGGGAGTACATGATGAATTTCAACATTTTTTTGAAATAAGAATAGAGTAACCCAGGAGATGATGCATTGAGTGTTTAATATCATGAATATGGAGATACTTTTTTGATTGAAGATTTTATTAATAGAGTATCCACTAAAGCTTTGGATGGTGTGAGAATCTTGGGATCACATGTTTCGATTAAGGTTTTAACATAGGAAAAGGGTCCAAATTTATACAAAACAGTCAAAGAGGCAAGGAGAACAAGTCTTACCAGTAGGACTGAGAAAACCAAACAAGACCATCAATGATTTTGATCAAAGCATAGAACCAAAAAGAAAGGGAAACAAGGGTCCTAACCCTAAATAATTGACTTATCCTTGGAGCACATGTTATGTGCATATTATAAATAACAAATGAAGTAAAATTAATACACAAAGTATAAGTGTACCTTTCTTGACTACGTAATTAGAGATGACATGTTAAAATGACCTTGAACAAACATGACCTTAAACAAGAAAGCATAGCTTGCTTTCTTTTTTTTTTTTTGAGGAAAATGATGTTAAGAAAGATAATAATAAATTTAACTTTAATGAGCACAGTTATTCAATATTTAGAAAAAGGGTATTCTATACAAATTATAGAGTAGATGTAATTATTATGAAGAGATAAAAAAATTGAAAATTATCAAGATTATTCTTCAACTTGCAACACAATTTTACTAGCACAATCATCAAATGGATGTAAAAACCACGTTTTGATGGATATCTTAAAGAAGAAGTTTACATGCATCAAATTGAAGGATTTATCAACAAAGGTAAAAAAATGTAGGCTAGTTAAATCCTTATGAAAAAAGAACCCCATGCATGGTATATCAAGATTGATGAACATTTGTGCACCCATGGATTTTCTTGTAATCATTTATACTATTACTTGGACGTCGAAAATAAAATGTATATCAATGATCTTGTCATTACTCAAAGTAGTGAGGAGTTAATTAAATGGATGTAAATAATTCCTTTGATATAATTTTGGTTTGTTGTACCTTTTCTCTGCCTTGGAAGTATGCATAACATAAGGTTGTGTTTTCATCTCCCAAACAAAATATACGAAGGACCTGCTTTAAAAATTCAAGATGATTGTGCGCAATCCAATAAATGATCTCTAAGTAGGCCTAAATTTTTTAGGTTTGCAAATGTTATATTATACACAAAATCTCGTATTTATCTTACCAATATTGGATTAAATCTAGGACTTTCAGTGAACTGTCTCTTAGTCTCATGACAAACCCAAGGATTTCACATTGGAAAATACCTAGTAATACCCTTGAAGTATAATGATCATTTCCATTTGACAAGCTATGTAGATGCACATTAGACAAGATCTATTGACGAGTGTAAGTCAACATGTATATTTCACACGGGATGAGATGCTATCTCTTTGATCAACAAAAAAAATTTGATTGTTGCTATTTCTTCCACAAAAGCATAAAAGCAACACAAGGAGTTATATGTGAAACAACATGACTTCATTTAAATTTGAGTGATATGAATGCACCCTTGAATCACTATTGTCTATCCAACTCTCCAAAATGCACCTTTGACATATTTATTAATTTATTTAAAATCATAATACAATGGATTTATAAATTTTAATTAATTAATAAATACAATCAAAGATGCATTTTGGAGATTGGATATACATTTCTCTTTGAATCAAGCTATACATTTATTTCATGATAATGAAAATGTGTTGAAGATGGTAAAAAACCTAATTATGCATGAATTATCAATACATATAAAAATCTATGAAAATATACACCCTGGATATATTGTTGAACAATGTTCACAAATTTTATATTTAAAACATGTGTTAGAAATAGTGCATCAGACCTAATATATTATTTCTTTGGTAACTAAATACTTAAGAGTTTGTTGATTTATTTTACTTGTATATCCAAAATATCAAGACGTGTGTTAATTCATAAAAACTAAACTAAATATAAATTTTATATTTAAAACATGTGTTAGAAATAGTGCATCAAACCTAATATATTATTTCTTTGGTAACTAAATACTTTAAAGAGTTTGTTGATTTATTTTACTTGTATATGCAAAATATCAAGACGTGTACGTTAATTCATCAAAACTAAACTAAATATAAATTTTATATTTAAAACATGTTTTAGAAATAGTGCATCAAACCTAATATATTATTTCTTTGGTAACTAAATACTTTAAAGAGTTTGTTGATTTATTTTACTTGTATATCCAAAATATCAAGACGTGTATGTTAATTCATCAAAACTAAACTAAATATATTAATACCTCTTGAAATAGCTTACTGTTTTGAAAGCAATCAAAAACATAACGCTCATGCTTGGCATGCATATCAATAAGCTTTTGTATGAATTCCTGAAAACCATTGCAGCATGAAGAAAACAAGAATAATTAATTATCAGATTCCCTTTCTAACACCATCCAAATACAAAGTTTAAATCAATTAATCTTTAAAAGTTCATATGTTGGAAATATTGTCATTAATGTCAAAGGAGTATGAAAGATTGTTAGAATGTTGTCATCGATGTCAAAGTAAAATTGTTGCAAAAATTGTCATTGAGGTCAAAACAAATAGATAAGACTGTTGGATTATTATCATTGATGTCAAAAGCATATGGATGAAAATTGTAATTAATAAATATTAATGAACAACAGATTAAAGACAACAATTATATTTACTAAAGAGTGACTAAAGACAATTATTTAATTAAGGCAACATCTTATATTTGTTTAAATGACAACAATTAAAAGATATTTGAAGGTAACAATTAAAAGGTTTCAAGAGGTGTGATGGATTATAAGGAAAAGCCACAAAAGACAAATTTAAGAAAAATACGTTTAAAGTGTAAAAGGTTGAAGAAAATAATATATTAAAGCAACGATCCCATCTCTCATAAAAAAAGCAATGCTTGTTATGAAGACATCAATTACAAAGGTATTAGTTACATATTAGAAAGGGCAGTGATTAGAGTCTCTAAGGGAAGGATTTCATATATGATAAAACGTAGAAATTAAGGTAGCGATTCATTATGTAGTAATTACAATATAAAAGGAAATAATCATATCTAACAAAGGGCTGCGATTTGTTCAAAAGTCATGCTTGTTTGGAAGGTTATTGTTGAGAAAGTGTCTCATTCTTATTTTATTTTGTCAATTTGTAATTATTTTTTAGTTGTCATGAAAGTTTCTAAATAAAATTATGACAACTTGTAAAGTGTTTTAATTGTCAAATTAGAAAGAGCATGAAAAAAAGGGGAAGATAAATATGAGTTTGGAAAAAGATAAAACATATTTTTTAGTTGAATGTGCACATTACTAAATATTGGATAAAATCACAAGTTGGAAGATACAATTTATTTTCTTTGTGATTTATGACTAAATGGTTTTAGAAACTATTCTTGATTTTTGTTTTCTCTTGTGCCTATATATTTAGTGCTTGAGTTGAAGAGAAGGTTGTTGAAGCCATGAAGTGGTGTAGTGATTTAGAGGGAGAAGTTGTATTGATGTAACTCATTTGAAGGATTAATACAAGTCTTGGATCTCTTTGGGTGTGGAGTTTTTTTCTGCAAAGGTTTCACGTAATTCTTGAGTTATGGTTTGCATATTTTGTTATCTAGTTTCAACTGTGATTTATTACTTTGTTAATTTGGATGCATGAATTTATCTACATATTTTCACCTGTTTTTCAACAGTTATCACCTTTCATAAAGGGTGTTTCTAATCATAGGGATATGAAGATATATATTGACATAAGAAATGTGTGGAAGAAGTGAGTATATATATCTGATATACACCACTAGGTTGATAAGAAGGTTTGTTGTGGAGTAAAAGTCAATAAACATATCATATACACTAGTAAATAAAGAGCAAGTATTAAGAGGATTTTGCATAGATTTATGGGAGATTTATGATCAGCACAATAGAGCAAGTATTAAGAGGATTTTGCATAGATTTATGGGAGATTTATGATCAGCACAATAGCAGATTGGATAAAGAAGAGAGTGAGAAATCTCATAGGAGTGATCAGACTTTTGCCAAGATTTGTAATCAGTTTTTGGCAGATTTGTAATCAAAATTATTGTAGATTGGTGATCAAAGTCATAACAAATTTTTGAAGAGTACTTCAAATTGAATGAGGGGTTGGTGCCTCTAGTGAGTTGGTGGTCACAAATTGAATGAGGGGTTAGTGCCTCTGGTGGGTTGGTGAGCTCACAAATTGAATGAGGGGTTGGTGCCTATAAAATTTGTAAAAGAAGAACTCATATAAAAGCATTATTGTGTCGTGGTTTTCTCACGCAAGGGTTTCCATGTAAATATTGTGTGTTATTGTGTTTTTATCATATGCATGATTATTGATGGAGTAAATGATGTTATTGATATTGATCAAGTTTTAAATATGGTATTAAGTTTGAAAAGGTAAAAATTGTTGTTATACTGACTAAAAAAGTGAAGAGCAAAACATTCATTGGCCCAAAAACTGGTATGAAAAATGTTAAATTATTTTTGAAGTATACCATCGCTATTCAAGAATAGTAATTTACAATTGAAATTTCAGTTTAAACAATATATTAAGTTTTGACTTGTTTAAGTGGTTCATTTTAAATCACACTAATAAATGAATCTTATTGAAAAACAACTGTAATTTCAGATGAACCAACTAAACAAATCAAAACTTAAAATTTTCTATTTAAATCCGACCATAATTGAAAATATGTTAAAACTGTCTCCCATTAGCGTAATATGGTGAACTCAATAAGTACGTACATAACTTTACCTGATCCACAGTTCCACTGGCACCCCTTCTCCCTTGCTGAAGAACATGCAAGGCATGCAAGTTTACATAAGCATGTCACAAAACCAGATATACGTGTTCCAATAGCTGATGGCCATTATATCTTAACTAAATTGGAGCTATGTTTTAAAACTGTTAATAACAATTCAATTTCACATCAGAGCTAGAAACATTACAGTATTAGTCGCTGCATCTTCTGCCTGTTTAACAAGTTCTGTTCCTTCCTTAGTAACAAACTGCAAAATACAAACAAACCAGCTAGAAAATCTTTGCACTGGGCAGGATGTCTAAATATAATAATATACACTCCAAAAGCATGTTTACAAAAGAGAAGAACCTGTTTAAAAATATTTGAGATTGGATCCAAGCCTTTGTTTACTTTATTAAACAGTCTAAACATCCTTGAAAGATCATCTTTCTGTAATAGAAACCAAATTATTGGCACTGTTCAATATAGATGGCTGTCATAAACAAAAAAATATCATATCCTAGCAAACCAGTAAGTTTCTGGTGCTAAGTTAAATCTATACCTTCTCATCCCTAAGCAAGACCCAGGGACCGGAATCCTTTTCCAAAATTTGGTCCTGATAATGAGCTAGTAATTCATTTTGTACTTTCTGCCAAAAAAACATAGAAATGAAAAGAATGAGGACAAGATTGTAACAAATCTTTCTATTTTCAATAACTATTACCTCACAGTTAATTATAAATCCTAAAAAAAGTTCCGGTAGAGATGAACACAATGCTCACATCTAATAACTTCTGCTCACTGCTGGCATGAAAATAATTGAAAACTCTATCCTTCTCAAGTTGCAAACATTCCTCAGCCTGTAGTGCAAGATAATGTATATCAGAAGCACTTTGACATAAACATGTAAGCTGCTAGATCTGTTCCTTCTACCAAAACCTAACTCTACAATTACCTTCAACAAATATTCTGGACAAGTAAACTCTGTAATCCATGATACAGCCTTTCGAGAATAGTAAGTTTCAGATTTTCTTAACATTGTTTCTTCAAAATCCTTCTCATAGCAATTCGTTTCATCCATTCCAGCCTCCACAAATATGCCCACAGCATCTTTCAATAAAGATCTGTCAATTAGCTCCCCCTCACGTTCTTTTTCAATCTGAGATAAACAGCAAAGCCATTCCAAATCATCAATAAAAGCCTGTGACTAACATAGCAACTATACTGAAAATTTCACATTTAAGATTATGATCGCATGGAGAGGGATTAGCTAAAACTTTGGAAGGTGTACTGCTGAGGAAAATTAGGAGTACAGTATTTTTAAAGTGTAATTTTTATAATATTTTAAATTCTCTTCTGTTAAATTTTTTTAAATAGGAATAAAGATTTTTGGATGAGAAATTATAATAATTATATGTCAATAAGAACTAAATCTAAAAATCAAAGTGGGGTGTTGTTGTTAAGGATTAAAATTGTCTAGAAAATGGTAGAATGTTTCTAGAGTCTTCTATAAGCTAGAACATTCCTGGAGCTGTTCTAGAAAAATACATTCTAAGAGCTATTGTAAAAGAGAACATTCCAGATTTAAGAGTTTTCTAGAAAGCTTCCAACAAAGATTTTGTAGCTATAAATATGTGATTGTAGAGAGTGGTTGGAAGCAGCATTTAGATTGCTGCTAGGCACAGCATCTGGATTGCTAGGAACAACATTTTGTGATGTAATGTATTGAATGCTAGATAAATACAATTTCCTGAGTTATCAACTCTGTTTTGCCCTGTCTTTTCTATGTTCATTACTGCTGTTATATTGTTATAGTTTGGGCCTGTTTCTAACAGTTGTCAGGGATTAGGTTATTTGGTTTTCATGATAAAGATTATGGTCCAAAACTTCTCAAACTTTAATACTGAATGGCATTCTAAATGAATATCTGGTGAATTAGGTTATTTGATTTTCATGATAAAGATTATGGTTTAAAACATCTCAAACTTCTAAATGAATATCTTAGTGTTGTACTCTTAAAAAATACAAGTTACTATATAAATATGAAAGTTCTTAACCTGGTTGAGAAATATTCAACTCCTTTTCTTAGCATATATTTTTTATTTTTTTATTTTATGGACAATATGAAAAAATAGAAATGAAGATATTTTTCAGAATACTAGAGAGTACTTATTGAGTCGTATAGAAGACTCAGGCTTCTCAATATTACTATGCAGGTTACAATCACTATGGAGAACTCAAAAGAAAAATTGGTGAAGTTGATAAAGGAAGGATCAGTAAATATCAAGAGTCAGAAACTAGATATGAAAAGCACTAGCCTTTCAATGAAGCTGAAAATACCCCTTTTACGAAAAGCTTTATAGAATTCCAAAAGAAAAACAACTCAAATAGCCAGCTGAGACATTATGGAAAATAGGTTGGGCTAATGAATGACAGGATGACAGGGATAAAATTCTGCTCGGTTTCAAATGCTGTAGTTAACAGCCTTTGTCTATGTATTCAATACAGCTCCTTGATGAACATATAGTAAGGTAGAAATTTTGTTTTGTATGGTAATATATAAAGGCCAGTAGATGTAAGATCGATCCTACATGGTCCAAAAGCTATCAAGACTGAATATTCTGATAATTCTATTAAATTCTTTTGAATAAATCATAATTTATTTATATATATATATATATATATATATATATATATTAAAATTTCAATTCTCTAACTACAATTTTTCAATTTCATACAATTATCCAAAAACTTAAAATAATAATCCAAATCTTTTTCATAAATCTGCATCCTCATACTTAACATACCAAAACAATCATTGCATCCGTTGCATTAATCTTTACTTCATCATAGACCTGTAATAACATGTCATAGGTTAATAGCATGAGGTTTCCACGGTCCATGATCATTTAGTGCTGAGATTTCTGGATTGTACCTATGTGTAAACCTTTTTGCATCAATCTTTCGGATCATCTCTTTGCTTAGTATCCTGATGATGGATCATGGAGTATGATCCAAAACATTGATGCAAATTTTTTTTCACACAATTACAATCTAAAAATCTCAACATTAGATAATATCATAGATTAATTGAAATTCTCAAAAAGCAGTTTTAATAGATTTCTTAATTGAAGCTTTTTAGTAATTTACCAAATCAATAAATGTCCTAAGTCCAACTTCTCTGATTAAAGGGAGGGCATGCGTTTTTGCGTAGTAACGATCGACATATTCAAAGAAGAGGGACATCCACACGACCATCAGATTGTGAATTTTCCAACGTCTCACAAGTTCTCTCAACATGAACTCGCCTTGCTTCTCCCTTAAAGCAGGTAAAACCTAAGGAAAAATAGTTCAAGTTTTAACAGATTATTGTTTTGAAACATGCTAATAAAACCACAGGGAAAGTCTCAATACAATATATAAAGTTATGTCATAAAGGAAAATCTCTACATAGAATAACAAAAAGCATCATACATGTTTTTGCAGGTGTGAAGTTTAATTTTGATGGATAAAAAGAAAGGGGAGTCATAAATACATATTAGTATGAAAAAGAAACAATAAATTTTAGAAAAAGTTTATCATTGAATATATATATTTATTTGTCTAAATAATTAGATTATTTCTTTGTATACAAAAATAATAGATACTTACCACTGAATTTAAGTGTTCATTGAATGATGTCTTGTATCTACGATAGAGTTCAATAAAGTTGTTAGAGTGTTTCTTTGTACACAAATTGTAGATAGTTCTTTGAAATAGTGAAGGATTACATTAAAAATCTCAAACAATTAAACAATATTGAGAAATAAAATAACTATATTAAGAATTTTTTAAAAAGGATACGAATAAAGCTCCACATATTGATCAGCATCTATGAATTCTTTTGTATGTCCCTCCAATATGTTTCTAACTTTTATTATGCCATTTTGCATAACATTCCATTTTTCATCTACATTTATGGTTCGGGGATAAGCCATTTGACAACTAAGTGGCTATTTAGTCAATGTCAATAAATATTTCTTTTAAATTGCAAAAATGAACCTTCTGCATCACAAAAACAAAAAGTTGGTCTCACCTATATAAAAAATTAAATTAACATTTCATAATTCATCTAAAAAACTACTCATAATTATTCTACAATAAATCAATTAAGCACAAACCCCAAAAAATTCTAATACAAAAACTATAATTTAGTCCAAATATTCCATCAATCCATCACTCTTCAAAATAGAAAAGAAAACATCAATCTCCAATAAATTGTGCTTTGTGTAGGAATTCTTTAGAAGTTCACCATCAAACATGAACATAGGAGAAGGAAACAATAAAAACATTCTACAAAACCCACCAATCTGCCTTTAAGTTTTTGTCCACCCATCACCTAAAAAAATCTAAGCCAAAACCATCAAAACTAACCACTAACATGAAAAGATGAAGTTCATACATTATTAAACACAAAAATATGGAAAAATAAATGAAATTTTCATCTATTTCTAAAAAAATTAAATTAAGAAATAGATTTTCAATCTATTTGTTTTAGTTTTTCAACACATTAAGGTTAAGGGGTGAGGTTGAATAAGATAGGATCAAACATTGTTTAGGTTAGATCATTGGTTTTTTTTTTTTTTCAACTTGGTTATTGGTTTGCTTTATTTTGTTTGACAGTTTGCTGCAATTTTCCAATTCTTTTGCAATAGGGTTTGTGCCTTGTCAAAAATTCAACTTACCTTAACAAAAAAATATTTATTTCCTTCAATTGAACAACTTGGTTGGTGGTTTGATTTGTTATAGGGTTTAGACCCTGTAAAAAAACCTAATTTATCTTATAAAAAATATTTATTTTCCTTAAATTCTCTATAAAGCCACCATTAAAAATAAGGAGCTTACCTTATATTCATCCACCCATCATTTAAAAAAAACAATCTAACCGAAAACATTAATCTTGAGTAAATTCTCCAACTTCCTAATACGAAAACCTTAATTTTCCCTAAATCCTACATCATTTTAAAAAAAATAGGCTAGTTTGTCTTAAATTCTTCATCCACTCATCATTGAAAAATAAAAAGTAAAACTCAATCTAACCAAAAAAATTAATCTCAAGTAAATTCTCTATCTTATACCATTGAAATTCAAGTGTATATATGTATGTATGTATATACACACACACACACACACACACACACACACACATATATATATATATATATATATATATATATATATATATATATATATACACATATATTAATTTGTCTTAATTTTTTTATCTATCCAATATTAAAAGATAAAAAATAAATAAAAGTATTTAATAATAAATTCAATCTAACCAAAAACTCTAAGACGGAGTATAATTTTCTTTCAATTCAACTATATAATGAATCAAATTTTTGAATACTTTCTATCTATTATAAGAAAATAAAAAATTAAAAAATAGTAAACTTAATCTAACCAAAAGCATTAATGTGGAGTAAAATTTTCATACAGCCCATTAACAACACTGTGTGATGGATCAAATTTCTGAATATTTTTATTTAATTTGAAATGATTTAATGAATGATGAATTCAATTTATGAAATGTTCAAACATGAATAAACACAATAAATATTTATTTATAGCTATTTCTAAATCAAATAATTTAATGAAAACTAATAGAAATATTCATTTCTCAACAAGGTGCAAATAAATATACATATCTGTTTTCTTTTCTGGATTGAACTTCTTCGTTCTCTATGTGATCAATATAAGGATTCCCAAACTATGGCTACAACTAAAGAAAAATATGCAGTCTGCCCGATCTCTAATGCCCACAACTTTCCTCAACTGATTCACACGAGAATTTTCACTAATACCACAAAATCTAAGTTACAATCAATTTATAATAACCTAAATTAGTTATCCAACCAACACACCTACTCATTTCATATCATTTATATAACTACCGAGAGGTGTTTACAAACTTAACCTTAAATCTCGCTATTAACTAAAAATCGTAGTAATTAAACAAATAACAAGCATTTGTATGGTTTTTAATTATAAAGTACTGTTTATTGTTATATTGTGATTATATTCTTATTATTAGTTCCTGCGGGGAACTATAGTGGACGCTTCAAATGTTAAACAGTGATTAATCTTTCTTTGTTCAGCCAATCAAATCGCTGGAAGAAGAAACCACAATTTAGAAAAATTCCGCAAGCCTGTGAATTAGCGATGGACTCCAAAGGTGGGTGATCGTAGGGTATCGAAAGATGCAAACACCCGCTCAAATGAAAACACAGAAGTCCTCAATGCTCCCGGGAATGGTAAGAATGAGGAGCAGAGGAAGGCCCATAACAGTCCCGTGAAAGACAATAAAGAAGCGCTGGGGAAAGGGTGGTCCGGGGACAATAATGTATCTCCTTCGAACGCGTGCCAGAACACCTCAATTCGACTCACTGGAGGAGAAGGGATGGAGATATCCCCGAAGGAAGCGTGGGGTATTTCGGCAGTCCCAGGGATGTTTATGCGCGAACCAGAGGCACCTCCCCGATAGGATTTGGTGGAGCCAGGGGAATTGTTAGGGATTAAGATTGTCTAGAAAATAGTAGAATGTTTCTAGAAACTTCCATATGCTAGAACATTCCTGGAGCTGTTCTAGAAAAGAACATTCTAAGAACTGTTGTAAAAAAGAACAATCCAGATTTTAGAATTCTCTAGATTACTAGAAGTTTCCAAGCTCCACTATAAATATGAAGCTGTTCATTACAAACAGCACTGTAGTTGTAAGTTGTTGGATTGTTTGGAATACAAGTTAAACTGTTATATTTGCAGCTGTTGCTTATTATTTTTATGCCCTGTTTTGCCCTGTTTTTATTTATTTGTTGCTGTTGTTATATTTTGGGCCTGTTTTAACATGGTATCAGAGCCAGGTTTGGCTAGATTCAGCTGGAGATTCATCTAGAGATTCAACTAGAAATATTGTTAGAGGGATATGCTGCAGGAAAATATATTGCTGGAGTGATATTTTGTTGCAGGGCTGTTATATTGCTGGATTATTGCTAGATCTGTTTGAAAGTTGATTTTTTTTTCTAACATGGGCTCTTCAAATGAAGTTTTGCCTATCTTTGATGGAAGTGGTTTTGCAGATTGGAAGATTGCAGTCAAGAATGCTTTGAGAGAAAAGGCTCTATGGAGGATAGTGAATAAGGAAATTGGAGAACTTCAAACTGATAGAGAAAAGGAGTTGTGGAAATGCAAGTTGGAACAAGCTAGAGGTATTATTGGTAAAGCTTTGAGCCCTAATCTAAATAGAAGATTTGTTGATGTTGATAATCCAATAGAGCTGTGGGAGACTTTAGAAAAGGATTATAAAGATGCAGACATTGCTAGCATGTTTAGTATAGAAGAAAAATTGATGAATTTAGATCCATCTGATTTTGAAAAAATGTCTGATTACTTCAATGAAGTTACTTTTTTAAATGCCCAGCTAAAAAAAATAGGTGCTGAATATGCAAAAAAAGATTTTCAGTTGATTGCAATGGTTGAAAGTAAGCTTCCCCAGCCATATAAGGTATTTAAGGAATCAAGAAAAAGGGTTCTTCAACTAAATCCCAATACCCCCCAGCAAACTTTTGATCAATTTTGCAAGTCTGTTTTAGATGAAGAAGTTCAGCTTATTAAAGAAGGGCATATTAAGAAGAATCATGCATATACAGCCAAAAGTAATTTTTTTAGAAATGATGGAAAGAAGAATTGGAAAGGAAATAATAAATTTCAAAATAATGAAGGTTCTAACCATTTTTCTAGAAATGATGGTGCAGAAAAGCAAGCTGGAAGAAAACCCATTATTTGCAGGTATTGTGGGGGTGAGAATCACATGGAAAAATTTTGTCTGAAGAAGAGGGACAATGAAAGGCAGCAATATAAGTCCAAGCAAGAAAGGTTTAATGATGGAAAGATGGATAAAAATAGCTTTCTGGCTGTGTCCGTTCAAAAACAAGGAAAAGGTAAATCCACTGTTAAAGGGAGTTATTTTGCTTCAGATTTTAATAAAGAATGGATTCTAGATTCAGGAGCATCTTATCACATGACTGGAGATAGATCTTTATTTGTTGATTTTAATGAAGAAATGAATTCTGATCAAGAAATAACTATTGGTAATAAAATGAAGCTTCCAGTTTTAGGAACGGGAACTGTTAATGTGACAAAAGGGACTTTGAAAAATGTTTTATTGGTAAAAGGATTAGGGGTAAATCTTATTTCAGTATATAAAATTGTTCAGGCTGGATATGAGTTTGTTGTCAATGCTGATCAAGTTATTGTTAGAGATAAAAAAGATCCAAGCAATATAATTGCTATTGGTAGAGTTGATCATGAAGAGAGTCTATTTAAATTTGTGGGGTTTGTTGATGATAAATACACACTCTCTCATGCTTTTATTGCTCAGACAGATTATATATCAAAACTTTGGCATGCTAGACTTGGACATATAAATTATAGGAAATTACAAGATATGGTTAGAATGGATATGGTTAGAGGATTAACAAAAGTTTCAGCTTCTGAAGGTGTTTGTGAAGGATGTGTGTTAGGGAAACATCACCGAGAACCTTTTGATTCAGGAAAAGCATGGAGAGCTAAGCATGGAGAACCTTTTGATTCAGGAAAAGCATATGGAAGAAGGGGAAATGGAGCAATCAGATTATTACAGCGAAGACTCAGGTAGAAAAGAATTGGCCATCATAGACCCTCGAAGGATTAGTGAATCTGCTGCCAAACTGCTTGAAGACCAAAGAAAGAGTGGCAAATGGACAGGAAGGAAATCCAACAGACAGAAGAGGGAAGAAGAGGCTTCAGAGGGGAAGTATCCAAGCATCAAAACTTACATAACCAGATTCAAGGGAGCAGGGGCCTCCCTTGGAGGCCAATGAGGATCTCCACTTGGAATGTCAGGGGCTTAAACGTCCTTGACAAGCGACGCCTGGTGAGGCATCATTTTGAGAACATGAAATTATAGATTTTCCTGCTGCAAGAAACCAAATTAGGAAGGGAAGATGCTGATTTCTTTCTAAAATATTGTTGGCAATGGAATGGGCTCTTTCAGGAAGCTTTGGGATCAACCGGTGGTTTGGGGGTTCTGTGGAATCCCAGAAAAATGAAAATCAATGCAATGAATATGGAAAGCAATTGGATAGCTGTTGAGGTTTTGCCATTCGATCAGTTGGATAAATTTGTCTTATTCAATGTTCATGGGCCGACTAAGTCTGAGGAGAAGAAGGCTCTTTGGTCCGCTCTAAGAAATGCAATGGGATCCTTGGGTGAGGCTAACATCATGCTGGGGGGCGATTTCAACGCCATCTTGAGTATGGATGAAAAAAGTGGCGGTTTCCTCAGAGTCAATAGAGTTATGATTGATTTCAGAGACTTCGTGGAGGAGGCTGACCTTTGTGATTGCCCTTTGCGTAATGGCCGCTTCACATGGACAAATAGACGTGTTGGTTTCACATCCATCTCGGAAAGACTCAATAGGTTCCTTGTTTCCAGTCAATGGTTGCAATCAGATGTCTCACTGGAATCAGTGATTGAGCCCATTTCACTATCGGATCATTACCCGGTCTCGCTTCAGATTGGCGCCACCACAACTCTGGATATTTAAGTTTGAGAGCATGTGGTTCCGGGATCCGCTGTTGGAGGAATGGTGACTTGAATGCAAGAACTTCGGAGGAACGGTGAGCTTTAAGTTTGTACAAAGACTTCGACATATCAAAGGAAGGTTAAAAGAATGGAATCAGAAAGACTTCAAAAATATATTCAAGGAAAAGGAAAGGGTTGAGCAGGCTCTAGAAGAGCTAAATGAAAAGGTGATTCAATTTGGAATGTTTGGAGGACTTTGAGCTGGAGAAAAAGTTGAAATCAGAACAGTCAGAACTGTTGGCCTGTGAGGAATCCTACTGCCGTGATAAGGCAAGAGAGACATGGCTCACTGCTGGAGACCGCACCACCAAATTCTTCCACATGTCGACGAAAATGAAGAGAAGTTTCAATTAGATTCAAGAGTTTGATTTGGAGGACAGAAGGGTAACATGCTGCAATGAAGAACTAGAACAAGAGGCAGTCAGATACTTCAAATCGCTCCTTGCTCCTGTTGGGGCACACGAGGCCTACAATGTGGAGGACATACTGGACTTCATCCATTGTGAGGTTACTACTGAATACAACATGATGCTCACTCACCCCTTCACTTTGGATGAGGTTAAGACTGCTGTCTTCCAAATGCAACCAGATGAGGCACCCAGGCTAGATGGTTTTACGGCTCTCTTCTTCTAGAAATGTTGGCACTTCATGTGGAAGATTTTAGAAAAAAAAATAAAATTATTAGGGACATTAATAATACCATTATTGCTCTCACTCCGAAGGAAGACAAATGTTCTTCATTTGCGAGTTATCGGCTTATTTCACTTTGCAACTGTATTTACAAAATTCTTGCCAAAGCACTCTTGACCCGACTAAAGGAGGTGTTACCTTCAATTATCTCGAGGAACAAAACAGCTTCACTTCGGGTAGGAACTTCATGGACAACATTATCCTGGCTAATGAGACCATCCACTCAATTTCTAAATAGAGGCTTAAGGCGATGATCATAAAGCTAGATGTTAGCAAGGCGTATGAAGAGTCCGGTGGAGATTTTTGCTCAAGGTAATGAAGAAATTTGGTTTTGATGACCAATGGCTTGATTGGATGTTCCATTGGATATCAACTGTTCAGTTTTCCATTTCAGTCAATGTTTCTTTATGTAGATTCTTTGAATCAACTAATGGCCTCCGGCAAGGCAACCCCCTTTCACTAGCTTTGTTTGTGATTATCGCTGAAGCCATGAGTAGGGCCTTCAAGTGATGGTAAGCTATGGGCAGATGGAAAGGCGTGTGTGTGGCCAATGATGTTGAGAATATCACTCATTTCCAGTTTGTTGATGACACAACTCTTATCGGTGAGGCGACAATGCTTGAGGCAAAGGGAATCAAAAACATATTAGATCACTACATAGAAGTCTTAGGGCAGAATTTGAAAAGCTCTTTGTTTAACGATGCATCTCAGGCTTCCTTGGCTTTAATACTAGTTCATTGCCCATGTGATACCTTGGGGTCCCTCTTTTTCTTGGTCAATGCCATACTCGGGTGTCAGAGGATGTGTCCAACAAATGTCATGATAGGGCTGCATCATGGAAAACGAAATGGTTGATTCCCACTTTTGTTATGTCATGTTCCTCTCTCCAACAAGGCATTCGGTTCAATTGAAGGCATTCTAAAAATATTTCTATTGAAAGGGGCAAGAGATGAAAGGAAGATCCCTCTCATAAGCTGGGAGACAACATGTATGTCGAAAGATGAGGGTGGTGCAAATTTGTGAAGATTAAGAGGGTGGTGCAAACATGTATGTCGAAAGATGAGGGTTTTCATGTTAAAACACATAAAATATTGAGAGGGGAGTGAATCAGTATTCTATTAAACCATTTGATTATAATCCATCCAATAATCGAAACATATCTAACTACAACTACAAATCACTAGTGCACAAACAACAATATATGACTAAATAAACTACTAAAAATTGCATATAAATGACTAACTTTAGTCACATGACTGCTAGTGGTTTATTTATAGTTATTTATAATACCACTAAATTTATGACTAAACAATTTTAGTCATTTATTTAGTCATTAATTTGGTTATTGATTTAGTCATATTTTTTAGTCATTAATTCTAGTCACGTGATTATTCTAGTGGTTTATTTGTAGTCATTTATAACACCACTAAATTTATGAGTAAACTATTTTAGTCATTTATCTAGTCATTGATTTGGTTATTGGTTTAGTCGTTAATTTAGTCATTTATTTAGTCATGGTAGTGATTTGTTTAGTCATATATTTAGTTATTAATTTAGTCATATATTTATTTATTAATTTAGTCATTAATTAGTCATATATTTATTTAGTCATATATTTAATCATATATTTAGTCATTAATTTAGTCATTACTTTAGTCATTATAAATCAAATCTAACTTAATTAATTCTCACAAATTTATATATATAAACTTTAAATATCATAGATATTCAAATGTTAAAAAACACCATGAAATGAAGACTAGAGGAACCACATTACAGTATTTATGAGTGGAGAAAAAACACTCTAAAAATTTACTTCATTAAGTCTCATTGACAAATCAAAATCTCATTGGTTACATTCAATGTCTCAGTGACATTGTACAACTTACAGACACCATATAAGCAAAATACTCTTATTTTTATATACTTATACTATTTTCCCCTTCCTTAACTACAGTCTTTTATATACTTATACTATTTTCCCCTTCCTTAACTACAATCCTTTTGAAAGGGTAGCAACCTCTTATAGGGGTTTGACTCATTTAATCCCCTTGCAAATCCACAGCTTTCCTGCCGCTATTGGTTTTGGCTCCTCCAAACTCTTCCTCACTAGTATTCACCTTTCACTTCTCCAATTTGGAGCTGCAGCCTGAAAATAAGGTTTCAAAATTTGCACATCAAAAACTTAGAAAAGACAATATTACAAGATACAATCTGTCATTATTTCTCTACATGGTGTTGTTTTATTAAAATAGCATGTTATTGAATATTTGATCTAATAGCTGAGTTTTGTATGAATGCAAGTATTCTTGTATATTCCACACCTTGTAAATTTTCCATAGGTTATAAATAAAGGGAAACCTCCTCTAATGATTTTAACAAAAAGTATAGGATGTTGCACTTACATGAAGTATGTCCACCGAGTTGAAACTTTTGTGACCTTCTCTCATGACATGTTCATTGCCATGACACTCAACCCTCCTTGTAATGTTATCAAATTTTTGGAACAACCTCATACCAGTTTGAAAGTTAATTTGAATCATCAATGATAAAATAATAATAACAATAAATAAAGAGCTTGCCACCAAAATGATCATTAATTAGGAAGAGAAAAAAAAGCTAAGACTAAAGTTTAGTACTAGAGGTTGATAAGTTCTCAATTGATATGCCATATGGAAAACACCGCCAAAAAAAGTTATGGCGAGGTCAGTCAACTGCATCTTTCACAACATCAGTTACAATAGCAGTTACAAGTATTGAGAACAAAAGCCCTATCATAGACTCAGATCAAGAATTTCAATTTATCAGTAGCTGTCCTAAATCAACTGAAATATAAAACCATTTATACAAAGATAGAATGCAAAGCAAATAAGAATGTTACCTAGAATAGCATGGTGTAACTCATTAATATTTCTGTGAAAAAAATAGTAGATACAAATTACAATGGATGGTACAACTACTACAACTATTTGATAACAGTTAACACCCTTCTTGAGCACTCGATCTATTTGTAATCTAAAATGATTCGCTATGCTTTGGCTATCTTCTTATTATATTCAAGCAACTAGAGAATATCTGTAGAATGTGCAACCTTTGTGTTAACATAGACCCAAAAATCAACTTCTAATACCATCTACAATCTACACTTTCAAGGTGTAAAATTGAAAGTACGTTCAAGTTGGTCACTCTCTTTGAGACTACTACTAGTCATTTTTGTAGCTGTTGGAACACATCGAAATTAAATAAATCAACTGAAAAAAAGAATACAACAACCTAACACGGGTGTGGATCAACAACACCCTAATAACTAGTGTAATTCGGGTACCTACAACTATTGATATGTGATACTTAAAATCATTGATGTAAGTGTACTAAAATCTTTTGGTAACTCCCTCACAGGTAATGGTACATTCCAATCATCGATGTGAAAGATCTTAGTTGTTGCATTTTGATATCATGTTAAACTATGGTTTATGGATTGCAATATTGCAGGATATGCACAAAATGGATTTGTTGAAAAGGCTTTAGAAATTTTCAAGCAAATGCAATTGGTAGGTGTAAAGCCAGGTTCCACAACCTTTGCCAGCATACTCCCTGCCTGCAATAAAACTCATCAAATGGTTTATTCTTAGCATCATAAAATTGAAAACAGATGATTGAGTTGAAGCAAAGAAAATAATTAAATAGCACAAAGTGAATGAGAAGCAAAGAATTGTTATGATTAACATTTCACTTGGAAATTGGAATTGTTGCACCACTTTCACAATAGAGCAACATGTGATAAGGGTTTCTCCTCATAAAGCTTCGAACTTAGCCATTCATGAAAGAATCTCAAATCATTTCCCGCAAATCACTACAAAAGATACATGGCGAATCCTTACCATAAATCATGGATTTTGTGTTTTAGTAATGGACCATTTTTTTCTCAAGGCCACACCATTTTGTTGGAGACTGTAAGGAGTTGTGGATTCCTCTTGGCCAATTTAGAGTATGCTCCCATTTGAATTGAGACTAACCGCCATATTTTACAATATCAAATGGACCGCCACCTTTGTTCTCTCTAGGAGAGGAGACCAAGGAGCATTTTTTTAGTGTCATGTCTACCATGAAATCCATGGGAGGCACCAATTATTATATCATAGTTACCAAACTCAAACTTAACATAGACATTGGGCTCAACTTTAAACTCAACGTGGAAGCTCAACACTAACTCAAAAATTTGAAAAAATCATGATATATAGAGATTTTTTAAGGTACATATTTTCCTATGCGTTCCTCCCTAAATCAATTTTAAAAATTATAAAAACCTAATCAATTGCAAGCTAATTTGAGTATAGAATGTCTGAAAGAGATGCCATCTCATGGAATATGATGATTGCGGGATATGCACAAAATGAATTTGTTGAAAAGGCTTTAGAAACTTTCAAGCAAATGCAATTAGCAGGTGCAGGGCTTAAATTTGATGGTCGTAAAACCGTATTTAGAAATTTTTGCCGTAAAATACAATCAAAATTTTAAGAAGATTGTATCAAATGAAAGGAGAGATTTTGGATAGATTGTCAAAATTTATATAGAAATATAATGATATATAATTTTACTTACACTAAGGTATATCATAATGTTTTAAGGGCACCTTTGAATAGATAACCATCATTAAAAATTTGTTGACACTAGGAAAGATCGATCGTCAAATGTAAGCCCTGAGTAGGTGTGAAGCCAAATTCCATGACCTATGCCAACATGCTCCCTGCCTATGCCAATATGGGAGCTTTGGAGCAGGGTTTGCACATCCATTAGAGCATAATAGATGGGGGATTTTTGTTAGATATTATGGTTGGAAATGCTCTGTTAGACATGTATGCAAAATGTGGAAATGTACACAAGGCACGCGAACTCTTTGATAGAATGCCTCAAAGAGATGTCCTCTCAGGGAATGCAATAATTGCAAGATAAGCACAAAATGGATTTGTTGAAAAGGCTTTAGAAACTTTCAAGAAAATGCAATTGGCAGGTGTAAAGCCAGATTCCGCAACCTTTTCCAGAATAGGAGATCATCAATGAGAGTGATAAACATCGGCAGGACTCAATGCATTGTCCCCTCGATGATTTGATAGTACTTAGGTGCAAAATTTGTCGAGAAGAGAATTTAATATCGGTGGGAGTTGGCTCAATGTCTCCCCGATACAACGATATGCATCAATCTCCATCAAGGACACTATGATTTATTGATGGGAGTCATTGGTAAGTTCCTCTGATGGGGCGAAAGGATAAGTCACAATGGAAAGGTAAGAATCCATCCGCTAAAGAAACACCTATCGGTGGAACAGAAGAGCCAGTCCCACCGATAGCCTGAAAAGAATGAAAAGAGTAAAGAAGTGGAAGCATTGGAGAGACTCTCCAATATCGGTGGGAGTAATGCTAAAGTTTCACCGATTGCCCGACAACACTTGAATCGGAAAAAACTTCACATATAACTACAATTATTGTTGGATATGCACAAAATGGATTTGTTGAAAATGCTTTAGAAACTTTCAAGCAATTGCAATTGGCAGGTATAAAGCCAAATTCCACAACCTTTGCCAACATCTTTCCTACCTATGCCAAAATGGGGGCTTTGGAAAAGGGTATGAACATTCATCAAAGCATAAGTAATAGAGGAATTTTGTTAGATGTCATAGTTGAAACTTCCCTAGTAGACATGTATGCAAAATGTGGAAGCATAAACAAGGCATGTGAATTGTTTGATAGAATGCCTAAAAGAGATGACATCTCATGGAATACGATGATTGTGGGATATGCACAAAATGGATTTGCTGAAAAGGATTTAGAAACTTTCAAGCAAATGCAATTAGTAGGTGTGAAGCCAAATTCCACAACCTATGCTAGCATCCTCCCTGCCTATGCCAAAATGGGAGCTTTGGAGTAGGGTATGGACATCCATCAAAGCATAATAGATGGGGGATTTTTTTCAGATATTATGGTTGGAAATGCTCTGTTAGACATGTATGCAAAATGTGGAAACATACACAAGGCACACAAACTCTTTCATGGAATGCCTCAAAGAGATGTCATCTCACGAAATTTCAAAGAGATAAACTTGTATATGCTTGAGTGAGAGACAAAGTTAAATTGAACATGCAGGGATACAAAGAGGTCTCCTCTTTTATCATTTATGCATTTCAACATATGAAAACACATTTCATGGTGTTCTTAATTAGATTCCTTTGGGTGATAAAAGATCATCTAGAGGGAAATTTTCCATATGATAATAGTCTTCTAGAAATACTTAAGTCTGCAATATAGTTCTAGTTTCATAATCAACACAGACACAACACATTTTTATAAGCATGTTGTACATCAATGTATCATAAGAAAATAGGACTACTGATGTGAGATGAAGATGTCATAAACTTATGCATCATCAAATAACCTAAGAAATGGCACACCTCAGACAAGTGCAGTGTACCCAATTCACCAAATTATAGCACACTGAGTTTTCAAGGATTTTTTTTTAATCAATCTACTTAGAAACAAAGAAATTGCAAGGTATTGTTGAACAATTGAACTTACTACTTGAAAAAAAAGAAAACTAAAACGTATTAAATAACGAACTACTTGCAAGACATGCCTATATGTAAGAAAAACCCATAATCAAATTGCACTGAAAGTAAATAAGTCTACTTTGACTATCAAGTTGAGGAAATTGTATGTCCAACTACCAATGACTTGAGAAACAAAAGCACATGTGACTGCATTAATGCTAAGGTAAAATACAATAAACAAATCTGCATACCATCCACTCCAAAAATTAAGCAAATCCATTAGGATCAAATTATCTTCAGCCAAATCAATTTCAATAGAATACATATGAAAAAGTTCTACACAAAGAGATGAAATGTATATGGTCCAAAAAAGGCGTCTTTCAAACTTGCAGGGACAAATGAGGGAAAACAAACCTCCCAATATTCAATATGTGTTGGAGTTGCTCAATCCAACTCCAAACATGCATTTTTATGTCATCATGTAGTTCTTCCATTTCCTTCATGGTAAGACCCTGTTTAGGCCATAACAAGGTTAATGAATACCAAGCCACTCACTAATTAAATGCTTTACAATAAATAGAACATTATGAAACCATTGTAATATGGTTCAACTCTTGAAACTTGTTTTATCACCATAACCATCTAGACAAAGAGACATCAAACAAATAATGGTAGGGTGTCAAAAAAATTCAAAAATCAAACTGCCTTAACATTTTAAATTTATTTACCATTTACTCAATTTTCACCTCCCATTTAACTTTTAAACTTTGAACAATGAAAGAGATTGCACCCTGATTCCTAACTACACAGAACACCACATTTTACACACTTACAATTCTCAATATGTTATATGTCCTTTCAGTTGTCACCCCATGTATGATCTAAAAAAACAAAAAAGAAGAAGAAAAAACATAGAGATTGCCACTAAAATTGATTTCTTTATAATCTTCATTAGCATGGTGTAAATACACATACAAGGATGAGACTATATTGGCTGGAGCATTGAAGGGTGTCAGAGATGGCATCTCAAGGAATACGATGATTGCAGGATATGCACAAAATGGATTTGCTAAAAAGGCTTTAGAAACTTTCAAGCAAATGCAATTAGCAGGCGTGAAGCCAAATTCCACAACCTATGCCAACATCCTCCTTGCCTGTGCCAAAATGGGAGCTTTCGAGCAGGGTATGAACATCCATTAGAGCATAATAAATGGGGGATTTTTTGTCAAATATTATGGTTGGAAATGCTTTGTTAGACATGTATGCAAAATGTGGAAATGTACACAAGGCACGTGAACTCTTTCATGGAATGCATCGAAGAGATGCCATTGATGGATAAATTATGCAATGATAGGGTGGAAAATCACTCCAAAATCCCAATCCAACCTACCTCAATCAAGGTTTCAATCTCCAAGTCCCCAAATTAATGACTCCTCACCAATTTCACTTGTTCTCCAAGTAGAAATCCAAACTCATATTTTCAGGTTTAAATTTTAGAGAAGGCCTAACAGAGTCACAACCCACACATTCTTAAACACCTTTTATCCTCCCATTCAACATATCAAAAAATTGCATAGAGTTGTTTTGAAACTTCTTAAGGAACAATAGACTGTCCTCTACTTTTAAGGGCAAATTAGCCCACTTTTCTAAGTAACCCACTCTCAAACACTCAAACTACTCACCAAAACCACTCAGACCTCTTAGGAAGGCTCCAAATAGAGGGAATCAACAAGTTTCAGACAAAAAAAGTGTCACTAAACTTCAAGGGTTCATCAAACCCTAATCACAATCATGAGAAGATCAATTAAACCATCACCAAGAATCCATTTAAACTTTCAACAAAACTCCCTCATTTCACATGATTCCAATGCTACAAAGCTTCAAAACAACAGATTAGCATTCCAAATCCATCAAATCACCATGAACATACGCCTGTAGATTGAAACCAAGCATAATCCTGATAATTTTTTTTGAAAACAACTCATTCAACCAACAAACTAAATTCACTCCTCATTCAACTTGTTTTATAAGGCAAGATAACATTCAACCATGCCTATTTTCTACCAAACTTTTATCAAACATTTAAGATACTGCAATCATCATGTTTTGATTGAAATCACTCAAGAACATACTCACAAAACATTGAACCATTAGATCTCTTATTTCTGCAGTCAAGACACCAATTCATGCTATGACTTTACATGGCTCAAACTCCCCAAACAACAAGCCTTTCTTTCAATAATCTTCCCAATCATTGAGACCATTTTAACACCTTATTTTAAACAAAAATATTCCAAAACAAACATTTATTAAAGTGTACCCATCCACATAGTGAATATTCATTCATTGGGCAACTATGTCCCCATAGCCATTCCATCACAAACTATTAGAAAGATCATTTGATTCAGGCCTCTATTAAAGACTATAATAGGTGTTTTGAATACTCATTAGGGAGCCTTAAAACATGTCAAAAGATTACCATAAGTTGTTTTGTGATCAATGCACAAAATCAGACTATCCACATTCAAAATAGGTCTAATTAGGTCTATCACCACAAGGGTTTATTGGTTCTTGCACTTCCAATCACAAATTTTCCCAACCAATGCTTAGAATACCTTTTATTAGATCTGTATAGGCTTAAAACACCATCAAAAGTCATTTTCCATGCATCTTTTATCAAAACCTAGGTATTCATCCTCTTAAACTCTATTTTTTTGGACTATGTATGCATCAAACAAATGAGTACAAACCAGATTTGAGCTGAAGGAAACAAGAATTTTAAATATATAAATATCCTCAAGTGGTTTTGGTATGTAAATATCATTGGTTACAATATCAAAAAAAAAAACACAACATCAAGTCATGAACTATGGCACAGAGTATCACTCATTCTAACATTGATATCTCTATGGTGAATCCTACACTCATGTCTTGGATAGGTCATCATTGCTTTTGCAGCCATGGAATGAAATGATTGATTGCAAAATGTGCACAAAATGGATTTTGCAAGGAACCTCCCAAAATCTTTGAATTAATGAAGCACTCTGGAACACATCCTATCATTGTAAGCTTTACTTGGGTTCTAGGTGCATGCAGTCATGCAGGTTTAGTGGATGAGGGTTGCACATCACATGCCAGTAACCCTTATTGCATTACAATTTACATAAATAATAGAGGAATTTTGTCAGATGTTGTAGTTGCAACTGCCCTAGTAGACATGTATGCAAAATGTGGAAGCATAGACAAGGCATGTAAACTGTTTGACAACATGCCTAAAAGAGATGCCATCTCATGGAATATGATGATTGCGAGATATGCACAAAATGGATTTTCTGAAAAGGATTTAGAAACTTTCAAGCAAATGCAATTAGCAGGTGTGAAGCCAAATTCCACAACCTATGCCAGCATCCTCCCTAGCTATACCAAAATGGGAGCTTTGGAGCAGGGTATGAACATCCATTAGAGCATAATAGATTGGGGATTTTTGTTAGATATTATGGTTGGAAATGCTCTGTTAGACATGTATGCAAAATGTAGAAACACACACAAGGCACGTGAACTCTATAAACTTGATTCCCATGAATTGATTCCTCTTTACATAGCCCTCTGATGTAAGCAGGGTGGAGATGATTCTTCCAATCTCACAAATGTTCACAAATGATCAAACAAAAAAAAGGAATCAATTCTTCAACTTTATTCTCTCAACTTGTCCCAAACATGCACCTATTAGGCTTGTGATGTAGGAGCACCTACACCCTTAATGAAAAATTTGATGTGGTGAAATGTAACTAGGTTGATTTGAGTGAGTCTAGGTTAGTAGAGGGGGTGATAACATTTTTTTTATGTTTAATAAGGTCTAAAAAAGAACTCACAAGGTTTCTTAAGCTCAAATTGGATTTTCAATAACCTACCCCTGTTTGGGCTACTAAATTAGCCCTATTTTCCAAAGGAAGTCCCACCTAAACTTCTAGTTTCCACTCAATCTCTTAAAAAGTACTAAATGTGATTCAAAACTCCAAATTTCATTATCAGTTCAAGGATTTAAGTCCTCTAGGGCACTACCCCAACAAACCCTCACTTTTCATGCAAAATACTAGGGTTTATTCAAACTACTAACTCTCGGGCTTGTACAACTCAAAAAATGGCTCCAACACATCTTACTAACCTTTCTCAAACTAAATCTATCATAAATTTTAAGGTTCCAACACCATTTTAAAAAAACCAACCTTAACACCTCTTTTTCACAAGGAAAATGCCCTGTACAACATTAGGGCAACACACATCTCCTTTAAAATTGATTCCCCTGACTTTATAAGCCTTCAAGACATCTACTATATCATTTGTGAAGTCAATCCACCAAGTCATAGCCTCCTACAGAAGATGGATTTCCTGATACATTATAAAAACTTCAAATCTGGCCCTCACTAGCCTGTTACAAGCAGATTTAAGAAAACTACCAAGTTCTCACTCAAATCGTAAAGGACTCTCAAAATTGATACAATGGAGAGCTATAACATTCCTACATAAAATAATTAAGATTTAAAAGCCTCAAAATAACTATACGGGTCATACAGTGCTGGTGAAGTTCTGAAAACATAGAAATACAGTGAATTTTCTGATAAAACATTGTTTACAGACTTGTATTTTCAATACAATCTTCAATATCCATTGTTGAAGCCTTTTTCAAGATTTTTAAAAGGAGGAGCATGGATTCTCCCATTACAAGCAAAAATTGTCTTGCTGCAACTATTTTTAACAATACTGCAAAATATGACAAAATGAATCTGCCAATAACCTTAAATGGTCTGTAAATGACCTAAATGCACCTAAATGCACTCAACCAACACTAAATTACCTTATTCAACCATTTACTACCATTTGACCTTGAACTTCTAAAATTTTGCATTTGCAACTTTTGGGTTTTACAACAATTTTGCAACAAAGTGCAATTGTTTTGCAATATCAAAATTATTGACTCCTAGACACCTAATTACCACCAACTTATGATTGATTGCATACTTTAATGGTCTTCAAGACCTTATTTACTACAAAAATGTCTTCCTCCTAGAGCCTTCTCTTTAACAACCTGAATTGCCTAAAGTTCTTCAATGGTACCCCTGCACCACCCTCCCTATACAGATTGGTGGATGCTAGCAATGTTATCAAAATTCAACATATTCCTAGAAAGGCCAATAAGTTATGTGCAGATGATATTCTCTCTGCATATAGGCTTGGGGGAAAGTATTTGCTTGATCTTGTGAAAAGTGGCAAGGAACTTGTAGAGAGTGAGACATTGATTATAGAAACATTGGACAGTTTGGATGCATTTGAAGGGAGCTTGGAGTGGCTAAAAATGGTTTTTGGTTCAACTGTTGAGTTTCCATGGCAATGCATGTGTGATATTGTTTTGAAGCACTCAAAGAATCTATGGGATGAACTTAAAAAATCCTATTTGTTAGTAGGATGAAACAAACAATAGCCGATGGATTTGTAGACCTGCGCGAGAGAGTTAAGGTTGGTAAATGCCTTGAAGCCATAGTTACATCTCTAGAAAGTTACAAAGATGTTGAAACTCATTTGCAAAAATTAACTACTAGTGAGGGTTGGCTTGTCAAGAGAGGGGACCTAAAAAGTGTCAATTTACTTGGGTTGAGTTTTAGATTTATGATGACAAATGATGAAGATTGGTTTGGTCGCCTTAACACTTATTTTGTAATCGAGGTTAGTCAAATAGAAGATACCATAAATGAAGGGTCCAAGAATATTCTGGAAGACCTCCTAAGTTTTCTTCATGCACATAAATATCCTTCAAGGATAAATGATTTAGCACCTTATTTGCAAAAGCAATGCTTCCATTTTATCTCAACATTGATTGTTGAGATTGAAGAACATCTTGCACATCTTTCAGAAGCTCTCTATCAAGAAATGAAAAATGAGGAGATGCCAAAAAAAATGAACAAGGAGACACTAGAACTGATAGTTATAGTGGAAAGGGCACTTTTCTTAGGAAGGATTCTAGTTGCTCTCAAGTAGAAATTGGTGTTTCTAAATACTATTGTTACCAATTTAACAAAGAGGGAATTGTTGGATCCATGTAGAGAGGATACAACATTGAAAAACTAGTAGCATAGAACATAAGAGACTACTCAGGCCAAAGGTATAGAATCACACTTTTCACTATCTGTTCTTGCACTCTTTTGGGTCACTCAGTCATTATTATGTCTCATTTTCCCCATTTCTAGTCCCAAAACTCATCACAGGTGTGCCAAGTCACTCAACCTAAAATCCCTTCTACTGTAAAACTCTGTTCCCATCTTTCAAATGGCTCTATCTTGAGGGCATGTGCTAGTGTCTAGTTCAAATTTAAATTCAATTTCTCTCCAAACCCATGAATGCTCACCCTAGCGAGTTTTCTAACAACTAGTCACTTTATAAAAGAAAACTTAGCACTCATTTGGAACCCTAATTTCTCTCTCTAACATCTTGATCCTCCTCGTATTCCTCTAGTCCCTGTAAACCTTCATTTTTCCTTTTTTTTTGAAGAACATGCACCCTTTTATGCTCTGAAAGGTTCTTGGTGGAACACATGATGTTTTTAAAGCATGTATAGACATTTTAGAAGCAATTTTAGAGAATATCAATTAGAATCAATATATAGTCAGATATAATCTTGATTCATTACACAAAAGTAATGAGACATTCATGCTTTATTATTCAAATATTACCATGAAGGAAATGCAATTGATCAAGAAGAATACACACTCGATTGAAGATCTATCATTTGATTAAGCATGAATGTTATGTTTACACCAGCTATAGCAAATGGGTATTCCCACATAGATCTATCACCTGCCTGCTTTTGAAGCAAACATTGAAATGATCTTTGCAAAAAATGTTTGTAGAGAATTTCATGTCATGCTTGAGGATTTCAATGAAAAATTATTCTACCTTCATTGTTACATATAATATTCAAGGCATAAGAGACACTGACAGTTAAATCTAAAAAGTGAAAACTATAAAATGTGCAGTTAAACTTAGAATCATGAACCATTAAGTTAAAACATGAAACCATAAACCATGCACTTAAAACTCACAACCATTTAATTGTGCAATTAAAATAAAAGACCATAATGAGAACTACAATTTTGGATGAGAACCAAAGATTTTAAGGCTAAACATATCAACAACAAGAGCCCTATATTCCCATGTATTCCATATCTTTATAAGTTTGAGACACATCACATTAACATATTAGGATTCAATGTTCTCAAATCACTTTGAGAGAATCCAAAACCAAAACCTCTGAGGAAAGAACAAAAAAATTGAAAGTTATAGCTCTCAAATATAATAAAAAACTAACCATTTTTCTCATCGACATCATTGACAGTACAACACAACTTGTGCAAAATCTTGAGGTAAGTCACTTGCCATGATTTCAATGATTTTTTTTGGAAATATGTACATGGCTAGATCACTTTTAGTTTTTGTTGTGTTTTATTTCATTCTAAAATAGGTCTATTGTTATCTGGTAAATGAAGCATTGGTTTTGTGGTTTTATTTGTGGATGTTTTCATATATAAAATTATTGTAATACAAAGTGTTAGACCCTTGTTTGTTTCTCCACATGGAGATATTTTGAACCGTGAAATGATCATTTGGTGGTTTAAATTTTTTATTAATTTTATTTTCCTTTCCCATGAGGTTATTTTTGTGACAATTTTCCTGACAGAATTATTTAGTATTGAATGTATAACAGCTACCGCTAAAGCTGTAAATGCAATGGTTGTCAGAGCTATTTTCATATAAAGTGAATAGTAGATATTGGATCATCTTCATATGTTAAACTTAATACATTATTCTTTACAAATCTTATACATTGTACAATACATGTTTCTCCATAGTTTTGTGCCATTATATTGGCTCTTGTACTTCAAAAACCAAATATTACAAGGCAAGGGATTGGCATGACATAAATGACTAAAGTTTTAAAAGATTGTATTCATAAGTGGCAAACAACTTGGTTTTCCAAATGGATACATCCTCTCACATGGCTAGTTAGGACTAAGTGGTCCAATTTGGTACCAATATACTTTTTGATATTATTATATTCTTTTCTAAAACCATGTGCCTTTTACTTCAAAGAAATAGGGGTGCTACATATGAGAGATCATATTCCCACAAACAAAGAGAGCTAGCATCCTTGCATTACATCAATTTGCAACAATTCAACATCCTCTAACTACAATGGGTGTTGAGTGGACCATTCATTATGAGAGTTGGGTTCTTGTGAACCACTACTCATGAAACATGGGTGAATGAGTTTGACTCGTAAAGCTACACAGTTGAATACAATTAAATCTTGATAGCGATATCACTGTGGAAAATGCCTCCTTATCAATAAAACTATAGGCATATAGGTTGTAAGAATGAAAGTTATAGTATTTTAAATCCAATGGTATCCCAACTAGAAAAGCATCACATAAAAATTAGTAACCCTACGAGTTGTAAGGGTTGTGGAGTTGTCACCAACCCTCACTGCATATTCTAAAAGAATAAGAAGTTACATACTTTAAGGATAGTGGAATTAAAAGTCAATTGCGACTAATGAAGCAGTTAGGTACACACGCGCGCACACACACACACACACATAAGATTTCCTATCAAACATATTGTATAGGATAGTGTACATACACTCAACCTCTTTGAAATGAATTTGCATGATGCAAAAAAGGAAGAAGAAAGTCAACTTTCACAATCTCAATATCCAAAACTCAATTCATCCATAGTTTATTCACTCATCAAAGGTTCATAATTCGCTTTACAAGGCTCTTAGCCTAATCATTAAAATATGAAATTAGAGTTCTCCATCCTTTATCGAACCCTCAAAACACTTTTGTCAACTTGTAAATGATTGGAACAAATCAGCTAGGTTCCTTAAATCATCAACCAAGATCAAACTCTTTTACAACTGCCCTTAATCTTTCAAAATCATGGCACTCAATAACTACAAACACAAATGCAACCTTCAAAGGAATAACCAAATCAAACTAATGCATAAGTCACCTTCATTTGAGTCAGAATAACAATATCAAATACTTTCACAATGTCTTCCCTTTCATTTCACCATCATTCCTCGGGACTGTTCCTAATGTACATCTATGACACCTACAAGAGCTCAAGCACCAAAATTTGATCCCAAGACACATACAATTGCTTCAAAATGTGGAACAAATTTAAAAGGATTAATTCAACATGAATAAACTCTCTTTACACCCCTGGAATACAAATTATTTGTTCTGGTTACAAATCCTTCATATTCTGATTTATATGCTTGTAGGTCTACTATTAATCTACTGTCAGACATAACTTCCACCATACGAATCTATTCAAGACTATAAAAGTATTCTCAAACACCTTTTACAAGGGACTAAAACATATTAAAATATCAACATAATTTTCTTTGGTAAATAGTGTTCAAATTTGGACTGATGGTGTGCAGATTAGGCCTATTAGGTCTTCATACATATAGGGCTTATTCAATATCCTACTTCCCACCACAAGTTCACTTGACCAATGCTTCAATAATCTATATTTAGGCTTGAATAAGCTTCATTCACCATTAGAAGTTCATTTTGATGGTTATTTTTATAAACCCTAGACCATGATACACTTAACTGCCCTGTTTCTAGATTGTGCACATAATTTATAGTCAAAAATTCAAAATTACAACACCTTAGCTTTATGCCTCTAGCCCAAAACCATAGAAGAATGAGAGAACATCCATTAAAGACTATTATCACCAAAAACCAAGAAATTCCATCACCAAACAAAGGAGAAACACAAATTTATTTACCCGCTAGTTACCCTAATGAGGGTTTGGACTGTATCTACAAAAAAGTGCCATAACTCCTTTATTTCTTCATGAAATCAAACAAGACCAAGTGAAAAATTATCTAGAAACGCAACACCAATTTTTCCAATGAATTCCCCTTCAATATCAGGACATACATGGCTGTACATGAGCAAATAATCACGTTTTTATAGTGTTTTCTAAGAAAAAATAGAATTCCATTAATATTTTCTCCTTACAAATCAAAATTCTCTTCTTTCCTTGACCTGTATGAGGATTATTTATACATTGAAGACAAAAAATAACTCATAAAAATGCCTACAACTGATTCTAACCTTTCCCTAACCTCTTGACTTGTTATCTACTTAATTTTTCCTCTTCAACTAACATACATTGCATTTTTTGCAATATGACATGATTTGACAAATTCCAACTTTTACAATATATGAGAAATGAACAAAATCCTAGGACCTATAACACCACCAATGTGGCCTCTTGGTCCTTATTACAACATCAAGACATCAAAATGGAACAAATGACTCAACATGGACTCATGGAGGCATGTGATCAAATAGGTGCTTTTGCACCACTGCACCATACACCATTTTGAGGGACTGTTTTGATTAGCTAATAAGGCTACATTTAGTAGCACCTTTCACCCAAAAAGTTGTCTCACACCACACAAGAAAAAATACAAATAGTTGAAACATTCCTTGCCTCACAACTGAAAACAAATTTCAACTCGCAACCAATATTTTTATTTAAAAGGCTACAAAAATCTTGTCCCAAGCTCAAGAATTTAGTAGCTCTAAACTCCGATATTTTTAGACCTACTTTTCATTTATTATGAATAGATTGAAGTGGTAGTTGTATGGAGACTCATTTTGGTTCATCTCATTTTTTCTTAAATTCTGCTTTGGCAGTGTTTCATAATATTTTTTCCTACAAACTCTAACCATTTTTCTCATTGGCATCATTGACAACACAACACTTGTGCAAAATCTTGAGGTAAGTCACTTGCCATGATTTCAATGAATTTTTTGGAAATATTTACATGGCCAAATGAATTTTAGTTTTTGTTGTGTTTTATTTCATTCTAAAATAGGTCTATTGTTATCTAATAAATGAAGGCATTAGTTATGTGGTTTCATCTGTGGATGTTTTCATATATAAAATTATTGTAATACAAAGTGTTAGTCCCTTGTTTGTTTCTCCACGTGGAGATATTTTGAACTGTGAAATGATCATTTGGTGGTTTAAATTTTTTGTTTATTTTGTTTTCCTTTCCCTTGATGTTATTTTTGTGACAATTTTCCTGATAGAATTATTTAGTATTGAATGTATAGCAGCTATTGTTGAAGCTGTAAATGCAATGGATTTTAGAGATATTTTCATATAGAGTGAACAATAGACATCATATCATCTTCATATGTTAAACTTAATACATTCTTATTTACAAACCTTATACATTGTATAGTACATGTTTCTCCACAACTTTGTGCCATTATACTGGCTCTTGTACTTCAAAGACCAAATGTTACAAGGAAAGGGATTGGCGTGACACAAACGACTAAAGTTTTAAAATATTGCATTCACGAGTTACAAAACAGCTTGGTTTTCCAAATGGATACATCCTCTCACATGTGATGAATAAGTGACAAACATCTTGGTTTTCCAAATGGATACATCTTCTCACATGGCTAGTTAGGACTGAGTGGTCCAATTTGGTAACAATATACTTTTTGATATTAATATATTCTTTTTTGAAACCACATGTCTGTTACTTCAAAAAAATAGGGGTGCTACATATGAGAGATCATCTTCCCACAGACAAAGAGAGCTAGCATCCTTGCATTACATCAATTTGCAATAATTCAATATCCTCTAATTGTAATGGGTGTTGAGTGGACCATTCATTATGAGAGTTGGGTTCTTGTGAACCATTACTCATGAAACATGGGTCAATGAGTTTGACTCGTAAAACTATACGGTTGAATACAATTGAATATATTTGAATACATTTAAATTTGAAGACAAATTTGTATATTTGAGTGCACACCTATCTTAAGGAAAAGTGCATATCACTTTTTTCATGTATAGAGGTGTGCATGTGAAACAAAGAAAAAAGAGTTTAGTTCATCAAAAGGGTGTCTTTCCATTTATAGGGCATATCTCTTTATATGAGAAATGCAAAGCATAAAATTCCTTGCGAAGTGCACAATAAACAAAGAAATTTTTTCACTTCAAACAAGCAACATATTCCATTGATAGGAACATGCTAATATGAAGAGAAAGTTGTTATAAGACAAAGTTCCAAATTGTTATTATAAGGTGCATGCCTGATCAAGCATGATAGGTGTTTCAAATCATCAAACACTTTACCCATTTATAGGCATGTACCTCAATACAGAGTGTTGCTTTCAAATTTGAAATAACAAATTGCTTTTATAGGTGGATGTTGGAATGATAATAAGGGAGCAAAAATGTCAAAAACTGAAAATACAATGCATAGGTGCATGCCTCTTATTGGGAACTAAGTAATTTTTAAAAGGAAAGCATGTCTAGTGTAAAGGATCCTAAAGATACCATTAACCCATTAAATTTTTGTTAAAATAGGCAAGCCCATAAAATATAAAAATACCCTTCCTCTATTACTAACCTAGAGCAGGGATTTGGAGCAAGGATTTGAAGCATGCACAACCACCCTCCGCTTCTTGGGATTTGAAGGTCTCTGTAACAAAAAAAACACTTGTTCAACATACCTACAAGCAAAACAATATAGGAAAAACACTCACAACATAATTTACATTGACAATACTTGGAGAGTTGTTTAAAATTGCTTATAAGGTTCAACATTTAATGCCCTCGGAGCTACGAGAGATTACTTTATCTTGTTTTTCTATGAATGGTTATACTTCCTTACTTACATGAAGTTGCCATTGACTCTCATTTTGATTATCTTATTCATCAAAGGCTAGAGAGTGTTGATAAAATATGGTCCAATTAAGATTAGAAGAGACATTCCCCTCCTATTAAATTTTTGAGTACCTTTCCTGCATTCAAAATGTATGCTATATAATATATTTTCTTTCCCATTTTGATATCCCAATATTTTTTTTTGTTTTACATAAAAATTTTGTACTTGATGTTTAATATTTGCTTATGTTTAAACAAAATATCAAAATACAATTTCATCCCAAATAGTGATGATCTAGATGCATGATCCTGCACCACAATATTTGTAAACAACAGTGAATTGATTTTAAATGATTATGTTTTCTACATGCAATGTTGTTGTAATGATGAAATCTCTATCTAATGCTAAAGGGGAGAAACATATATTGGCTCTTTTTCAGGACATTGCAAGCTACCTGCTTCTTGCTTGTGGTGTCCTATACGTTATTGGCATCTACATTTAGTTCCCACTTATGCAAATTTGTATTGATAGTTAAGCTATTACTACGATGTAAGTATATTCTGCTTCTGCTTACAACTTCATTGGAATTTTGAATGTGACAGGGACTACTGTGTGTGTGTCTTCTGCAATCCAAAATCAGGTGCTTTCACTTCTCCATTTTGGTGGGCATTCAAAATAAGGCCTTGAGGAAGGTTTTAGAGTATGTTCATTAAAATGAAAATTATGGCCATTTTAATAATGAGCACATTTTGACATGTTATATATATATAATTATTACTATCAATTGCACCTTGGTGTGCAATAGGTACACCAAAGAGGTATGAAAGGTCAATTAGAGAAAATTTTGGCGTATTTTTTTAGACATATGTGTAGTACGTGAGGTCAATTGGTAGATCATTTAAATCAAATGATGTTTATGTAACAAAGGTCTCAATTAGCATTCACTCAATAAATATATATTTTAAATATAATTTTTCATTAGACAAAATTATATATTTGTAATAGTAAATTTATTACGGGAGTTCAATTTATTTTTGCTCTATCCACCTCTATGTATCTTATCTATATCTCCCTCTCCATTTTATGTGTGAGTAAGGGTCCAATTAGGGTTAGGTTTTATTATAAACCTTGGCGTTAGGGTTATAGTTGGGGTTCAAATAGGAGTACAATAAAAGTTACAACTCAATTAGGGTTATGATCCAACTATGGTTTCAACTCAATTATGGTTACAATATAATTAGGGTTAGGGGCCAATTAGGGCCAATTAGGACTTTAGTTAGGGTTTAATTATGGTTAGGTATATATTTCAATTAGGGTTACTATTAGGGTTAGGGTTAGGGTACAATTTGGGTTAGGGGTAGGGTTAGGGTTAGGGTTGAATTAGGTTTAGGATTAAATTAGGGTTAAGGTTACAATTCAATTAGGGTTACTATTCACTTAAGGTTACAATTAGGGTTAATGAGGTTTTGGGTTATTGTTCTATGATTAAGCTTGTGCTTTGGGTTACAATTGGGTTTCATATAAGGTTATGATCAAGATTATTATGATTGGGGTACAATTAGAGGCTAATTAATATTAGGGTTACATTACAATTAGGGTTTAATTAAGATTGAATTATGGTTATGACCAGGATTCAATTATTCTTATCATGATTAGGGTTAGAAAAGGGTTAATGTTCAATTAGATTTTATTATGATAAATGTTAGGATTCAATTAGGGTTAGGGTTCAAATAGGATTATACATGAATTAAAGTCACAATTAGAATTTGAGTTCAATTAGGGTTAGAGATAGGATTAGATTTAGGGTTCAATTAGGGTTAGCATTCAATCAAGTTTTAATTAGGGTTAGAGTGCAATTTGGGTTAGGATTTAATATAGGTTGGCATATTACATTAGCATTCTGCAATTAGGGTTAGAATTAGGATAAAACTTAGGGTTAAAGTTCAGTTAGGGTTACGTTTAATCTTAAGATTAAAATTCAATTAGGGTAGGGTTTAATTAGGGTTCTAGGATAAATCTTAGGGTTAGCATTAGGGTTAAATTTAATTAGGTTTAGGTTTCTAAAATAAATCTTAGAGTTAGCATTAGGGTTAAGGGTCAATTAGGGTTTGGGTTATGGTTTGGGTTTAGTTAGGGTTAGGGTTCAAATAGGATTGTACTTAGGGTTTAATCAGGGTTAGGTATATAGTTCAATTAGGTTTACTATTAGGGTTAGGGTACAATTTGGGTTAGGGGTAGGGTTAGGCCAGTTAGGGTTGAATTAGGTTTATGATTAATTAATTAGGGTTAAGGTTACAATTCAATTAGGGTTAGTGCTCACTTAAGGTTATGATTAGTGTTAGATTTAGGGTTTCTTCAATTAGGGTTAGGGTTTTGTTAGGGTTAGGGTTAGATTTTAAGTAGGGTTAGGGTTAGGATATAACTAAGGTCCAATTTGGATTAGGGCTTAATAGTAATTCCAACCCTACCCTTAACACTAACCAAAGCTTTATCTTAACCTGAAACCTATTATAATTATAATCCAAACCCTAACCCTAACCATAATTCCACCCCTAATCCTAACATAATTCTCACACTAAAATGAAAATTATGGCCAAGATTTTAATAGTGAGCACATTTATTTAGTCATTTTTATTTGTCTGATATTAGTCAATTATTTAGTCATTTAGTTGTGATTTTACCTAATAACCAAATTAGTCACTTATAAGTGACCAAATTAGTCACTTATAAGTGACCAAATTAGTCATTTATTTTCTAAATACTACTAGTGTTAGTCACGTGACTAAAATTTTTAGTCATGTGACTAAAATTTTTAGTCATGTAGTCATTTATTTGCCAAATTCTACTAGTGAATGAAAGTATGGAAGGAATCACAACATCACATAATGCATGAACAGTGGGATTTTTTACATGAAAAACCCAAAAAAGGGAAAAACCAAGGTGAGGATTATCTCACAATATATTATAATCGGTTCTAAGTTATTACAGAGGTTCACTGTCAAGACACACTGTCCAATAAGGCTCGCAATCGGAAATAGATACACAAACAAGAATGGATTCAAAGCCATAACTAATACAAAGTGCACCTTCCTTGTGCTGAATTTAGTTCCTTTGAAGCTTTGAATATAAAATCTGCTTTGCTTAGTAGTTTCTCAATATTCATAACAATTATGCCCTTATTCTGATCTCACACATACAAATTTACATGTTCACATCTATTTCATATCACATCACATATCACTATTCTTCTACAACTCAAAAATGTCTTATATATATACCCAATTACATCCACATTCATCAATTAGGTTAGCCTAATTGGATGTAGCCCTATATTAAATCAAAATTGTCTTATTGGCTCCATACATAATTCAAAAAAATCTTCACACTAAAAAAAAAGTGCAACACTTAATTTAGGTCGGCATGGATCTAGAATAGATCTCATTAATATCCACAATATATATTTAATCTTCTCAACACATATCAAGTTTTAGGTCAACCAAGAACTATACCTAATCACAAAATAAGCCAACTGATCAACCACCAACGATCTATCAAATCAAATAATCACTTTCCATGAAATATATCTAGTGTAATGACACCTATAAACAATCTCCTAAAATTATAAAGACTGAATCCAATTATCGAAGGAATGCAGACCACATTACACATACCCACTTACACTATATAAAGCCAAAAACTATATGTCAAACTTCTGTCACTTGTAACTTTTATCCAGTTCAACCAAAATCATTGAAATTTTGAATATAGATGCATATGATAGTTAGGAAAAACATATTGTAACCTCATAACAAGATCTTATTATACGAGCAATTTTAGACCAAATTACTAGATTAAGATGCATACATTATGTTCACCAGATTAGAAAAAACTGTCAACAGTTAGTGTTGGCATCAACGACAACACATGAAAAGGGTTTCTTCTTCATTCTTTTAACAATATCCCCCTTTGTCATTGATGGCAACATGTTCCAAAAAAAGAATCTCCAAAACTCAAAATATATACCACCAAAAACTTCAAGCATACATGATCTCCCCCATTAAGCATCATCTCCCCCTTTATCTGATTCCACGAATCATTTTCAAACTTCTCCTTAGAGCATCTCTTGTCACTTGACTTCTCATTTTTCAACTTCTCCAACACCAAACTTCTGCCCAATTCTTCTCCCCCTTTGACATCAAGGACAAAGGGTGTGTCGGTAACACACATAGATGCTCTAAACTTGATGTATATGTAAAAAGAAGCAACTGAAAAGTATTGATTCCACCTCATGGAGTTAACCCAAAAAAAAAAAGATTTGATCATATGTACAAAGAGAAACTGAAAGCAACTAAAACTATGAAATAATATACAACTAAAATATGTTTACTCGGAGGAGGAGGAACCTTCAGGCTCCTTAAGGATTTCTTCCCAGGTAGATTTTCCTTCATTCCAAATCTTCTTAGCAGCAACAAGTGATTTGTATATAGACTCCAGTTGCACATGATACCGGTATGTGCTTGGCCTTCACCAAGTCCCCAGGCTGTCCAAATCTCCTTATTATGTCTTCTTTCTACCATTGAAGAGTGAAAAACTTGTTTTGCAAATCTGTAATGGCAGTCCAAGAAATGTAATCTTTGTCTTGTGTAGGGTCAAAAGTATCAGAGGCATTGGATAATTATGACTTTATTGATTCCATTAAGTCTTTAATGCCTTGAGTGGCATCTGACCACCTCATGCAATACAAAAGAAATTTTTTGGCTTCATCTTCACATTTCTACACTTCTTTTAGACATTCTTTTACTTTACCATGTGCAAATGCACATCTAACCTACAACTCAATCAACCTCTTCTCAAAAAATATTGAATCAACTTCCTTTTCAATCTACTCCTTTAGACCAGAGGCATAATTGTTGAGTGAACCTACCAAAAAATTTAAATTTTCCAGAGGTGTTAATGAATTGTCAATTATGGCACCAGGAGTAGCATCTTGCAAAGACCTAATTACATCATTAATTAGTTATGTCCCCTTTGATAAGTCTCTATGAGTTCTTTTCTTCTAGAGGCATGGAACTGTTGGCATATGGCTTTGGGAGATTGTTTATGGCTTCTAGTGTTGTCATTGATGGAAACTGGAGTCATTAATGTGGTCTGTAGTCTAGAAGCAGCTCATATCGGCAAGCAAAGAAGAAAATAGTATACTACTAGTAGAAAACATGAAGAACATGGTATTTGGTTGATAAGTTAGTTTGTATGCTCCACTAGATCATTATTTTGTGTTGTAGACCCCTAGGAAAGGTTGTTAAGCATGTATGTTACCTTATTGGTAAGTTTTTTGGTGTTGCAACAATCGATGTACGAGTTAAGAGATTTGATAGAATGATTTATTGTTTATTATCTCATTATGTTTGACCTGGTGTATATAGCATGTCGTAGATGTATAAGGAGTAGTTTTTTTAATATTTCTTGTGTTGGGAATTTTGATTTGGGTCCCAACTCTAGTCTAGCCAACTTGTTTGGGTGCGCATTAATTGGTGATTTGAGCTGACTGTTGGAGAATATTTCATGTTCTGTTGAAGATGACTTAAGTGATTAAAATCTTTACTAGTGGATATATGTATGAGCTCGGTAATTCATTTTTGTAAGTGTGCATGATATTTTAAGGTGTGTGTGCGAAAAAGTGTAGATCAATTATATGAGCATACATTAGAAGATTTGTTGAGTGAATTTTTGCTTGAGCAACAGAAGGGTTGTTGTAGCAGAGTAGAGAAAAGTAGAGCAAAAGTGTGAATTAGACAGAAGGTCCAGAATCTATTTTTATGTGCTTCACCGAAACTAAATCCAAGAATTTTGTAGATGCTATCTTCTTAGTTCAATTTTTGTTGTAATCACAAACATTTTGTAAGGTAGTGAGCATTTCTTATTCTGAGCAGTGAGCTCTAGGCAGTGTGCCTGAATGCAAGTGCATTCTCTTTTGTTCATACTTTTAACAAAGTATAAATTATGGATTAATCTCCACTGTGGTTTTTCCCCTAATAGTGTTTCCATGTAAAAATATTGGTGTTATGGTATTTTGATCATCTTATTATTGTGCTTGCATCTTTGTTTCTGTTTATGTGCTGAAAATTATTTAAGATCTGAATTAAAAGTTAAAGTTGTTGAACACTGATTCATCCCCCCTCTCAGTGTTCCTTGAGTCCAAAAATTGGTATCAGAGTAGGTTCCTCTTTAGAAATTTAACAACTTGAGGTGGATCTTGGATTATAATGGAATCTAGTGGTCTTCAACAATAGCTTATGGTGGCACTTGATGATCTTGATCAGTCTAAAGCAGAAGTCATAGAATTAAGAGAAAATCTTGTGGATGCTGAGAAATTCATTCAATCACTGAAGGATAAAATCAATGAGTCAAAAGAAAAGAGGAAGGAACTTTATGATTAGCTGAAGCAAAAAGAAAATAAAAACTTGGAAAATGTTCACTTGAATGAGACTCTAAAAGAGATAACTGAAGAATGTGAAAAACTTGCTAGAAATAATGCTACTCTAAAGCTTGAGATAGAATCTATTGCAATGAAGTTAACTAAAGAGATTGAAGAAAGAAAGAAGAATGAGGAGAATATGGGTTAGTCCTTGAAAGAAAAATCTGCATAATGTAGCAAAGTTAATAGTGGATTCATTTAGCTGGAGATTGAACTATAACAATCCAGAAACCATGAACAAGAGCTTGAGAGACAGATAGTTATTCTCAGAGACGACCTTGCTACTACAAATGAGTTTAAGGAGAAGTTCAAGATCAGTTCTGCTAAGCTTGATGAGATGACTAAAGGACAAAAGGATGCAAATGATAAATGAGGTTTTGGCTATGTGAAAGATGAGAGGTTCAAATTTGATCAAAATGACTCTAAAAAGAAAACTTAGAAGAACAAAGGTAGAAGATATCCGGTAAGGCAACCCAATGCTCAGAAGTTTAATGGTTACTGCTTTGTTTGTAATAAATTTGGACATATGTCTTCTCAGTGTAGAAGTAAGATAAATTCAAGCAGTCAATCATTTCACGATAATGCAGAAGTATGCTTATCAGTGCAAGGAATGTTAAATGATACACTTGTGGAAGATTTGGGCATGTTGCTAATCAATGTAGATTAGGAGGAAATCAGTGGAATGAATGGTCTAGAAAAAGAAATCCAATATGCTACAACTGTAAGAAATTTGGTCACACTACAAGATTCTGCAGGAACAAAAACATGGACAAAAGAGGTCTGATATATCAAGGAATAAATTTATAGAAAGATGACAAAGGAAAAGGAAAATTATCTATGGAAGAGATAAGAGATCAGATGAATAAAACATGGATACAGGACAGTGAATCTGATGAAGGAAATAAGACTGTATCGGAAGCTCCCTTTGGTAATCCCTCCGATAATTGATCTCAGGCCTTTGGCTTAGGGGGAGCTTTTCATGAAAAATTAGTTGATCCCTTGTCGGTAGCTAGCATCGAAATGCAAGATATTGTCAGTAGTTGTGGTAGAAGTTTGCAAATGCATCAGTGATCGTCATTATAGGAGTATGAAAAGTAGAAGGTTCGTAGATGAATTTTTTTCTTGTTGTCTGAGAAAAAAGAGTTACCAGAACTCCTAGGGAAAAGTATTTAATGTGAAAAAAGGGTTAGGTGTACAAAATTATAAAAGGGAATTTGGAACCCTCAATTATCACCTTGCATCAAAGAAGAAGAAGAAAAGGAGAGCCTATGTAGCGAAACTTCGAAGGAGTCAAGAAAATTTGGCAGAAAATTCACTAGGTATTTCTGATCGCTTGTTGAATTCCTAATTTTGTGCTCTAAATAAAAACCCTTCTTAGTATGGAAAATGAAGCAAATTAAAGGAATAGTGACTTTGGATGAATATAGTAGTCGGAAGGTTAGGGATGTAAGAAACTTGTTGCCAGTCGGTGAATTAAAATGGCTTGAAGGTGTGAAACATAAGAGTTTGGACATATGGAATGAGTTTCCTTATTTCATCAATGTGGAAGTGGTTCAATTTATCTTGAACAAATTGGATGATGATATCCTTACTCTAGATAAACCCTATCAAATTTCAAAAGATGTAATCAGAAATATGACAAGATTATGCAATATTGGAGATGTCTCAAAAAAGAAGTCGATTCAAAACATTGAAGTTGAAGCCCTAACCGGTGTAACAGGAGATCAAAGGGCTTTGGTAATTACAATGTTCAAAGATCCATTGACAAGGTACATTGCATATGGAATTTCGTACAAATTTTTCTTTAGAAATAGGGAAGGAGTGACCTCTATAGGTGTAGTCTACATTGCACACAAAATGATAATGGAAGACGAAGAATTTGATCTGTGTGGATTGTTGAAGGATCAATTGATGGAAAATGTGCAATTAACAAAGGATATAGATTACTCTTCTAGGTTTGGTACCCTAGTTATATGCATTATGATGTATTTTTTGAATTGCTTACCTCAGAATGATAATGTGGTATGGAAGGAAAAAATACCAGTTTGTAAGAAAATATTTGAGCATTTCAATACTCTTGAAAATGGTGAACAAGTTTATGAAAAATTCTTTAGAAGGTTGTTAGGAAAGCTTGAAGTAGGCGGTGTTCCACTCCCAATAAAAGAAATTGAAGTTGGATCTTCCTCTGGAAAGGCAGCGAAAAAGCAGAAAAGAGAAAGAGAGTTAGCTGATGACACTCCTCCGACACCTAAGTCAACAAAAGATGAGGGAAAAGGTAAAGAGAAGATGGTTGTGGATATAATCGATGAAGATTCTAATGAATACACACCAAGAGATGACCCCAAAATTTTTGAACTGGATGTGATAATAACAGAAGAAAGCAATGAAGAAGGTGCTTTATTCAAAGCAAAGATACTACAAATTATTCAGGAAGAAGATGGAATGCAAAAGATAAGTGAAATATGGATAAATGGGCCATCATATGAATAGGACTTCATTGAGGACACTCTAGGTAGATACTTTATGGACAATAACATTGAATTGGAAATTTTATAGAATGTACTTCCAAAATAATTAATTGAATGTATCAAGGATGTTATGGCCTCTATGCCTTAGGACAGGAAATAAGAATAAATAATCTTGCATCTGAATGAGCAAGTTAGGCTATCTCTCACCAAACTGAAAAAGAAAAAGAATGTGTTAAGACAATACATTGACTCAACAAATACAATCTACAATTATTGTCTTAGGTGGCCTCATGTGGTTGGAAAATACAAGGAAAAGTTGGAGAAAATTGAGAATGAGTTGATCAAAATTGGTCAAGATTATAGTATGGTTCAGGACCAGGATGGAGCAGTTAAGAAGAAAATTCATGAGTTATAGGTTGAGCATGCAAAGGTTCACTCTGCCAAAAACACTCTTATGGATACTTTCTAGAAAGTGAAAGATCAAACTGAATGCAGACTAAAGCAAATGATTGAAGTTTTGAAGAAAGGAGAAAAGCTAGAAGAAGCCATTACCATTCTTGAATCCCTTGTCCAGGTTATCCAAAAACAACAATTTGATAATAATTATTGGGATTGTAGTAGATGCTTGGAAGAAATTTCTTCTGGAGATGAAAGATAAGTATAAAATAATTTTCTGATTTGAGTGGCAATTGCTATTCTTCAAATTTTGATCTATTTTTGCATCAATAAAGGGTGAGAGAGTGCAGCTAGAAGGAGAACAACAAATTTTTTGTCATTGCTGTCAAAGGAAAAGAGAATGTAGTGAAAAATTCCTTGACATCCAAAGGGGGAGCAATGTTTTATGAGTTTTGAAGTTTTGAGTTTTCGTTCTGACACTTAGTCATTTTTCACTAAGTGTTGTCATCAATGCCAAAGGGAGAGATTGTTGGCATATGGCTTTGGAATATTTTTTATGGATTCTAGTGTTGTCATTGATGGAAACTTGGGTCATTAACGTGGTTTTTAGTCTAGAAGTAGCTCATACTGGCAAGCAAAGTAGAAAACAATATACTATCGACAAAAAGCATGAAGAATAGGGTATCCAGTTGATAAGTTAGTCTATATGCTCCACCTAATCATTATTCTATGTTGTGGACCCCCAGGAAAGGTTGTTAAGCATGTATGTTACCGTATTGGTGAGTTTTGTGGTGTTGTAGTAATCGGTGTACGGGTTAAGAGATTTGGTAGAATGATTTATTGTTCATTATCTCATTATGGCCGACTTGGTGTATATAGCATGTCTCGGATGTATAAGGAGTAGTTGTTTTAATATTTCTTGTGTTGGGAATTCTGATTTGGGTTCCAGCTATAGTCTAGCCAACTTGTTTGAGTGCGCATTAATTTTAATTGGTGATTTGAGCCAACTATCGGAGAATATTTCATGTTCTGTTGAAGCCGACTTAAGTGATTGAAATATTTGCTAGTGGATATATATATGAGATCGGTAATTCATTTTTGTAAGTGTCCATGATGTTGTAAGAAGGTGTGTGTGTGAAAAAGTGTAGAGTAGTTATATGAGCATACATCAGAAGATCTGTTGAGTGAATTTTTGCTTGAGCAGTAGAAGGGTTGTTGTAGCATATCAGAGTAGAAGAGTGAATTGGACAAAAGGTCCAAAATCTATTTTTATGTGCTTCACTAGAATTGAATCTAGGCATTTTGTAGATGCTATCTTCTTAGTTCAACTTTTGTTGTAATCAAAAACATTTTGTAAGGAAGTGAGCCTTTATTATTTTGAGCAGTGAGCTCTAGGAAGTGCGCCTGAATGCAAATACATTCTCTTTTGTTCATACTTTTAACAGAGTATAAATTGTGGATTAATCTCCACTATGGTTTTTCCCATAATAGGGTTTCCACATAAAAATATTGGTGTTATGGTGTTTTGATCATCTTGTTCTTGTGCTTGCATCTTTGTTTTTGTTTATGTGTTGAAAATGATCTAAGATCTGAATTTAAAGTTAAAATTGTTGAACACTTATTCACCCTCGCTCTTAGTGTTCCCTGAGTCCAAAAGGAAGATGTCTTCGAGCTCCAACTTTTGAATAATTGAGATCTTATTCAGATCTACACTACCTTGGTTCAATGGGAGTTGTATCAACTTGGGATGAATAACTGGTTGAAACCTCATCTGTCTTGTCAAAAGACCGTTATTTTTATTTTTGAAAGATGCTTTGGATGACTTTGTCAGCTCCATAGTCTTTTGAGGAACTTCTTCATTCTTTTCAACCTATTTTTTCTCATATTTCTTATTTCTTTCATCCTTTTCTCTTTGTCCTTCTTCATTTTGATTGTTTCCATTTGCATTTCCTATCCCCTCATTCTATTTGTCAGCATCATTATCAACATTCTCTTCCTTTTCCTTTTCTTGCTCTTGTTTTGTATTTTGATTTTCATTGTTAGCATCAGTGGTAGTGTTTATGTCCTATAGAGGAGTAGAGATCTTTGGAGAAGCATTTGTATCATCAATCGGTGGTGGTGAGGACATCGTATTCCCTAAAACATCAAATGATGGAGTCTCCTCTGCAATATGATCATTCACTTCTAAAACTTCTTTGAAAACAACAAAATTTGTGACAAGAGGAATATTTTGCTCTACATCAATGACCTTATCTTTATCAAGCTCCTCACCTTGAGTTGTTTTGGATGATGAAGTAACAATAATCATCCTAATTTTTTTTGCTATGTCTTTGATAGAATTCACTATTTCATTTTTTAGCTTGTCTACTCTAACCTTTTCTCTGCCCACAAGTATTGTGACCCTTTGTTCACTCTAAACTATTTAGTGTATACCTCCATCAAGGTAGCCTTGTCATCCTTAGATAAGGAGGATCCAATTTACTCTAAGGCTTCAATTTTCATCTTATCTTTAGCTTTAACAACTTCATGCCTTCTTTCCACCAAGGCTTTCCACACAACACTATGAATCTTCTTCCTAATGCTATCCATATTTGCTTCTAAAATGATGGTGTATTGAATGATGGCTTCAATAATTGTTTTCTTATCTTCTTCATCCATTTCATTATACATTTTTGTAGTTAATTCTAATATATCATCATGCTCTAACATATTATTAACCAAAGCATCTAACTTTATTAGTGAACGAGCTCTTCCCGAAGGAGATTTCTTCTTTTTAGGCTTTGAAGAACCTTCCTCTAATTTCTTCTTCTCAGGATTCTTGTGGATATGAACAGTGAAAGCCTCCTTTTCTTTTTCTATCTCCTCTTCCTTAGAAGTGTCCACAATGTCAACCTTAGGTTTCTTTGTTCTGGTGCTTACTTCCTATGAAGCACCTTCACTACTAGTAGTGGCATTACTTCTCCTTTTCCTTGTAAGTTGTTCCTCATGTTCAAGTCCAAGCTCGATCTCTTCTCCACAATTGTACTCAAGTTCTTTCCTCTCAATGATTTTTGCTTCTTCCTCCTTCCAGAGGTAGCAGGGGGTGTTGTGGGAGGTGCATCCTTCCTTTTGGTAGTCTGGGTGTTGGGTCTAGAGGGTGTAGTCACTTCTTCAACTACCAGAGAATTGGGCTCTGCCTTTCCTTTAACAGTAGTTGTACCGAAGGGTTTTCAAAATGTAGAAGTAGGGGTGGAAGTTGTTCTTCCTAATATTTGTGGTCTGGAGCACTCACTAGTTGCTTTAGCTTCTCTTTCTACAACTATTTCCCTTAGCCTTTGTACTTCACCTTCTGAGAGTCCATCTAGCTCAAAGTATTGATTTACTTGTTTTGTTACTCTTTTTTTCCTTGCAGGTGTTGATGTTTCCAAGTGTACTTCAAAGGATTTTTCTTCATATGTGCCATGTCTTGGCGAAGAGGGGTCCTTAGTACTCTTTAGCAACACTTCAATATATCTCTCAACTTCATTCTAAAAAACCTCATATCTAAGAGGCTCAATCCATATTGTCCCAAGTTCAACGCCCTCTATGATGCATTCATCAGTGGATAGAAGAAAATTTATTTCCTTTTCATACTTAACCACTAGATTCCAAGGAATACTTTCTCTATCATGCATGTTGTTTTGAAACACTACAAATAATGCAACCAATGCATTATATCAAACCTTGTAGTTTCCTATATTGTGCATATAATAAAAAATTTGATGTCCCATGGGTTTGCTTCTATCACATACAATGTCTTTCCTTTCGAATAGCTCTCTCAAAAAGTAGATCAACAAACACACAATCAGAGTTCCAAATTTAAATGTGTACTTCTTCTCTCTAGTTTGCTTTATATTTTTTAGAAGTTGTTGTCAGAGCAACTCACAAACATCATAATCCTTCCCATTCACCATCATATCATAAGAAAAATAAATTGCAATTGTAGACATAGAATTATCCTTGTTAGTGAAATAAATTTTGTGACCTATCATGATTGAAGCATACTTTACAACAAGATTTGTGATAGTTTTTTTTTGTTAATTCTCTTATGTCATAGGTAGCACCAGTCTACTCCATAACTACTTCATTCTTTACAGACCTTAGTACTGGTACATGTTCGATATCACACTATCCAGTCACAACCTTGATCACTTCTTTAGAAATTAGACTGGGAATATTCGCACACATGAACTTATCATGCATTCTGCTCAATGCAAGCCTCACATACTTTGCATCAAGTTCATTTCTATAGTTGGGAAACTAGTTCCAAATGTCAAGCTTCTTCCGTACTAGGTTAACATATTCTAGTTTTGCTAAGAAATCATCTTCAATTAGCTTAGTAGACCAAAGATCCTTGATTTTTTGGTGATCATATTCATCCAATTTTCCATGTATGTAAACCCTAGTGTCTTCAATGGGTAGAACCCTATGAGGAATCTTTGAAAAAGCACCGTTGGGGTCATTATCAAAGAATTTCCATGAGTGCCTCTTAAATTTAGGTCTAGGTCTTTCAATGATGTTAACTATGGTCGATGTAGCCATTGTAACTCCAACAAAACTCCATTGCTTATAAAATTAGTTCTATTTCAAACCCACAAAGCATAGATAGTTTTGTAAATACCTTATATGCACACGACATAATCTAGGGTTTGAACCAGATTGCTTTGAATCTCCTTCAATACTCTTTCAATTTGCTCAACTTTTCTCTAAATGCACAAATATTAAAATTAATTTAGAAACTCACTTTATGCCTTTCGATTTTCCCTAATTTTGCATTAATTGCTTCAAGTTCCAAAAAGCTGGTAAACACTTCACTAATACATTGTAAACCCTAAAATGCTTCACATTTCTTTAGATTTGCATATTTTATGTCAGAATCTTTTTCAAAAGCTTGAGCTTGTCATCTTACACCATGTATCTTCGTGTCACTCCTTGACACCTTATATTTCCAAGGGTTTGATAGATTTTTCTGTTATTGCTCCCCTTGAACCCACACTTAGGTTTAATTTCCAAGAGAATTATTGACACCAGAAGGTGGTACAAATGCATTTTATTCATCTTTGTTCTTAGGTTCCTCTTTCTTCCTCCAAATCTTCTTTGTTTCCTTCTTTACTTTAGTAGGATCAATTTTCTTCACAGGTTCATTCCTCTTTCTTGGATTTGTTTTCCTTCCATTTCCATTCTTGCTTTTTCAGAATCTTGAAATATGTCTAGGTTGTTAGAAATCTGAAATAGATTGAATAACCCAAGAACTTTATAAGAGAAAATAAAAGCTACATAAATTGGAAAAGCATAAAGTATGCACACTAGAACTTTGAGAGATTATGTAATGCCAATATGACAAATTGCATTAAGAGATTCCAAGTTGAAGAGATACAATGCAAATATGCATGAATGTATGAAAATACAAGTTAGGTAGAGAGTTTATATATAGCTTAAGAGAGGAGGTAGGTGGAAAATCCAACCAATAGGAATCAACCACAAAAAGTGGAGATGGACAACCAAAAGTGGAGGATGCAACCAAAAGTGGAAAGTAGTTCCACACTTTAAGGAGGGAACACCTCATCACTTATCTCCTAGTTATTAAATAATAAACTCACTTTATTATCCTAATCAAGCTTAATTAAGTGTAGGAAAAACCTAAAACTAAGGAAAAATAAATTAACCCACTAGGAAAATAAAAAACCTAAACCAACACCCCCCCTTAAGCATAGCTTAGGAGGATGTAAAAGATGATGGGTCTCAGATAATGAGGTCATGTTAGGTACCAATTTACATAAAAAATTCCCCCCCAAAGAAGAAGAATCCCCATCCCACAGAAAGGAAGTATGCCCCCCATAATAGAGATAAATGAAGTGGAAGAATAAAGAGGCCCTTTAGAAGATCCAGTGGTAGATGATCGAAACTGGATGTAGAAGATGGTCCATGATCATCGAACAATGTTCCTCCCCTTAGGAAGAAACACAACCAAAAGTGTATGCATGGCATCCCCCAAGTCCTGAAAGGAATATGTAGGAAGAAAGCTCAAGATGTATGAAGTCTCTGAAGTCGGCTCAAGTATTTCCATGTCAATGCTAAAAGTTGTCACAATCAAATCAGACATTCTAGGCCACACTGCTAAAGATGACAAATCATAATCTCCTAGAGACTGATGTAGAGCATATTCCAAAGAATCAAGTATCTCCTCTGAAGATGTCTTCTCCAAATGATGATCCAATGTATCCACACTCATGTTAAACTGGAATAAATGATAATGTAGAGAATGAACAAGAGGGTCAAAGTGTTCCCTCACAACAACTAAAGAAGAATCATCTTCATCGAAGAGAAGATGAATACACTCAATAGTCTCTCCCAAGTCTGCAATATGTGTCTCCATAAACAAATCTGAAATACCTATCAATAGATCATCCCAAGCTGAATCAAAAAGACTATAGATATCCTATTGCAAGAAGTCATTGGAAGCTTTTGAAGAAGTAACTCTAAACTCTAAACTAGCAACAACAGATGCAAGGAAAAAAGAGTGGTCATCAAAGAGAAGATGTATGTCCTCAATAGTATCATCCGGATCTGAGATGAAGGACTCTATAAGAAAATAAGAGATTTCTAGTAGAAATTGGTCCCAATAGACCGAATCTAGAAGATATAATTGATCTTTCTATAATGAATCACTGGAGGCTCTCGACGAAGCATCTTTGAAATTTGAATCTGCAATAGGTGATGTCAATGCATTCTCAACATGAGGATGAGAAGCAAGAGAAGTTTTTGTGTCATCTAAACATTCAAGATGTGCATAATACTTAAGCTCCTCTAAAGTATCATCATCATAGGGTATATTATCTACATCATCAATTGGAATGAGGAAATATGCAACAAGATCATTTGGGAATGGAGAAACATGAGGGTTTCCAAACATCTCCCAAATATTGGTCCAAATTGTGCGAAGACATTCAATGCCATCTATAGACAACAGAGTGCCATAATTAACATGACAACCAATTATTCCTATTGCATGATCAATTATATTACCCCAAACATTCTTCTTGTTAGCTGTGTCTGGTTCAGGCCTAAGTCCATAAAGGTAAGGCAAGAGTTTTAGCCATCTGAGATGGGTTAAAATGTCTTTTTTCTAAGACTCATAATTAGCTTTATCCAAGACTATATTAGAAGGATGGGTAGAAAAACCCATGATACAATCCTTAAATGATTACAAAAGAACACCAAAAAAGAACATCAATACACTCTCACCCTTTTCATTAGTATCAAAGATCACCCCCTCAGATATTATAAGGTTGGAACTTTATAATTTAGTGTGTTTACAAAGCCTTTTCCAAGATACAATGCTCAATGGGTTCAAAATAAAAAAAATTATAAATTCTGATACAAAATGAACCTAAGGGAAAATATGAAAAAATTAGCCTTATGGCTATGTAGTTCTCTTCAATACCTTTCCAATGCCTATTTGTTTCTAAAAAATGGAGCACCAGGCAAAAGTTATGTCACGTTGAAGAAATTAGCACAAGACAACTTTAAACTGAAATATCTGATACAAGATGGAAAAAAACTCTTCTCAATACCTCCATGGATGGATAGTGCTCATCTCTAGCTTTCCAATGATATCTTATTTTCTAAAATCCAACGCCCTAAGCAAAAGATATGAATTTTTAAAAAATTGTTGAATTTAGCCTGCCGAAAACAATTTTTTCTAAGAAATAGTTTTATTTATGATTTGATTTCTGAAAAATATATTCATTGTTTCCAAACAATAATAGAATCACATAAATATTTTGATGCTAAGAAGAAAACCCATAAATCGGTTTTTGATCTAGCAAGCAGAAGATGAATTTAAATGAATTTTTTTAAACCTTTAGTGATGAGATAAGTGATGTGTGACACTTTTTGTACAACAATTTTCTCCAGATTTGAGCAAGATATTCAAAATCCAAAAGATACCCAGTTGAGATTTCACCCTCGCTACAAAACCCAAAAATCCTTTTTCTCAAAAATGAGTGGAAGCTAGATTGTTGAAGCAAAAAGAAAAATGACTCCAATGAAAAATAGATTATTTCAAACCCTCGCCTACAACTGTCAAATCATCTCCAATTTGGATGAAACAAAAACCAAATCTAACTTTCTTGAGCCTTCTAGACATGTTGGAATAGTCAAAAATACTGCCAGTATAATTAGAAATGCTGCAATTACCCAAATCTCACAAAACACATATGCAAAATAAAAAGGTAATTATTTTTTTGCAAATCATTTTTTATTCTCCAAATCGTTCAAAAACGTAAGAGAAGAGAATACGAGAATTTACAATATTTTTACAAGAAACTCAATCTCTTAATCAGGAATATAAGAACTTATATTTTTCAAAACAAAAGCTCTAATACCATGCTAGAAATCTAAAATCGATTGAATAACCCAAGAACTTCATAAGAGAATCAAAGCTACATAAATTGGAAAAACATAAAGAATGCACACTAGAACTCTGAGAGATTATGCAATGTCAATATGACAAAATTGCATTAAAATCTTCCAAGCTAAAGAGATACAACACAAATATGCATGAATGGATGAAAATACAAGCTAGGTAGTGAGTTTATATAGAACTTAGGAGAGGAGGTAGGTGGCAAATCCAACCAATAGGAATCAACCACAAAAAGTGGAAAGTAGTTCCACTCTTTGAGAAAGGGAACACCTCATCACTTATCTCATAGTTATTAAATAATAAACTCACTTTATTATCCTAAGCAAGCTTAATTAAGTGTAGGAAAAACCTAGTACTAAGAGAAAATAAATTAACCCGCTAGGAAAATAAAAGACCTACACCAACATAGGTTTGTTGTAATTGTAACACAACATTTCTTTGACTAAACTAACCTCCATTCAATATTGATCTGCACTAGTTAGCCTTATGTCCAAATACATTGCATGTATAATAATAACCATTGAAAGATTGAACCATTCTACCAGTATTAAATCTATTCATCATCTGACTTCTACACTCAATAGCTCTAGTATGTCCAAATTTCTTGCATGCAAAACATTGTCCAGAGAAGGATACAACATTCTAATTCATTCCACTTTTACATTCTATTTCCTTGTGTTCAAATTTATTGCATGAAAAATAAATACCATTGAAAGATGGGTACCTTTGAGCATTTGGTTGTCTAATAGGGGGTCTTCCAACATTGCTTCTTTGATTTCTGAATTATTTTCCATTTCCTTGAATCTTATTTTGATCAACTTTGTTAGGGGTTTGATTTTCCTTTGAGCTTTCTCCTTCTTCAAGTCCCAAACCACCTTTATCTTTAGAATGTTTCTATCCAACAATTAGTTTATCAATCGTTGTAGTACTTGTTTTGAATTTTTCCTCATGAGCTCTTGCTTTCTCCAGATCTAATCTTAGAGTTACTATTTCTCGTTCAAGTTGTGTACATTCATTAGTATTTCTTTGTACCACTGCATTCAGGAAATCCCCTACTCTTTTCTTTTCTTCTATTTGTACTTTTAGTCTGGTGATGTCTTCATTGGATTTCTTCAATTGTTCATTGACTTCTCTATGTCTCTCTGTGAATTTCTTGATTCGTTCTCTCAACTTTTTGACACATTCATTTTCTTTCTCTAGATTTTCCTTCAGACTTTTGTTCTCATTTTTAACTCTATCAAGATCTTCAAGAGCAACTTTAAGTTCTTTGTCAATCATGTAGTCATCTTCTATGGATTCAATTGCAAAAAATTCTTCAGGAGGAATAGGGTACTTTTTTGTTAGCCATATCTTCAATCTCCAAGATCTTCCTCAAGTTGTTAGGCTTCTTAAAAGGAACTAGGCTCTAATACCAATTGTTAAACAAATGAAATATTGAGAGGGGGTGAATCAGTATTCTATTAAACAATTTGATCATAATCCATCTAATAATCAAAACATATCTAACTGCAACTACAAATGAAAGCATGAAAGGAATCACAACATCACATAACACATGAACACCAAGATTTTTACATGGAAAACCCAAAAAGGGAAAAAACATGGTGAGGATTAGCTCACAATATATTATAACCAGTTATAAGATATTACAAAGGCTCACTACTAGGACACATTGTCCAATAAGGCTCACAACTAGAAATAGATACAAAAACAAAAATGACTTCATAGCCAAAATGTGAACTGATACAGAGTGCACTTTCCTTGTGCTAAATTTAGTTCCTTTGAAGCTTTGAATACAAAACTTTTCTCTTCTTAGTAGTCACTCAACATTCATAAAAATTATGCCCTTATTTTGATCTTACACATACAAATTCACATACTTGCATCACATCACATATCACTATTCTTCTACAACTCAAAAATGTCTTACATATACACCCAGTTACATCTGCATACATCAATTAGGTTGACCTAATTAGATGTAGCCCTATATTAAATCAAAATTGCCTTGTCGGCTCCATACATAATTCAAAAACATATTCACACTCAAAAAAAATGTGCAACACTTAATTTAGATCGACATGGATCTAAAATAGATCTCATTAATATCTGCAATACATATTTAATCTTCTCAACACATATCAAGTATTTGGTCATCCAAAAATCAGACCTAATCACAAAATAAGTGAACTAATCAACCACCAACGATCCATCAGATCAAATAATCACTCACCATCTGGAATATATAGTGTATTGACACTTGTAAACAAACTCCCAAAATTTTAAAGACTGAATCCAATTACCAGAGGAATGTGAACCAAATTACACATACCCACTTACACTGTATAAAGCCAAAAATTGTATGTTGAACTTCTGTTACTTGTAACTTTCAGCTAGTTCAACCAAAATCACTTAAATCTTGAATATAGATGCATATGATAGCCAATAATAACATATTGTAACCTCATAAACAAATCTTATTACATGAGCAAGTCCAGACGAAATTACCAGATTAAGATGCATAAATTATGTTCACCAAATGAGAAAAAATTGTCAACAATTAATGTTGGCATCAGTGACAACACATAAAAAGGGTTTCTTCTTCATTCTTTCAACATTTCAATAGTTGTTGTCATCAATGAAAAAGGGGTTGATTGTTGCACTATGTTGTCATTTATGTCAACCTCTATTTTGGTCATGATGAGAAGATGTTTGTAGTGTTGAGTAGGTGTTGTAGATGCAACAAGGTCACTTGGTTTCCAAGTGCTTTTGAGAAAATTTATATAAAGAGTGTACAAGGTGACATGGATGTGTTCTATTTTTTGCGCTGCATTTCTTCCTTCTTGAAATTGTTCCTTTGTGGTTTAGATATGATGATAAAAATTATTTGAAAGTGTTATATCCAAAGTTTCAAGTTTTGGAGTGTGTGACAGTAGAAGATGTGTTTGAAAATGTCTAGCTAGTGAAGAGGATTGTATGGGGGAAATTAAATTGCTTTGCATTTCTCCACATTGAATTTTATTATATTACGGATTTGGGAATGTGCTAATGATGTTTGTATCTATCTTCCCTTGGATGGTTTGATGTTCAACTATTCTATAAGCTTGGTTCATGTGTTGTGTTTTAGTGGTAGTTTGACTGGTTACACAAGATGATAGTATTCTCAGTTGCATGTGTTTGTACTAGTGTGTTTGAATATTCTAGAATGTTGTGTAATGTTTCTATGTGGTCCACAGGATGTTTTTGAGCCTTGTGAAGTGTGTATGTGGTTGTTTGGTAGCGTTAATGCTAGTTTGGCTAACCTGACATGTTGGCACCATTTGTAGATGTGCTTCATGAATTGTGTAAGCTTGGTGTAGCGTGTTGGTGTAGATTAGGGTCTTGGTTAACCCTTGGTGTGGTCCTCCACTTATTTCCACTATGGAAGTGTTTGGTGCCAACCTATTTGGTGGTTGCACATTTGAGGTGCATACATTTCATTAAAGCAGACCTAGAGGAGGTTATTCATGGTTGTAGAAAATATATATTCAAGGTTAATTGTTGAAGAAGTGTGTAATGTGTTGAGTGGTGAAAAATGATGTAAGTGTGATCAAGTGTTGTGATTTGAGTGTGAGCATGAATGTCTACGACTACTAGAAATATTGAGCGAAAGGTGTCTAGATTTTAGTGTGTTTGAAGTTGTTGGAGGAAATGAGTCTAAGGTTGCGGATGGTTGTGGTTTATTCTCTTGTTTCTCTAAGGTGGCGAACCTCCTTGTAATAGTTTCTATGTAATCTCTTTCTATTTGAAAGAAGCGACCTTCATGTGCAGTAATCCTTTCTCTCTTTTGGGAAGTGAGCCCTTCTGGTAGTGAGATTTTTTATAATTGGTGATAGTCATATATATGTGAGTTAATCCTCACTGTGGTCTTTTCCCTGATTAGGGTTTTCCATGTAAAATCTGGTGTTCTATTGTGTATGGTTGTTGATGTGTTGATGCTTCATTTGTTTACATTCAAGATAATGTTTAATAAGGGTTTTAAGACTAATGAGGGTTTCAATGTACAACTAATTCACCCCCCTCTTAGTTGTCCTATGTGTCTAACATCTTGATCATTCTCTCTTTTTCTTCCTCATAGTCATCCCTCAATCCCTCAATCCATCAATCTTTTTCTATAAATATTAAATTCAAATCAATATTGGGTTATTTGTTCAATAATTGTATCCCCTTGTTTACCTAGTTATTTCATCTAGTCCTTAATGACTCTTGATATACATTTCATCTTTTTGGGTGAGGATGATTCTTGCTATTATATGATTATTGGAGGAAAAATTGTTCCATCTATTATTTTTAGTGCAAATGTCAGCTACTTAATGTATTCTTGTAACTTTTTTATTTGCTCCTTTAGTTTTTAATTTTCTCATCCTTCCTCATTTGGAAAACCATTATCAATACAACTAATTGGACCTCTTCAATTTCATTCTCTCTTGTAAGTTGTACCAAATTGGTTGTGGTAATTTGGTAATATGTGGGCCTCATGTCTCTATCATCCTTATCAACTATAGGAGTAAATTTTTTAGCTATCCTAGATCCAAATGCACCCTTTGTTGTTGCAAAAAGGATCCTAGGATTATTTTTCATCCTAGTTGTATCTATTTTATTCAAAATACTCTAAAGGTCAAGAGATGTTGCTCTCACCCTTGGTTGTCAATTTTGAATATTCATGTATGGACATACTAGCACTAGGGGAGTATAATCAATGACTTGTTTCTCTAATTTTACTTGTTGTGAATCATCCTATTATTGAGAAGATTTTTTAACACTAGAATTTGATTGGAAATATCCACATGCACTTGATTGGATGTATCCACTAGTGCATTACTTGATATATCCACTTGTGTTTTTTCATCTACAACCTTAGTGTCTTTTGTGTCTTTGTCATATTTTCCTTGAAGAATTAAGGGAATGGATGACATTGTAAGTAGATCACCCTATGAAATATCATTTATTTAGACTTATTGCAGAACTAGATCTTGGTCCTTAGAATTTTTTCCTTCAATCACTTGTTGCTTTTGAAAAACTAGATATTCCTTATTGATTCCATCTATTTCTAATTTTAGAAGACTAGTTTCTTCCTTATTGATCTCATCAATTTGGTTTTGAGCCTCATATAGGGATGAGATATTAACAAATTCAAACCTCATCATTCAAATCTTTGGTTTGGGTTGGATCCTATATATTCTACACATCTGGTTGATCTCTTACTAGGGAAGTTCTTTAGCTGGTATTCTTTCTTCTATTTCTTTCTACTTATTTCAATCATCTTGTATTTACTATTTACCTCCTCTCATAAAGCTTCATGTTCTTCTATTCCTTTCATAATTCTATCAATCTTGGATAAATTTGAAGGAGAGATAGGCGGTGTTGATATTATAGGAGAGTCTAGAGGAGTTACTAGGCTCACTGCTACTATAGGAACTTGTGTGGAAGCAAGAACATTTTGTGCAATGATAAGTAGAGGAATTTTTTTTTATTTTATTTTATAGTATAAGGTGGAGAAGAGGGTATTTGTACATTGCCTAGAATATGTTTCTCACTTGGAGTAGCTCTCTTAGAATTTCTTCTTCCTCTTTACTAGAATTACCTCCTCTTCTACATTTTTTCTTCTTCAATAATTTCCACAACTTTCGTCTTTCACATTATCTGAGGTTATTTGGTTTCAACTACTTTCCTTTCTTGGGCTTAGGAGGTTGAAAATTTTATTTTGTCTAGTTTCAACACATCTCCCTCCTACTATATTTAATTTCCCTCATCCTTTTTTCTCCTTCTTATTATATAATAAAGTGATTCCTTGGGCCTTTAGTTTCTCAAAATTTCCTTTCAACCATGTTACACTGATCCAGGTGGATCCAGGAAACCTGAAAATTTCACAATCTAAGAATCTCATGAAACCAACATCATCGTGTAGGCTCACCAACACAGTCTTGACACAACGTGAATGGGCTAAAAAGGAGTCTGTATGCAAAAGTTATGCTTAGTCAAAAGTTCGATCAAATAGGTAAATCAGGCGTTCAAAAAGAAAAAAATTGATTGACTCAGAATGAAACAAAAATGATGCCAAGTTGTAGCTCTCGTCATGCTGATTCTAGAACTATATTCAGTTTCAAAAATGGAGCTCGTACGTGAAAGTTACGGCCAGTCAAAGATCTAGTTAAAGTTTCCAAAAAGAAGAGTTGACCATGTCAGATGCTGATGTCAACATGATGTGGCATGTACATGTGTCGGTGATGTGGCATGTACAGTTGGCATGCTGATGTGGCATGCATAGGTGGCATCTTACATGACAATGATGTGGGATTGACAAGCAACAATCATCAAGCGACATGTGTCACAATAAGGGCGAATAAAAAAATGCCATGTGGCACCTTCTCTCCTCCAAGTCATGTGTATGGTTTGTTAAAATATGGTTGAGGGGATTTGAACCCTCAACCTTCCATCACCTATTTCTTCTCTCCACTAACAAGCCACACAATGCGTTTACAATATAATATGCCATTATCTTATTTAAAGATAGTTATCCTCAATATTGGGGGATTGGGGAGTTTGAACCCCCAACCCCCACATCCTGATTTCTCCTCTCAACCAATGAGGTACGTGTCTATTTTGGAATTAACATGGGAAAAAGGTTGTTTTTAACAAATACATGCCTAAAAAAACAAATAAAATTAAACCCAAGAGATTATATTGTTAAGCTCGATTAATATGAGCCAAGAATTTAGAGGGTCGGGTTTTTCTAAAGGTTTACATTTTTTTAAAAGAAAAATATAGTTTAAAATTGGGAGATATGGTGATATTGTAAAATAATATGGTTTTAGCCCATATTAGCAAATAAGTGTGTATATAAAGGGGGTGATTTTCGTAAAGAGGGGATATGGGAAAAAGGTGAAGAGAATTAGAATGCTAGTGGAGGATTTGATTTCTTTCTAAGAGGAAGAATTACAAGGTGTTATTATACACCAAAATTGTAAAAGTGAGAGAGATTGTGACTTTTGAAGCTTGAATATTGTAAGAAGGCATTTTCAGGTGCTTGGCAATATTAATGAAAGTGGTCCAACATTGAGAAGAAGACTCAAAGACATAGTCCTTTGAAGGACGAACTTCATTATCAACTTGCGTTTGTTCTTTCTATCTTCTATCTCATTCTTCTTCTATCTCCTATTTTACATTCTCTCTAATTTCATTTCATTTTATTTTTCAATTCAGTATTTGATTTCTAATTACAACATTTTAGTAATTAGTAATTTCATTAATTTATGTAAAAGTGAACCTAGTCTTTAATTTCAATGGTTAAACAACATAGTCACACAATTCTCTTTGGATAAGGAATAATTGTAATTAAGGTTAAATACATTTGAATTGTAAACCTCTAATTACATATCAAAGTGGTATTCGAGCTTCTTAACAGGAAATTGCAAAAGTGAATGTTAACCAAGTTGAAATTGAAACAAGGAGAAGGTGCACTAGAAGAATTCAATCCAAAGATCAAAAAATGAAGGGCATTTCCACGATCATAGATGGCACCTGAAAAAAGTCCTATAGAGCTCGATGAGAAAAAATTTCAACAAGCTTTTATTGGTATGAAGTCAATGGTGGAAGTTCTTTTCCAAGAAAGGCAAGAACAAAAGAAGAGAAACAAAGGCAAGGCTAGAAAGAAAGAGGAAGTTGAATCCTCATTGAAAGAAGACAAAGGTAAATGAGTAGGAGGTGGTCATGACCCTCCTGAACCTCCATCCACATCCTCTTCATCTTCTTCATCCTCTTCTTCTTCGTCATCTAACTCTTCTAAAAAGAAACAACCTGTGCAAACTAATTCACCTTTGTTAAAACTGGATGTTAAATTTGATTTTCCAATCTATAATGGAGAACTAGATGCAAAAAAACTTGATAATTGGATAAAACAAATTGAATTTTATTGTAGAATTCAAAATTTTACTGAGGATTATAAAAAATCCAATTAGCCACTCTTCGCCTAGGAGGCACAACCTCATCTAGTGGGAGAGAAGAACTCAAGAAGATTTAAGCCAATATGGAAAAATTATTTATTCTTGGTTTGAGTTTATAGCTGCATTAAAGAAAAAATTATATCCATTAGGGCATATGCAAAAAGGAGTAATGAACTGGCAATCATTAAGACAAGAGAAGAAAACAGTGTGCAAGAATATACACAAGAGTTTAGAAAGAGGGCTTTAATTTTGGGCATTCCATTGTACACACAAGAAAATTTGTTAAAGTACATAGGTGTATTACATGAGAGTTTGAAACATATCATACTTATGTTTAATCCAACTAACATTGATGAAGTTAGTGTGCAAGCTATCCATTTGGAAACAAGCTCAAGGAATAGCCATGACAATCTGTTGATGAACTCAAGTAAGCACAAAGGAAGCAAGAAAGGGAAAGAGAAATCACAACGAACAAATATTGTAAAGAAAGAGGACGAGAAGCCTTATTGCTCACATTGCAAGAAGAAAAGGCATGAAGATGCAAGATATTGGAAACTACATCCTGATCAGAAGCCAAAGTAGTTCAAGGATCAAAAGGGTAAGAAGAAGACTGCAACTATTGTGCAGGATCTCAAATCAGGTTCTAATGATGAAACCAAGATTTCAATTGTGGGTATCAAAGGTAATACTCCTATTGTTGGTACTAGTTCTCATGCTTCTTCTCTAAGCTATAATGAAGTACCTATTGAAAGTAAAAGGAATGACTTGTTTTATATAAGGGCTATTGCTAAACAAACTAAGATTGATACACTAATAGATAGTGGGTCACAAGTTAATCTTATCTTAGAACAAGTTGTTAAACAATTGGGATTAAAAATAAATCCTCATCCTAGACCCTATCCATTGGGTTGGGTTCATGATAATTCTCGGCTACATGTGTCAAAGCAGTGTAAACTCCAATTTTCCCATCACATCCAAGTTTGTTGATGAGGTAGAGTTAGATGTCATTCTGCTTGACATTTGTGGGATGTTTCTAGGTAGTCCTTATTTGTATGACAGAAAAGCCATTTTCTACAGGGAACATAACAAGTACCATTTGTTTAAAGATGGAATTGAATTCAATGTTAGAGCTCATCACATGAAGAATGACAAATCTGTTGTAAACACAAGGCATTCAAAGGTGATTGTAAATGCAAGCAATACTTTAACCATCATATCTGTAACAACTAGTGATACTAAGCATGAAGATTTGAATCATGATAAGGTGTCACAGACAACACAATGTGAGGATTAGTTGCAAGCGGAGTTAGGCCTTCAACTAGAGGTAGTAAAAGAAGGTTTGAATGACACATTTTCTAGCCATGTTCTTGTTTAGGAGATCTAGGATGTTTATACTTTTTCCTTCACATTAATTTATTCAGTACTATTGCTTGTTATTCTACTAGTTAGTTCTATGTGGATGATGGATGTGAGAGTGAATATTGATGAATATGTAGTTAATTGTATCAACAATACTATCTCATTTTTCTTCGTGTTTGTGATAGGTCAAATGTTCAAAATTCGAGCAGGGTGCACAGATGATACTGGGAAAGTGAGGTGGCAATGCTCTCACTTAAATTCTATGTAAACACAAACTTTTGGAGGTCCAAAAGCTTCTCAATGGGGAGGAATGATCCAAGTGGATCTAGGAAACCTAAAAATTTCACAGTCTCAAAATATCTTGAGACCAACATCAGCGTGTAGAGCTCATCAACATGGTCTTGACGCAACTTGAACGGGCTCAAAAGAGTTTGTATGTAGAAGTTATGCTTAGTCAAAGGTTCAGTCAAATAAGTGAATCGAGCATTCAAAAAGGGAAAAAATTGATCGTCTTAGAATGAAACAAAAATGATGCCAAGTTGTAGAGCTCATCGCGCTAATTCCGAAACTATATTTAGTTTTTAAAAAATGGAGCTCGTACGTCAAAGTTACGGCTGGTCAAAGTTTTGGTCAAAGTTTCCAAAAAGAAGGGTTGACTAGGTCAGATGCTGACATCAACATGACCTAGCATGTACATGTGTTGGTGATGTGGCATGTATAGTTGGCATGCCAACGTGTCATGCATAGGTGGCATCTTACATGGCAATGACATGGGATTGATGAGCACCAATCATCAAGTGACATGTGTCAAAACAAGGGTGAATAAAAAATGCCACATGGCACCTTCTCTCATCCAAGTCGTGTGTATGGTTTGTTAAAATATGGCTGAGGGGATTAGAACCCTCAACCATCCATCACCTATTTCTTCTCTCCACCAACAAGCCACACACCACGTTTACAATATAATATGCCATTATCTTATTTAAAGATAGTTATCCCCGAAGGTTGTTTTTAACAAATACATGCCCAAAAAAACAAAGAAAATTAAACCCAAGAGATTATATTGTTAAGCTCAATCAATATGAGTCAAGAATTTAGAGGGTCGGGTTTTTTTTAAGGTTTATTTATTTATTTTTTAAAATATATAGTTTAAAATTGGGAGATATGGTGATATTGTAAAATAATATGGTTTTAGCCCATATTAGCAAATAAATGTGTATATAAAGGGGGTGATTTTTGTAAAGAGGGATATGGGAAAAAGGTGAAGAGAATTAGAATGCTAATGGAGGATTTGATTCCTTTTTGAGAGAAATTACAAGGTGTTATTATACACCAAAATTGTAAAAGTAAGAGAGATTGTGAGGAATTTTGTGCAGGTTTTTAAGCTTGAATATTGTAAGAAGGCATTTTCAGGTACTTGGTAATATTAATGAAAGCGTTCCAACATTGAGAAGTGGACTCAGAGACGTAGTCCTTTGAAGGACGAACTCCGTTATCAACTTGTGTTTTCTCTTTCTATCTTCCATCTCATTCTTCTTCTATCTCCTGTCTTACATTCTCTCTAATTTCATTTCAGTTTATTTTTCAATTCAATATTTGATTTCTAATTACAACATTTTAGTAATTAGTAATTTCATTCATTTATGTAAAAGTGAACCTAGTCTGTAATTTCAACGGTTAAACAACATAGTCACACAATTCTATCCAGATCGGGAATAATTGTAATTAAGGTTAAATACATTTGAATTGTAAACCTCTAATTACATATCATACACTAAAGTCAACTACTCTTTTTGTTATCTATTAGAGGGAAGTCACTTCTTTTTTTTACCAATTTGGTAGGAGAATTGGATTATGGAACACATTCTCCTTCTCACATGTTTCATTCAAAACTATCCCATTATCATATACTTAGTCAAGAACTATTGTTATTCCAAACATCTTTATTTTATAGGTAGTTATTTTGCAATAGTTTCTCCATATTGAAAAGTCCTCATATCTAAGAAAATTCCACATCAAGAAATTTTCTTTTAAAATTTAACCAAAATACACTTTTAAGAAAAATCAATGTGGATTTGAACCTTACGACTTCAACTTTAGAAGTTTGGTAGAAAGAGTTTATTTTGCAAGATAATTTTTTCAATTTCAATAAAAAATGTATGAATTTGATCAAGATCTAGATGTTTATGTCTAATGAGAATAATATCTAGATTCCAAGCCAAACTTCACATGATCTTTACATTAATGTTTTTGTTGAGGTTTTGTGGGGATTGCTAGGGGATTTTGAGGTTTTAGAATTGTATTGAAAACATCTTCCTATTTAATATAATCCCGAGATTTGACAAAATCGAGTTCTAGTTAGTTTTGATAAAGCTTTAAATTTCATGTAAGGAAAGTAAGTGTAAATAGACATTGATGTAAACTTTTGAAAAATTCCATGCCCACAATGAAATTATAGAAGTTAACCATTTTAATACACATATTCCTAAGGGATCCCATTTTGATAGGATTTGATCTATATGTCATTCTAGTCATTTTTCATTCATTTTTCTAGCATTTTATGTCAAGCATGTTTTACTTAACTTCTAATCTTTAATTCTATGGATTTGTTAAAAAAATTATAGGTTTTTTTTGCATCAACTATTTTTACCCTAGCCTTTGAATTCAAATTCATACTTTTTACTTAAATTGTTCATATAAGCTTATGAACTAGGGTTAGGTTTGTATTCAAATCTTGTGATCTAGGGTTTCATCAAAAAATTTGTATTCACCTATTTTGATTCTACAATGGCATTGAAAGTTGCTAATACATCCAAAATGTTTTGGGTTTAATCTTTTAAATCCATTCAATTTATAAAAAAAAAGTTAGGGCAATTTTATATCTATTGTTTTTTGTTGAACACATGAAGAAAACTTGGATATGTGGGAATGGAATGCTCTGCAAGCATTGAAACCTTTAACTCTGCTAGCTTTTTGTATAACTAGTTAGAAAAATCTCTACAATTCCCTTCGTACACTTCAATGACAATCATATGTGCTTGTTCTCATTTTGTTGGTCACCAAGGTTGCAAAGGTAACCTCAATATTAATTCCAAAGTATCAAAATGATTGAAATTTTTGGTTTATACCTAGTTCATTAATCTTAATTTGTGTAGCCATTAATGCTATAGGGGGTTGGTAGGTGACATAAATGTGGCAACTCCTGTTTATATAAAATCACTAGGGAAGTGGATATGGAATTTGTTAGCTAAATCTCCATAACTTCTCAAAAATAACCTTAAAACTTCACTTCTAATGGTTTTAAACATTTTGTTGAAAAAGGGAGTGGTAGTGGATATGATATTGGAATTTTTACAGTTCCACATTAAGCATCTTCCTTTGCAAGAAAACCTTACAAGATATACCTCTTATGAAAATAAACACTATAACCATTAACAAAATGATTTGCAAAAAATAACAAGATGGTAGGACATTTTAACATGACAAAAATCACATCCAATAGGTCAAAATCCCAAAAATATCCCCTTTATGAACAAATTTGTATGTGGAGTAGTCAAACAAAGGTTTTTGGAAACTCGAAGGGGATCCAAAATTTTGAGAATTATGTTGGATATCCTACAACTATTCATAGTTTCACAATGTACATATTACAAATGTTTTGACTCTTTCTCTCATTTGCGAGAAGATGATTTGGGAATGGAATAGATGTTTGGATATTTGATCAAGTCTACATCCTATATCTAATTTTGCATTGAATTTCAAGAAAACTTGTATTATTAATGAATAATGGCTTTAATCTCTTGACAAGAATTTTTGTGGGACAATCTGAGACTTTAGGATGTAGATCAAATATGCAATAATCCTAAAGAAGACTACAAACACAATAATGATAATTTACACTAAGGAATTTAAAATGAAACTAACTTGATCATCATCCTTAGGTAAATAAAACTAGGTAGATTCCCCTAAATAATTGTAAAGAGAGAGGAAACTAATATAGTGAAATGAAACCTAATCTAAGAAAAAGACAAAAGGGGGTCCACATTTTGTCAAAAGAAAAAGAGGGTCTACATTTTTTTGAAAGTAAAATGGGACATTTGTGCAAAGCATAATAGTATATTGATGATTTATTGATCACAAAATTTTCTTAATCTTTATTGTAGCAATGAAAATTACCCTTAATGATAGGTTTTCTATGATCAAATTGGGTTCGCTGCATTATTTTATTAGGATTGAGATATCCCATTCTAATTTTGGAATTATCATTTCATAATTCAAGTATGCACTTGATTTTATTTTGTGGTTCCACATAGCTAATTGCAAGCCTACTCCAACTCCATTTCTTTCAAGAGTGAAAATTGAGACATAATGTTCAATATTGATTGATGCTACTTTATATGAACAAATGGTTGGCAACCTCATTTACCTAACTCATACATGATCCAAAATCCCATACTTTTTTCATTTGATCCCTTGGTTTATGCTAGAGCCCTATGAGCTACTCTAGAAGCAAAAAAAAAGGTAGATTCCCCACTACATTTAAGGTATAGATTAACAAAATTTATTATGTAATAGTTATTGATTTTGTCTTGGTTGGGTGCATTGATTCAAACTAGGCACATAATCATTTAGATCACAAGCCTACTTTATTCTAAAAATTCTTACTTGGTACAAGTCATAAATGTTGGTCAAGAAAAAAACATGCTATTTCTCTATCTTTCACTAATCCTAAGTATTGGGGATTGTGAATGTAGCCACTAAGACCATTTGAATCAACATGCTCTTACTACGTTTGGTATCCAATTTAGATGGCCATCTATCATTTTATATAACAACAGAAGTGTCATTCAAATTTAACAAAATAGTCCACCATTAGTGGACGAGGCAAATAAAGGTTCACATATTCTACATTTAAAATTATATTTATGGATGTCATGATCTTTAATATTATTGGACTTCCAAGAGAATTGTCAACATCTTCACCAAATCATTTACAAACTAAGGAAAGTTTCTTCATTTATGAGCTTTATTGGGGGTGCAAGAGGCTACTTTTCTAGTCCTTCCTTTTTCTCTTTAATTTGGAAGTCAATCAGGGGACAATGGTGGTTCCTCTCTCTCTCTCTCTCTCTCTCTCTCTCTCCTAGGGGGTTTCTTTTCTCTAGATGGAATTCTCTTCTCAAGGGTACCTTATCATGGTTGATTTGTTGGGACCCATATTTCCACCCAACTAAGTTGTGCTTAAGGGGGGTTTTAGTGTAAGCTTTTTATTTTTTAACTAAATATTATTCTATTTTCATGTACATTTACTTAACTTGCTTAATTGTAGTGAATATATCATTATGAGTTTGATGGCATCTTCCATGAATATAACTTCCACTTATTTTTGGGTATTTGTGTTCAAATATGTTGTCATTGATGTCAAAAGGGGATCAAAGGAGAAGTGTATTGATCCTGTGTAGAAGTGCTTGTAGTTGTCATTGATGTCAAAAGTGAAAATTGGGCAAAGGAGTTTGTTGGCATGATGACAGAAGATGTATGAGAGAGCAATGGATCTAATGGAAAATTTCGTGGTAGATTCGTGATGGGTTTTTCAAGAGCATTCTAGTGATGTGCTCTGCAGGCCAAGAGAGTGAAGGACATGATAAAAAATGTATTATTTCTACTCTTGGGTGTTTTAGGGTTTATTAGTTAAACCCTAGGTCATTTGCATACATGGAATAATGAACAAATCTTCTATTTTCACATTGACTATCAACAGTAGGTTACAAGTTACTTAAGTGATAACTTAATCCATTCATCTCGTAGAGGTGACTGGCCCCATCATCTAGGTTGAAAATGTTCTTAAGGTGTATTGGTGTGACACTAGTGTATCACCAGGAGTCAAGTAGGTGTCTCTCTAATAGCCCGATGGTCACTTTGTCAATATGACCATGCATGATCGATGAGAGAATGGGAGAATCCACGATGGAGCGATAAGGAGGAAGGAAACGCTCTGAGTGGGGCCCAGTCTTAATGACATGGGTGGCAATGATCACAAATATGACACATGGTATGATGGGACTGAGTGAATGGTAATCCAAATCCTTGTAGATTATGAAGCAGTGACATGGTGATGAGGTGGACAGGTGAAGTCATCAAGTGTTTTCATTGATGTGACTAAGTCATCAATGAGGGTGTCATGATCATCTCCCTGATACAACGATGGCTATATCATCAATGAGACTATATGTTATTGCGAGGACCTTGAAGAAGGTCCCTCCGACAGGGCAATGGAAGAAAGGATACCGACAGTGGGACCCAACTAGGTGAGATGACGTGCATCGAGGGTATGGACAGAGATCAAATGACAAGATGGCACGTGGTAGAAAGCGACAAATGGAATATGACATGTTATGACATGATGGCGTGGGGACCATACAATAGTGAAGGATATCGGTGTGACATAGGCACATCAGTAGGATTGTGATGGATGTACCCTTGATGAAGCAATAATCTTTATCGACAAGACCAAGGCACATCGGCATGAGTGTAGTTGGCATCCCCCTGACAGAGCGATGAGGTGCTATGTGGAACTTGATAGGATGATGGAGACGACAGATTGTGACTGAAAAGTACAGGTGGCGATTGTGCTAATTTGCATCATTATTGTGAATTAAGTGGTGATTACATGGAAGACAAATGACATGTGGGACCATGCACTCAAAGGTAGTTCACATTGAAGAGACTAATGGCATTGGTGTGACTGAATTGTATCACGAGGACCTTGAAGCATGTCCCAATGATGGAGCGATGGGTGAGTGTATTGCTTCATCATTGTTATAGTGGTATATCAACATGATATTGATGGATGTCCTAGTGACGGGGCGATAAGGTAATGTTGAAATGCAAGAACAAATGGAAGGACGACACATGGAATCGGTGTGACAATGCCATATCAGTGGGAGGTGATCTGGTGTCCCTCTGATAGATCGATAGTATGGACAATGTCTAAGCATGATGACAATGAAGGTAGTATATCAAGTGGATGATAGCGATTGGTGGAATGTTGTCTACAGTGGATGATAGCGATTTGTGGGACCCTCTGCTCAAGCAAGTAATGTATGTAGAAGAGACTTGGATGTATCAAAGGGAGATGTGAATGAAGCCCTCCAACAAAACGATGAAGATGGTGACCAACCATGTAAGTGAAAAGTGTTGACTAATGAGGTGCACAATGAAGGTGGATATTTGGCAATTGATGATTCGTTGTTTTGCATCCTTGTTGCAAAACAACACTTGGTCAAGGTGAGACTTTAACAATGGTGTTCTATAGTGAATACCCCTAAGATCGACGAAGGAGATTTGAATGACCGCTTATCCAACAATTAGGATTTAAAGACACGACAATAAATGAGGATCACAGGATCAGGGCACAAAAGGAGAAGATCGACGACCAAAATTCAAAAGTAGAGATTTGTAACAGCTCGACAATGTGAAAAAGGGTTATTGACTAGTAACCGACTCAGGGGGAGGAATTAATTGGTCCAGTTTCACAAGCGACCAATGTAAATGAAGAATTGATCTTCAAGGTAGAAATTTAGATTGTAGATGTAAACAAGATAAAATATGATCATCTTGACAAGAGAATACATTTAATGCATATCAAATTCTAGGGTTGGCAAAGAGATAATTTGAGAAAACTCTTCGTAATAGAATTAAATGTTGGGTGATGGAGTATGGCTCAAGGTGAACAAGATGCTTGCTGGTGAAGATAGCAAGTATGGAAACCTTAACAGACGAGTTTAATGATGCACTGCATGTAACCAGATTGGACAATCTAGATGATGGTGTGTATCTCGATGTGGTAAGATAGCAGGTCAATGGAGTTATGCAAAAAGTAGACAATTAGAGAATTTTTGAGTGTGTTGTGTTGGTGGTAAATGAGAAGAGAGTGTAGTCTGCAAGAAAAGAATGAGATGAACAAAGTAATGAATAGTTGAGTTGCAATAGATAGAGTTAGCCAAAGTAGCCTAGACTGTAATGTATATAATTACCTAGGTGAATATATGTGAACGTGTAGAAGAGAAGAAAGAGAAGGATAGAGATAGAACATTGATTGTTCTATGTACAGAAGAGAGAAGTGTAAAGTTGTGTTGCTGAGAGTGCATCTTCAACAATAGAGTGTGTGTTGCAACATATGCAACAATGTATTGAATGTAATGATGCATGATCAGGTTTTGTAGAACCAATTTTTATGCATACTTGTGTTTGTTATCACAAAGGTGGTTGCCTCATTGTAATGAGTTGTAGCTCACATTAGGGGATTACAGTCTCCTTGAATTTGTAGCTTCTAAATTAGGGTGTTGTTGGATCCTTAGGGTTGTGACTCCTAAAATAGAGTGTTGTTGCATCCTTGAAGTGGTTGCTTCTAAATTAGGTAGTTGATGCTTCCTTGGGTTGCAGCCCTAAAACATTGTAATAGAGATTTGGATTGTGATGTTGGATTTGAGCAGTAGACTCAAGCAACCTTAGTCACTGTGGTTTTTCCCATATCGGGTTTTCCACATATATCTGGTGTTATGTGATGTTTTTGTGTGCATGCATATTTTTGTATCACATGATTAATATCTGCACATTAAGGGTTAAAGAAAGTAGTATGCATAAAAGGTTTTAAGAGCTAAATTTTTAATATTTACTTATTCACCCCCTTTCAATAGATCATTGTGTTCCAACAATCTGAAGCTACTTCTCTTCTTAATTGTATTTTCCTTCTCTCTTTTCTATTTATATTTCCACTTCTCTAGCTTTTATGCATTCGTATGATATTGAATTTTTATTTAATACATTAATGTTGTCATATTCTTTTCTTGCAATATTATAATGTGTGTCTCTCCTTGGAAGCTTTCCTCATTCTACTAGCTTGATTTATGATTCATTTGTCAAATATTAGTTTGAGTGTATATAGATGGCAATTGTTATCATTGATGTCAACACTAATGGTTGTGTTGTTATCATTGATCGCAACATTAGTGTTTGTAATTGATGGTGATTGTTGGCACATGAGTAATATGTTGTTAGTCCTTGAAATTTTCAGTTTGGGATAACATAGAAGAGAAGAGTTGAAGAAGTTCATGTTTGGATGTCATGCCTTATCAAATAAGAGAAGATTTGAAGTTCATGGCTAGATGTCATGCCTTATAAAAAAAGTATTATTGTTGATGTTCATATAATGCATTATTACTGACAATAGAGTTGTTTTCATGGTAATATATTAAGATGAGGATTAGAAGCATGAATAATGTTGGAGAGATGATCTACAGTCAGTCTCATACTCTCTCATGATGTTCTTGATAATATATGTGTTACTAAAAGAAATTTCAAGTCTTTGCAAGTTGCTCAAATATTTTTGGTTCTGGAAGATGCATTAAAGTCTACCCGGGAGAATGTTTTGCATTCCTCCATTGTTGCAGTTTTGGTCTTGTAGTTTGGTATTTGATGTCATTAATCTATGTACATTGCAATCCTATCTTTTCAGGTCACTTGTGTTGTCGAGGAGGTTTCTATGAATTATAGTAAGTTGGCAGTGTGCTAGTTGTTTGGACTAGTCTAGGAAATGCTTCACATTTCGCTACATTAATGTCTCTACTCTTGCAATTTGGTGAATGTGTTCACAACATCTATGTAATGTCTCAATTCCAATCTCATATGATGAAGTGGTTCAAAAAAAATTTCTACAAATGTTACATCATTTAGATATGTATTTTTTGTTTCCTGAACAAAGTTGTATGTACCTTTTTTGGTTTGCAGTGGTACTTGATGGCATGACAATATGAAAGAAGTATACGGAAGTGATGTTGGATATTCAAGGAACATCCCTATGTGATTCACATGTTTCTATTTGGACACTTTGGTGACAACATTGCATCTTAAGTTGGCGTTCTAGGTTACTTGTGGGTATCTGGCCAAAAAGGCTTGGTCATTTGCTTGGGTCATGTGCTTGGAGGCTTGTTCCAACAATGAAAGGTATGTCATGATAGATTTGGATCCTAACCTATTCTATTTAGGACTGCATCAAGTAAATTCAATTGAAAGAGTGTTTATGAGCCGACTAGTTATGTGTGGAGTGCTTCTATGTCTCATCCACACATTTCCTTGATGTTGACTTAGGTTGATGTGCACCTGCATTTAAATCATTTTGGATCACATTGAAAGAAGTGTTAATATATTTTTTGTTCCTCTCTATCCTTAGGATTGGACCACATCATGTTTTGGTGGCCAACTAGTTGATTTATTTTTTATTCTCTTTTTGGTCAACCTAATTGAAGAATCTAAGTGTTGTGATGGATATATATGCAAGATCATTTTGGATGCAACTGAATGATGAGATCATTTTGGATGCAACTGAATGATGAAGTGTACAAGTATGAAATAGTGTGTGAGTTATTTGTATTGAATATCCAACAAAGATAGTGCTAAAGATTGTGAAAGGAAAGATAAATTATGCTTGAACACCTCAGTCAATAGAGAGTTGTGTTGGAAATATTTGTAATTCTCTGATATACGTCTTTTGTATCATGCTATGAGATAGTGAATCCCATCAGGTCCTCTATATATTGCTCTTGGAGTTGGTTGGTACTTTAGTGTTGCAAGTCCTTTTGTATATTGCTCTAAGGTAGTAAGCCTTCTTTCAAGTCTTTTTCCAGTGAGCCTTATATTGTGAGCTAAATCTCAATGTGATTTTTCCCCTCATTAGGTTTCCCACGTAAATCTGGTGTCTCATTGTGCATGTGTGTGTTTATCTATTTCTCTTTGATGTTGATATGATTACTGCAATAACTTTTATTGGTAAAGTTTTTTTGAAGGTGTTAAAGATTCAAATTGCTATATTCTTCTTTGTTACTACTTTGCTTAAAATTCTATCTTTATCTGCTAAATGAGTTTGAGTTGTGTCAAAAGTTTCAAGTTCTGAAAGGGCTTAATTTTTGTGTAGACCAATTCGAACCCCTCCCATCTCAGTCTCTGAAAGTGTTCAACGATTGATAACAAAGCCAAGTTCCTCTATAGAAGCTTAATATCTTGAGGAAAAGATTCGAGATGGAACATGATGATTCATACAAAGGTCCTAGGATTGATGGGACTAATTACTCCTACTAGAATTTGTGAATGAAAGGAAACCTAAACTCTCCAGGGTTTGGTATTTTGAAATTAGTCAAAAGTGGTTATAATATTCCTACCAATCTCATTACAAATCCATCTAAAATCATATTATATGAATGTAATGCTAAATCCAAGAATGTTATTTTGTGTGGATGAGTTGATTCAGAGTTGTTGGTGATAAATTGCAATTCTGCTAAAGATGATTGGGAGAAGCTTAGTAGCATAGATGTGAAGGAGATTCTAAAGTGAAGCAAGCCAAGATGCAGATCTTCAAAAGTAGATTTGAGACTCTGTGGATGATTGAAGATGAAGAAATTGCAAGTTATATGCTCTGGGTATAAGAAATTGTCTTTGGGATCTCCAGACTTGGTGAAGTAAAAGAAAGTGAAATTGTAAAGAAGATTTTGAGATCTCTCCCAAAATCTTATAGTCACAAAGTATCTTCCATTGAAGAATCTAAATATTTGGATCAATATTCAATTGATGAAATTTTTGGTACTCTTATTGCCTTTGAGATGAGAGAGTTTGGTCAAGATGTTCTAAAGAAGGAAGTTGCAATCAAAGTTAACAAAAATATTGAAGATGAAGTTGTTGATCAAATTGATGAACTTGATGAAGTTGAAGCAAACTTTGTGAGAAGACTAAAGAAAGGTACTGACAAATACAAAGGTAACTTACCTTTTAAATATTTCAATTGTGGAAGAATTGGTCATTTTGCATCCAAATGTCCTTAAAGAATTAGATGACAACAATTTAAAAGAGATAAGGTCAAGAAGGGTCTTTATTCCAAAGAGAGTAGTGGTTCCTCTAAAGACGAGGAAAATGATTCAAATGATGAAACCATTTTTATGGATTTCAATACTACTAATAGAAATTATAATATTGAGATATGTAAGGAGCCAAGCTCCTTATGTGATGAAGTCATATTTTCCTCTGATTTGGATCTAGAATCTATGAAACCAAAGGCTGGGAATTTAATTTAGATGAATGGGGGATTGACTTTGAAGGAAAACTCTATTTTGCATTGGAAAACCTGAATGAAGAAAGAGGTCTAAATTATAAATATGAAAGCTTTCTTGCAAAATAAAAAGAAGAATATGAAAACTAAGAATTCAAGTAAAAGAAGGAAAAAGCTATGAAATCAGACTAAAAGAGGTAGAAGGTGTGATCTCTAATTTGAAAATAAAGGTTGAAGAAGGCATGAGGACTAAAGATTGTTTGAATATCAAAATCAAAGACAAGAATGTTAAATTTTTAAAGCTTGAAGAAGAAAATACCATACTAAAGAATTCTCTGAAAATAGAAAAGGAACAAATTGACAAAGAAGTGAAGTTTGGTCTAGATAGTTCAAAATCAAATGAAAAGACTAAAACAGAAGAGGATAGATTATTCCCTGAAGACTCTAAGAAGAATGCCTCCAGAGATACAAGGAATAATCATAATGGTAGGAAAGTGTTAGAGTCACTCAAAGACTCAAGCCTCCAGGATCACCTGCGAAACTAAAAACAACCTTCTACAAGAGAGAAAATCAAGAGCATAAATTTACAATAATGGATGCAAAGATAATATGGCCAATATGCAATACTCAATATTGTAATGGTATTGGATTAGAATCCAATGGAATTGAGTTACAAATGAGAACCCCTTGGTTATATATCCAAGGTGAGACATAGGATTAGACAAGATCATGACAAGTGTCTTAATCCTATGACATGAGACAACTAACTTGATATAAAAGTAAAAAGGATAATATCTACACATGACAACTAAGTCTTCTAAAAATAATCTTAGGACCTATGTAAACATAACATGTGAATATGTCCCCTAAGTCCCTAGTGAGTGAATTAGTTAGGTACAAGAAATTTATTCACACCAACACCCCCCCTTAAGTGTAACTTAGGGAGTATATTATTATGCAAATGATGCAAGGATGCAAAAATGGGTCTTTTCTACTAGGCCATGATAGGTACCCGTGTACAAATACAAATGCAATCTCTCACAAATGAAGAAAAGTAGAAAACCTAGTGGGAAAAAAATCCTCCCCAAAAGAGAGATGAAAAGAAATTACTCTCAAATGAAGAATGATAAGGCCAAAAATCCATGTGAGGAAAAAGACCACCCATAAGAGAGAAGAAGAAGAGAGACCATGCAGCCCCCCCATCAATCATGAGTCTCTTGCAATTGTAGAAGCTCGACATTGAATGTTGAAGATGATCCAATCTCGCTGAACAACATTCCTCCCCTTAGGAAGAAAAAAAACCAAGATGATATGCAAGATTTGTTCCCATTCCTAAAAGAAAGATGTGGGAATAAGAATGATATGTGATGTCTCTGAACTGCACTCAAGTGTCTCCATGTTGATGTTGAAAGCTAACACACTCCAAACAAGCATTCTAAGCCACACAATTGAAGATGTCAATCCATAATCTCCTAGAGATGAATGTAGAACACACTCCAAAGACAAATATGCCTCCTATAAAGACAAAGAAGCCTCCTCCAAATTTTTTCCAAAAGTATCCACACTCATGTCAAACTATGAAGAATTATCATGTAGATAATGAACAAGAGGATCAGAGTATTCCCTCAGAACAAATGAAGAATCATCTTCATCAGAGAGAAGATGTATGTAATCAATGGTGTCTCCTGAATCTAAAATATGAGACTCGACAAACAACCCACAAATGTTTGTCAACTGTGTATCCCAAGTAGATGCATTTGGAAGATGATGTAGATCATGTTGCACTAAATCAAAAGAAGCCATATTTGTAGCAACACAAGCATCATCAAATGCAACAGTAGATGGAGGAGATGAAATAAAGGGCTCAAGAACTGGATCTAATGTGAGAACTCCTAAGCTCAAGTAGCCAAAAGTCAATCTTTATGCATCCAATATTTTTACAATGGTAAAGAAGTGGATAGTGATAATAAACAAACAATAAGCATTCAAGTGATAATACAGGCAATGTGCACAACACAAAAAATAATCAAGTCTAAGATTTCTTTAATTTCTAAGAATAATGCATTTTCACATGCCTTATTACATGATATATGATGAAAGAGCTATGACTTTATTAGAAAGATGCATGACTTAAATTATAGGTATCCAAATTGTTATTGTTAATACTTATTATAATACTTTTGGATATCTTTAGAAAGAAACATAAATATTAGTAAATTAAAATACTTTCAAATTTTCTTATGTCTTATAAACTCATTGAAAATCTCTTAAATTGTCATAATCATGAAATTCTTAAAACATTGTAAATACTACTTTATCTTATTATATTAAGAACAATTGAATTAATGCAATAAAAAACTATTGTTTTTTATGTTTTTTCCTAAAAATTTTCAAAGATGTCAATTCTATACTTAACATGCCCATTAGCTTGAGGTAGATCTTGGAGGCATAATTATAAATACGAATAGGACACATGTGAAGTGTCATGTATTATTGAGTTCTTTCCCCAATGATATTGTGCCTTATTCATAGTACTTAGATGATGTGTATATTGGCTTTGATGATGTTACTATATTCCACTCAATCAATTGGATTTGTTGCTTCCCATGGTAAATTATATTTTCTTTTATGAGTGCCTCATTATTTTCTTATATTGCTTGCACTTAAGATTATGGTAGCATCACTTGCATAGGCTTATCAAATTTGTCTTTAAATTAGATTAATATACTTCTAAAGTAGCTATAATAGATCTACATATATAGAAGGAACAATTTTAGGGACTTTACTGTGTATAGTATTAACTAAATTAAAATTATTTAGAACTAAGAGGAGCCTAAAATGAGGGAACTACCAACTAGTATAATACATAGTAAAAAAGTGGAGGCAAAGAAAAGTGGGATTGGGAATTTGAATTCCTATATGGTTGGGAAGACCTATGTTGGAGATGAAGTCAAGGGTGTTCTTGATGATGTGGATGAGGATGATTGGTTGGGTGCTTGGGACAAGGAGGATGAATTTATTCTCAATTTGTTGTTAAAGGCTTGTTTGAGGGACTAGTGGCTTGCCCCTAGGACCATTAGGAAGGATTCTAGGGAGGTCCTTGCTCATTCTGCATGTCACATTCTTGTTTGGGAGTCGCAAAAGGGACTTCTACTCTCCTTGACAAATTTTTCCTCAACTCAAATCCATTTTAGGTTCGCCTCGATTGATCATTGTGTTGAGTCTACTTCAATTGCAGTTTCTACGTGGGATGCAAATAGTGTCGATTAGACAACTATTGGAATCATGAATGGCTTTGATCAAGCCAAGGTTGCAAATTCTACTCATGGTGTGAATGGTTTTGATTAGACAATTGTTGGTGTCATGAATGGATTTAATCAAACTATTGTTGGGGGCAATATCTATATGTTTGAGAGCCCTATTAAGGTTGTGTCGAGGATCAAGAATCTTAATCCACCACATTGTTCATGAAAATTGTTTTGGAGAGGGTTTTAACTCCTCTATTGAGGTGCCATTTCTGCTTGGCATTGGCACTCTGAGGACTTCAAATTCGTATTCCACCCAAGTTTTACAAGCTTATAATCTATTCTAACATATTTGTTCTTCCAAGGAGTTGGCCATGAAGGTGTGTGCTATGCATATTTGGGTTTCTTCTATTGGGTTGGTGGTTGGTGGATCCTCTTCTCACTCTTCCTTGCATGCTTCTAACCTTTTCTTGGGTGATGCTCCTTCCACATTGGATAGATCTTGCACCATTCTAAGGGTCCCTAATGTTGTTGTAGATAATCTTATACTTGCTTGGGATTGCCCTCACTAGGAGATTCTTGGGCTTCCATATGAACAATGATGTTGTTTGAAGTTGAGTTCTAAAAGGGTGGCATGTGCCAAGACAAATATGGGTGGATACAATGATAAATGGATACAATCTTCTTATTCTCTTTCCAATATCTTGAGGAAAGCATGGGAATTTTGTACAAGGGTCTTTGATACCATGGGTAAGTTTGATTTTTCATTGTAAAAAATGGTCACCTAGTTTTGATGCTACCAAGGAAAAATTTAACAAGGTCTCTATTTGGCTTAAGATCGTAAGGCTTCCTTTACAGTACTAGGATGAAGAGATAATTTGAGGTATTACCAATTATTTTGGTCAATTTTTATCTAATGTTGTTAAAGTAATCATGCATTAGCTAACAATTAATTAATCTTTAATTAATTATTAAACTAATTTATTCTCATGCACTTAAGTTAAACTTAGGAACACTTATTTATGTTAACTGAAGTGAGCTATTATTAAATCATTCTAATTCATTGCATTTGATGTTGACACTTGCTATGATCTAATCCCTTTATCATTTAGGGTTGTGCCTATATAGCACTCAACCCTCATTGTATTATCTTAACTTTTGATAGCTTTTGAGAAATCTTGATCTCCTTGAAGATTCTTGAGGTTCATTATGTAGCTTTTTCATGTTGATGTTATTGTAGATTATTGTTTGCACATCTCTTACATGGAAGGTGTTTTTGGAAATAAAAACAAAAGAATCAGCCACCCTAGGGTCATATGGGTGACAGTGCTTAGCCCTTGGGAGGGCTAAACAATTTTTTTTTTTGCAAAATAGGTAGAATTGAGAAAATCGACAAATTTTTGATCAAGTATCAAAATTGGCAAACAAGATATCGTCAGAAAGTTGGTCCCCAACACTATCCAATGGTGTTGATTTTTTTTTCAGCTTTTGTTGTTGGTGCACTCTATAGCCTATCAAATTCTAAGGTGTTGTTTTCACTTTCGAGCTTATAACTTTTGACTAGTTTCTTCATTTTTCATGATTTTAGTGGTGTTGGGACTGTCTTTCGGGGATTCGAACCCAACACCTTTGGCTCTGATACCAATTGTTGGTCCCCTGGTTGTTGTTGCACCAAAAGTTCGACCTATTAATGCCCGATACAACCGCCAGAGTTAATGGATCCACGAGAAGTGGTTAGTCCATGTCATGCCTTGCTTATAAAGGCAAGGTGATAGATAGGATTAGACAAGATCATGACAAGTGTCTTAATCCTATAACATGAAACAAATAACAACCTAACTACTTAGGAATCAAGCAATACAAGCTAGATAAGTTAACTTCTAGAAAATCCAACTAAGAATTCTAGAAAGAATCTTATATCTTAAGTAAACTTAACATGTGATAATGTCTGCTAATTACTTTGTGAGTGGATTAGCTAGGTACAAGACATTTATTCACACCAACACCCCCCCTTAAGCACAACTAAGGGAGAAGATTATTATGCACACTGTACAAAGAAGATAATAATGGGTCTTGGCTACTAGGCCATGGTAGGTACCCATTTACAATGCAAATGCAATCAATCTCTCACAAATAGAGAAAAGGAGAAAACATAACGAGAAAAAAGTCCTCTCCAAAAGAGAGAAAAGAAACAAACAAGATGATGTATGGAGAACTCAATGATACACCCCAAGGACTACATCCATCATGTATATACAATCAATGACCCCTCCATAAGAGGGAAAAAGAGAGATATCCCCCTCACAATGAATAATCACTTACAAATATGGTTAATGTTTGAAGACAAAACATAATCCAATGCCTACAAACAATGTTTCTCCCCTTGGGAAGAAGATACACCAAGTACAAATGCAAGAATGCTTCCCATTCTGGATAGGAATTGGTAGGAAGAGGAATCCATATGTATGAAGATCGTGTCTTTGAAAGTTGATCATGTGTTGCCAAGTTCTTAGATGATGAAGATGATGCCACAATCCAATCAGGTACATGCCCAATCACAACAAATTGTGACAAACCAGGAACAAGTGGAAACTGATCTTGAACTAACTCCAAAGACAATGATGAAGTGACAATAGTTGATCCATGACTATCATCAAATAGGAGAGATAAACCCTCAAATTGGTCTTCCAAATTTGAAATGTGAGACTCCACAAACAAAGAAGCAATGTTTGTCAAATAGGAATCCCAATTAGGAATACAATCAAATACATGTTGCAATGGATTGTGTTGGAAGTACTCAATGAATCATCAACAAAAGATGAATGTATGATCTCAACTAGAGAAGTAGGAGCTATAGGAGAAGTTTTTGGATCATCAAGACACTCAATTTTTGCATCATATTCAAACTCCTCTAAGGTCTCATCATCATAGGGTATGTTGTCAACATTATCAAGTGGAATGAGGCAATCTAAAACAATATTTGTTGGGAATGGGGGCTTGTGTGGATCTCCAAATATCTCTCAAACTTTGGTCCAAATTGTGCATGGGCACAAGATGTCTGAGAAGATCTTATGATAGCTTTCTCTAAGAATACTTGCACTAAAAATAGAACCAATCAATCTTATGATATGATCACTCTTATTACCCCAAACATATTTCTTATATGTTGTTTTTGGTTTAATAATGAGTCCATAAAAATGTGGCAAAATTTTTAGCCACTTATAATGTGTTATGATGCCTTTTTTCCATGACTCATAATTATCCCTAGTTAAAACTATTACAGAAGGATGAGTTGCATAACCCATGATTACAATGATAATACACTTTTCAAATGAGAAAATCTACAATATAGCTAAAACGAATGACAATGATCAAAACAACATCCTTCCAACTACCAAAATATCCAAGTATCCTCCAGTATACCCACTGGGAAAAAACTGAAATCACAATATACTTGGGATAGAAACAAGAAAAAGTGCATGGATTGTTGGATAGAGCTCCTTAATACCTTTCCAACACCGCAAGAATTGTGAAAATCGGAGATTGTGGCAAAAAATTATGAGCTTGGGAGCCAAAAATCAAGAGTTGACTTCAATCAGCAAAAAATGCCGCTAAACAACAAAATATTTGAAAAATAACTACACCACTGGAAAATTGGAATTGCCAGCTTTCCAACAATATTTTGTTTGAAATTTTTTGCCACTTGGGGTAAAAGTTATGAAAATTTGAAAAAAAAAGGCCTAGTTGAGGGCACTTGGGGGCAAATTGGGTAGACCAAATGGGTGCAATATTTAAGCACTAGGTGCTAAACATCTGGTTCTCCATAGGACCGTGGGTTAATCAAAGGCAAAGCTAAAAGAAGGGAGATTAAAAAATGTGCCACCTGAAGGTGTTGACGCCACTCAGTGGGCGATGGAGCATCAGTGGTGGCTCTCATGCGCCACTCGCGGGCGACCCCACGACTTAGGTAATGTCCAAGGGCATAAACCACTCGCTAAAAACAAAAATACCAATGGGGATGAAATATACGATCAACACTTGAATAAGATTTAAAACAAAGATTTGTTTAATACCATTGACAACAAATATTAAATCCAGTGAATAATATATATTTGTACCGCATACGTTGATTTGATCAGTTCTGCATAGGTGATGCCAAAGAAGGTATGCAAGGATCCACATAAAGGAATATTCTTGAGAGATGACCAATATTTTTAAACCCCAACAATATTAATAAAATTTGCCCGAAATATTTGCTTGAAACATATAATAAGACCTATAGAAATTTATTTATTTTGCAAAAATATTAATGACAACTGTACCACTCAAGAGGTCGTATGAACTATCCAAGGAAAAAAAAATTGCCCCAAAAACAACTTTACCAAAAATGGATGAATTTATAGTCAAAATTCATCTGATAGACCTCTTGAACGCAATGGTGATGTCGATTTGGGCCCAAAGTGCTCTGAAAAATCAATAACCTTCTTAATCAACTACTCTTCACACTTTTTCAAACCCTCATAGATATGACAAAACATAACCAAATTCGGCAAAACCAACTTTTTTTGATGCCTTGGATTTAACCGTGAGGTCCTTAAAACCCCAACATGCACCTAGTAAAATATTCAAGCCAACACAAAACCCTTAGATCTAGGAAGAAATTTGCAACACTGGAGCTCTAATACTATGTGAGAGTTAATGGTGACTCTGCAACACCCACAAAATAGTTGCTAAACCAAAATATCTTCCACAAGAGAGAAAATGGAGAAAATACTTGCTTCAACAATGCAAGATTGAATATGATTGAATAATGGTTGAATATACAAATGTACATGAGATGTTTTGCTTATAAAGGCAAGGAGATAGATAGGATTAGACAAGATCATAACAAATGTCTTAATCCTATAATATGAGACAACTAACAACCTAACTACCTAGGAATCAAGCAATACAAGCTAGATAAGATAAGTTCTAGAAAATTCAACTAAGACTTCTAGAAAGAATCTTATATCCTAAGTAAACTTAACATGTGAATATGTCATCTAATTACCTAGTGAGTGAATTAGCTAGGTACAAGACATTTATTCACACCAACAATTTTACCTCTTGAAAACTTCTTGTTTATGTGAGATGACTTGTTTTAGGTTGTTCTACATGTATTTCTAGCTTTCTATCCTATTTGGGCATTTTGAACTCGTTTTGCATGAACTTTTATTTTGTAGATGTACTGAGATAAAGTGTCATTTTGGTGTATCTTATTTTGGGGGATTTTGCATATCCCATTGTGCCTTTTGTACTTGGACTATTATATAAAGTGTCGTCGATGGGTTGTGAGTGCCTTTGTTTTGCCTTCACACCTTTGTCATGTGAGTGCCCCTTCCACAACAACATCGAATCCCAGTAATTCATGCCTCATGTGTGTGTGCCCTAGTTTGCACACCCTTTTATTTGCAGGTACTCTAATTGCACATTTAGATATTCTCCTACATGCACTTTATAGTGACATAGTTTCAATGTACATGTATTGGCTCTCCCTTTCCGCATTATGGGGGGTTTCTATTGTTGGTGCTAATGCTTCCTTCATTTTGTTTTGGAGTGATGTATGTATCTAGTCCTTGTTCCTATGTATTAGGCAAATGTAGCAGTTGGTTACCCATGCATTGCAAGTAATGTCGTTGGGGGTACTCATGTAGATTCTTGTCTTTTTGATCTCGGTCATCATTTGTTTCATAGGAGGTTCTTCATTTCAACACTATATCAATCATCTTTCGACAATTGTTTATAACTTCATGCTTCAACGATGTTCTTGATCTTCCTCCTTTTTGGGACATTGTTTTGGTTGGAGGCTTCTTAATCCTTCACATTGTTTTTGGAGGCTTTTCAATCTTTCATTCACCTTTCTCTCTTTTGGAGAGGAGTTTTTCTCATGAAATTTTCTCCTTTTTTCCCCAGTTGTGATAGATTAGATTGTTTGTATATGGGTACTTCATCAGGCCTTGTTTGTCAAAATCCATCCTGCACTCTTGTTTTTTAAAGATTTTAGCTACTTCCTAAGTTCATCTTAAGGGGGGGTGTTAGAGTAACCATGCATGACCTAACAATTAATTACATTTTAATTAATTATTAGTCTAATTTATTCTCATGCACTTAAGTTAAACTTAGGAGTGTTTTTTATGTTAATTGAAGTGGGCTATTATTAGATCATTCTGATTCATCACATTTGATGTTGGCACTTGTCATGATCTCATCTCTTTATTATTTAGTGTTGTGCTTATATAGCACTCAACCCTCATTGAATTATCTTAACTTTTGATAACTTTTGAGAACTCTTGATCTCCTTGAAGATTCTTGAGGTTCATTTTGTAGCTTTTTCTTTGTTGATGATATTGCATATTATTGTTTGCAGATCTCTTAAAGCATTTTTGTTTGTCGTTTGATCTCCCATCTTGTGTTTATGCACAATTCTAACAAAAGTTTGATTTTTACTAGATTTTTGTGTGTTGATACTAATAAGTTGTTGCCAAATGTCATAAAACTATGTTCCAAATTTGGTGTTTGGGAACAAAATATCCATTACGGATCCTCCTTACATATTCGCTTACATTGCCATAAAGTTGGACACTTCTCCCATTCATGCCAAGGTATCAAAGAGAAGCACCATATTCAAATAAAAGGTATCATGAATGATCTTGAGGATGGGAAAGAGTGTAAGAATGTTGTTAAAGAGCACTCAGATATAAGGAATCAAGGAAATGATTTAGACATTGTTGTTGTGGGTCCCATTGGGCACATGTGGGGGTATCTCTTTAAGGACAAGAGAAAGATTGAAGTTGTGACTAAGTGTCCCTTGGTTGAGCCTAGCTTTCAAAAAAAACGGTAAGATGGTCCCATCTGGTTAGGTTTTGACTCCACTTCAAAGTTATTTGGCAAGGTTTGGTTTTAAACCTCCATAGTTGTTATTATGCTTGTCATTTTGCTATGGCCTTGCACTTTGTTTCTCAAAGGCCTCTTTGATTTTAAGGCTCATTTCTTTGTTGGTTCTTGTCTCATGTTGTTGTTGGTTATAGTCTCTATATTTTAGTCTCATGTGGTGTTCCTTGTTCTTATTGTACAAGGATTTTGGGGTCCTTTCAAAACTCTCTTTTAGTTCATAGCTCCAATGAAAAAAGCTTATCTAATTAAAAACATCCAGATGTTGAAAGGTTGAGTGAGCAATGCAATATAATGCCAAGAATAAGATTGCAATGCATACAAATCAGCAAATTAATGGCAAGTCTATGAAGAAGAGGTGTAACGCTACTAATTCTTCACTAGAATGTTGCGAGAAAAGCAGAGTATGTGTCATCAAGATACAAAGGTGCAGCTGAAAACAAATACAAGCCATCAAATGAGAAGCACAAAGATGCCAAGAGAGTGTTAATATGAGTGTGCACAGTGTTGTATCCAACTATGATAGAAATGCAAGAACAATGCTGAAACAATATAATAACGGGCTAGAATGATTACAAGATAATTTTACAGCTCAGATTGCAAGAAATCAACAAATAAGCGAAAGCTTTCAAAACCATCAAGCTAATAGGGAAAGACTCCTATAATGCCAATAGAAGATCCAAGAAGGATTCAAAATGGATGAATATACTAGTAACAGCAATCAAAGTAGAAAATGTGCAACAAGTAAAATTGCCCTGTTAATGGATTATTGAAACTGTTTCCCATACAACTAGACAACAGTGGATCTCTCATGTTCGTAATTTTAGAAATTACATTTAACTGAAACTAGAAAAAGTTGTTAGCATCAAAATGTAACCAAAAGTAATCAATGAGAATCATGTGAGTAAGATTTATGGGGAAGTGCATAAGGCATTCTGATCCAATTCTAGTTTTGTAACACTAGAAAAGGATAAGCAGGCATTAAAGAATCCTCTTACATAAGCCAAAAAATGGCAAACAAAGTGAGGGGAAATTGATGAGTTCTACAATACTGTAGGACTTCTATTAGCCAATTGGCTGAAGTCCAGGTCCAGCTAGGATGATTGTCCGTGTCCATTGTCCATCACCAATAACATGTAAGTTGCTCTAGATATATCAAGACTCCAATTATGTGCACAATTCAAAAATATCTGCTTTGCCCTTTAAAACTTAGTTAATAGGCATATAAGTGATTACAATGAAATCATCTCGAAGTTGAATTCTGTCTCTGATCTGCTGGTTAAGTGGCTTGTTCTGAGCCATCATTGTATAGATTATTCTTGTTTTATCGATCGTATTCACTTGCAGGCACAAAAACAGGTTGGGGATTTAATGGAACAGCCTGTGGTGGTGTCATAGCAATACCGTGATTCTGATGTGAATAAGCAGCTGAACTCTTAACAGCAGATGCAATTATATAGGAGATAATGCCAAGTGCTACCGTGGCCAGAGACAAAATTGCTCCTACTGCGAAGGCACCATTCTTTACAACATAACAATGGGTAGAAAAATAGCCATCATCGTGATGGTTGCTTAGAGAAGCTCCAACCACAAGGATGGAGAAGGCAATTAAAAAGGTAAACCTGTATATAAATATTTCAAAAGTCACATGATTGTGAAACTTAAATTGCTGCAGAAACAATAAAGCAAGAAAATATAAGCACTAAGAAGATTATAATATTAGCTTTCAATAATGCTTCCCTTTCAAAACAGGATGAGGGGAATAAATGAAGACTTGGAACATACTTAAAAACGTTCACTATGTAGTATTATTCAAGAAAACAGAGTTCAAGTTTATGTGATTTCATGAGATAAATCTGGGCTACTTGTGAGCAAGAACACTGCAAATCATATGTAAATACTACTAAGTTGCATCTAAAAGCTGAACATGGAAAATGAAATGCTTTTTTGAATGCACTATGGCGTGTGTAGTTGACCATATAAGTCACTCCAAAAAGAAATCATTTATACCATTGGCTTGACAAAGTTTACTGTTATTTGAGTATATCCCACTGTGAATGGGAGATACGTGATAGGAACTAATTTATCAAAACAGAACCAAAAAATTTTGCGTACACATTTAGTTGCTAGTAGTCATCTTTGTTCACTATATTTTTCTTATGGGGGGAAGTTGAATGCAGGTAATGCAAGGCAAGTACAAACTGCTCCATGAATCCCAACAAGCTTTCAGGCGATACAGACTTGCATTCTGCTACAACATTCGATACTTTGAGATTCTAAAATGTATAAAAAGAAATTGAAAGTACCAAGTCAACTAGCTAATTGCACATGATACTAAATTCTAATAGTCAATCTGACCAGCAGCTAAATTGAAAAGAGAAATATATCTGCAAATCACCAACAGCCTCCTCCACTCTAATGCTCCTTTTGTAGATTAGTCAAGCTCGTCAGCAACAAGAGCCAGTCACAGACTCACAAGTTGGGCCCTGCCTGGAAAACAAGTTTTTGGGCAAGACAAGCATGCACTATGAACAACAGGTGGTACTTGGGCTGTTAAAAATAATTATAATCACAAACTAACACATTATACTCAGGTACGAGTAGTGAAGATGTGTACTAAATGGTACTGCCAGCATAGTTCAGCAGAGAAGAAAGAGGATTTTTTTGTTGATGTCCGGGAGTGTCAAAAATAGGTCAGTAGGACTGAGAGTACATCCAAATATGATAGACAAGAGTTAAGGACTGGACTATCCTGAGTGAAATACCATCTCTAGACTACTAATAAAGCTAGAATGAGCGATCCAGGGCAGATATACAGAATGACTGAAGCCAAGGTAGCTACAAATGAAAAATAGCTGTGAAACTACAAATGGAAAATAGTTGAGACAGAAACCCAAGTGAGGTAGGAACCAGAGAGAGAGAGAGAGAGAGAGAAATCGATTTTAGGGCCCAGCATTGAAACCGTACAGACTAGACTCAAGTTTCCTGGGAATTGCCTAAATTATCATTCCTCCCCGCTTTCGGACACACAAAACTGAGTACTTTATATGTTTGATAAACAGTCTAGAGCAAAAAGGAGTACCTACCAAGAAAGAATAACGCATATGACGGCAGCTGTAGTCTTCCAACGTGCCCGATCAGGGTTACTCTTCCCACAACAGAGGCAACATGCAGCAACATTTATAACAATCTGTCCTATCAGAAGAGCCAATCCTGCCATCTCCCCCAATGCAAAAGCAGGATTCCTTCGATATATGCATCTGCCATCCTCATCCTTTTCGATTGCAGCCTGGGAGAACAACTTTAAACAGTTAAATATTTTCTGGGACTCGCTACAATTTTTCATCAGCCTGTAAAATCAACCTAATTTTTACTTTTCTCAATCTCATCACAAACGCTCATCAGCATGTAAGTCGGCGCAAAAGTTGTCTTTCAAAACCATGAAAATTCTTCAAAGGTTCAATTGCAATTACTGAAAATGCAGAGAAGTACTATGAACATTGTATTTTCTTGCAGTTTTCCGTACCAGAGGTCGTGTAAATTCTGGAAATCTATAAATACATGCATGTAATCTCATAGGTAATATTCAGAATGTTGAACTATTGAAATATTATTGTCTCAACATGTGGGATTCAAGTACACCCATATTGAAAAACATGGAATCTCAGAGATAAACGAGACTACATAAACATGTTCTAATATCTACTAAAGGGAGGTCTTATGCTTCCGTTGCTCGAGTTAAGAATTCGCTATAAACGGGAATAAAGTCTCTAATTTCACCCATTGGGTTAACATTAAAAATGTCTGAAAACCTTACAGACGACACACAAAACTTTGGAATATCCATGAATTTTGAAGTGTAACAAACCCATTATAGCCCAAACCAACCAAAATTGCAGAACCCATTAAATTTCCTAAAAACCGAATCAATTTGATACCCTGAAATGCGGAAAAATTACACTTGTGCATTATACTCGGTGGAGTATATGCCTACAAGCTTACTAACCTTGTTATGCTTTGTTTCAGCTGCAATGCCTAATACAAAAGCTACCACACCAAAAACACCCACCACGATGCAAATCCACAGTACTGATTTCCTCATCTTTGGCTGCAATTCTGCTCTTCGAGTGATTGTTTACCACCGCCTGTAGATAACGACTACTTTTATAACGAATCATAATCATATATAAATATCCAAGGAATACAGGTGGAATGACAGCACGCCCTAGTATTTAACAAAAGGAAGCAAAGTATCAAGCAACCTTCAAAAGGAAACAACCCTCCAAACGTTTTGTTCAAGCCAGAAAACAAAGTAATTCTCTAGGTTTGAAATGTCAGAAAATAAACAGAGTAAATTCTTTAGTTTATTAATTTTATTTCTAAGATTCTGAATGAAACTAAAGTATAATTGTTTATCCATTAAAAGTAATGCAAATCAACCATTAAAGAGAGAAAACAATTGAGAATACATTATTTCTTTGTTCTTTCTAATAGAAAATTTTAATATCCTACATACTTAGATTCCTTCACTGGATATAGACTATGACCTAACTTTTGAAACTTGAGAAGTTGGAAACGAGAGTATGTTAGATAATTTGAATATTTAAAGGAAACATTATATTTTATTTGAGTTGTTAATGGAAATATGAAGATGGAATCTAGCTTTTGTAGTTAAATTTAAGTGAAAATTGTTGGTAAGAGGAGCAAGGATTATTTTTTTGTAAGGATATTATTGCAATTATATAAGGGTTCATTCTTATGTGAATCTGTCTTTTGTGTTAAAAGAAAAAGAGATAGATTAACAAATCAAGAAACTTGAGAAATAGTCAAGTGAAACAACTAAGTAGTCTACAAAAAGTATTGAAAATCTCTATTTTATAATAATCACCAAAATAGCAAGAAGAGAAATAGAAAGTACAAACTGAATGATGCTAGTTGGAGGTGTGTACTTGAACTAATAAACTAACTAGGACAAAAAAATTGTGAGGACTACTTAGGAGTTTGCCAAAATGATCAAGCCCTACTTTGACCCTTCAACCACTATAAGCATGTAATAACTACTGGAAATCAATGTATATGAACTTATAAAACTGGTTGTGAATATGAAATTATATATTCAAGATTACCATAGAAAGATTATGTGATTGACAATTGCAACAATAAAAGAAAAATCTGCAATACCACAAGTCATCAAACACAAGTGATACAAGATAAACGTGGAGGAACCTTTGTGGGAAAAAATTTCACATCCAAAGAGATCCAATGTTTGTATTAATCTTCAAGGAAGTACATCAATACAACAATCCTTTTTGTAATTTGGCAAAACTTCGTCGCTCTAACAACCTACAAACAAACTCTTACAAACCACCATCTCAAGGCTCCAATATATAGAAGTTTGTGGAAGAGAATACCACAAATGGTATCCAAAAACAACAAGCAAAACCACGTGGAAAAACCCATGCCCCCCTTAGTGGACAACCCATAAACATGGAATAAAATATTAAATAGTCACATGGTCTTCAAATGGGCATCTAATCCACAGCCAATCAAAATTAGTCAAACCTGAGTGCTCCATAACTCACCAATGACTCTAATGGCTACATGTAAGAGCATGCACCAACATGCAAACTTGGGCACCCAACCATGCAAGAGTAAGCAAAACATGCAAATAACATGCAAGGATATGCACACCAAAGTGGTCCCCACTCACAAAGTTGGACACCCAAGAAAAATATTCTCCTGGGGTGCTTTGTACCCGCCACCATAATGGGTCCACCTCTTTGAATGCACTTACAATTTGTCATAGGAAAATAAATAATAAATATTTTGTCCCTCATGTCCCCTAGAACACTTTCCAAAGAACATGGAGACACATAAGTCAACTTAGGATAGCAACTATAATGTCACCTGTCTTAACAATAACCAAGCTTGGTTATTACTATTTTTTTGTTTTATCATTTCATTACACATTAAGCACTAACTTAGCCAATTTAGAAAATTCTCTCTTCTATCTAATTTAGAATAGTTAGCTTCATAACCTTATCAACCATAGCCACATAAACAATTCTATGCTACAATCTTAAATACTTGCACTAATTATGGCAAGCTCTCAATATCAAGTCCATCCCTAGACCTAGACCTAGACCCAAACCTCAATGGTTCATTTGTAATGGCCCTACTTATGTATCCCCTTCTAGGAATTAGAGGCTATATAGTTCATACACCAATAATATAGACTTCATCCTTGTGTTTGGGATGATATCTCCAACCTCTCTTTTAGTTCTCAAAACCACTAATTGAACTTATGTTTTTCATTTAATCTATATACAATGATATGGTAGCAAATACATTCTAGCCATTTGTTACTTTAATTCCAACATTAGTATACAAACACACACAAAACCACATGGAGACCAACTTATATGTACATCATAGGTACACAATGTTACTTACACATACATTGCATATACACAATGTGACTAATTCATGGATGTGTCATATATAGACAATGTGATTAGTTTACACACACATCATATATACACAATGTGACTAACTCATAGATGTGTCACATATACATAATGTGACTTGTTCACACATACATCACATATGCATAATGGGACTAACTCAAGGGTGCATAACATATATATAGTCTGACTAGTTCACACATATACACAATGTAGTTAACTCATGGATACATCATATGTACATAATGTGATTAATTTATATGGATGTATCATATATACACAATGTGACAAGTTCACACACACAACACATATACATAATGTGAGTAGCTCATGCATGTATTATATATACACAATGTGACTAGCTCAAGCATATGTCACATATACATAGTGTGACTAATTGATGCATACAATGTATATGTACACAATGTAAAGAACTCAACAACATCACATCTACACATAGCGAGCAACTAGAAAATAAGGAGTGGTTACAACCTTGTGGCAAGGATTTTTCTATTTTATCTAGTTTACTAACACATAAGTCCTTAAGTACATCCTAGTTGAATAGAGGAATGTCAATGCATTCCATAATACACTATGGACCCCATCGCTTTTTATGGTTCACTAACAACTATGATAATGAGGCGAACATCACATACTAGTTGTTGTCATCATTGGCAAGTACATATGTGTAACAACACACAACATATGAGACTATTAATACACACGTACATATAGTGGTCAACTCACACATACATAGTGACTAGTTGGCAATAGGAAATGGATGTGACCTTATTACATAAATTTTTATGTTGCCTATTTAACTAACACTTACTCTTTAGGTGCATCCTAGCCAAAAGAGGAATGTTGATGCATCCTATGGGTGAAGCCACATAAGTGGTTTACACTTTTGAAGAGGAAGGAAATTTGAGAAAAAACGACCCCATGGCAAAAAAATTGGTTTTAGGGGTTCGCATGAACCTACATGTTCGACCGAACCATAAAGGGGTTCAACCGAACTAGGGTTCGAGCGAACCCATTAACTATTGGGCCCACATTTCCTGCCCAAAAAATAAAGGAAATGTGCATATTATTCACATGAACCAGGGTTCGAATGAACCCTGGTTCGCTAGAACCCCTTTCGCTAGAACCCCCTGGTTCTAGCGAACCCCCTTTTTCCCTAATTTTTTAATTTGTACACACAAAAAACCTAAAATTTTACGCTTTCAAGCTCCGGTTGGGGATGAAAATGGGGGAATATTTAGAAACCAAACTTGGAATCGTATCCTTCAGAACGAGCTATCCAATGAATATAATTTTAGTATGTTTTGGTTTTATTATCTATCTATTTTTTAAGTTTTATTAAATATAGGTTTTCATGAAAAAAAATCTTTCACAAGTGGAAAAAAAAAGATTATAAAAAAACAATTTAAAAATATGAGCACCAGATATTGAAGTCCTGATCCAACAAAAAAAGAAGAAGAATTTCATACAGTAAAAGTTATGCGTTATTAGTCTGAATTGTCATTTGATTGACTTTGAAACTTGATTAAAGAAAAAATATCAATAAAAACTATCTAACCAAGTGGAAGCACTAGATATCGAGTTAGAAATCTAAATTTGAAATAATTGAATTTTATCCTTCATGGAAAAAAAGTTATGAGTTATACGGTGTGTGTCACTTTTTAAAAATGCTGTTTTTTGAAAAACCAATTTTTGTGGGAGATGGAAAAGAAGTGCAATCTGATTCCAAAAAAATGAAAAAAATATTTTTAGAATCTACAGACAAAATGTGACAAGACTGTAGTTTACACCATCTTCAAATTCCTTACGGTTTAATCGCTATAGGTGCCCGAATGTGGAGATTGTGTTAAAAAAAAAAATATCAGTGTCCAGTTAGGCCAAAAAGTGTAAACCACTATTGTGGGATCACCCCTATACTACACCATGAATCTTATTCTTTTTATTGGTTCATTATTATTCAATTTATGATTTGGGATTCCTTTAGTGACCACTCCCCTAGTGTGTTTTACTTGGCATTAGCCCTTTCTTTTATTAGATTACTAAAATTATTTATTGCATTTCCATTATTTTCACTTACTTGAGGCCACTTATTAAATTCAAGTGATTTCTCTAGGGTGCAAGAGCAATGCATGGATATTTTCATAACACACTAGCATCCCATAAATTTCTAAAATTTATAATATAATATTTGCCTAGCTACTTGCTATCGCCTACTATAATACCCATTTGTTTGAAAATGCCTTTTGCATCTAAGTCTAACCCTTCAAATTTCAAGGAATCCTTTATAAAACTAATGCAGAGAAACCTTCACTTAGCACAAATTGACATAGGTGAAACAATGATCCATCACCAACAATGACAAAAATGCAACAAACTTGATTCACTTGACAAATTTCATAAAATGATTCATCTCAAACAATGATTAAGTGCATTCTAAATCACATTGGAAACATTGCCATGACAACCTATAGTTTAATGCAACGAACTGTCATTAATAAATTTCACAAAACAAATAATGAAGCTAATTGTTTCAATGAGATTGAAGATAACATAATTATAAACTTTTCCTCCAATTTTTATGAAGATCCAACAGTGGAAAATAAATTTATTGGATTTTTCCCAAAATTGCAAACCCTAGGTAGGGTTCTGACCCGCCCTCACAAAAATGGTCATAATTTATTCAAATATTAACGAAATTTGATGAGACTTGAATCAAATGAAAGTAGATTCACATGGTAACAAAATCCAATTGGTTTCAAATCAAAATATGGACTAACAATCCATACCATCACATTTTTCATATTGCAATTTTTGTACAATATTGTTAGAATATGGCAGTCTCACCAAAATAATCATAACTCCCACACAACTCTATGAAATTCAATGAGACAAAGAGAATTGTAAACTAGAAACAAATATTTTTTCATCCATATATTATACTCTTTGATATGAGGCCATACCAGGCTGTACAATGCACAACTTCAACCTGAAAATAATGTAAAAATTTGAAAATGCACACAAAATTGAGATTTCCATTCACCAAACTTAAAAAACAATGTATCCAACCCCCAATTCAAGTTTTGGAGGGTGTTCTTATACATTTCCAACCAAAACCAACTATTTTCAACCACCTTTTGATTAGTTTGTTGACAAAATACCTTAATGACACTTTTTGACAAGTTGTTTGACAACTTTTTTGAGCAACTTTTACAATATTTGCCTAAATTTCACCAAATGACCAAAAATGGTCCTAAACCACTTAGGGTGGTCTCAAATGACCTTATTTACATCAATAAAGCCAAAACAAAGCAATAACCAAAATTTCACAATATAACTTAAAATTGCATCAAGGCTGCTCGTGCACAAAAAACCCATATTTTATTTATTCCTCTCCGACAACAAGAAATATTTCTCTTCTATTTACTAGTTGCACACTCCATTATTATTGCTTGTTGAAGTTACATGCTAGTACTGCTCGCAATGATTGTCATTGATATCAACACATGGTGAGATTGTTACATAAGCCAAAAAATGACAAATAAGGTGAGGGGAAAATGATGAGTTCTATAATACTGGAGGACTTATATTAGCCAATTGGCTGAAGTCCAGGTCCAGCTAGGATGATTGTCGGTGTCCATTGTCCATCACCAATAACATGTAAGTTGCTCTAGAAATATCAAGTCTCCAATTATGTGCACAATTCAATAATATCTGCTTTACCCTTTAAAACTTAGTTAATAGACATATAAGCGATTACAGTGAAATCATCTCAAAGTTGAGTTCTGTCTCTCATCTGCTGGTTAAGTGGCTTGTTCTGAGCCATCATTGTATAGATTATTCTTGTATTATCGATCGTATACACTTGCAGGCACGAAAACAGAATGGGGATTTAATGGAACAGCCTGTGATTGTGTCAATGCAATGCCGCGATTCTGATGTGACAAAGCACCTGAACTCTCAACAGCAGATGCAATTATATAGGAGATAATGCCAAGTGTTACAGTGGCTAGAGACAAAATTGCTCCTACTGCGAAGGCACCATTCTTTACAACATAACAATGGGTAGAAAAAAAGCCGCCGTTCTGTTTCTTGTTTAGAGAAGCTCCAACCACAAAGATGCAGATGGCAATTAAAAAGGTGAACCTGTAAATAAATAATTCAAAAATCACATAATTGTGAAGCTTAAATAGTTGCAGAAACAATGAAGCAAGAAAATATAAGCACTGAGAAGATTATAATATTAACTTTCAATAATCCTTCCCTTTCAAAACAGGATGAGGGGAATAAATGAAGACTTGGAACATACTCAAAAACGTTCACTATGCAATATTATTCAAGAAAACAGAGTTCAAGTTTCTGTGATTTCATGAGATAAATCTGGGCTACTTGTGAGCAAAAACATTGCAAATCATATGTAAATACTACTAAGTTACATCTAGAAGTTGAACATGGAAAATGAAATGCTCTTTTGAATGCACCATGGGGTGTGTAGTTGACCATATAAGTCACTCCAAAAAGAAATCATTCATACCATTGCCTTGACTAAATGGTACTGGTAGCATAGTTCAAAAGAAGAAACAGGACTTTTCTGTTGATGTCCAGGAGTGCCAAAAATAGGTTAGTATGATTGAGAGTACATCCAAATGTGATAGACGAGTTAAGGACTGAACTATCCAGAGTGCAATACCATCTCTAGACCACTAATAAAGCTAGAGTGGGCGATCCGAGGCAGATATACAGAAAGACTGAAGCCAAGGTAGCTACAAATGAAAAATAGCTGTGAAAGAAACTCAAAAGAAAGCTAGAGGGTCCAACCGGAGGTGGATATGGAAGAATTGAAGCACAGTTAAACTCCAAATGGAAAATAGTTGTTACAGAAAGCCAAATGAGGTAGGAGCCGGGGAGAGGGAGAGAGAGAGCGAGAGAGATAGAGAGATCAGGGAGGGGGTGAGCAATCCATTTTAAGGCCCAGCATTGAAACCGTAAAGACTAGATTCAAGTTTCCTGGGAATTGCCTAAATTAGCATTCCTCCCCGCTTTCGGACACACACATAACAGAGTACTTTATATGCTTGAAAAACAGTCTAGAGCAAAAAGGAGTACCTACCAAGAAAGAATAACGCATATGATGACAGCTGTAGTCTTCCAAGGTGCCCGACCAGGGTCACGCTTTCGACAACAGAAACAACAAGCAGCAACATTGATAACAATCTGAGCTATCAGAAGAGCCAATCCTGCTATCCCCCCCAATGCAAAAGCAGGTTTCCTTCGATACATGCATCTGCCATTCTTATCCTTTTCGATTGCAGCCTGGGAGAACAACTTGAAACAGTTAAAATATTTTCTTGGACTCGCTACAATTTTTCATCATTCTGTAAAATCAACCTAATTTTTAGTTTTCTCAATCTCATCATAAATGCTCATCTGTATGTCGGCGCAAAAGCTGTCTTTCAAAAGCATGAAAATTCTTCAAAGTTTCAATTGCAATTACTGAAAATGCAGAGAAATACTATGAACATTGTATTTTCTTGTAGTTTTCCGTACTAGAGGTCTTGTAAATTCTGGGAATCTATAAATACATGCATATAATCTCATAGGTAACATTCAGAATGTTGAACTATTGAAATATTACTGTCTCAACATGTGGGATTCAAGTACACCTATATTGAAAAACATGGAATCTCAGAGATAAACATGACTACATTATGCTTCCGTTGCTCGAGTAAAGAATTCGCTATAGATGGGAATAAAGTATCTAATTTCAACCACTGGGTTAGCATTAAAAATGTTTGAAAACCTTACAGACGACACACAAAACTTTGGAATATCAATGAATTTTGAAGTCTAACAAACCCATTATTGCCAAATCTAACCAAAATTGCAGAACCCATAAAATTTCCTAAACACTGATTCTATTTGATACCCTGAAATGCCAAAAAATACACTTAGTGCGTTATACTCGGTGGAGTATATGCCTACAAGCTTACTTACCTTGTTATGCTTTGTTTCAGCTACAATGCCGAATACAAAAGCTATCACACCAAAAACACCCACCACAATGCAAACCCACCGTACTGATTTCTTCATCCTTGGCTGCAATTCTGCTCTTTGAGTTATGCTTTACCACCGCCTGTAGAAAATGATTACTTATACAATGAAACATAATCATATATAAATATCTAAGGAATAAAGGTCGAATGACAAAACACCCTAGAATTGGACAAAAGGAAGCAAAGTATCAAGCAACCTTCAAAAGGAAACAACCTTTCAGTGCTTTCACACGGTTTGTTCAAGCCAGAAAACAAAGTAATTCTCTAGTGTTGACACCTCTTAATCCGTTAACAGAGGTTTTTTGTGATTTATTGTTATGTGCTGATATTTGAAATGTGAGAAAATAAACAGAGTAAATTCTTTAGTTTATTATTTTTATTTCTAATATTCTGAATGAAATTAAAGTATAATTGTTTACCAAAAAAATAATACAAAGCAACTATTAAATAAAGAAAACAATTAAGAATACATTATTTTTTTATTTATTTTTCTTTTTAATAGAAAATTTTAATATCCTACATAGTTAGATTCCTTTCAAGTAAGACTATGATTTAACTTTAGAAACTTAGAGAAGTTGGAAATGTGATTATGTTAGATAATTTGAATATTTAAAGGAAAGACTATATTTTATTTGAGTTGTTAATGCAAATATGAAGATGGAATCTAGCTTTTGTAGTTAAATTTAAGTGAAAATTGTTGGTACGAGGAGCAAGGATTATTTTTATGTAAGGATACTATTACAATTGTATAAGGGTTCATTCTTATGTGAATTTGTCTTTTGTGCAAAAAAAAAGTAAAATGGATAGAATAACAAACCAAGAAACTTGAGAAATAGTCAAGTGAAACAACTAAGTAGTCCACAAAAAGTTGGACATCTCTATTTTATAATAATCACCAAAATAGCAAGAAGAGAAATAGAAAGTACAAACTGAATGATGCTAGTTAGAGGTGTGTACTTGAACTAATAAACTAACTAGGACAAGAAAAAATGTGAGGACTACTTAGGAGTTTGCCAAAATGGTCAAGCCTTGTTTTGATCCTTCAACCACTATAAGCATGTAATGACTGCTGGAAATCAAGTTATAACTTGCAGCAATATGAACTTATAAAATTGGTTGCAAATATGAAATTATATATTCAAGATTACCATAGAAAGATAATGTGATTGACAATTACAACAATGAAAGAAAAATCTCCAATACCACAAGTCATCAAATACAAGTGACACAAGATATACATGGAGGAACCCTTGCAGGAAAAAACTCCACATCCAAAGAGATCCAATGTTTGTATTAATCTTCGAGGAAGTACATCAATACAACAATCCTTTTTGTAATCCGACAACACTTCATCGCTCTTACAACCTGCAAACAAACTCTTACAAACCACCATCTCAAGGCTCCAATACATAGAAGTTTGTGGGAGAGAATACCACAAATGGTATATGAAAATAACAAGCAAAACCACTCGGAAAAACCCACACCCTCCTTAGTGGACAACCCATAAACATGGAATAAAATATTGAATAATCACATGGCCTTCACATGGGTTCCTAACCCACAACCAATCAAAATTGGTCAAACCTGAGTACTCCATAACTTACTCACAACTTTGACAGTTGCATGCAAGAGCATGCACCAACATGCAAACCTGGGTGCCTAACCATGCAAGGACATGCACAACAAAGTGGTCCCCACTCATTAAGTTAGACGCCCAAGAGGAATATTCTCTCAGGATGCTCTGCAACTGCCACTGTAATGGGTCCACCTTTTTGAATGTAATTACTATTTGTCATAGGAAAATAAATAATAAATATTTTGCCCCTCATGCCCCCTAGAACACTTTACAAAGAATGTGGAGACAAATAAATCAACTTAGGATAACAATTATAATGCCACCTATCCTAACAATAACCAAGCTTGGTTATTACTATTTTTATTTTATCGTTTCATTACACATTAAGCACTAACTTAGCCAACTTAGAAAATTCTCTTTTCTATCTAATTTAGAATTCTTAGCTTCATAACCTTATCAACCATAGCTATGGAAACAATTCTATGTCACAATCTTATATACTTGCACAGTTAATTATGGCAAGCTCTCAATATCAAGTACATCCCTAGACCTAGAACTAGACCTCAATGGTTCATTTTTAATGGCCCTACTTATGTATCCCCTTCTAAGAATTAGAGGCTATATAGTTCATACACCAATAATAGAGAGTCTTCATCCTTGCATTAGGGATGATATCTCCAACCTCTCATTTAACTCAAAACCACTAATTGAACTTATATTTTTCATTTAATCTATATACAATGGTATGGTAGCAAATATATTCTAGCCATTTGTTACTTTAATTCCAACATTAGTATACAAACACATGCAAAACCACATGGAGACCAACTTATATGTACATCATATTAGGTACACAATGTTACTTACACATACATCACATATATACACAATGTGACTAATTCATGGATGTGTCACATATAGATAATGTGATTAGTTCACACACACATCACATATACACAATGTGACTAACTCATAGATGTGTCACATATACATAATGTGACTTTTTCACACATACATCACAAATGCATAATGTGACTAACTCAAGGATGCATAATATATACATAGTATGACTAGTTCACATATATACACAATGTGGTTAACTCATGGATACATCATGTGTACACAATGTGATTAATTTATATGGATGTATCATATATATACAATGTGACAAGTTCACACATGTACATCACATATATATAATGTGAGTAGTTCATGCATGTATTATATATACACAATATGACTAGCTCAAGCATATGTTACAAATATACATAGTGTGACTAACTAATGCATACAATGTATATGTACACAATGTAAATAACTCAACAACATCACATGTACATGTAGCAAGCAACTAGAAAATAAGGAGTGGTTGCAACCTTGTGGCAAGGATCTTTCTATTTTATCTAGTTTACTAACACATAAGCCCTTAAGTACATCCTAGTTGAATAGAGGAATGTCAATGCACTCCATACTACACTGATGAAGTAGGGAAAAACTATCCCCTTAATAAAATCTGAAATCAAATTGCAATCTCAATGGAGATATACACAAACCATCTGAAACAACAAAGATTGAATAAAAAAATTGCAAACTAGAATCAATGTATTATGTTTAAAACTTGCATGAAGGATTACATATAACTTCAACAAATCTGATTATGTCAGATTTTACAATCACTAGGATTGATGTACAAAAAATTAAAATAAATTAAAATCTGATTATATATGAAAATGAAGAAATACAATAGCGAACACTTTCCTCCTTTCAACTGCAACCTCCAATCTTCAACCTATAGCTTCCAATCTCTAATCTTCCAATGAATCAATATTTAAAAATGAATTTCATGATCCATTTTACTGTCACAACACCTTCAAACCTGCAAAAAAACACTTCCCATATCATCTCCAAGGAAATCCACACTTGGAACAACAACCTACACATTCTAGCCAAGAATGGCTACCAAAACATAACCCAGATTGCCTGTAATCTTCAAAACAAGCTCAAAGCTTCTCTGACAAAAAGCCATGAACAAGTTGGGAAGAAAACCTCCAAAAATAAACGCCAAAAATATTTAATAATATAGAAAATTCTTTCTCAAACCCACTCCCACCAAAATTGCCAAAATTGGAGTCCATTCCTAGATTTTAGGGTAGCTTTAAATGCATTTTCCAACCCATATTCCCTCCAAGAATCAAAAATCTGATTTTTTTACTTTCCATTGAAAAATCCATGACCACGTCCTCATAAAGAGTTTTTTCCACAAAGGAAAAATCAATTAATGATTTTTCATGCAAGTTTGTAACTCCCCACAAACCCAACACCCAAATTTGATCTTTCAGATTTTTCTAAAATTGTAACTACACTCCCACTACTCCACTTGCCAACATGGCTTAACAAAGATGGAATTTATTTTATTAAATTAAATTATTCCAAATTTATTCAAATTATCCTCACAGCATGAAACTAAAATGGAAATTACAAAATTTAATTTTTTTTGGTGATGGAAGATTGCCTTACACCCTAGATGCTCCCACATCATACGCTATGGGCCCCATCCCTTTTTATGGTTCACTAACAACTATGATAATGAGGCAAGCATCACATACTAGTTGTTGTCATCATTGGCAAGTACATAAGTGTAACAATACACAACATATGAGACTATTAATTCACGTGTACATATAGTGATTGACTCACACATAGATAGTGACTAGTTGGCAATAAGAAATGGATTTGACCCTATTGCATACATTTATATGTTGCCTATTTAACTAACACTTACTCTTTAGGTACATCCTAGCCAAAAAGAGGAATGTTGATGCATCCTATATTGCACCATGAGTCCTATTTTTTTTCTTGGTTCATTATTATTTAATTTTAGAAATTATATACCATTCCAATTTCAATTTAGGATTTAGGATTCCTTTAGTGACCATTCCCCTGGTATTTTCTACTTGGCATTAGCCCTTTATTTCATTAGATTACTAAATTTATTTATTGCATTCCCATTATTTTCACTTACTTGAGGCCACTAATTAAATTCAAGTGATTTCTCTAGGGTGCAGAGCAATGTATGGATATTTTCAAAACACACTAGCATCCCATAAAATATGATTTTTTCCTAACTACTTGCTATCACCTACTATAATACCCATTTGTTTGAAAATACCTTTTGCATCCAAGTCTAACCCTTCAACTTCTAGGGAACCCTTTAGAAAACCCATATTTTATTTCTTCCTCTCCCACAACAAGAAATATTTCTCTTTTATTTACTAGTTGCACACTCCTGTAGACACATAAAAATGACCTAGGCCAGCAAGCTCTATTTTTACCACTTTCGTCCTAGCATAATTATGGCATTTAATTATGTCCTTGGTCCACATTCGACTATTAATTAAATAATTCATAATTATTTAATTAATTCATGTCTCTTGCATTCTTCATGATTATTAAATAAATAAATTTTATTTTATTTATTTGATATGTCACTAATGGTCTATTATCTTCTTACAATTAAATAAATTTCTTAATTTATTTAATTCCTTATGTCTTCCTGATTATTAAATAAATGAATTTTATTTATTTAATATGTCACTAATTCTCATAATTAAATGAATTTATTTAATTATTGATCATATCCTCTAAATTAAATAATTATCTTTAATTATTTAATTGCCAAATTTAACATTTCCCTCATTTTAAATAAATGAAATTATTTAAAATGATATCACATTTTTGACTGTCAGTTCATTTTGGTAAATAATCTGAAAATTGATTATTTATTGTCACACAAAATCTATATTTTGAATTAATTTAATTCCAAATGGTAAACTTCTTCCAAAAATCAAGTAATTGAGCAAATTCTTGATTTTTCAAATCTGCTTTTTAGTTCAACCTTTATCCTCTTGATTTTTCGAATCTCATAGATCAAACAGTCTTTATCTTCTTGATTTTTGAAAATCTTTATCTTTTTGGCTAATTGTCACATTTATTCTCGACCGTCGATTTGATTTTATCAAATGACATCTTGGCCACTCATTTACTGATGTTGCCCTAACCCTAATTAGGGATTGTCACATGAAATCTCATCCACTAATTTTAGGCTTTGTCAGCTTTCAATCTTGTCTATCCGTCCAAAATTGCATTTTCTATAAAATGGCAATTTTGCTCACAATTTAGGGACCACTTCATTATTATAGACATTCATGCTTAGAATTTACTTTGCATTTAGCTTATTTGATTTGATTACTTGTCATAGGCATAGTCATTTGTCATTTTTCATAGGCATTTTGTCATCAAATCCTTCAAACCTTGCTTTGGACATTGTCTTTGTCATAGTCATTGCTCACACACTCAAATATGAGGGAAACAATTACATTTGCAACAAGTTAGAAGGGCTATGGAGGTGATTCATGGAGGCTTCAAAGGAGATTTGGTATAATCATTTTTATTTTATTTATTTGTCTTTCTTTGTGCTTCATAGTTGATGTTGGATTTTATGATTTATGCTCTAATCGGCTAACTCCATAAAATTGCATTGTTACAACTCCATTATTATTTCTTGTTGAGGCTACATGCTACTAGTGTTGGTAATGGTCATCATTGATGTCAACACTGATTGTTGGTTATCATTCATTTCAACACTTGGTGAGATTGTTACATATGTTTAAGAGATTGTTGGCAATGGTTGATGACAACACTTGGTGAATTGTTTGTGGTTGTCATTATTGTCAGCTCTTGAGAAGTAAGGAAGATTGTTGGCAATATTCTATTTGGGCTAACATTGAGGCATGGTGGTGTTGTTGAATTTTATGGTTGTAATGTCCCCTTTTTCAGCGTGATCTTGTTTCTTATTATCCTGTTTCATAAAATAGTGTGGAAGGTTCTCCTACTATTGGCACGCTAGATGAGGGTGTAATTAACGAGGAATGCATTGTTGATTCAAGTCACAACAAGTCTGATTTTGTATATCAGACCTTAGAAGATGTGAGCCAAACACAAGTTTTGTGTAATGGGTGGCTACAAAGAGCTAAAAAGGCAAACATGTTGGCTGCCAATGCAAAACAACGTTTGCAAGAAGTTAAGGAATGTTGTAGCCAACTCGATCGGGCAAAGAAACAAAGAGAGTCACATCGTCGATCTCCAATTCTTCCAAGGAAGGAATGTGTAGATGTAGAGCATGCAAGGGAGGAACATTTTGAGATAAGCCAAAATGAAGAATATGCAGCTATGTGGGATTCAAGAAATTCTTTTAGTATACACAACATGCATCTTGGGTCTTTTGAGTTACCTCTAGTTGAGAGCCCAATAAAAGCTCACACACTTAGTGGACCAGCCACTAGGGTCATTGCTACATAGGAGTCTTGAGGAGAGTTCCAATATTTCCTCGTCACGAGAAAGCGGTATAGGGATGATACTCTATCATCCTATGAACCTATTGGTATCTTTTGCATCTCCATAGGTTGGCCTTACAGTTTGGAGGGTGTTGTTATGTTTCATATCAACAACCTAAAAGGAGCAATCACACATCATTTAGCAACTATGAGGGATAGACCGCACACCTATAGGAAATCAACAGAGGGTGGAGATTGTTATGGTCTTGCATGCACTTCTAGTTATTCCTATCTTCTTAGAGAAGATGGATGTGAGTTTGGTTTGCATTGGGACCTGACTACTGACAGGTTTAGCACTACCATTTGGATGAGTCCCATGCATTGGCTTCACCACTTCTGGCATGGTGAAGTTGAGATCAGTGTTGAGCAGCGGAAGACAGTTGGTGATAGCAAGGACATTATATAGCACTATCCTTGGGATCCTGGTAGAGTGGTTGATTCCTTGCTATTGAGATTGCTTGCGGACAAGCAATTTTGGGGAGGGCGGACTATAATGTCCCCTTTTTCAGTGTGATCCTATTTGATGCTGGTTAGCCTATTACTCAGACTCTCATAGGCTAACAGTTCTTGGTTAGGGAGTCAGTGGTTGTTTTGGTGGGTAATTGACATTCCCACTCCTTCATTCTAGTAGCGGATTCAGTGCAGGCATCTGTAGAGCAATTTTTGTCAGCTTCTTACGGCACAGAAAAATACTGAGTTTGGAGAGAGTTATGATTATTTAAGTGGTTAAGTTAATTATTTAACTTAAATGGAATATTATAAAGTCAAATTGACTTTATAAAAAGATTAAAAAAATCACTTAAATAAATCTAAAAGTGACTTAAGGTTTATAAAGTGATAAATTAAATCACTTAAGTGACTCAAAAGGTGCGCCCACTTCAAAGATTTAATTTATAACTATTGAAAAGGTATTTAAATACATTTTAATGTATTTAAATGACCAAAAGTGCGTTGCTCTTCAAGAAGTGTGTGCATTTTTGCATAAAAGGGAGAAATTGCAAATCAAACTCATCTTTGATCATTAGACTTTGCATAATTTATTCTTCTCTGTGGATTTTTGTCTGAGGACAAGGGTTTCAGGAAAACCTTCATTGGAGAGCGTCAATTCTTCATTGAATCTATAATTGTGAGGCTGTGAGATACTAGTTGAATGATTACCTGTGAGAGCTTCATCCAAAAGTTCATTATTATTGTATTCCCATCTCCTATAAATATGGTAAATCTTCCTTTTGAAAAATATAATGGTCATGGTGATCCATTACTGATGTAAAACACTTCTCCATCATATGTTTGACTCATACATGTGATAAAAACATCCTAAAAAATAATTTCCTAGCACATCGAGAGATATTGCCTTAGGAAAATTTTACACCTTACCTACTAGTTCCTTGCACTCATTTTTGTTTTTTTTTTCCCATGCCTTCATATGTCACTTTCAATATAACATGGAGCCTAAAATCTCTCTTACACACTTTACACAATGTAAAAAATAAGTTAATGGAAGTTTTTAAGGATTTTCTTTTCATTTTTTTTCCTTTCTACATTCAATGGGGTTGTCATCCCCCTAATGACCTTCTTCCACCTATTTTTTGTGAGAACTTCTACCACATATCCAACAATATATAATTTTTAATTATCCATGTTCTCTTTCTAACTTAGTTCTTTGTGCTCTTTAAATTAATCAAATCCTCTTAGAATATCCTCAACTCAAATATGGTGAACCCTCTCCTACCCCTCCACCCTTATATTCCCTTTGTGACTCTTCCCCACCTTCCCCACCTTCCTATCCATCTAAACATGAACCTAGATCCTATATAACTCTTGCTAAAAAATTTGAGCATTTCTTATCCATTTTCTTAGAATCCAATCTTATAACCCTTACATCTATCCAATTCAAACATCCTCCTAAGAATTTTCCCTCATCCCTTATTTCATGTGTATACCATAAAATATTAGATCACCATACAAATTATTGTTGTGCTCTAAAATATAAAATGTGATATATTCTTGATGAGGGTGCTATCAAATTTTATTATGATACACCTCTCTCATATTCTTACAATGACACTAATTCATTGTTAATTGTGGAGGCAAGCACACTACTACTTTTAAGGCCTCTCCTATAAAATTAATATCTCTTATCTCTATCATAGCTTATACACTTATCCCTTCTTGTGATGAGAATTTGTTTTAGTCCATTACTTGCATTCTTCCTATAAATTATATATTTACTCATGCTACCACTCTACCTCTAAAAAAATCTCCTCATTATCTTAGTGAATTGGACTTGGCTAAATCATGCAATCACTTTAACTTCATCATTGATTGATTTTACTATCACTTAATTATGTTATTACTTAGGTGGCACATGCAAATTTATTTCTTTTATGGTTTCTATTTAGTGGAAACATAATTTAGGAGACAATCATCTTCTCTTCCTTGGGTAACAACACTCTCTTATTCATCTTTATTGTCCTCATCCATACCCTGGGGAGCATGGACAACTTATTCTAGAGGAATATTCTACATACATCATTCCTAAGAACCTTTTCCTTTCTCTATCCCCATTTTATCTACTTTAAAAATCAATTTCATACACTTCCTCAATGAAATTATTTTAAGGGGGCATACACCTACCATTTTCACATTTTGGCATGATTTCCTAGCATTGATAATTTGTGGTCCCAAGTATAGAGTATGCTTGAACATGGTCACCCTTATTTTGTATCACCTAGCAATAGAGCATGCTATTCCAAGTGATCCTACATTTTATCAAACATTTGAGCATGATAGTATAACTAATTTCTCTTACTAACTAATTCTCTGTTGGGAATAGGATGCCATTTAATTGTAATCCTAAACATTATTTCATGTATCTCCTAATTCCTTGGAAAGTGTTCCCCAACACTAGGATTAGAAAGAGATTAAATTTGAATGAAATGAACATGTTAATTGACATTTGTAATTAATTCTAAATGATAGGAACATGTTGATCCAAGGGGATACTCGACGTCAAAAATTGAAGTGTCCCATATGCTCCAATAATCATCGCTAGATCGAAGTGCTCAAAATTATGAGTCCAACACAACTTGAATAGGCTCAAAAGGATTTTGTATGCCCAAGATACAACCAGTCAAAGTTTGGGTCAAATAGGGGCCTGAGGCCATCCAAAAAGGAAAAAAATTTCAATCTCAAAATTCAATGAAAACAATGCCAAAACAAAGAGCTTGTCAACACAAACCCAACACCACTTGTTTCACTGAAATCTGAGCTCGTAAACACAAGTTACGCCAAGTCAAAGGTTGCAGGTTGACTGAATTGACTGAGGAGTACGGATGTTGATTTCAACATGCTAACAAGGTAGATCATACTGTACAAACCAATCAGGGCTTAACATGTGGCATCTTAGTCAACAGATCATACAGTGAGTTGGTAGTATGAAGGATGAACTAGCCCAATTGGGACACAACACTTCTTTTCTTCGGTGAATAGTTATATGCCACGTGGCACCCCATCCTCTCCCCTTCCTTCGGTGTGGTCAGAACAATCTTCCAAAATTGTATGTGGGGGGATTTGAACCCCCACCTCTCGGGTGCTACACAAAGTCTTCACCGTTGCATTGCACGATTCACGCTTAACTATTTATGGTGCTTGGTTCCTTTTGTTGTTTATCGAGACTATATTTAGTTTACAATGGATGGTAGGGGGATTGACCACCCAACCTCCCCGCCCCACAAAATGCTTAGCACTGCTACACCAACGAATGGTGTTTAGCATATTTAGGACCCCAGGGAGTTTTGATCAAGATTTCAAAACTGATTTCCCTTAATTTAAAAGATTTGACCCTCTAAATCTTAATAAGATAATCCCTAAATAATTAAAAATCCCAAATAATGTCAAATAAAGGGCTTAGATAGAACAAAAAAGATATTATAAAGATTATATAAGGGATTTCATATGTTTTTAAAAGGGGGATTAGTAAAGATTTGAGGGATTTTATTGTAAAAAAGGAGATAAGGCAATATTTTGTAATCATTTGGTTATAAACCAAATTGGGAAAACTTTTTGTATAAAAAGCGTGGATTGGGCTTGTGAGGGGTAATGGGAATTGGGTGAATTCTTGGGAACTTAGGGAAATTTTGTAAAATTTCCATGCAGACAATAGGGAGATTATGCCAAAGTGTTTGTACTTGAAGGAGAGAATATACTACCAATTTCCTCGTTGATCAAAAAGGCTTTGTAAGATTACTTGGAGCTGAATTGAAGGATCAGTCACTCCATTGGAGAGGGACCTAGAGACGTAGCCAGTTGATGAACTCTGTTATCAATCAGTTGTCTTGTCTTCTCTTTTTCATTCTCAAATTTTGTTATTCCTTTAGTCATCTTTTCAAGCATTTGATATTAAACATTTCAATTATGTCAATTTCATTCAAAAAATTTAATTAATCGTTGTAATAATTAAGCGTTCATAGCAATTGTCATAGATCCTAATGCAAATTAGTTTGGTATTAAAGCTTTATTGGACTAGTATTGTAGAAGTGGATGCTAACACATTATAGGAAACAATGAGGTGAAGGTGAGCTAGAAGAATACAATCTTGAGATTGGAAAACAAATGACTTTTCCAACAATGGAAGAAAATGAAGTTGGGAAAAGTACTGAGCCTAAGCTTGATGATAAGTCTTTTCAGTGAGCCTTTCTTGACATGAAGGCTATGGTGGAAGAGCTTTATGCAAAAAAGAAGAAGTACGAAAAGGGAGATTCTTTGAAGTGAGAAAAGAAGGAAGATCAAAAGGACAAAGAAGGAAAAGCTCTAGAAGCTCCATCTCCTCCATCTTCCCCATCTTCTCCATCTTCCCATTCTTCTTCTTCTTCTACTACTATTGTTAATCCTTTCAAGAGTAAGTCTAAGCCTATTATTAAACTAGATGTAAAATTTGAATTGCCTAAGTATTGTGGGGAGTTGAATGCTGAAAAGTTAGATGATTAGATCCAACAGGTAGAAGTGTACTGTAGGATTCAAGGCCTGTTAGAAGATGCTTCTATGATCTAGTTAGCCACTCTCTGGTTGCGAGGTACAACTCTCACTTGGTGGGAGAGTAGGAATCGAGAGGAAATTGATCGCCATGGTAAGGTTAATATGACTTGGATGGAATTTTTTGCTGCCATTAAAAATAAATTTTATCATTTAGGTTATATGCAACAATTAACAATGAATTGGAAAACCTTTAGGCAAGGTAAGGGTCAGTCTGTCTAAGATTACACCCATGAGTTTAGAAAATGAGCTATTGCTTTAAATGTTCCATTGTATACTCGGGATACATTACTTAAGTACATAGGTGGTTTGCATTCTTACCTAAGACATACTATTCTAATGTTGAGTCCCAGTAATCTAGATGAAGTGTCAATCCAAGCCACTCATTTAGAGTCAAGGGGTAAGAACACTTTCAGTGATAATTTCTCAAAGAAACCATCTAAGTCTAAGGGGAAGTTTAAGGGTAAAGAAAAAGACAAAGATAAAGGAAAAGGAAAAGGGAAGAAGACAACTACAGTTAAGGAGGGTGATAAGCCCACATGCTCCAATTGCAAGAAAGAGGGGCATGATGATTCAAAGTGATGGAAGTTGCATCCAGAATTAAGGCCAAAAGGATACAGAGGCAATAAAGGTAAGCAAAAGACTGTTGCAGTGATTCAACAAGATCTTGGATCTGACTCTGGAGATGAAACACAGGTTGTTGTTGTTGGGGTCCAAGTTAAAGGGAAAGGTATAACTCTCTCTTCTGATGCAAATGTTTCTAATGCAAATGTAAGTACAAGTATCTACTCCTCCTAAAGTTGATAAACAAAAAAATGAACTATTTCATATTCAAGTTGTAACTAAGCACACTAAGATTGACACACTATTTGATATGGGTTCTCAAGTCAACTTAATATCTAAAGAGGTGGTAAAGAAACTTAATTTAACTACAACACCTCATCCAAAGCCATATCCACTTCGATGGGTTTGCAATGATGCTAAACTGCAGGTAACAAAACAATGTAAATTGAAACTTGCTATCACTACAAACTTTGTTGATGAGGTAGAGGTAGATGTTGTTCCTTTGGATATTTGTGGGCTTGTGTTAGGGAGTCCTTATCTGGATGACAAAAAATAAATCTTTTATAGGGGGGAGAATAAGTATCATCTCTTTAAGGATGGGATAGAATACATTGTATGTGCACACAAAGTTAAGACTAATCTTGCACTAGTCAATGTTAGTCAAATGAAAAGGTTGGTCAATTCTAGTAAGAACTTTGTATTAATGCTTGTAAAACCCAAAGAGGATGAAAAAGCTAAAGCATTTAAGGGGTGTGATCCAGAACGTAAAACTAAGATGGACAAAATAGTTTATGCTTGTGATGATTTATTTAAGGAGCCAAAGGGGTTGCCACCTAAGAGAGAGATACAACATGAAATCCAGTTGCAGCAAGATGTGTCTCTTCCAAACATCGACATGTACCGTTTATCAATTTTGCAGAATGATGAAATCAAAAAGCAAGTTCAGGAGTTGGTTGAAAAAGGAGTCATCTGTCCTAGTACATCTCGTGGTTCTCCAATTGTGTTGGTTCCAAAGAAGGATGGGTCTTGGAGAATGTGCATTGACTATCGAACCTTGAACAAGATAACAATAAAGAACAGGTATCCTCTTCCTCGAATAGATGATTTACTTGATCAATTAAAACATGCAGTTTATTTCACTAAGTTAGACTTGCGTAGTGGATATCATTAGATAAGAATTACAAAAGGTGACATTTGGAAAACTACATTTAAGACAAAACAAGGACTGTTCGAGTGGTTGGTCATTCCCTTCGGGCTATGCAATGCACCGGCTACATTTATGAGAGTCATGAATGATGTCTTTCATCCTTTTATTGATGATTTTGTCATAGTCTATTTAGATGATATTAATGTATTTAGTCGAACTTGGGAAGATCATGTAAGTCATGTAAAGAAATTTTTTGATGTATTGAGAAAAGAAAAACTCTTTGTAAAGATGTCTAAATGTGAATTCACTAAGACATCCTTAGTGTACTTAGGCTATGTCGTAGGTGGTGGTCAATTGAAACTAGACCTTGCAAAGGTTGAAGCTATTGTAAAATGGCCTAAGCCAAGTATAGTCACTAAAGTCAGAAGTTTCTTAGGTGCAGTTCAGTACTGGTGAAAGTTCATTGCAAACTTCTCCTACATTGCATCACCATTGCATGCATTGATCAATATGAAGACAACTTTTCAGTGGGGAGGTCCATAGCAGAAGGCCTTCAACACTTTGAAGGAAAAGTTGAGCACAACACTAGTTTTGGATTTACCAAATTTACACCAACTGTTCAAGATCAAGACATATGCGAGTGGATTTTCCATGGGAGCAATACTAATACAAGGAGGTAAACCAATCTGCTATCACTCTGAAACCTTTTTAGGTGCAGTAATTAATTATCCTACTTATGATAAGGAACTTTATGCATTAGTTCAAAGTGTTAAAAAATGAAAACACTACTTAATGGGGAAAGAAACTATAATCCACACTGATCACCAGTCACTTTAGTACTTGCACTCATAGTCTAAACTACAACAAAGTAGGTACTTTAGGTGGATGTGTTTTCTTCAACAGTTCCATTTGATAATTAAGTACAAGAAAGGTATCGATAACAAAGTAGTAGATTTTCTTTCTAGGCCTCCTGTTATGAATGCTTTGATTATCCTTAAAGGTAGTTCCATGGTACATGAAAGTTTTCAGGAACAATATGCTAATGATGAAGACTTTAAGGAAATCTATTTAGCTCTAATCAAAGGAAAACATGTAGAAGACCATGATTACTATGTGAAGGATAACTTATTGTATCATTTAGGAAAGTTATGTATTCCAAAAGGTGAACATGCATAGGTAATCAGAGAAGCACCATGTCATTGATTGCAGGACACTTTGGGGTAAGCAAAATAATGACTCAATTGCAAAAATATTGTTATTCGCCTCACATGTAGGAAAATGTATCTAAATATATTAAAGGATGTGTAATGTGTGTAACAAGGAAACCTAGCAATAGGAAATTGGGGTTGTACACACCACTTCTTGTACCTTCCCATCCATGGGAAAGTGTTTCAATGGATTTACTCAGGGGGTTACCATGTCTAGGAAGGGACATGATTACTTATTTTTAGTAGTTGATTGGTTCAACAAAATTTGTATCTTAATGCCTTGTAAAAATAGGTCATTGTTGAACTGATAGCTCATATGTACTTTCAATTTGTATGGGTTCACTTTGAGTTACCTACTTCTATTGTATCGGATCAAGATTCTCCATTCTTGGGGGAATTGTGGTCAGCATTATGGGAACTCATGGACACTAGACTGAAGAAGAGTACAACCTTCCATCCACAGACCGACAGATAGAAAAAGGTAGTGAACAAGACAGTGGTGCATCTTCTTCGAGGCTATTATATTAAAAATCCCAAGCTGTGGGATGAAAATCTACACTATGTGCAACATGCATACAACCATGTAGCACACTCTTCTACAAAGAGATCTCCGTTCAAGACTTGTTATGGGTATCTGCCAAAAAAATTGATGGACTTTGCTTTTAGGAAGGACGATGTTGAAGATGGACATCATGATGAAGAAAAGGCTTTGAATTTCATCTAGAAAGTCCAAGCAATTCATTAGGTAGTGGAAGCACAGTTGGAGAAGAGCCAAGCCAAATACAAGGCTCGACATGATAAGCATTGCATCGATCATCATTTCCAGGTTGGAGATAGAGTTTGGTTACATATCAGCAAGGAAAGAATGCAAGGCAAAGGAAAGAAGCTCAAGTTGATTCGATATGGTCCCTTTGAGATCTTGGAAAAGATTGGAACAAATTCCTTCCGCCTTAATCTTCCTCCATATATGCACATCTATTCGGTTGTCAATGTTGAGAATCTAAAGTTGTACAAGCCTCCAATGATACTAGATGAAGACACAAACATTCAGGTTCCATCAGTTGATGATTTTTCATTGGAGTACATGTCAGAGTTGCTAGAGGATGTCATCTTAGACAAGAAAATTAGGACTTCATGAAGAGGCGTAGTTGATTACCTTAGAGTGGGACTGAAGGGGATGAATCTAAGCAAGGAAAAATGGATGGAGATTGGTAAAGTGAGGAAACTCTACTCTCACTTTCTTTTCGAGTAATCAAGCTTTCAGAGGTCCAAAAGCTATCCAGTGGGGAGGACTGATCCAAGAGGATACTCGACATAAAAAAATTGAAGTGTCCCATATGCTCCAGTAATGATCACCAGATTGAAGTGATTGAAATTTTGAGTCCAATGCAACTTGAATGAGCTCAAAAGGAGTTTGTATGCCCAAGATACAGCCAGTCAAAGTTTAGGTCAAATAGGGGCTTGAGGCCATCCAAAAAAGGAAAAAAATCATTGTCTCAAATTCAACAAAAATGGCGCCAAAACGAAGAGCTCGTCAACATGAACCCAACATCGCTTATTTTGCTGAAATTCGAGCTCGTACGCACAAGTTACGCCAAGTCAAAGGTTGCAAGTTGATTGAGTTGACTGAGGAGTACGGGTGTTGACATCAGCATGATGACAGGGTAGATCATACTGTATGAACCAATTAGGGCTCAACACGTGGCATCTTAGTCAGTAGATCGTACAATGAGTTGGTAGTACGAAGGATGAATTGACACAATTGGGACGCGACACGTGTCTTTTCTTCGGCGAATAGTTATTTTCCACATGGCATCCCATCCTCTCCCCTTCCTCTGGTGTGGTCGGAACAATCTTCCAAAATTGTAAGTGGGGGGATTCGACCCCCAGCCTCTCGGGTGCTAAACAAAGTCTTCACCGTTGCACTGCGCAATTTGCGCTTAACTATTTATGGTGCTTAGTTCCTTTTGTTGTTTATTGAGACTATTCAGTTTAAAATGGATGGCAAGGGGGTCGACCACCTGACCTCCCTGCCCCACAAATCGCTTAGCACCGCTACACCAACAAATGGTGTTTAGCATATTTAGGACCCTAGGGAGTTTTGATAAAGATTTTAAAACTGATTTCCCTTAATTTAAAAGATTTGACCCTCTAAATCTTAATAAGATAATCCCTAAATAATTAAAAAGCTTGAATAATGTCAAATAAAGGGCTTAGATAAAACAATTTTTTTTTTTATAAAGATTATATAAGGGATTTCATATGTTTTTAAAAGGGAGATTAGTAAAGATTTGAGGGATTTTATTGTAAAAAATGGAGATAAGGCAATATTTTGTAATCATTTGGTTATAAACCAAATTGGGAAAACTTTTTGTATAAAAAGGGTGGATTAGGCTTGTGAGGGGTAATGGGAATTGGGTGAATTCTTGGGAACTAAGGGAAAATTTGTAAAATCTCTGTGCAGACAATAGGGAGATTAGGCCAAAGTGTTTGTACTTGATGGAGAGAAGATACTATCAATTTCCTTGTTGATCGAGAAGGCTTTGTAAGATTTCTTAGAGCTGAATTGAAGGATCGGTCACTCTGTTGGAGAGGGACCCAGAGACGTAGCCAACTGGCGAACTCCGTTATCAATCGGTTGTCTTGTCTTCTCTTTCTCATTCTCAAATTTTGTTATTCCTTTATTAATCTTTTCAAGCATTTGATATTAAACATTTCAATTATGTTAATTTCATTCAAAAAATTTAATTAATCATTGTAATAGTTAAGCATTCATAGCAATTATCATAGATCCTAATGCAGATCACATGTGGGGACGCCCATGAAGAGCTCCTACAAAATAGGAGCACATGGGGCACCCACATGGAAGGTGGAACCCACCTTGAGTTAAGTTAATTGTTTGGAGTAAAATATAACACTTCAGTAATGCATGTAAAGATCCTAGAAGTTAGGGAATGATGTTTACATGCATGGAGTTTGTATTAGTTTAGTTTAGTTTAGTTTAGTTTAGCTATGGATCATTTATCTTTAGTTGTATGTAGTTAGTTTCAATTGAATGCTAGTTGACTTGGAATGCATGACTAATGACTTGCGTTGCATGACAAATAACAGGTGATACATTCAGTTAAGTGGGGATGATCAGTCATGCATCTTGTTTGCATGAATTGATGGAGAGACATGTTTCAATTAACAGAGATTGACTTGGACCCACCTTGGGCACCCAAGTTGGCATCTTAGAGTTAGCACTTGTGCATGATAAGATATTTTATAAGGCTGAGTTAAGTGGGCCCATTCTTGGGTGCCAACTTTTAGGATAAGCTTACAAGATATCTTTGGAATCAACGTTGAGTTATGACTTTAGTTTGGGATGCCCAAATTGATGAAGGACTTGGTTTGACATTGTTTTTCACGAGAGAACTCTACTTGCAAAGAATAGGCGTAGGTTTTGTGAGATCTAAGCTTTGTGCTTTGTAATTGTAAACTATTTGGAGTTTACAAGGCTCATTAGTCTATATATTGCAGCAAGTTGAAGAGAGTTTTATTAAGTTTGATTGTAGGTTGTGAAGAAGAATTGTTGAAGACAAAAGAAGCATCTCAAGCAAGGATTGGAATTATTGTAATCTTGTTCTGAGATTAAATAATACATTGATTCTTGGTGGAGTTTTTTTCTGAAAGGGTTTCTCCATGGTATATGTTGTGCAACTTTTATCTTCTGGTCTTATTCTTCTACAATCTTCTGTCTACTTCTACAAATGGTAAAATGAATCTAAACATATAATCATCCACAAAGAAATTGTAACAAAGAACACTTATTTAGATCTATAGTATAATTGTTTTACAAGTTTTAAAGCTACATAATTACTTCCATTTTCAACATTCTCATGACTCCTAGTGATAAATCAAGCTAGTCCTCAAATCATGTATTTTCTTCTCATAATTCCAAGAAATAGATCAAGTTATTTCTTGAATCATAATTAGCAATAGAGTATTCTAGACCTTGATTCATGTTCTAATTAATAATTTTCCTCTCTCCATTTTCTCTTCATGACTTCTGGTGATAGAGAAAGCTAGCATTTGAATCATGTATTCTCTTTTTTGTTGACTTTTTCTTGTTCTCTTTATATACATTATTTTATTCACTATCTAAAGTAATTAATGAACTCATTATATTCATATCTTCATATAATAATTCCATTGTTTTTTGTTTATTTTTTCATTACATTTTGGGGGTGATCTAAACTATTGAGATAAATTTCACGTTGTTGCTTCAATTTTTGTCATCACCTATAAAAATCTCCACCCCTATTCTAAATTTTGCTAAGTCTAAGTCCTGGAGGTTTGCAGTCGGGTTTTGCTAACCTTGGTGAGCACTGCTTAGGTTATCTTATCTCTTTCTTATACTAATTTCCTTTCAAAATTGTTCATTATCACATGTGGGTGATAAGTTGATAAGTTTTTATAACTTTCCAAAGTACTGAAGGGTGTTGTAAAGTCTTGAGCCTTAGAGTTCTAAATGTTGGCAGTTTGTACTTAATGTTTTATAACTCTTTCAAAAGTCCACTAGCGAGGGGAAAATGAAGAATTTTACAATGCTAGCGGGATTTATAAGAAGTTTAGAAACCATTGCGGTTCCCGCTAGGGTTTTGTGAACCCTTATTCTATCGAATTAAAGAGTACAGTTCTCAAATGGGAAAAGGAAGTGAAAGTGCAGGTTTTTTCTAACTTTAGTGATTTCCAGGGAAGTTTTTAGAACTATCAAAATGAACGCTAATAATGCAAAATTAACATGGTAAAAATATAAGGTGCTCATATACATCTAAAAAAACATGAGTAAATATCATTATTAGATGCAGATTGAAGCATATAAACACTCAAAATGAAAAGAACACCCAAGTAACAAAAAGCTTATATTGTATTATCATATAATCAGTGTTTACAAAATTTGATAATGTGTATTACAAAATTGGAGTTTCTAGAACAAGCATTGTCATGTACATAAGACAAACATCAGCACACAGATTCCCTCCACCACCTCCTAGAGATGCTCGATTTGGGCTGTGACAACAGGTTCTTGTGAGATTGCAGGAATTGAGTGAACAACCCCGAGTTGTTTCACACTAGCCCCGCGCAAAGGAGAGTGACTAGTTCTTTGGTAGCTTCATGTTGGGTTGCAGTTGCAATACAAATGGCATCTCCCATGAGTCCAGTCCTAGGAAAGTTTCTAAGCCCTCCAATGGTAACGTTCACTCTGGGAAAGTATTCTAGCCAAACCAGGTGCTTTGCTATCCTCATTTCCCAATCGTGTCACCTAGAAGTACGAACCACATTGTAAATGAAACGCTCTAACAGTTTGTGGTTATGCATATGAACCTGGTTCAAGAATCTCTCCCTCAAGATATCGTGCAGTACTTCTTCCTCCACTTCGCTCTAAATGGTGAAGACCTCGCTCAGCTGATCTGACAACAACCTAAAAAAGGGGCTACACTTGACTTCTTCAATTGCAATGAAGTCGTTCATCAAAAACCATTGATCTGCACACTTTCCATTTTCAAGTGATCATTTGAGTTGGTTAAAAATGACTATTTTTAGTGAATTTATAGAAATAAAGAGAGGCATATCTGAGTTGTATCTCAACGGGACTTGGAAACTGAAAGGACTGTGAGGTGGTGTGAGATTAATGTTTATATGACAAGGATTTATTTAAATTTCCAAGTTGTATATACGTCTTGATAGACTGCATGTGTGACCATGGATTGGTTATTTAATGCAGCACCTGTGAACTGCACTAATTGTGAATTCAATTGCCACGAGGACAGATTTTGATCAAGAAATGTTTGGGTGAATGCCGAAGAATGTATTAATGAAAGATATAGTCATAATTACCCCTAACCATTAATGCAATTGGTTTCTAGGGTGTGTGATTAGCTGGAAAGAAACTGTCGCTATACTCGACACTAGCAAAAAAACAACAATAAATGACTAAAAAAACTACTAAAAGTTGCATACATGTGACTAAGCTTGGTCACGTGACCATTAGTAGTTTATTTTCAATCATTTATAATAAGGCCAAATTCATAACTAAACCATTTTTAGTCATTTATTGGTTGTTTTGATTGATTAATTTGGTAGTATATTTAGTCATTGATTGTTTCTAACTTGTCATTTATGTAGTCATGGTAGTCATTTATTTAGTCATGGTAGTCATTTATTTAGTCATTGTAATCATTTATTGCCATCACTTTTTCATGGTAGTCATTTATTTAGTCATGTTTTAGTCATTTATTTAGTCATGGTTTAGTCATTTATGAATTAATGCTTTCAGGTCTCTGTTCCTACATTTAAAAGGAAGTTGGATGGTCAGTTTTTCTTTTTGTATGGTAGAGTAAGGCACTAGTTTTGCATTTTCTCCTTGCTCTATATCTATTCATAAAAGAAATGCTTTTGTAGCTTCCAATTTTGTTTCACATGAAAACAACATGGTTACATTAGGGAAACTAATGAAACTAAGATGAAAATGGTTAAATCTGCAATGGCATTGAGATTTTAATCTCTTGTGGAATTTTAATCTTACTTCCAACCATTGAGATTTTGAAAGAGAAATATGATGAATGGTCGATTTATTGAAGTGGTCATAAATCAAACTTTCCCTTGTAACAAAAGCACTTGAGGGTTTTAAGCGTTGTTGCTTCACACTGCAATTATTTGTACAAAAATTAACTCATTTAATTTTTTGCTTACACATCAGATACAAGGAAATATAAAACTCAAAAATCTATAAAATCATCATCCCTAAAACACAACCAATAATATTTGTGAAATTGATTTTATAAACAAATTTACATGAAGAATACAAGTCTACATAAAAATAATTTTGTAGCAAAATAATATCGTTCATATCTATAGATGTAAATTTAGATTTAGAAGAAGAAGAAAAAAATTAATTAAATTGTGATTGTTTTTAGATCTAAACAAAAAAACTTACCCTTTGCAACCTTTAAAACGGGCATAGGGTCATGCATAAGTCCGTGTAAAACTATTGCTTCCTATAAACTTAAATCTATGTTTCAAAATATTTAAGTTTCAAAAATAATAATAATAATAAGTAGGTTTATTTGGTGACTGTAGAGGACAACTTTATGTAAAAATAAAAAAATAAACTACAAGAAATATATTCTTATATCTATACGAATTCAATGCATTGGTAGCCTCCTCCCGGCGACAAAATCTCCTTCCTGTTGCATACAATGAAACTATTATAAGTAAACAACAAAGAAAAAAGAAAAAAACCCCATTCTTCTTGTGCAGCCAGAGCAAATCATGGAAATTGTAGCCATAAATCTCTCTCTCCCCTGTGTTGCCTACAAGATAAAATCATGGAAATTGCAGTCATAAATCTCTCTCTCCCTTGTGCTTCCTGTCTCCTCTCATCTTGCAAAAATGAGAAAAATGATTAGGGAAAACGCTCATATATTTGTTCAATTAGAGGGAAATGAAAGGAAAATTTAGGATAGCATAGATTAAAAATAGGGTTTCTATTGAGTTCACCCAGCAAAATAATATGCATCCAAAAAAGGATTAGGGCATAAATAATATATTTTAAGTACTTGCGGCCAAAATGAATGAAAAAAATTAGGCGCCCATTTTGAATGAATGTGAAATCTACTTTCAATGTGGTTAAACGAATTTCATCATTATTCGCCATTTTTTAGCTATTCGAATCTCATTTTCTACCATTTTTTGACTATTTTCCACCATTTTTTCGTGGCTTTTTACTGCAATGTGAAAATATGGTTTCAACTAGGGTTTAAGAGTATGTTTATTAAAATGAAAATTATGGCAAAGATCCTAATAATGAGCACATTTAGGTTTTAACATTATGACATCCTATATCCTACTTATTAATTTGTTTTTATAATGTTTTAATTTAAATTCTATGGTACATAAATTTATCTTTTATAAACTTATTCAAAATTGATTATATATTATTTTAATTAAAAAATAATTATAAATATATAATTATATTATTAATTATTATATATATAATATTTTTATAATTATTAATTAATAACTATTATATTCTTATTTAATACAAAATATAATTAATATATTTTATATTTTATATAATACAGATTAAATTATATAATTATATTTATAAATATATATAATAGTAAATATAATAGTAATAATGGATCATGGTTTTACTATCAGCGATGATGGAGAAGCCTACTGGTATAGGGGGTGCAAAGAGTGATGGAGCCCCATATAGCAGGGGTGCAAAATAATCTATAATAAAAAATAAAAAATAAAAAAAAATCTATAAAATAATCTATATTAAATAATAGAATACAAAATATTAAATATAAGTATGAAATTATTATAATTAATAATTAATATATTTCTATATAGATCAAATTAAATTAATTTATATGTATCAAGAATTACAAAGCGAGGAGCCATGACTCTTCTTTGTCATCGAATTATTTTTCATCAAAAAAATTTCACTCTCTGTGAACTTTGAAATATTTCCCACTCCTGCCAATGAAATATTTTTTTTAATTACCCAATTTAATATCATATTGTCTATTTTTTGTGTGACTAATTATTTAGTTATTTTTATTTGTGTGACTAATTATTTAGTTATGTTTTTTACCCGATGATCAAATTAGTCACTTATGATGATTAAATTAATCATTTATTTAGTCATTTATAGTTGTGATACAAAAAATGACTAGAATTTACTCATTTTTAGTCATGTAGTCATTTATTTGCCAAATTCTACTAGTGTGGTAACCGTTTTGATAACCACCAAGATTAGGGAAATTGCTTTCCTATATGTGAGATGGTAACAATTCTAAAAGAGTATGGATTTTCTCATGTCCACTGTGTTGAAACAGAGGAAGAGGACAATTTCTATCTTCTTTGTTCAGAAATGATTTCTTTTGCGATAACTCATAATCTGTGAGTTGTGAGTCTTGAATATGATGTTGATCGTACTAATTTGTGTGTCATGTACATAATTTGAGTACGTTTTCTATGTGAGGCGTCCTTTGCTACATTATATTCATTTATTGCAACTGTGATAGATTTCCATTTCCTATCTTAATGATCATTAATTGTTTTAGTCTTTGTGCTAAATGGTTCGTGTCTCCTTTTAACCCACTTGAATTAACTTTATTTTTATGAGTTAGTGGTTGTCGCCTTTCCTACTTTCTAGTTAAAAGCATACCCATAATTAATTGAATCATACAAGGGATTTGTACCTCTAAAATTCAAAAGAAAGTCACAAATGTAATTGTGACATTTATGGAGTTAGCGATTTGGTCCCAGTGCACTGTGGGTAATAGAGTCAATATTTAAGTTATAATTAAAAGGCCAATCCATTCACTAACACATGCCTAGGTATTTTTCATGTTGAACCATTTTTTCCTTTTTCCTATGTGCTTTCTTTCATTATGCATGTGTTGATGTGTGGTTTCTTTCTTTCTAGCATATTTGTGATACATTTTTTATTTTTTCTATCTTAGTGTTAAAGATTTTCTTTGTTGACATATCTATGTTACATATCTTAAACGGGGGCCTAGATTTCTTAGTTGAAGATTACCGTGTATCTTTTTTATGATTTTATTTACTTTTATCCTTTTATTTATGTACTTTAGTGGACTATCACTTAGTTTCATCAGTTGGGGGTAAATGTAACATTGGAAATTGTATACTCTTACAATTTTGTGTATTTTGGGATTGCTTTAGTGACCATTCCCTTAACATGTTTTAGGGATCATTTTATCCTTAGCCTTAGCCTTGTATCTTTGTAGACTCTTAAAATCATCCATGTCCTAACCATACTTGACCTTGTCCCCTTCTATCATTAATTAAATAAGAAAAATTATTTAATCAACCTTACTAACCACCCTCCTAGTATTAATTAAATAAATTTAATTAATTTATCAATTATCCCCCTTCCCTCTATAGTACACCCTTAAATAATTCAATTTTATTTAATAAATTTCACACTTCACATTCCTATCCTCCAAAAATTAAATAAATACAACTATTATTCTAATTCTCCATAAAGTTCCCCTCAATTAGTTATTTAACTAATTAATCCACTTACACATTCCAAAGCATGCTTAAGCCATGGTCTATTTTAGATTTGACATTATCCATGTAGTGGGAGTTTCTAGATGTGTGTGTTCTTCATTGACATTTTTGACACATGGAGCTTGTGATTATAGTTTATGGGTTGGATATGTTGTTGGCATAAGTTATTCTAATATTTTGGATACCTTTGAGGTATGGATAATTGGATGGATTAGCATTTGTTGTGGGTTCTATTTCCAATCTCGTGGGTTTATCGATTAGATGAGGGTTACCTGTTTTGGTTGTTGTTCTAGCTGATGGTTTATCTTGTTCTCTGGAAGATTCTTCATTTTCATAGTTATGTTTTGGTTACGAGCTTGGAGTTGGTTGAGCTTTTGTTTAGCTTGTGAGCACAGTGGAGTTGTGGTAGTAGCCTGCAACCTTTGTTATCACTTGGATTTGTTGCTTGTGTTCTTTGGATTAGTGCATTTACACCTTGGATTGTTCCTTTTCTTCCATAGGTGGCATGTTGGGGGATGATAGGAGTTCTTTCTTGTTATGGTGGACATCTTGGATGTTGCTGCAGGTATCTTGTTAGTACACGAGAGCATGTTGGAGATTCATGTGGTTTCATGGATGGCTATGATGATGTTGTTTCTTTGTTTGGATCCTAGCAGTTAAAATTATGTTTCACATTTGGCTCTTGAAAGGTCTTTGACAAGTGGGAGAATGTTGGGGTTAAGGTGTCTCAAGCTTTGCAAGTCCTAACATTAATGTTGTTAATTATTTATTTATTTAGCCTATGTGTTTATTTTATGTCACTCTTTTGATGTCACTTTGTGGGACCTACTTCGGTGAGGTGGTAAATTACATGGCAAGTGACTATGATGACATGCATCCTATTTTGGCGGAAATAGGCATCTCACTTTGTGGACCCCATTGTAAGCTATTTTAGTGGAATTTGTCATAAGTTGTAAGAGTTAAACTATGACAGTTGTTATGATGGATTGTGACAGAACTATGACAACATGTATGACAGTGTAAGAGTCGTGAATAGTAAAATTGTGGCAGGTGTTAGTATTGCATGTGGTAGGTGCTATGCATGTTGAGAGGACTAAAATTTGGCATAGAAATTTGTGACAGATGCCTTGCATGTTGAGATTGGCTATAGTTTACATAAGTAGGTGAAGATAGGTGCCTTGCATGTTATCCTTTCTATTTGCATGCATGCAATGAAGAAGATGTTGACACATGGTAGTTTTGAGTGTCCATCTTTGAGCTCTATAAATATGGAAATTTTCTAGAGGAGTTGTATGAGGAGAGTTTTCATTGCAAGATTATGTTGTTGGATTTCCTCTAGAAGAGTAAGATTTAATCTCCATTTTAAGGTTGTGAGCTTGTAGTGTATTGTAACTGTGTTGTTGTAGATTAATACATTGGTTCGATGCTTTGGAGTGTGGAGTTTTTCCCATGAAATGGTTTTTCCCATATATATATAATGTTTTCTTCTCTTATGTCCACCTTTCTTCTATTCTTCTTCTTTCTCATTTTTGAAATGTTAATTTATGTGTCATTATGTTGCTAAAATTTTCTCAAATTTTTGTAAAATTTGTCCCTTGGACACTGTATTGTTTTGTTTTTTTGCATTCACAACATCTACTAACTTAAACGATTGAGCACCTTCCATGAAGCTAATAGTGTTAACTTCAATACTTCTACATTATCCATGGTGGTATCAACTTATCATTGCCCATTATAGGCTTGCACAAAAGAGTGGTAGGGTCCCAAGGTTAAGGTCTTTCCTAGACCTACAACTTGAGCCTTGAGGGTACGTGATGACCCTACTTACGTATCCCCTCGTGGGAATCAGAGGCTTCATAGTTTCCCCCCCACAATGTTAGAGGGAGTTCATTCTCTCCTCTTGCATGATATCTTTGATCTCACTTTTAACCCATGACTATTATTTAAGTACATGTAAGCTATTAACTTAGCCAATTATAATATAATGATAATAAATTTTTCATTAAGTGTTGGGTCCATACCAAACATTAGTGTACAAAAATTCACAATATTCACAAGGGGCATATCATACCATAATCCCAAAGATCATACACAATGTAAGTCACAAGCATACCTCCATATACACAAGCTGACTATCTCATACACATCATTAGTATAACAATGAATGGATCATACACAAATAATAAATATAATGGAGATTAGCTCATCTGTACATCAAAAGTACAACAATGATTGTCTCGTACACATCACATTTACGCTAGTGATTGACTCCAGCATATATCACAAATACATAGTGACAAGCTCTAACATACATCACATATACATAGTGACGAGCTCCACCATACATCACGAATACACAATGTCGAGCTCCAACATGCATCACAAATACATGGTGATGAGCTCCAACATACATCACATACATAGTGGCAAGATCCAACATACTTCACATACACATAGTGGCAAGCTCCAACATACATCACATCCACAATGGATGATTAACACATCACAATGACTAACACATGTCCATAATGCATCCCAAATAGAAAGAATATTGTTGCATTGTGCACTACAACGCAAGTCCTATCCTTTCCTCCAGTATTCTGAACCATTGGATAAATGGGAAGAGGATTCGATGCATCCCATACTACACCGCAAGTTTGTCCTCAACCCCACAAGGCTAGGTATACAATCTAACAACTGAGAAGGGGATTTAGTGCATCGTATACTACACAGCGGGTTCGTCCACCATCCCAAGGCTTTCCACAAGTAGTGAACCTACCATAATCCGATGGATTCTAACTTCAATCGCCTATAGGCCACCAACGACAAGTCTATCCACTCAGGAAGAAGTAGCTCCTGACATATACCACCTTGTGACCTTAGTGATATTTTCAACTATCTTCTTCACAATCCTAGGTAACACTAGCATTGGTCACTTTCATGCCCTCAATGATAGCCAGTGAACCCCCTTGATACAATAATTAGCCCCAAATTACCTTACCCACACAGATGTGTCCCTACTTATGCAACTATTACCATATATTAATCATAACCAGGGTAGCCCATAGCAACCTTCACCTCCATGAATCGGGTGAATGTTGGCTAGTCCCTAGCAGTAGCCTAGACATCGATAATTGGCATGATCTAATGAGTACCTATCATTTCTCAAATATATCGAAGGTTCACTCTTGGGCGGGCCATACATAACATGAATCACAATCACAGTCAACAATTACACAGGCCTATACATAGAGACCTCTAGATATGGAGTCGGTTTTCACAACACATATAAGTTATATAAAACCAACATGAGATGGACTTTAAATATATTCAAATACCAATTATAAAGTTGTTAAATCCATTACTTCATTTAAATTAGTATTCAAAAGCACATTATGTATTAAACAAAAGTTATTATATTTTCTTAACTCTTTCATACCCATTCTGAACCCATTCAACTTCAAACTAAAGCTTACAGAGGAGGATAGATAAAACCATATAGGAACAACCCCAACCCTTGGATTTATCCCCCTCTAGACCCTCCCCTAAGGACTTGAGGTCACAGGGACATCCTTCGCCCAAGGACTTCCTACGTACCCACTTCGAAATGGATCAAAGTCACGTAGTTCTCCTTGCAAAGTCTCTCAAGGATGCCTACGCACCAGTTCCCAATTTAGCAAACTTATACCACGACATTTCCATCCATGAAAGACAAGGTCTCAAATCAAACCTCACATCTTCTATTATTCACTATACAATAGCCATGCAAAGCCTCCAAAAGTCTAATTGGGTTAATGGCTACCATGAGCCTAAATGGTAAATTACCTTTATAAAACCTTAGTAGGTAGGTTTCTCTAGCCCACTCAGACACGAAACTGTCGCCCACAAGGTAATTAGCGTTAAGTTACTTTACCGTGATTAGATATCTCTATTAGGATTTATCCATGTTAATCTCTAAGGCTAAGGATTCCCTCCTATTGGAGTATCAATTATAAAATAAATGAATTGCCACCTCTCAAACTAGTTTAATTGCTTAGCAATTCTATAGTTTTTTCAATATAATATTGAAACTTTGGTAAAAAAATATTCTCTTATAGAGTAACAAGATGTTACTAAGATCATTCAAAATGAACCATTATGATTATCCTTGTCACTTTATTGGAAATAATTACAAACCTTTTCTAAACATAATCAACATTTGAGTCATATTGAGATAGATGGGAAATACCATATCCTTAAGATCATCATATGAATATGTACACTCAAAAATATTAATAATGTCCTTAACCCTCAAATTTAATTTTTCGTCTGATGTAATCCCAATAATTTTATATTAATGAGGTATACCCCTCTAGGATTCCTAACCTACCATGGATAGTTGAGAGCAACAAATATTAATATCACAAGTTAAACTTCAAAATACCCTTCCTACATAGGAGACATCTATTTGTAAACCATCCAAGTAGAACACAAGTTTTATTGATTTTCCACAGACACGTGAGTACTCATATTTGTAAGAGGATGAAAAATATATAATATTACATGGATGTTAGATGTAACTGTTACCATGAATATTCAATTTAAGATTCACTTAAATATACTTCCATTAATTCAAGGACGTCAACTTTGAATGTATATCATGAGGGCCTTAGCTTTAAAGGTTTACTAAATTAATTCACTTCCACCTTATATAAGGTATAAATTCTCAAATCTCACCCTATATTAGGTAATAATATGTTTCTTGCACATGCAACTAATATTGTTCATATAACCCAAATCAACATGTACTAGGCCTACGAGCTTGTTGACAACATACTTGAAAGTAAAATGCAATTATGTGTAGTGTATGTCTATTGATGTCAACCTGTCATAATTGGTATTATACAATTAGTTCATTAAGCTTAAAAACTTGGGTAAAGGTCATAAGTCGATGTCAAGCCAAGACTATTCTAAAGTTATGAGAAGATGTAACTAACTATATTTTAAAGTTAAATTGCATCCATTTTGTGTTTTAGTATTGTCATAGTCAAAATGTAACAGTTTGGGATTTTAGCGAATTCCACATAACTATTACAAAGAGATCCTTGATAAAATTGAAACCAATGGTTTTTCAAAAGATGATATGCAACCATAATTATACAACAATATTCTAGAATTATTAACCATTTGAATTTATTTAAGACTATGCTCATTATACCACAAGGAAAGTAATGGAGAAGTTTATTTTTCTAAAGAGTTATCTCTTTTCTTGCTAACAAGTAAAATCCAATACATACCATAGATAATTATGCTACACATCCGGGAGACTACTTTATTTAGTCCTACTAAACATTGTGAAAAAACATCTGATGTATGTGGAATAACCATGCAAAACACTTATAAGAATATTTGAGAATTAAACTATGTGTTAAAAGGAAAGAGTTGGAGCAAAAAGACCTATCACAAATATATCACAATGAAACATTGAATAGTTTTAGATACAAAGAGTTAGTTATATTACTGGAGCTAGATTGTCTTCATCCCCCCAATTCTCATGCCTCTATGCTTCCACAATGTTTCCTGTCCGTGTCTCATAAAGTTCCAATATCCTCTGTGCTTTTATGGATGTCCATGCTTGGTTGAAATCTCTCCCTCAGGCACATTCTAGAAGGGAATATGTCTTCATAGATTGTGAACTTTAGATTTACACCCACTCACTACGTTTGCTTGAAAGTTTCTAAAGCCTTTTCATGAATCAATTTTGTTGCATTTTTTGCAACCTTTGTAGTTCATGAGACCACATTTCTTAGAGGCATTCCACCCAATCTAGACGTGCTTTCTCCCTTCTCTTATCTTATCCTCTTGTTTGAACCCATTACCCAATTTGTTCCCGTTATATGGTCTCTTTCTCCCCAAAACGTCTCTGCAACTCATGTCAACCATAGTCACTTATGCTCATGCCTGCCTTAAACTTTTTCTTCCATGCGATTTTTCCTCCCTTCTCTTCACGCCCCTCTATCCTCTCTTCTTTCCCCTTACTCCCTCTCTCTCTGCAATTTTTTTCACCAAATTTACATGCCTCAACTTTACTTGAGCGTTCACCATTCTCTTTTATTTTTATTTTTCTTCCCCAAAACAGAGCACAAAAACTATCCACTTGAGGACGGTTGCGATGATTTAAAGTTCGTCTTATGCAACTTTCCATCTAGAATTCTCTTGGAGTTGGGGCGCCATGCCTCTTAATGGCACTGACAAATTTTTGTCACTTGATTTAATGAATTCCTTCCTTGCTAGTCGTGGGCTTCATCAAAAATCTTATTTTATTATTTCTTACCACATGATGCCATGTGAGATAGCCTTTTTATGGGGATGTGACAATTTGAAACTACGTCAACTTTCCTCTAAGGGTTAATGCATGAGAAATCAAATTATGTTTGTTTCCGCTTTAAGGCATAGTAGTGCGTGCTTTTGTTGAAATCTAATTTGTTTAAAGAAACATAAGATATTGAAGGTGCATACTAATTCTTGAAAGGCTTTTTGTGATCATATTTTTCTTTGAAGTTCGTACCTGAGTTTTGTAAACGAAACCAATGTAATATTTTTTTTATAAATATAAAGGAGTAACCCTAACTACAACTTATCTAACAAAAAAATACAAATTTTATATAATATTTAATATTAAAATTTAATAAGTTTAAAACTTTAACATTTCTTAGTAATAAAATTATAATATTTAAGTATAAAATAATAAATTGTATTTTAATATCATAATATGTGTTTATTGCCTAATACTTTTTTATCATGGCATCTCAATGTATGTTCCATGTGGTGGGATATTTATATTATTTTTAAGCAAGTGGCATGCATGGTATATCCATGTTATTAAAGCAAGTCAAGTCCACATTGTATGTGGATGCATGGTATAGGAACCAACATGACCACAGATTCCTATGCACTCCATTTTGAAGATAGTAATTAAAATTTATAATACAAAAGAAACAGGTTTATTGTTACAAAAAATCATGGCAATGGAAGTTGTGTCCATGCAATGTGTTCAATCATATATGGGGAAATAATTCATTTTCTACTTGATTTATGCATTTTAATACTTGCAACTAGTAAATATCAAGGTTTTAGAGTTCCTAGATTCTATTTTTTTAATTGGAAAAATACATATATTAATAGAAAAAAATAATGTACAAAAGGCGCTTTCAAGACAACAATGTTCTTAGATTCTTGAGCTCGAGAAACTTTTTAAACGAAATTATTTATTGCAATTTTTCAAGCGTCTAATGTGGAATGGCCAAAAAAAATTTGAATGGTTGGATTTTTTTTCAACTGGTTGGAGTTTTTGTAGGCTTGAGAAGTACTTGATTGTAGTGGCAATCTTCACTGTACTATATAGTGTATTGGTTAAATATTAAGCTATTCTAAATACAACCCCAACCAATTATTCTCACACCTAGAATAACTGCATGAATTGTTACTACCAACTCACTTCAACTTATTCAATTTAACTTAACACATTATTATTCTAACCCATATGAACACTAACATGAATTCCTAACATATTTACTTTACTTCCACATGACTATCAAGCATACTCTAGCATGTTACAAAGCATGATTAAGAGCGTATTTTTTCATTTGAATCCACATCAGATTGCTTGGTTGTAGAAGGAATATAAAGTTTTGGTAAATGAACAATGTCTGGTAAAGTTCAAGATTGGAAATTACCATGATGAGGTATTGTGTGATATTATGCTTATGGATGTTTGTCATATGTTGTTATGTAGACCGTGGCAATTTGATCAGCTAGCAGTACATGATGGGCATGCCAACACCTATTCTTTGAAAAATGATGGAGTTCGTCATAAGTTGAAGCCCTTAAAAGAGGCAGAGGAAAAGGTATGCAATAATGCTAGAATTTGTTTGGTTGATAGGAGAAATTTTTTGGAAGGTATGAAGCATGAACATGTGTTATGCTTTGATTCCTAGAGTTGATAAAGAATATGATAAAGAGATACTTGTAGAGGTTTCAGATTTATTGGATGAGTTTCAAGATATTGTATCTGATAATGTACTTGAAGGTTTGCATCCAGTGAGAAAGATTAGTCATCAGATGGACCTAATTCCTAGAGCTAGTTTTCCAAATAAAGCAACCCATCGAATGACTAGTAGAGAATGAAGAGTTGGACAGACAAGTGCAAGAGTTGCGGAAGGGATTGATTCAAGAGAGTTTGATTCCATGTGCAATACCTGCAATACTAACACCAAAGAAGGATGGAGAATGGAGGATGTGTACAGACTCTCGAGCTATCAACAAGATTACTATCAAGTATAGATTTCCCTTGTCGAGGATGGATGACATTATGGATTATTTGAGTGAAGTTGAGTACTTCACAAAGATAGATTTGAAGAGTGGATATCACCAGATCTAGATTAGAGAAGGAGATGAATGGAAGACAACCTTCAAAACTAAGGAGGGCTTATATGAGTGGTTAGTCATGCCTTTTAGGCTGACCAATGCACTGAGCACATTTATGTAGCTTATGAATGAGGTATTGAAATAGTTTTTAAATAAAATTGTTATTGTTTATTTGGATGATATTTTGATTTTCAATAAGACATTGGAGGAGCACCTGATGCATATCCGAAAAGTTTTTGAGAAGCCAAAGGAGGAGAAGTTGTTGATTAATTTGAAGAAATGTAGTTTTGTGAAGAGGGAGTTGGTGTATTTGGGATTTGTTGTCTTAGTAGGGGGTCTTAAAATGAATCCAGAGAAGGTGAGCTATCCTTGAATGACCTACCCCGAGGATTTTAACAAAGGTAAAATCATTTCATGGTCTAGAAAGTTTCTACAAAAAGTTTATTAAGAATTTTAGTAGTATTTTTGTACCTCTAACTAAAACAATGAGAGATAGAAAGGATTTTAAATGGACTATAGAAGCAGCAAAGAGTTTTGATATGTTGAAGTAGAAAGTCATAGAGAAACCTTTTTTGGCACTTCCATATTTTAATAAGGCCTTTTAGGTAGATTGTGATACTAGTGGTAGTGCCATATGAGTTGTTTTGAGTCAAAAAGGTAAGACCGTTGCCTATTTTAGTGAGAAGCTAAATGATGCTAAAAAGAAATATTTTGTCTATGATCAAGAGTTTTATGCTATAGTTTAGACTTTGAAGAAATGGAGACACTATTTGTTGCCAAAAGAATTTGTTTATATATTGATCACTAGGCTTTGTAGTATCTCAATAGTCAAAGAAAGTTAAATCAAAGGTAGTTAAAATGGGTTGAATTTTTGTCGAGTTATACTTTTATTTTGAAGCATAGGAGTGGAATGCCAAATAGAGTTGTAGATGCCTTGAGTAGAAGGAAAAATTTGTTGATAGAGATAAATATAGAGGTTGTTAGGTTTAATGAACTCAAGAGTTTGTATCCTGAAGATCCAGACTTTGCAAAAGCTTGGAAGGCTTGTTTGGAACCTGCTACATTAGATAGGACAAGATGGTTGGATATCTTAATCCAAGATGGGATGTTGTTTAAAAGAAGCCAATTGTGCATTCTAAAGAGATCTATGAGAGAGAATCTAATAAAGGAGAAGTATAGTGGAGGATTGGTTGGACTTTTTGGTCAAGATAAGCCCATTGCTTTTATTAGTGAGAATTATTACTGGCCAAAATTACAACAAAATGTGAAAAAGTTTGTACAAAGTTGTAGAGTATGTCAGATGGCGAAAGTAACAAGTTAGAATATTGGATTGTATCAACCATTACCTGTACCTGAGAGGCCATGGGAGGATATTAGCATGGATTTTGTTCTTGGCTTGCCAAGGACACAAAGAGGGCATGATTCTATATTTGTGGTGGTGGATATATTTTCAAATATTACATATTTCATTTTGTGTCATACGACCAGTGATGTTCATATTGCGAAGTTATTTTTCAGAGAGGTGGTGAGACTACATGGACTACTGAGGAGTGCAGTTTCAGATAGAGATACCAAATTTGTTGGTTATTTCTAGAGGACATTATGGAAAAAGTTGAAGACAGATTTGAAGTTTAGTTCTACACACCATCCATATACTAATGGAAAAACAAAGGTAGTGAATAGGAGTTTGGGTAACCTGCTAAGATGTTTAGTAGGAGATAAGCACAAGGGATGGGATTTGAGGGTAAAAATACAAAATTGTGTCACACTTTATAAAGGAAACAAGCAACACTGATCCAACTTTTAAACTTGAATCAATAAAAAGTGGCATATATGTTTTGAATTTTAAAATGATATAAACTAGTAAAATATGTATTTTTTATTATATTTTATGTTTGTATTTAAAAAAAATAAAATAAAATTATTTTAAATTAATTTTTAATAAATTTAACACTATAATTTAGTTGCTGGTAAAATGCTAAAATATGAAGTTGCATGAGACGTTAAACTTTTTATAGTAAATTTTATTTTTTTTCTTTCAATTTTTTGTGTATATTTATAATTTGAAACTTTAATGCATGGATTTTTTTTTCCAATTTTGATAAATATATATTTTTAAATAAATATTAAAATATGTGTGAATCAAAAAACAATTATTTCCATCAAACTTCAACTTTCATATTAAATATTTATCTAAAATGGAAAAAAAATTATACCATCTTGAAGTAGACTCTTTTATCTAATGCATCATATTGTTTTCAATTTTTTTTTTAATAATTTTTTATATTTTCCTTAGCATAGTAATCAACCTAATATTTTGTATTGATAATGTACTTTTAGTAAAAATAAAAAATAAAATATAAATAATAATTAAACTATTAAAATAAATATATTTTTGAAAACTACACTTACGGATCTACAAAATGGTATTTTTTATTTTTTTTAAATGTTATTTACATTAGTAGAAGTTATTGAAACTTCAAGTTTTTCAAATACTTTTTTTTTGGTAAATTGGACACAAAGTGGTGCTCCATATATTTTTAGCCAACAATTTTAGTTGAGAAAGTTGTGGAAGTATCTAACTTAGCTAGGACGAATCTTACTAGATCATATGTTTGACGAAAATTAATTTTTAGTTGGAAATAATTAAATTAAGTTGTGCTAATAAGTTGGTTGAAAGTGTGAGACAACTTTGTGCTTTTACCCTTGATTATACCACATGTAGAATTTGCTTACAACAATTCTGTCAACAGGAGTATTGGTAAGTCACCATTCCAGATTGTGTATGGGAGTAGTCCAAGAACTGCTTCTAAACTAAGAAAGATGGATAAAGGGGAGAAGAGTAGTGTTGAGGCTGAAGATTTTTATGAACATCTGAAGAATTTGCATGAAGAGGTGAAGAAACATATCGATAAGATGAACTCACAATATAAGGCTAAGGCGGATTAGAAAAAGGAGGTATAAGGAGTTTCAAATAGGAAATAAAGTCATGGTTCATTTGTGAAAAGAGTGGTTTCCAATTGGTACACACAAGTAGTTAAAAATGAATAAGTTTGGACCATGCAAAGATTCTAAAGAGGCATGATCCAGGAAATGCATATGAGGTAGAGTTGCCTAATGAAATTCATATTTCACCTATGTTTAACATTTCAAATTTAACAAAATATTATGAAGGGGGAATTGATGAAGAAATAATAGAAGCACAGTGAAATATTCCAAAACCTACTTTAGAAAAGGAGGAGATAGAAGAAATTTTGGATAATTGTGTGGGTAGAAGCACAAAAAATAGACAATATGTAGAGTACTTGGTGAAATGGAGAGGAAGAAATGTTGAAGATTCATCATGATTGTTTGAGGTTGAGGTTAACCGTCTTGGTTTTCCTCTAACTCCTGAGAAGTGATAGGGTCACTTTTCAAATTACCCTGGGTGTCTGATGTAGGAGTATTTAGTGGTGTAGGGAAATCTTGCATCACTCAAAAAAATATTTTTCCTTATTTTCTTTAGTTGTTTTGAGTTTCATGATGGAATTTAAGGGGTGTGTAATTTGTCCTAAATGGGCTTTGTATGGACCTTAAAAATTTACCCCAAGGAACATAATTGAAAAATATTTTCGGCGGCGGAAGAATTGTCTCAATACCCTATATGATTTAAAAGATATTAAAGTTTTAATCCCAAGAAATTTCCCCAATGCAGCTTCAAATTCAAATTTGAAAACCTTAGAAGCCCCAAAACAGCTCGAAAAGTGGACAAAACCATCTCCAATGGTTTGGGCATTGCAGATGTGTTTGAGAGCCTTCCAACAATGTGTTATAATAGAAAATCAAACACTTGGATCAAAAGTTATGGCCCTACAAATCTGCTCCACTAAAAAGTGAATTTCATTAAAATATCTTCCTAGGAAAGAAATTAAACAATGGACTTTTGGCACCAAAACAAAAAGGAAAGTTTCACTTTTTAGAACATTTTAGGGTAGTTATTGGGTAAAAATAAAAGAGTTAAGTGGGGGTTGTAGAAGGTGGCTCCATTAGGGTAGATTGTGGCTCTAAATAATAGATTTTATTTTCAAAGTTGATTTGGATGAATGAATCAAGCCCATGAATCTATTGTTGTGTTTTGAGTGGGAATCAGGCTAAACAAGAAAAGGAAATTGAGTCTTTGAGAATCAACTCCATTGAGTTCCGTCTTGTTATTGCTTCCTACACAATAAATACTCAAGTGTTTATGAGTTGCTTAGTGGAGTTCAACTTCTTGTGGCTATGGCATTGAATGGAAAGGGGAATGTGGTCCTTGTTTATCTTTTCCCATTGCTTGGAAAGGGATGATTGCAGTTGTAAAACCTATTCTTTGAATGTTTGAATAAGAAAACTATTTGTGTAGATTGTTTCCATCGATGGAAAATTGATGAGCTGAATTAGAACTTGTAATGCAGTCGCTTCATTCCTCTGTTTTAGCATAAGTTTGAACTCAATCTATCTTAGTTTCCATTTGTGTGGTTGTGACTTGTTTCTTTTTGGTTTTGATTAAGATATGCATTGATATGTCTAAGTTTGTAGTGGGCATTGAGCCCATGTTTATGGATCGAGCATATGTTGACACTTTAACCTGAAGACAAAGCATAAGTGACTTTGAGTGCGAAATTGTTCTAAAATTGAATAAGTTTTCCATCATTTTGGTATCAAAGCCTGAATATTTGGGGTTGTTAAGGAGTGGGTAGAATGCCACTGAGAGGATTGAGAGGTAGAGGAGCTCGAGGAAGAGGTAGAAGAGGACATGATGATGGATTCCTTGAATTGTTGCAAAACTTGATTGCACGAATGGATGCCATAGAGAGGGAACATTGAAGAGGAACACTAGTGGATGATGTCGGTGAAGTAGAAGAGGAAGAGTGACCACAAGTGGATGAAGAAGAAGAACAAGAAGAACCTAAAGGTTTTGAAGAAAGATTGTTGAGGACAGTTTTGAATGTTGGTGCCAAACCAAAGATTGAGGTTCCTATGTATTCTGGAAGCCTCGACGAAGAATAACTTATAGATTGGATTAATGAACTGGATAAGTATTTTGAGTATGAAGGAGTTGCAGAAGAAAGACGAGTGAAATTCGTCTACACGAGGTTCAAGGGACACACTATTATGTAGTGGGACTATGTTCAATCTGAGAGAAAAAAATGAAACAAGGAAAAGATAACCTCATGGGATAGGATGATTTCCAAACTAAAGACATTTTTTTCTGGTCGATTATCAAACTAATCTTTTCATAAGATTGCAAAATCTGAAGTAGAAGGATATGTTGATAAAAGAATACATGAAAAAGTTCTACAAGTTGGTGATTCGGCCAGGCCATAGTGACAAAGATTTGGAAAAGGTGGCAAGGTATCTAAATGGGTTGAGATATAGTCTGTAGGATAAGTTGAGTTTAGTGTCACCAAGAACTTTGGAGGAAGCATACCAATTTTTCATTAAGGCAAAGGAGAAGATTATGAGAAATCAAAATCAACAGTGACGAGGTAGAGGATGAGGCTATGCAGAAAAAGGACAGTAGCACCATCAAGATGGAGAAGTAGGTAGCTCCAAAGGGAAAGTTAAAATAGAAAAGGGAGGTTATCAGGATAGAGGAGTCAAAAGATATGTTAGGAACGATGGTTATCAGGGAAGAGGCAGAGGTTTTGCAGGTAAATATTTTAAGTTTAATCAATATGTGGGTCAAAAGAGTTGGGAGTGTCCATAATCTTCCCAAGGAGGGTAAAAAAGGCCTGAAAGAAGAAATTAGGTTGTGAAAGCATATCAGGAGAGTGCATGATCATTTTCTCCAAGAAAGGAAGAACATGAGTAAGGAGAATCTTTGTTATTCAAAAGAGTGTTGTTGAAACCACCAAAGGAAAGTAATGAACATGCACAAAGGAAAGCTCTATTCAAAATAAAGTGCAAAGCTAAAGGTAAGTGCTACAAACTTATTATAGATAGTGGTAGTACTGATAATATTGTTGTTGTTGAAATGGTGGAAAAACTAGGACTTAAGAGAACTACACATTCTACACCGTATAACGTTTATTGGTTACAAAAGGGTCATCAGTTGTTAGTAGATGAGAAAAATTTGGTTGAATTTCAAATAGGCAATTATAAAGATAGTGTTGTGTGTGATATCATACCGATGGATGTGTGTCACATGCTACTAGTCAGAAAACAAAGTTGTTTTTCAATGGATATTGTTTCAACTGTAATATTTTTGGGCACAAAGCAATCTTTTGTAAAAATAGCACTAGTCAAGGCAAAAGAAAAGTTATTAGGTGCTTCAAATGTTTTTACTATGGTCACTATGCAAATCAGTGTAAATTAAATCTGAGACCTAAACAGATATGGAAACAAGTAAAGACAAATGAAAAGTCCTTAATTGTTGAAACAATCTTATTTGCTCAAAAATCTGCAACATGGGTGTTGGATAGTGGCTGTTCTCATCATATGACTGGATGCAAGAACAAATTTAAAACCTTACAAAACTTTGATGGAGGATTTGTACGTTTTGGTGATAACTCAGGAGCTTATATAACAGGAAAAGGCTCAATAATCTTAAATAATGATACACCAATACATGATGTGAAATTTGTTGAAGGGTTGAAACATAACCTTTTAAGTGTCAGTCAGATATGTGATAATGGGTATTCTATCTCCTTTAATGCAAAAGAATGTCATATTAAAAATGGGAAAGATAGAGTCATTGCCAGTGGGTTAAGAACAAATGGTAATCTTTATAATCTGATAGATTCAACTATTCAAGAAACATCTTTGGTCAATACCTGCTTTATGAGTCAAGTGGAAGAAAATTGGCTATGGCACAAAAGACTGGGACATTTGAACTTTGATAATCTTGCTAGAATCAGCAAGAACAAAAAGGTCAGGGGACTACCACAAATAACTAAACCTGCATCTGTTTGTGAAGAGTGTATAAAAGGTAAGCAAACAAGAGTTTCTTTTAAAACAAAAGAATATCTGTCAAATAGACCACTTGAACTAGTACATACTGATTTATGTGGTCCAACCAAAACAGCCTCTTTAAATGATGAAAGATATTTCATGCTGTTTGTAGATGATTATTCAAGAATGGTTTGGGTAACATTTCTGAAACATAAATCAGAAGCCTTTGAACGTTTCAAAATTTTCAGGAAGATGGTGGAAAGAGAAACTGATTTAAAACTGAAATGCTTAAGATCAGATAGAGGAGGAGAGTTTACTTCTCAAGAATTTATTGAGTATTGTGAAAAATGAGGTATAAAAAGACAATACTCTACTGCTAGGACACCACAACAAAATGGGGTTGTAGAGAGGAAAAATAGAACTGTCAAGGAAATGGCCAGGACCATGTTGAATGAAGCAAAGCTGCCTGACAAGTTCTGGAAAGAAGCTGTTCATACATCTGTCTATATTTTAAATAGAGCACAAATCAGAATTAGAACAGCTTATACACCATATGAATTATGGTATGGGAAAACAGCAAATGTTAAGAATTTTAAAATATTTGGTTGCAAATGTTTTATCAGAAAGAATGATGATTCTCTAGAAAACTTTAACTCAAGATCTGATGAAGGTATTTTTCTTGGGTACTCTACACATAGCAAAGCATATAAATGTTATAATAAAAGGCTGAACAAAATTGTAGAAGCTATAAATGTTATGTTTGATGAAACATCTGTATGCTGTAATGACAAAGAAGAATATGAAAGTTTATCTTTTCAAGAATCAGAAAGTTTTCATAATGAAAATTGTGAACAAGATAAAGTTGAAACTGATGATGAAAATGAACTTGCAGGAAAAATAGAATCAGAAAATTGTTCCAATTCTAAAATCACTAGTGATGGATCAAAGTTAAAAACATCTTCTAGAATAATAGCTAAGAGACATCCTGAGTCTCAAGTTATTGGAGATATTGATAAAGGAATTTTAACTAGAAGAAAAGCCAAAATAGGAGAACAAGTAAATATTGCTGAACAATTTTGTTTGATAGCAGATTTTGAACCAAAAAATGTAACTGAAGCCCTATCAAATCCTAGTTGGTAAAATGCTATGCTAGATGAAATAAATCAGATAGAGAAAAACAAGACTTGGGAACTTGTTCCCAGACCTGATGGTAAAAATGTTATTGGTGGAAAATGGATATTCTGCAATAAACTAAATGAGGAAGGTGTAGTGATCAGAAATAAAGCCAGATTTGTTTGCAAAGGATATGCACAACAAGGAGTTGATTTTGGTGAAACCTTTGCACCAGTTGCAAGGATGGAATCAATCAGAATTTTTCTTGCATATGCCACTCATAAAAATTTCACTGTTTACCAAATGGATGTCAAAACTGCTTTCTTAAATGGATATCTTGAGGAGGAAGTTTATATGGAACAGCCAGAAGGTTTCGAATCTTCTGACAAGCCTGATTATGTTCTTCGTCTCAAAAAGGCCTTATATGGTTTAAAACAAGCTCCTCGAGCTTGGTATTCCAGATTAGATAAACATCTAATTGCAAATGGATTCATTAAAGGAAATGTGGACAACACTTTGTATACAAAAATGGACAATGAAAATTTATTGGCTGTTGAAATATATGTAGATGATATTATTTTTGGTTCTACTAATGATCATTTAGCTCAAACTTTTTCAGGAATCATGGAGTCTGAATTTGAGATGTCTATGTTAGGACCTTTGACATTTTTCTTGGGAATTCAAGTCTCTCAGCTTGAACATGGTTTGTTTATCTCTCAACTGAAATATGCTAAGGAAATGCTTAAAAGGTTTCAAATGGATACTTGTAATCCAGTTGGTACACCAATGGAAACTGGATGTAAGTTGATGAAAATTGATGAATCTCCTCTTGTTGATCAAAGGGAGTATCGGTCTATGATAGGGAGTCTTTTATATCTTACTGCTTCTAGACTAGATATAATGCACTCTGTATGTCAAGTTGCTAGATATCAAGCAGCTCCTCGTCAATCTCATCTCAATGCTGTTCACCGTATCTTTAAATATTTACAAGGTACTTTGGATTATGGTTTGTGGTATCCCAAAAATGATGATTTTGCACTCATTGGTTATACAGATGCTGATTGGGGTGGATGTAAAGATGATCAACAAAGTACTAGTGGTGCTGCATTTTTCTTAGGTGATCGGTTAGTTGCTTGGCACAGTAAAAAACAAGAATGTGTCACTATTTCTACTGCTGAATCTGAAATTATTGCTGCAACAGCATGTTGTACTCAGTTAATTTGGATGTCTTATCAGCTTTCAGATTTGGGTGTTCATGTTCAAAAACCTCTGAAAATCCTTTGTGACAATACTAGTGCTATTCAGATTTCAAAAAATCCTGTTATGCATTCTAGAACTAAGCATGTTGCCATCAAATTGCAGTTTATTCGCGAACATGTGTCATCAAATGAGGTCATTCTTATTCATGTACCTTCTAAATTACAAGTTGCTGATATTTTTACCAAAGCTCTGCCTAGAGAATTGTTTGAACAGTTCAGAATTCGATTGGGAGTCTTCTCTCAATCCATGCTGGAATAAGTTCTTTTTACTTTTCATATTCTGTGTTAGGTTTCTGCTTCTTTCACAGAAAACATTTATGAAAAGCAGATGGTTCGATTTTTGATGCATAAATTTTGGGGGAGTAATCAATTTGATCAAGTTTTTCCACAGGTTTGATTTGGCACAGGTTCACAGGTTCAGTTTTCACAGGTTTTCCACAGGTTTGATTTGGCACAGGTTCAGTTTTCACAGGTTTGATTTGGATCAGGTTGTTTTGTTTTGGCACAGCAGTTTTTCACAGTTTTGTTTTGGCACAGAAGTTTTTGGTTTGATCAGGTGCACTTGGTTCATAGGTTTATCATGTTTTCATGGTGAATCAGCATGGTATTTCAGTTCATTATCTTGTTTATAATCAGCATGGTATTTCAGTTTATTTTATGAAATGGTGAAAATTTTTGCATCAAAAATGGGGGAGATTGTTAACCATTTCAAAACGTGGCAGATCCGTCATCTGCTTTGTTGGCAAAATATTATACATGTGGCAGTTGTAAGGAAAGGTTGTATTTTGGCGTGGCATTTTTTATGGAATATATGATGGCATTTGATTAAAGCAAAAATTTGAAAAGGTATTATAATGTTGTCGGCAGCTGTGATTGACCGTAATCTGACAAGTCTGAACTCATTATTTATGTTGTTTAGTCCTTTCTCGCCAAGTATTGACTTTGCATGGCGGACTCCAAATTTTGGTTAAAATTGGTTAAGGTTGTGGGTATCGGTTTAATCTGAGCAAACGGTTTTTGTTGCGTTTTGTTTCTGCAAGTTGAATTCATTCTGCAAAACAGGAAGTAATCTGTTGGGTCAAGATATTTTTGTGCGGATCAGGAAAGTCGTTTGATGGATACAGGCAGGTTCATTGTTTGTTTTTATTTCAAATGAAGTTTCAGGTCTATACATTTATCTTTCTCAGAAAGAATAAAAGTTTTCTTATATATTCGATTTTTGCTCATGTATGAGGTTTTGGGACAAATTTAAAGAAGGAAGAAACTTCTTAAGGACGGACAGAGTCTTGAGTTTCACAGGTATGAGGTTTTGCCGGGCAGAATCTTGGGCATAACAGGTATGAAGGTTTTACATTCTTGTTCACTTCTAAAGAGGGTCTCAAACTCGAAATATGGCTATGCAGTTTTTAGAAGTTTGAATAATTTTTTTGGGGTTTTAAACCCAGGGTATTATATACAGTTTATTGATGGTTCAAAACAAAAGGAAATGTGTAAACGTTTCTTTGTCAGTTGCAAAGCAAAATGTCGTTATGGAAACCGTCTTCGAATATCTCAAAAATGAAGCTTAATGATTATCAGTTTTTGACTGAAACAAATTCGTAATCTGAAACTGTTTTTTCGTAAAGCATTTTAAGAGGAAGTTTGTTGAACAGATTCTAACTGGTTCAGTTAGAAATATGTAACTGTTCTGATTCGAAGTTCATATATAACACTTGTAATCTTTAGATGCATGTATGTGTGTGTGTAAAAACATATATATATATATATATATATATGTATCTGAGGATAAGTGGTTTTGAAAGTTTTGATCATAAACTTGTGTACATGTACGAGTGATATATACACATTTGTATATGTATATGAGTTGTATTAAATTTCTGAGCAGTAGTTGAGTGTATGTACGAGTGATATATACACATTTGTATATGTATATGAGTTGTATTAAATTTCTGAGCAGTAGTGACTGCCGATTGTAAAGGGTTGGAATCAATAAAAGATACAGGTTCATGGAGTGGTTTTTCTCCCTATGACAAAATCATGAGATTTTGGAGGGTTTTCCACTCGGCACAAATTTGGTGTTTCTTCATGTTTGTGAGTTTCATTACTTTACACTTATGATGAATGCTTACATTTCTCCTGCATAGATTGTATATATTCTGTTATAAGTTGCTTATTGCAAAAAATTGTAAGGAATCTTGAAATAAAACAATAAGGTTCTGATTCACCCCCCGCCCTCAGAACCTTGACACTTCCAACATATACAACCACTAACACATTTGATACAACCTCTACTTCTCCTATTTGTGGCGCCCTCCTTATTTTCTATATCATGTGCCTATACCAAGGCGCGGCCTACCTCTCCCATTTTCTTACTCACACACGGGCTTCCTCTCTTCTATTCTATCGGCCTGCTTTTCTATCCTTCTCTTGGCGCCCCTCTTCTATTGGTTTTAAATCTGCATTATTTTTTAATAAAGAGCCAGAGACCTTCAATCCCAAGGAAATCGACCTCTATTGCAGCCAATGCCTTGTCTTCAACCGCACCCTTTCAACTCTTCTCCCATCTATTCAAATTCTTCTTTTTAAAATGTAGCATTACTCCATAGACGCAGGCCTACAATCTTCCAAATTCTCTTCATTATTCAAATCTACATTGTCTCAACTTTTCATCCTCCACATCCTGCCTTGGTCTATTCGTTTGGTCTTAGCACATACCTTTGGCCTTAGTTGAATTTTATTCACTCAAATATGTTTGTCCTTCTCTGTCGTGCATCCAACCAATGTTAGCCATTTTAAATTTCGAAGCATTTACTTAGATCACCAGTAATTAATTCTCAGGTTGCATCAAATAGTCAAACTGAAAATTAAAATTAGAACGAGACATTTGTCAAATGGAAGCAACCATAATGTCACTTAGTTCCATTGCCAAACCACGATTTCAAAATGTCAAACCAAAAATCAAACTGAAAATTAAAATTAGAACGAGACATTTGTCAAATGGAAGCAACCATAATGTCACTTAGTTCCATTGCCAAACCACGATTTCAAAATATCAAACCAAAAATCAAACTGGAAACCAATTTAGTTGATGCCGATTGCCACAAACCTGGGATGCTCCTGCATCAGTTTCACGTAGTAGGGATACAAAATAGATAACCATAGAGATCATTCTTTAATTCACAATTGAATAGGGAGGGTTAAAAGCATTAACATACACATATGTCACTAAGTTGCTAACTTGACATAGGGACTACACAAAGTGAGATAGCTAAGTGAAATCCATGATGTTATTCCCCACATGCCTTCATTGGTCAAATATATGTTAATTTTGTACACTCTCAAGGTAGAGCGTCAAATCCAACAATGGAGATAATAGTTGAAGCAACATATAATTACCAAGAAGAATGTGTAATCTAGTAAGACATATATTGATCCTACAAATACATCATATAATAAACTCAATATAACTTTTTATCCAATCATAAAAACATCAAGACAATACAAGAGTTAACACATAGGAGGCCAATACACTAGGATTTAGTTGTGTAGTTTTTTAGTCAATTTTATTGATTCACATTTCATCAATTGTAGTGATTTAAGAGAAATCATCTTTCATGAGCTTGAATAGTGCACATAGCAATCATTATATTTAGTTGATGTTGAAGCTCAACAATTTCTTCGAAATTCACCAATGCTAGGGCTACTCCAACTCTAAGATGTATATGTATATAGACATGCAAATATATGTTTACGTATGTATATTTATATATTTGTGTATATAAGAAAACATACACACATTTATAAATACATATACGTATAAACATACATACATATACACATGCATATTCATATATCCTACATATATGCATGTATACATATAATAGGTGTAGTAATACTCCAACTCCAAGGTATATATGTGTGTATACTTGCATATATTATGTATTATATGTATACATGTATATGCATATATGATATACATTATATATACACATCATACATGCATGCATACTATATTATTATACAAGAGGTATTCTACAATGGTAGCAAGGCGTCTCATGTTGTGATGGTATACAAAAAAAATTTATAACTTAAATTTGACACTCATTAGACAACAAATAATTAGTATTTAATAATAATTATAAATGTAAAAAAATAACATATAAACATATAATATTTAACAAAACAAAGAATGATATTTTAAAAAAAATTAAATTAAGTTTACAAATAAAAATAAAATAGCTTTTAAATAAAATAAAAAGTCTTAAATAAAAACAAAACTTGTGCCCATGTAGAACATAAAATAGCTCTATGCATTTCTATATAGATGCATTTAGTCTCTATTTAAAAAAAGAAAATTACTTCAATTCCAAGGTATATGTTTGTGTATGTATTATATGTATACATACACATATATTTCCAAAGGCATTCCATAGTGTTAGGAGCTTTGTGTTTTGATTGTGTACATAAAAATCTTTTATTTTAAAGTTGACAGTTATTTACAGAACAAATAATTGATATTTAATAATAAATATAAATTTTAAAAAAACATATAATCATATAATATTTATTATATTTTTCAAAATAAAAATAAAATTTATATAAAATAATTATTCCATAAAAATTAAAATTTGTGTCCATCTAACAAATAAAATAATTCTATACTAGTGTGTGTATATGTATGAATGTATGTACGTACTTATGTACATATGCAATAATATTCCAATTTTAAGGTATATATTTACACACACATATACAAAATTATAAAATCATGTGATATTTTATGAGGATTCAATGCATGGTTTTTGAATCAATCTCATTAATTTGTATTTCATGGTTAGTTGTTCACAAAAATGCATCCCTCATGAGTATGAATGGTCAACTTAGCACTCGTGGAATCTAGATGATGCTCAAGGTGAAGTATCAAGACTTCTTAAGTGGTTATCCATCTGAATACTTTTCTAACTCCACCATTGAAACTTGATAACATATCACATTATTTGACACACTATGGAAAAACCCATCCACTTGATATTGAATTGTTGAAGAATTCAACTACGTAGTTTTTGAATCAATCTCATTGCCTTGTACATCATTAACAATGGTTCACAAGAACTCCTCTCACAAAATTAATGGTTTGCTAAACACTCATTGCATTTATCTGATTCTTATAGGATAAAGTATCTGGACTTCTAGAATTGCTTTGACTCAAATATGTTTTAATTATAGAATTTCTCCTAAGATCAAGTCCACAAGTTTTACTATCCCATTTACAAAACCTTTAACAAATAGTATACCTTATAAACCATTCATTATAGAACAAAACAACTGATCATTATACAGTTACAACAAACCCTGCAATCTTTTTTTTCTTTTTTTCTTGATCAATTTTAATAATGACAATTTTGCAAATTAAAAACACTCTTATAAAAACTATTGATTATACACAAAATTTATGAAACAAAAGATAATATTACAACCTTAATCAAACCCCCCTCATGTTTATAAAAACATCACAGCAAAGCTTTCAGATAGTATTCTAACCTTAATCAAGCCCCTCAGATTCATAAAAACGTCACAGCAAAGCTTTCAGATAGTATTCACTTGCCATGGTTTCAATGAAATTTTTTCTTTGGGATTCTGTACACATGAATTTTTTTCTTTGGTATTCTGTACACGGCCGGTTCATTTTCGGCTGTGTTTTATTTCATTCTAAAATTGATCAATGGATTGAAAACTAACCAGAAGACAATTGGACCGTTTTTCTAATGCTGGCGAGGGGTTTTACTGGTTGATTCCTATGTTGACAGAAACAGAACAGATAGAGAACATCATATCCTAAAAATAATATTTTTGAGGAATAGATGTTTCATTTCTGGCCTGCGACAGATGGCTCATCATATCAGCAATATAGCATTTAAAGAAAAATCTAATTTCCAGTAACAATTTCAACATTTGCCCACTATAATTCTGTCTTTTGATCTCTCACTCTAAGCTCTCCATTGAGATGGGATTCCGTTCAACCACTCACCACAGTTCCTTATTCTTCTATATTCTTTTTATTCTAACTGAAGCATGTCATCTGTTGAAATGAAAGCATGCAGCAATTAAGTTGGTTGTCTCATAAACAAAATTTGTTATTTATTAAACCTTAACAAGAATATGATATTTGTAATTGTAAAAAGTTGAATAATTTGTAGATTTTTTGTATGATGGTACTTAATAATTCTCCCACATATGAATAAACACAAAATGTTTATTAACCATAAAGTCTAAGAACTCCCACTTCCCAATGCCAACCCATTTACATGTCATTTCTCATAAGATACGTCTATTTGTTTAGCTGTATATAGTAGACATGGGCCTTCCGGCTTAGAGGATGTGGTTTATCTATTGCCAGGCCTTTTTGCAAGTAAGGTGCATATTTGAGAAAAGAGGTGTGCAGTAACATTATAATGTTCTCCAAAAACCTGGCTGAAGTTTTATAGTGTATTTACTTAGCAGAAATTAAGGGAAGCGGTTCTATGTTTCCTCTCTGTGGTCTATTTGTTTTACATCTACAAGGATTCAATGATAATATGCATGGGGTAGAGAAACTACCTCAAGTAGGCTCTCATCTTCAGCGTTCCAACTACATCAAATCGCACTATTTGCCCATTGCAATTCACAAGAATATTTAAACTTTCTACTACATCAATATAGGGCTTTAAGGACAAAGTAAAAGCACAAAATTAGTGAAATATCGATTGCCATATCCAAGCGAAGCACATAATCAAATCCAGATTAGCCTTTAACCTCATTTTTCTTGTGTCGTATTCCACCACTTCTCTAGGAAACTGCATTTCTAACAGTCATTGGAGGTCGTTGGGTGACTTCCATCCGATAAGCATCTGTTTTGATGAATCCACTAAGAATCTCTGCCTCTGTAGATTTAGGGTATCCGAAGTCTATTATTTGATCTAATAGTTCATATTGCAGGCGAGGAAATACAGGTAGTGAAATGATGCACAAATATTTCAAATTCTAAGCTCATGATAAAATTGTCTCAAAACGGTTAGTTCATTAAAAGGAATTCTGAACCCTGAACCCTCTGTGACTCAGATGGAAGATGGATATGTGTACACTCACAACAACGACAAAATTGTCTCTCAAAAGACTCTTCTTCTAGCTCTTGAAAATAGCGCTTGAAGACCTCTATAACACACATAGACAATCCAAAACTCAACCAAAATTTGACCTCTGAATCAGTTTTTGCAACACACCAATCATAACAGAAAACAAAGATAAACATAAACAAATCTCGTTTATTTTAATGAACAGCTAAATATATGTGCAACAGTTGCAAATGGAAACATTAAGTGCATGCACTAGAATCGCCAGGTCTACAGCCTTTACATGAATTCAAATGAAGGGTTTTTAAAACATAGACGGCTATTGAGAAAAATTAACAGCAATTATGGTTTCAGAATAAGGATTGAACTGATGTGTCTTCGGATTGAATGATAATATAAATTTTTAATATTTTCATATATATATATATATCATATATGTATACACACACCTTTTCAAAGGTTGATTGGAGAAATTACGCAGGATTTCAAGATACGAACAAGCAATATGCTTGATTTGTGTTTTTTGGTTTGCCATTCTTTGACTGTTTTTAGCGGTTGCCTGTGCACTGCATTTTATTTTTGTACGGTGAAAATATTTTTCTGCGAACTTAATGATAGTGTCTATGTAAGAATTCTTTTGTTGTGATTATATATATATATATATAGATTATATATATATATATATATATATATATATTAATTTGGTGATCTTGTCTTTGTGAATAATTTTTTCAGTTTTAATTATTTTTGTAGACACAATCATACACATTGTAATTGCATTTTAAATCAATATAATCAAACCGAGCTTGGCGAAGTTTTGCAAAGTTTGTATGGCCAAAGTGTTTGGTTGTCAGATCTTCAACTCATCATTTTATAACAAAAATACAAAATTTATGCAAGCTTGATAACATGCCCGTCACCTTCAAACTCATAATGCTACAGAACAAACCCATATAGCAATGACTAAAATATCATATTCTAAAAACCTACTTCTTTGATTTGTACTCTCATATATTACTTCAACATATATGTTACTAGCAGTGTAATCCTTGTACCTTCTTTTGATACAAGTACTAGTGGATAGTACATATGACTATAGCCTAATCTAGAATATCATTCCTATGTTTCATTTTAGTAAAGGAAAGCTGGGATATTTGAAGTTGAACAATACATGATATTTGGAGTATTAGTAATTGTAATAAGATGACACATTCACTTTGTTCGAGAGTCTTTTTACATTAAAAAATTGTGAGAAAGTTGAAGTATTAATGTACCACAATCATATAATTTTCTATTAGAAAATGAGTTATATTCAGTATTTAAAAGTTGACTTGTAGCTCAATGGTAGAACAATCTAATGGAAGGTTGACTCCTAATTGTTTCATAAAAAATTTAGCATCCTCGAACTCACTAAGCAGCAAGTAAACTCTAGTGGATAGTACATATGACTATAGCCTAATCTAGAATATCATTCCTATGTTTCATTTTAGTAAAAGAAAGCTGGGATATTTGAAGTTGAACAATACATGATATTTGGAGTATTAGTAATTGTAATAAGATGACAAATTCACTTTGCTCTCGAGTCTTTTTACATTAAAAAATTGTGAAAAAGTTGAAGTATTGTTGTACCACAATCATATAATTTTCTATTAGAAAATGAGTTATATTCAGTATTTAAAAGTTGACTTGTAGCTAAATGGTAGAACAATCTAATGGAAGGTTGACTCCTAATTGTTTCATAAAAAATTTAGCATCCTTGAACTCACTAAGCATCAAGTAAACTATAATTGACAATAATCTTTAATATTTATAATGATAAATATGTGTTCTTCTTTCTTTCTAATTATTTTCCTGTGTTAATATTTTATTATTTGAATAACGATACTGTCCCAGGGATATGTGTTGCAGTACTCTAGCTGTCAATCCTAACTGCTATAGTTTTACTTTTAGATATGTCTGATACATTTGAAGTCCACTATTTTATCTATATAAATTGTTTTAAAATGACATGATGCCAAAGACAAACTTAAAATAGAAAAATAAAATATATTTAAATAATATATGGATTTAAATTATATTTATATGTTTTTTTTATGGATTGATTATATTACTTGAATTATTTCTATATTTAGCTCAATCAACTTACATAGAAAAATACATTATTTTTATAAAATCTTTGGATATAACGTGTGATTTATATGCCTTTGTCTGTGGATGAATCATTGCCATAGCCATTTTTTTAATTTGTATTTAGATTACCAGCCAACATATTCACAGGAAAGCAGTAGTGAAATCCATGTTATATTTTTTTTATTTCCTTAAAAGAAAGGTTTTATTTTGAAAAGTAATTTTGAGGTTTTCTCTCAGAAATATATTTTAAAATATCAGCTATCATATTTAAGCTAATATTAAAGTCTTTCTAATAATATTTTAATGTTAAAGGTCAAAGTCGGCCTTGCTATTTCCAAGCAAGGTCTGTAGTTTTAACCCTAGTAGTGACATTGGAAAGCCTAGCCTGTAGCCTACTTGGTCATCTGTTACATAGGATAATGGCAAGCCCAGCCTGCAGGCCTCCTTGATCATCTCTTAAAAATTAGGTTGGTGGGAGGCCCAAGGTGCAGTTCAGTTGGTCATCTATCAAAAACGTATGTTGTAAAAAATGCAACAGATTTGTTCTTGGCTGCATTGATGTGACTATAAATTAATAAATGTAGCCACAGAGAACACTCTGTAATGAATTTAAAATTTAAAATTAAATATTTATTATATAATTATACTAAGTTTATAATTTTCAGTAATCTTTTATTTATAATTTTAGTTATAAAAACATATTTTTATATATAAATTTTAAAAATACCTGTTTTTATATAATTTATATGTTCAGAGGTTTCATAATTGTATTGTATTGATGAAATCTTCTATTGTTATGATTAAAATTATTCAACCTAATAAAAATTACACTTATTAATATTTTAAAAATGAATAAACTTTGTGATCTTACAACTTCAAGTAAATAAAGCCTATAGCATGCATGATATGCAAGCTATACCACACAGAACATAGTGAACTTCAGAAATACCCTTTTAATCTGCTGTATATAACAATTGACTTGTCATGTCCATACGTCCATAAGTTTAAACGACTCTCAAGAACTGTTGCCCTTTCCCTTACACATAATGGAAATTATGTTAGTCAAATCCTCAATCTATATAATTTTTTAAAATTATAATAAAAAAACCATGTTTATCCAGTTCACTTACAGTTTTAACATTTCAAAATTAATAATTTCAACCTATTACAGGTGTGTTTTAAATAAGCTCTTCTGATTCTAGAGCCTTAAATGAATAAGGCTTATATACGTGTAACATGCATGACAAGAAAGCTATACTACAGCTCTGGAAGTAATTAGGTAATCAAAACCCAAAAACCAATATGACAGCCTTCTCTTTTGTGTCTCACACACTCTAGAATTTGTTTGTTTGGAGCTTCATATTAATGTCAAACAGAATTGAACTTTCCTAAAGGCCGAGCCTCTAAATGCTCTCAATCTATTGGTTGAATGCCTTAAAAGTTAATGTTTTTATTTATTTTAAAAGTGGGTAAGCCGCCGACGGAGAAAACTAACAGAGCATACGATAAATACCTGGACAATAATCCATAAGAACATTTTGCAAAATTCAGAGGAGTCACAGAGTCCCTTAGCAGAAAATGGGTGGGCACACATAAGTCTTATATTGATAAGAAAAGCAATAAGATATATGAAGCTCCGGTAAAAGAGAAGTAATTGAGGTTCTGTCAAGCTAGTTCAGGCCAACAACTCAGACAACCAATATAGACGATAGATAAAAGATAATATTTGCATGCTGCAAATATCATTTTTAAGTATGTTCCCCCAAGTTTCCGGGATCGGGGCTCATTTCCTGGACAGGTTTTTTAGCTATTTCTCTAGGGACAGCAGGGAGAAAAAAGTTTGTTTTTTTAAATATAAGGAGATTTCAAGTATAATATTTATTAGGCATTTGTTATAGACATTATAGATTTTTTTGAATATGAGTAATTAAATAAGAACTATGATGTTTTATATAAGAACTATCATGATGTGTGTATTCAGGTGAGGAATTTATTTTTAAGTTTTCCAGAAGCCTTCAAAACTTCATGCTTTGCTGCCAAACTTATTAATAAAGAGGAATGATTTAATAAAAAAGATAATGAGTTGTTTCTATTTGATCTCAACTGGAATACAAATAGATGGAATTGTTCTATGAGTTGCTAGTACAGGGTATTTAACTCATATTCAGTAGTATAACTGTAACATGTCAATTTTGTTTGTGGCAGTCTTTGTATACTAAATAGGTTGTCCAATGTATGAAATGAGATAATTTTTAACTGTGATTTCAATTGTGAAGCTGCCGAGATCGGCAAAAGTAGATATGTATTTTGTAGATGTGATCATGATAAATAATTGGTCTATTACTTGATCAGACTTAGAGTTACAATTGTTGTAGACTCATGGCGGTGCATAGCTATGTAACAACAAAGTCCTTGAGATTGATGGCATAGAAAAACCATAAAAGATATATGTGATTTGTCTTTACTTCATGTCAAAAAAGTCTAGACAAATGATTTGAAAACTTTAGATAAATCTAAGGGTGACAAACTCTATTTGATTATAAGGTTTTGATCTTTCCTAACACTTCCGGGTTAGTACTAATAAAGGTCTAGACATGACCTTGGTAATTAATCCTGACTGTTAAAAGATTAGTAAACATAAATATTTTTTGATTTATTTGCAAATTTTATATGAACATGTCATAAACTAAATATGTGTTGAAAGGTTTTTTTTTTTTTTTTAAAAAAAACTAAAATGTCCTTAAACCATGGTTGTCTCCTAATTTACCCATTCATCCTCTAAAACAATTTATATATATTAGGTATGTTTCCTACCTATCTTTGCATCCTCACAATTTCCTCTATGAAGGGCAGTCATATTTGACTAGGGACATCTCAAAAGAACATAGATTTTTAATCATGTTACCAAAAACTTAAAAACAGACGAACACCACAATTCTAATAGACTAGGGTGTATATCAAATCAACTAAACAATTATATATAATTAATTTTTTATTATTATTAATTATTAATATTATAAAAAATATATGTTTTTAACAGATGACCAAGTAGGCCTCAGGCTAGGCCTTCCAATGTCATCGCTAGGGTTCAAACTACAGATCTTGCTTGAAAATAGCAAGGCCTCTTCATCGGTCTTGGTTTGACCTCAACAATATAATATTATTAGACAGACTTTAATTAAGTTTAAATATGATGTTAGATGTTTTAAAAAAAATTAAAATGACTTTTCCAACTAGAACTCATTTGAAGGAGACCAAGAAAATAGGACATAAACTTCATGAAAATGGTTATTGTGAATATGTTAGCTATTAATCTAAATAGAGAAATTAGCTAAAAGAAATTGGTTATGGCAATGATCTATTAAGAGAGAAAAACATAAATCATAGGTTAAAGTTCATAGATTTCATAAAAATAATATATATTTTTTTTTACAGTATGCAAGTTATGACTTATATTTTATGAGTAGTGATTCATATGAACCCATCTTTTATGAAAATGAATGGTTCACTTAGCACTCATTATATCTAGGTGCTGCTCAGAGGGGTGAAGGACTCTGAAGGATCAGACTAGTATTAAGATGGGTGACCTCCCAGATACTTGATCTCTGTGAGCATCACCTAAATACAACGAGTGCTAAGTGAACTGTTCATTCTCATTAGAGGTGGATTCATATGAACCACTACTCATAAAATATGGATCAATAAACTTGACTCAAAAATTATACAGTTGAATTCTGATATTAATATCATAATTTATACTTTTATTGAATTTGCTTAATCTCAATTGAAAAAAACTTCAATAATTATCTATGATCATGATCAATCCAGAAAAAAAAAAAAGCATATAAATGTAACTTAAGATCATGAATTATTTAATAATATTACATTTTTCTATTTCTAAATGTTTTTGAGCATTATATTCCAATAAAACAATTTATATAGATAAAATAATGAATTTTGTAAGCACCAAACATACCTAGAAATATTAAAAATGCAACAATTAGTATTAATAACTGAGTGAAGCATGCCACACCAATAACAGTATAGTTGCTACTCTAAATACCCAAATAACAGAAGGGAAAACTTAAGGAAAGCATGTACTTACAATTATAAATGCCATTCTCAACCATAGTGCACATGCTCTGTAGTAAGTTTGAAGATTATGTGATTCTGTTGGACATCCTGCAGTACTGTGGAATGTAACAGCAACACATTCAGCTTATTCTCAACCATAGTTTACTTGCTCTGTAGTGAGTTTGAAGATTATGTGATTCTGTTGGACATCCTGCAGTGCTGTGGAATGTAACAGAAACACATTCAACTTGTTCGCAGACACCATTTTTAATGGTAGAAAAACTCTACGAACAAGGTGAATGTGTTGAACTTACTACAAATCCACCAGTACTCCAAACATGCACTACAATATCATGTATTCTTCAACTGCAAATATCCTCACTTTTACACACTTCTGAAACTTAGGCATGGCATTTTTGAATAACTAGGGCTTTGTCTAATGTACTACCTAAAATGAAATAAATCTTGACTACCAAGCTTTACTGTGATGTTCCCTCCTTTTGTTCCCTTCTTTTATAATCTGATGAGGGCTGGTTAAGGTCAGAATACCATGTGCTCCTGCTGCTGCTTTCATAAACCTTGCATACTTACTCAACTACTGCACATAAACAAACGAAAACAACTTCCAATCACATTTTCCCTCAAACTTACACGTGTAAGGATTTGTGGAGCATTAACTATCGCATAATGAATAAAGTTGATAATATACGCACTTCCTTGGGGTCTTCATCAAACATGTGGGCGCTGCAGACAAAATATTCCCCCAAAAACATATATTATTGAAAAATAGTTGTCTTGTAGCCATGAGACAATTCAATACCATAAGTGGTAAACTAGATACTTTAGCCCCTTGTATTGCTCTCTACTAGCTAAACAAATAATAAAAAATGAGAAGATATTTTTCCATGATCCTAGCCATCTCTACCTGTGGATGGTGAAAGGAGTGTTTATCTGTTATGTGTACTTATCGAAAGATAAAGTAAATTATATTAATTGGAAAAGGGTGAATAAGATTTGAGAGGGTTTTTATTTTTAACATCTAATTTAAGTTAATTAAAAAAATTTAATTAAGTGTAAATCAGTTTAAGTTGATCAATTATAATTGGGATGTAATATGAAAAATGTATTTGTTTTTAAATTTTGATGTGGCATCTAAAATTAATTTGGGTTCTATTGGAGGTGGAGGAATTATAAGGGTTAATCTTGGGAGAGTCATTGGTGCATTTTCAATCAACTTTGATGTTCAAACAAAGTCATTTCACAAAAGCTTCTATTGCTTTTAGCGGGATTTCTCTTGCAAAGGATTTGGGCATTCATCAACTTGCGGTTGAAGGTGACTCTTTGATGCAGGAGCATCCAGTGGTGTGGGGGCAATCTTGCATCACCCAAAAAATGATTTCCATTTTTTGTTCCTGTTGTTTTCTTTTTGTAGATGTTTTTGCATTTTTGGATACTCTTTTCGTCGAATAAGAGTTTCCAACTTTCAGAATTGATTTTCTGCTTTTTCTGCTCAACTGCTATTTTTAGCAGGTTTGAATTTGAAGTTGTGGGAAGACAAAAATTTATGGGAAGGTTCAGGATGGAAAAATACACAGTCTGGTGAAAGAATCAGGTCAAGATCATTCACGATTTGAAAGTTATTCAAGTTTCAGTTTCTGCTTTTTGCCCTGAAAAACTTTTTGAGCTCAGTTTGAGGCACTAAATGATCTCGGATGGGCCTGAAAATTTGCGGAAATGCTAAATAGTCTACCAAAAATCTACTTTACAGAAAATCGTCTTTTCGAGAGCTTTCCGAAAAGGTATTATCATTGAAGATCCAACGGTTAGATTAAAAGTTATGGCTGCCGGAAGTTGGTGCATATTTTAGAAATGTGTTAATTTTCGAATGTGAATTTAAATTTGAATTTCAAATTGTAATTTTGGCGCCAAACGGCCAAAACTCATATCTTGAATGTTGTTTTTGGTTCCAAAAGGGAAAAGGGGCTATTTATGGGCTAGTTTCTGATTTTTGGGTAGCTTTTTGGAGAGAGAGTTCGCATGTTGCGAAAAAGGGATTTTCTATATTTCTGTAATTCTTTTCTGAAACTTCTGTAGCTTGCATGTATCGCAGAGCTCGAGGATTTGGGATCCTCTGCATGTAAGATTTTCTTTATTGAATAATAATCAAGTTTGCTAGTTGTGAGTATTGTTTTTGTGTCTCGGGTTTGCTCCCTCGTCACTCTTTGAATATAGTTAATTGCCTCTGAAAGATTCATTCCCCTAGCTAGATGATTGATCCCATTATTTCTCTTTAGATATTTTAAACTCCCTTCTTAAGGTTGAGGTCAAACATATCTATAGTGAGGGTAATATGGTGGCTATTTTTTTTTTCCCAATTGGGGAGTCTCTTATTGGGGATTGTGTAGATGGATTGGGGAGGATGTCCTCCACTATGAAGTTTATTCACTTCTCAAAAGCAATGCTTATTAAGCTTTGGCTTGAAGGGGTGACACCTCATTATATTATGATGATTTGTGCCATCATGAGACTTTATGTGGATGGCTCTTCAACATTTGAGAAGATTCCCTATTCCTTTTGGTAGAAGCAATGCGGTTTAGATCTCTATTACATATGGTTGAAGCAATGGGTTCATGACGACATGAGGTGGACATAGAAGGCTAGCTATCTCTATCAAGCTAAGTTATCTAGCTCTATGGGAGGTGATAGAAATAAGGTGCAGCTCATGTATTGTGTTATGTGACTTTTTCCCCAAGAGAAAACAAAACTATGAAATAACCCTTTTACAATTAAAAGGGAGGTAGAAAAATAAGAGATATCATGATCCTTTGGTTAAAAGAGAGATTAATAAAGTTTCATATAAAAACTCTTTTAAAAGGGGAGGAATTATTATTTTTTAAATAATTATTAAAAGGAAACTCTTGTGAAAGGGTGTGATGATTTGGAAAACACCCCTTAAAAGGATATATAAGTAATTCATTTAAGACTTGGAAAAAGGGATAGAGAACACTCAAGGAAGAAGGAAGTGGTTTAGTGGGGCTATGAACATTGTAGAAGGGGGCACACAGGGTGTGTCCAACTCGGGGTAAAACATACACCTAGGACAATCTTGGCTAGGGTATGGTGTGCACTTATGTTGAGCATTGTTTTGGTGAACCAGTACTTGTGTAGAGCATAATACTATTATGTGTTTCAAAAGGAATTGTTTCCTTGTAGATTTTTCCATAGCAAGAGCCAATACCATTGACATCTTCCTAAGGTGAGAGTGGCTTTTCCAAGTGTTGTGATTTAGATAAGTATTGAAAACCATCAATTCTAAAATATATTGAGAATATTATTATATGATTTTGGTGTTAATATATATGAATTATATAGATGTGTTATTCAATTTAATATGTTAATGATTTACTTTAGAATCCTTGTCTAATTATTACATATTATAGTTAAATTAGTTATTTTATATTAGTTAGTCACATCATTTTAGTAACATTACATTTTGTAAATTATCTTAACTCTAATATTTAATTGATTAAATCTATTGCTAATACTTGTAATGTAGAAAATGTGACTCTACACAAGGATAATTGTGTTCCCTTGAGAACCAATTTCACTACATAACTCAAATAACTCTAACTAGTCCAACTAGTAAAAATATCTAATTGCAGACAAATAAAATAAAGTTTCCAATCTACAAAAATGGGAGAAATAAAGGACAAAGATTATTTGGCTTAAATCTGAGCGACTCAATCAAGGATGATAGTGTGGTGTGCGAATGTTTGTGTGACATGATGTAGTCTTGTATGGACTACAAACAAAGAGACATACAAAGAATGTGAAAACTCAACTTAAATCTCCAACTAACCTACAAAACCTAGAAGTGAGAAATGTGATAACAAAACTAAAGAAATGAATCAAATGACAAGGCTTGTGTGAGTAAACGATAAAGATAAAATAAATAAACACAACAAACCTCTGTGCATTTGGATACCTCCAATAAACATGCACATACATAGAAGAGGAAGAATGTTTGGGTCTATTTGGGGACTTACCTTAGTCAAGTCCTTGCTTTGGTGTTTCCACCTCCACAACAACCAAATAGACAAATAGATCGAAAGATAAATAAACAAGATGATAAATACATAGACAAGGGATGTGATAAATACCAAGATGCTCAAAGACACAAGACAAATAGTGTTGGCATATGGCTTCTAGTGTTGTCATTGATGGCAACGTAAGTCATTATTCTAGTCCACAGATCAGGATTTGTTCATACCAGCAAACAGAGTAAAGAATAGAGTTTTACCGGAAGTGAAAATGAAGAACAGGGTATCTAGTTAGTATGTCGATCTGTATGCTTCACTGGATTATCATTTTGAGTTGTGGATCTCGGGGAAAGTTGTTAAGTATCTATTTTATCTTATTGTTAAGTTTTGTGATGTTGCATCAATCTGTGGTTAAGTTAGGAGATATGACAATGATTTTTTGTTTATTAGCTCATGGTGGTCGACTCAGTGAATAAGGCAAGTCACAGATGTATAAGGAGTAATTGTTTAAATATTTTTGTGTTCGAGCATTTTGATTTGGGGCTGCAACATAGCATTAGCTGACCTTGATGGGTACACATCAAATATTTAATGTGGATTGAGCCGACTATTGGGAAATATTTTTATTGTGTTGAAGTCAACATATAGCGATTGAATTCTTGCTAGTGGATATATATAAGAGATCGTTTAATTCTTTTTATAGAGTGAGTTGGTGCATGTTCGAAATGTGCGAATAGCAGAAGGGTTGTTGAGCGATTTGGCATAGTTTCACTTGTGCATAAGAGGATTTTTGTGAAGCGAATTAAGGTAGAGTAGAGCAAAGTGCAGAATCAGACAGAAGATCCTGAATCTGATCTATGAGCCTCATCAAAACTAATACTAGGCATTTGTAGATGCTACTTTCTCAATTCAACTTTTTGTTGTAATCCAAATATATTGAAAGGCAGTGAGCCTTCCTAATTTTGAGCAGTGAGCTCTATGCAGTGTGCATTTCCTTTTTTCTTCATACTTTAATAGAGGAAAATTTGTGGATTAACCTCCATTGTGGTTTTTCCCATAACAGGGTTTCCACATAAAAATCTTGGTGCTATGGTGTTTTGATTGTTTCCTTCTTGTGCTTTCATCTTTACTTCTGTTGAAATGTTGTAAATGGTTTAAGATCTAAATTGAAATTTAAATATTGCTAAACACTGATTCACCACCCCTCTCAGTGTTCCTTGAGTCCAACAATTGGTATCAGAGCAAGGTTCCTCTGAAGAAGTTTAACAGTTTGAGGTGAATCTTGGGATGCAATGGACTCTAGTGGTCTTCAAGGGTAGTTTTTGGTGGCACTTGATGATCTTGATCAGTCAAAAGCAGAAAACCTAGAATTAAAAGCAAATATTGAGGATGCTAAAAAATTCATTCAATCATTGAAGGACAAAATCAATGAGTCAAGAGAAAAGAGGAAGGAACTTTATTATCAGCTGAAGCAAAAAGAAAGTAAAATCTTGGAAGATGTTCACCTGAATCAGACCTTAAAATAAATAACTGAAGAATGTGAAAATATTGCTAGAGACAATGTTGCTCTAAAGCTTGAGATGGAATCTATGGTGATGAGGCAAACTAAGGAGATTGAAGAAAGAAGGAAGAATGAGGAGAATCTGGCCCAGTCCTTAAAAGAAATATCTGAAGAATGCAACAAAGTTAATAGTGGATTCATTTAGTTGGAGATTAAACTGCAACAATCCATAAATAATGAACAAGAACTTGAAAGATAGATAGTTATTCTTAGAGATGAACTCACTACTGCAAATGAATACAAGGAGAAGTTTAAGATTAGTTTTGCTAAGCTTGATGAGCTGACCAAAGGTCAGAAGGATACAAATGACAAGCGAGGTCTTGGATATGAGAAGGGAGAAAGTTCTAGATTTGAACATAAGGATTCTAGACAAAGAAATCAGATGAACAAAGGCAGAAGGTATCTGGTAAGATGACCCAATGCTCAAAAGTTTAATGGTTACTGCTTTTCTTGTAATAAATTTGGTCATATGGCTTCTTAGTGTAGAATTAAAATGAATTCAAGCAGTCCATTATTTCCTGGTCAGTGTTTCAGTTGCAATAAGTTTGGTCATAAATCAATTGAATGCAAAAGTATGTATGTTAGTGTAAGGAATGTTAAATGCTACACTTGTGGAAGATTTGGGCATGTTGCTAATCAATGAAAATCAAGAAAAAATTAATGGAATGAGTGGTCTAGACAAAGAAATCCTATGTGTTACAACTGCAATAGATTTGGTCACATTGCAAGATTCAACAGGAATAGAAACATGGATAGAAGAGGTCTGGTATACAAAGGAAAAATTTCATAGAAAGATGATAAAGGAAAAGGGAAAGTGACTATGGAAGAGATAAGAGATCAGATGAAGAAAACATGGGTAAGGAAGAGTGAATTTGATTGAGGAAATAAGCTCACACCAGAAGTAGTTTCTGGTAATTCCACTGGAAATTGATCTTGGGCCATTGGTCTAGGGGAGTTTTTCAAGAAAATCCTTTGTCCCCCTATTAGTAGTTGGCACCGGAATGCAGGAAGTTGTCAGTAGTTGTGCTAATAGTTTACAAATATATTGGTGATCACTTGTGCAGAAGTTTGAGGACTAGAAGGTTCGTAGATGAACTCTTTTGCTATCTAAGAAAATGAAGTATCTGGAACACCTAGGGAAAAATATTTAATGTGATAAAAAGGTTAGGCGTGTGAGTTATAAAAGGGTATTTGGAACACTCATTTGTCACCTTGCATTGAAAAAAAATAGAAGGAGAGCCTCTGCAATAGAATTTCAAAGGAGTAAAGTCAATTTGGCGGCGAATTCATCAGGCATTTCAGTTGCTTGTAGAATTCTTACTTAATTTGGTGTTCGATAGAAACTTGTTCGGTACAAAAAGGAAAATGAAGCAAGTCAAAGAAATGGTGAATTTAGATGAATCCAACAGTGAAAATAGTAGGTATGTGAGAAATATGTTGTCGACCGATGAATTGAAATGGCTTGAAGGTGTGAAACACAAAAGTTTGGACATTTGGAGTGAATTTCCCTAGTTTGATAATGCAGAAGTCATGAGGTTTATCCTAAATAGATTGAATGATGACATTCTAACTCTGGATAAACCCTATCCCATTTCAAAAGAAGTGATTAAGAATCTAACTGGATTATGCAATGTTGGGGATATATCAATGTTGGTGTAATTAAATGTCTTGTACCTTGTCCTAGGTCATAATTACACCTTAGTTAAGTTTACTTAGGGACCACATAGGAGGTTGTTGGAGATTTTCCACTTTTGGTGGACTTGACATGTCATTACCTCATCATTTCCACCTTTTGTGGACATATCATGTGATTATCTCCCCACCTTAAGTGGAGTGATAGCTCTTCATAGTTGTCTCATGGCATAAGATTATGACACTTGGCATAAAAGTGTCATAATCTTATGCCCTTCTATGTTCTCACCTTGGCTATATAACCAAAGGGTCTCTCTCATTGTAATCACAATCATAATCATATCATATCAATGACATTGAATGCAGTTTATTCTTGTCATATTCTCTCTCTTTTCTTGTGCTTTCCATTTGGTCCATAGATCTTGGGTGGTGTCCATAGCCAATTCTAACATGGTATCAGAGCGGGTTGGGAGCCATTGGAGAGTCTTATTCTGAAGAGAGATTCTAGATCTGAGGAGGTTTCATTCGTGGCTCTTTGTTGCAGGTTCACATCCGAGCTTGCTAGTGCAAATCTGAGCTCACCATTGTGTCCGAAAGGTTCGAGATAGTCGATTTTGCCTTTTGTTTCATCAAAATCAGACATACGAGGCCAAATCTACGAGGGTTTGAAGCTGAAGTGTGGTTGCCAGATCTAGAAGGTAGCTGCAATTTTGGAGCATTTTGGGTCAAATTCGACCCTGCCATCACGTCCAAAAGGGCCAAAAACCCTAAGATCGACTGTCAATTCATCCATTTTAGAGCAAGTCATCCAGTGAGGCAAAATTTTTTTGCTCAAGGAGTCGTACGGCCCCCAGGTCGCCATCATTACTAGTGGGTACGATTTTATTTAAAAAAACAAAAAATTATTTTCTACGAAATTATATTTTCAAATATTTTGTTAAAAAAAAAATATATTTCGCAGTTTTTCATTCTATTTGAAAAGTTTAAAATTTTTTTTAAAAAAAGGCAAGGACGTACAGTCCGTAGACGTACCAATCTGTAGACTGTACCTGTAGTACCGCAGGCCATTCCAGAGCTGCCGCATGGCCTCTGGCTGCGGCACCCACATATCCACCGTCGGCGGTTAGTTCAGGAAAAATCCGGCGGCCTCATTTCGTAATCCGGCACTCCGGTGGCAGTAGTCCTTGCAAAAATCCGGGCGGCTTGTTTTCAAATCCGGCATCCAAAATTCAAATCGGCGGTTGGATAAAACTCCGGGCGGCAGCAGGGAATATTCTGGGAGGGCAGTTTATTCCGGCAGACTTGTGACGACTATAGAAATGTCAAAATTAAGTCATCAGTTTGAGCATATTCCATTTGGAGGGCATATTCTTTTTTTGACGTATGGATGACCATCAAATTTAACATAATGAGCTACTGATGTCAGCCTGCGTCAGCACAGTTTTCAAATTTCCTCCCCCCTCATGGTTTGCATTTTGATTTTGGAAGGCAAACTTTGAAGCTCAATATCTCGCTCATTTTGAGTCCTTTTTTCAAGCAATTTTTTTTTTATTTGGGCTAGAATTTCATGCTCTACGCACTAGTGCAATCAGTTTTTGGTTTTGGTGCCTGGTTTTTTCCAGAAATTGCAGATTCTCACAGGTGTTGCTACTTCGTCCTCATTTTGGGAACTTCGGGAGCTCATATCTTGCTCCCACGGTAACATTTTTATGTGCAATTTTTTTTTAAAGTGCATGATTTTTCGTGTAATTCTCATTGGTATGATCAGATTGATCTCATTTTGTACCAAAAATTGTACTTGATACTGTGGCCTATTTTGGCATTTGCATGTACCAAGATCAAGACCACTTTGCTGTTTTTGGCAAGTGGCAACTATAAACGCACTAAATATAAAGTGCCAAATCAGATATTGCTTGGGGGTTTCTTGATTGAGTGATTTGGGGGGGTCTCTTGGTGCATTACTTTGATCTGTTTGCTTTTGCTCTCTCATTTTCATGGATCATTCTAAGGTTCCTTTGCTCACATCATATAATTATTCAACATGGCATCAAAATTCATGGAATATTCTAATGACAGAAGGTCACTCTCTATATGTTGAAAATAAGGTACCTGAACCTACTGATGATGAGAAAAAGTTAAAATGGATGATCAAACATGCCAAAGCTCTTGGGTGTCTTCGTAGACTAGTTTCTCAAGATTTGTTGTTCCAAATTGAATCATGTAAAAATTCTCATGAAGCTTGGGAAAAATTGAAAACATTGTATGGTACAAAAGATGAAGTAAGAGGCTATCAAATTGATAATGATTTGATGAATCTTGATCCTAAGAACTTTGACAACATCCAGGACTACATCACTAAGGTCAATGATCTAAAAGAGCAATGTAAAGCATGTGGAATTGATAAGAAGGACATCCAGTTGGTGTACAATACAATGAACAAACTTGGTCTTGATTATGCTTCTTTTGTTTCTAGCTTTCATACTCATAGATTGACTATGGGGTCTACATACACTATACCTTCATTTGCATCATTTTCTGAGATGTTGATACATGAGCAACAAAAGCTTATCTCAATGGGTCTCATCAAGACTTCTAAATCTCAGGCATTGTTGGTTAATCAAGTGAAAGAATCAGAATCAGATAAGAAACAGAAGAAAGCAAAGAATAATCAACATTCAGATCAAGTAAATCCACATTCAGATCAATCAAAGAAAAAATCTTCTTCAAAAGGAGAATCATCTAAGAAGGAGAGGCCTTTTGTGCATATTGCAAGAAGGATGGACATGAAGAACACTATTGTTATAAGAAGGACATTGATGAGTTGAAGAATCTTCTAAAAAAGAATCACATTGATTTGCCTTCTAGAATGTCTGAATCTTCTTCTCCTTCTACTTCAAAACAGTCTAAAAAGGACAAAGGACAAACATCAGGATATAAAGGACAAGCTCTTTGTGCTCATTCAAGTCCTGGATCAAGGAGACGGCTTCTAGATTCAGGAGCATCTCATCATATGGCATCTTCACAAACTATCCTCTCTTCATTTCTTCCTTGTTCTATGTCTCCTATCTTGATGGGAAACAATACATACATGAGTGTAACAGGGAAGGGATCTATTAGCATTGGGGAAAACACTTTTCAAGATGTCTTGTGTGTTCCTCATTTGACGAACAATCTACTTTCCATTTATCAGATTACACATGGTGGAGATGGGAGAACTGTGGAGTTCACTCCTGATTCTGTTATCATTTGAGACTTGGAGACTAGAGATATCATTGCTATTGGGGTGGTTGATCATTCATCTCGGTTGTATTCCTTTGCACAGTTTGCTTCTGATGATGACGATGTTCCTTCAACTGTTGATCACATGAACCATGATTCAGAGGAGACATTTGGCTTCTTGAACTTGGGCATACTCACATCAGATCCAGTACTTGAGCCATGCACTTCATCTCCTCCATCCACTGTTGCAGTTGATGCTACTTGCAATTCAACAGTTTTGGCTCCTAGTGATTCAATACAGCAGGACATGCATAGTCTTCCAGATATGGCTACTTTGGATGGTTTTTTGACAGGTATTTCAGACTTGTTTGTGGAGTCTCATCTTGCGGATTTGGAGGACACCATTGATAGCATTCATCTTCTCTTTGATGAAGATGAACCTTCTTCAGTTGTTGTGAGGGAATACCTTGACCCTCTTGTTCATTCTCTACATGATCATTCTTCACAGATTGGTGTGAGTGTGGATACTTTTGGACAACACTTGGAGGAGGCTTCTTTTTCTTCGAAGGGGATATCTTTGTCTTTGGATAGTGCTCTACATTCATCTCTACTAGATGTTGGGTTTTCCTTTTCAACAGTGTGGCCTAGAACACCTGTTTGGAGTGTTTCAGCTTTTGACATCGACATGGAGACACTTGAGCATGCTTCAGAGACATCATCCATCATCCATGATATCTTGCATACATCCTTGGTTTTGTTTCCTCCTAAGGGGAGGAATGTTGTTTGGCGAGATTGGATCATCTTTAGCATTCAATGTTGAGCTTCTACCATCATTGTAGGAGACTCAACATTGAGGGGGCGCTACCTTGCTTCTCTTCTACTTCTCTCTTATGGGGGGATCTTTTTCCTCACATGGGGTTTTTACCTTCTCATTCTTCATTGAGAGTATTCTATTTTGTATTTCATCTCTCTTTTGAGGGGGAGTTTTTCCCATGAGGTTTTCTCCTTTTCCTCGCTTGCGAGAGATTGCATTGTGTGTACATGGGTACCTAACATGGCCTAGTAGTCGGGACCCATCGTGCTTTGTTTTCTTTTGTGTACATTCTCCCTAAGTTGCACTTAAGGGGGTGTTGGTGTAATTAAATGTCTTGTACCTTGTCCTAGGTCATAATTACACCTTAGTTAAGTTTACTTAGGGACCACATAGGAGGTTGTTGGAGATTTTCCACTTTTGGTGGACTTGACATGTCATTACCTCATCATTTCCACCTTTTGTGGACATATCTATTATCTCTCCACCTTAAGTGGAGTGATAGCTCTTCATAGTTGTCTCATGTCATAAGATTATGACACTTGTCATAATCTTATGCCCTTCTATGTTCTCACCTTGGCTATATAACCAAGGGGTCTCTCTCATTGTAATCACAATCATAATCATATCATATCAATGACATTGAATACAGTTTATTCTTGTCATATTCTCTCTCTCTTTTCTTGTGCTTTCCATTTGGTCCATAGATCTTGGGTGGCAGCCATAGCCAATTCTAACAATCAAAAAAGAAGTTGATTCATAACAAGGAAGTCGAAACCCTAACCAAAGTAACTAGAGATCAGAGGGCTTTGATAATTTCAACAATCAAAGATCTGATAACAAGGTACATTGTGCATGGAATCTCATACAAAATCTTTTTTAAAAATAGGGAAGGTGCAACTTTAGCAGGTGCAGTTTACATCTCTCATAAAATGATAATGGAGGATCATGATTTTGACCTGTGCAGATTACTAAAAGATCAATTGATGGAAAATGTTCAACTAACAAAGGAGGTAGATTACCCATTCAGGTTTGGTACCTTGGTCATATGTCTTGTGATGTATTTTTTGAATTGCTTGCCATAGATCGATGATGTTGTATGGAAGGAGAATGAATCAGTTTGTAAACAGATTTTTGAACATTCTAATACTTTGGAAAACTATAAGCATGAGTATGCAAATTTCTTTAAAGAATTGCTTGGAAATTTTGGAGCAATTAGCATTTCCATTCTGGTAAGAGCACTTGAAGTTGGATCCTGTTCCAGTGAGATGGAGAGGAAGAAGAAGAGAGCTCAAGAGATTGTTGATTACACTCCTCTGGCACACAAAACTCCAAAAAATGAAGGAAAAGGTAAAGATCTAGTGATTGTGGACATACCAGATGAAGAATCTGATGAGTACACTCCAAGGGGAGAACTAAAATTAGTTGAACCGGACGTAGTTATAGTAGAAGGAAGCAAAGAAGGTGTTTTATCCAAAGTAAAGATACTGCAGCTTGTTTAGGAGAAAGATGGGATGCATAAAACTACTGACATATGGTCTGATAGACCCTCATATGAGCAAGACTTGATCGAGAGAACTCTAAGTATTTATTTTGTGTACAATAACATTGGTTTGGTGAGTTTGCAGAATGTGTTTCCTAAAGAATTGATTGAGTGCATTAAGGAAGCCATGGTCTCTGAGTCCAAGGATAATAAAGAGGAAGAAATAATTCTACATTCGAAGGAGTAGTTCAGGCTATCACTTACCAAGTTGAAAAAGCAAATGAATGTGTTGAGGCAATGCATAAATACAACCAATAACATCTACAACTATTGTCTTCATTGGCCTCATGTAGTTGGGAAATACAAAGAGAAATTGGAGCAAATTGAAACCAAGCTGAACAAGATTGGTTAGGATTATAAAATGTTTCAGGATCAGGATGGCACAGTCAAGAAAAGGATTCAAAAATTGCATTTTGAGCATACAAAAGTTGCAAAAACCTAGTTGTAAAACCTATTCTTTGAATGTTTGAATAAGAAAACTATGTGTAGATTGTTGTCATCGATGGAAAATTGATGAGCTGAATTAGAACTTGTGATGTGTTCACTTCATTCCTCTGTTTTGGTATAAGTTTGAACTCAATCTATCTTGGTTTCCATTTGTGTGGTTATGACTTGTTTCATTTTGGTTTTGATTAAGATATGCATTGATATGCCTAAGTTTTTAGTGGGCGTTGAGCCCATGTTTATGGATCGAGCATATGTTGACACTTTAACCTGAAGACAAAACATAAGTGACTTTGAGTGTGAAATTGTTCTAAAATTGAATAATTTTTCCATCATTTTGGTATCAAAGCCTGAAGATTTGGGGTTGTTGAGAAGTGGGTAGAATTCCACTGAGAGGATTGAGAGGTAGAGGAGCTCGAGGAAGAGGCAAAAGAGGACATGATGATGGATTCCTTGAATTGTTGCAAAACTTGATTGCATGAATGAATGCCATAGAGAGGGCACATTGAAGAGGAACACTAGTGGATGATGTCGGTGAAGTAGAAGAGGAAGAGTGACCACAAGCAGATGAAGAAGAGCAAGAAGAACCTGAAGGTTTTGAAGAAATATTGTTGAGGACAATTTTGAATGTTGGTACCAAACCAAAGATTGAGGTTCCTATGTATTTTGGAAGCCTCGACGAAGAAAAACTTATAGATTGGATTAATGAATTGGATAAGTATTTTGAGTATGAAGGAGTTACAGAAGAAAGAAGAGTGAAATTCGCCTACACAAGGTTCAAGGGCAACACTATTATGTAGTGGGACTATGTTCAATCTGAGAGACAAAAATGAAACATGGAAAAGATAACCTCACGGGATAGGATGATTGCCAAACTAAAGACAGTTTTTTTCCAGTGGATTATCAAACTAATATTTTCAGAAGATTGCAAAATCTAAAGTAGAAGGATATGTCGATAAAATAATACACAGAAGAGTTCTACAAGTTGGTGATTCGGTCAAGCCACAGTGACAAAGATTTGGAAAGGGTGGCAAGGTATCTAAATGGGTTGAGATATAGTCTGCAGGATGAGTTGAGTTTAGTGTCACCAAGAACTTTGGAGGAAGCATACCAATTTTTCATTAAGGAAAATAGAAGATTATGAGAAAGAAAAATCAACAATGCCGAGGTAGAGGACAAGGCTATGCAGAAAAAGGACAGTAGCACCATCAAGATGGAGAAGCAAGTAGCTACAAAGGGCAAGTTAAGACAGAAAAGGGAGGTTATTGTAGGAGTTGATGGTGACTCCTCAACACCCCCAAGATGAGTTGCGACCAAAACCACTTCCACAAGAGAGAGAATGGCAAGAATGTTTGCTTCACAATGCAAGATTGATTGCTTGAATGAAGCTTGAATACAAATGTACATGAGATGCCTTGCTTATATGGGAAAGGTTGAGAGATAGGTATGAATATGATGTTGACAAATGTCATGATCCTATGACATGAGACAACCAACAACCTAATCACCTAGGAAATGATGCATCCTAGCTAGATAAGATAAGTTCTAGATAAGCCAACTAAGACTTTCTAGAAAGAATCTTTTACCTAAGTAAACTTAACCATGTGAATATGTCCCCTAATTACCTAGTGAATGAATAAGCTAGGTACAAGACAATTATTCACACCAACACCCCCTTAAGTGCAACTTAGGGAGAAGATTATTATGCAACTGTGCAAAAACTATGACCATGGGTCCCGCTACTAGGCCATGTTAGGTACCCATTTACAATGCAAATGAAAATATGCAATCTCTCACAAGCGGAGAAAAGGAGAAAACCCTGTGGGACAAAACTCCTCTCCAAAAGAGAGAAAACAAAACAAAAGAAACAAGACAACATGATGTATGGAGGACTCAATGATACCCCCCAAGGACAACATGCATCATGTATATACAATCAAATACCCCCCCATAAGAAGGAAGTAGAGAGATAAGATATCCCCCCATGATGAAGAAGCTCCAATGCCGATGAAGAATGCCTGAAAACAAAAGATGACCCAATGTCTGCAAGCAACACATCTTCCCTTAGGAAGAAACAAATCCATAAGCCGATGAAGAAGCCACTCCATGTCCAACTGAAAGGAGGAAGCATGAATGCTCAACATGTATGCCTCTGAAAACTGATGAAGATCCTCCAAGCTTGAATAAGCCACAACAGAATCATGGTCAAATTGAACCAAGAAACATGACAAATCAAGTGAAGGAGGAGACTCATGAATGTCAATCTCCAAAGAAAAAGAAGATGGGATAACAGTTGTACTGAAACTGTCATCAAAGAGGAGAGAAATCCCCTCAAGTGTGTCCTCCAAATCTGCAGTATGAGACTCTATGAACAAGTTAGAAATCCCTGTCAAATACTCATCCCACAAAGCAAGATCTGAAAAACTATGATCATCCTGCTGAATAGAAGCATCAATGGCTGAAGAAGCAGGAGGTGGAGGAGTAGGAATCTCAACACTGGTCTCAAGAATACCAAGGTGTAGATGACCAAACTTCTCCTCACTAACATGGTTCACACTCAATGGAGTGTGTGATGCAGTCAAAGGAACATTATCATCTTCTGAAGCAAAATGAGAAAAGGAATATACACGAGATGCATGATCAACCATCCCAATAGCAACAATATCCCTAGTCTCCAAGTCCCTTATGTACACTCTATCTGGAGTGAACTCAACTGTTTTACCTTGACCCCCATGAGTAATTTGATAAATAGAAAGGAGATTAGTGGACAAGGAAGGAACACAAAGTACATCATTAAAGCTCCCTTCCCCCATATCAATAGAACCCTTCCCACTTACCTTCATATATGTATTGTTACCCATCAATATATGAGGTGAATTACAAGGCTCAAAAGAAGAGAACATATCCATAGAAGATGCCATATGATGAGATGCTCCTGAATCAAGAAGCCATCTATGAGATGCAAGACTTGTAGAGGCCAAGAGTGCTTTTCCTTTCATCTTGTGTAGCCTAGAAGTAGATCCTGTATCCTGTGACTTAGATGATGATGATGGAGCTGTCGATTGAGATGTTGAAGAAGTAGCAGACACTGATGAGGGCAGCTTAATGTTATTCTTTTGAAGAAGGTGTGTCAATTCATCAATCTTCTTATTATAACATCTATGCTCATCATGTCCTAACCTTTTACAATATACACATTTTGACTTCTTCTTTTTAGATGATTCCTCTTTAGAAGAGGATGTGGACTCAGGAGTGCTATGTGAAAGAGAATCTTTACCTTGCTCATTAGACTTGGGTGCCTTGTTCTGCTTCTTACCTTTGCCACTTGAATCCTTTGTCTCCTTTACAACAAGAGCATGAGATCTAGAAGACTTCAATGTGCCCATGTGTACCAACTTTGCTTGTTCCCTTGTGAGTTGAGCTACAAATTCATCAAGAGAAGGCATTTTGTATGCAGTGCCAAGAGCATCCATTGTAGCATAAAAGGTAGAAACAAAAACTGAATAATTAGGACCAAGCTTAGCAAGAATAGAAAGTATCAATTGTTCATCCTCTTTAGTGACCCCACAATTAGATAACTGCAATCTAAGAGAATTGAGCTTAGAGAAAAAGTCTTGGACATTGTCAAAATCTGAAGGATTAAGACCCATGAGTTCATTTTCCAACTTAAATTTCCTCATCTTATCTGGCTTACCAAAGAGACTCTCTAAAGTATTCCAAGCTTCATTAGGATGAGTGCAAGATGCAACATGATATCTAAGATCTGGAGAAATGGACAACTTCAAAGTACCAAGAGCTTCATCCCTTCTATCAAGCCATTTTCTTTTCTCTTTTGCTCCTGCAGGTTCTGGATCTTGACCAAATGTGATTCGTTGCAACTTTGATTTTAACAATAATAACTCCATTTGAGATTTCCACTCATGATAGTTATATGGAGTTAGAAGTACAAATTTTGTCAAATCCATGATACAATGAGATATTACAAGAGGAGAACAACAAATTTCCCTCACAATACAAGATATCAACCCCTTTGTCCCAACAAGATTTACAATCTTTTTGCAAATTTACAAGGAATCCCAAACTATCAAATCAGCTACAAACTGAAAATATGAAAATCTGGGAACAAATCTGCAAAAATTGCATGAGTAGATCTGAAGTACTCCTGAATACCTTTCCAATGCCGCAAATTTGGAGAAAATCAGAGATCGGAGCACCAAGATATGAACTCGGAAGTAGAAAATGATGATCAGGCTTCAACCTGGAAAAAGAGGTACAAAACTACAAAATCGTTGCAAAATATCTACACCACTGAAAAATTCAGGTCTCCAGCTTTCTGTTGATATTTTGTTTGAAAATTTTTGCCTCCGTATGCAAAAGTTATGAAAAAATGAAAAAAGGCCTATAAATAGGCACTTGGGGGCAGAATACAAAATCCTTGAAGGCTATTTGGGCACAAAATTTGCGCACTTGGGGGCTACAACAGGGTCATCCATATGACCTCATCGGCAATGATTGCAAAAAATAAAGCCACCGTATGGTCGGCCTTTTACAATATTCAAAATAGGAATTTTTAATATGTAAAAACTTCAAATTATGCCGACAGAGTTTTTAATATAAACAAACTTTATCCATTGCAGTTAAAAAACATTCATACCACCGATACAAATCTATAGATGGATGTACGCTGTCAGAGGGTACGAACGATGCCCGGGACTAGCAGATTGACCACAAAACTTGATTGCAGCCGCTGTAAATGCAATGTACCAGTGATATCACCGCTGATGGAGATGTATGCCGTGGCAGGGAATATGCCAATTCTGTCGTTGGATGAAGATGTGACCGGGGCTTGGGTTATGTAGGCCGACGGAGGAAAAGGACACCGATTTGACCAGCGTACCTGCCGATGGTGTACAATACAGAAGCTTGACGGATTTAAGACTTGTACCAGTGATCAAAACATACCGGCGACAAACCCATGCGATGGAAGACTGATCGCCGATGCAGGATTGGTACAATGGCAATGTACACCGAAATGACCCGATGGAGATCTTGAAGGACGCCGACAACAATTTGACCCTATATTACAGACTGACAGGTCCACAGAGAATAAAATTTTCCCAAATATAATAATTATGCCCCGATTTGTTTACAAATATTTTGCCAAAATATTTGAATAGCCTAGCCCAATAAAAATATTTTGACAATACAATAAAAAATTGCCCCAATTTTTTTTAATAAATACTCGCAGAAAAAAAAATTCTAAATTTTTTTTGCGAAAATTGGAAAAAATCGTACCGCAGAGAAGGTGGCTACAGCAAAAAAAAATTTGCCTTAAAAACAACTTTACCCAATATAGTCGAATTTACAGTCAAAATTCGTCTGCGGAAGCTTCTGAACTCAACCACGAGGTCCTTGAAACCCCAATCTGCACCCAACAAAATTCTTCAAGCCAAAATATCACCCTCAGATCTGGGAAGGAATCTGCAACACCTGGAGAGCTCTGATACCATGTAGGAGTTGATGGTGACTCCTCAACACCCCCAAGATCAGTTGCGACCAAAACCACTTCCACAAGAGAGAGAATGGCAAGAATGTTTGCTTCACAATGCAAAATTGATTGCTTGAATGAAGCTTGAATACAAATGTACATGAGATGCCTTGCTTATATGGGCAAGGTTGAGAGATAGGTATGAATATGATGTTGACAAATGTCATGATCCTATGACATGAGACAACCAACAACCTAATCACCTAGGAAATGATGCATCCTAGCTAGATAAGATAAGTTCTAGATAAGCCAACTAAGACTTCTAGAAAGAATCTTTTACCTAAGTAAACTTAACCATGTGAATATGTCCCCTAATTACCTAGTGAATGAATAAGCTAGGTACAAGACAATTATTCACACCAACAGTTATCAGGATAGAGGAGAAAGATATGTTAGGAACGATGGTTATCAGGGAAGAGGCAGAGGTTTTGCAGGTAAATGTTTTAAGTTTAATTAATGTGGGTCAAAAGAGTTGGGAGTTTCCATAATCTTCCCAAGGAGGGTACAAAAGGCCTGAAAGAAGAAATCAGGTTGTGAAAGCATATCAGGAGAGTGCAGGATCATTTTCTCCAAGAAAGGAAGAACATGAGTCAGGAGAATCTTTGTTATTCAAAAGTGTTGTTGAAACTGCCAAAAGAAAGTAATGAACATGCACAAAGGAAAGCTCTATTCAAAATAAAGTGCAAAGATAAAGGTAAGTGCTACAAACTTATTATAGATAGTGGTAGTACCGATAATATTGTTGTTGTTGAAATGGTGGAAAAACTAGGACTTAACAGAACTACACATCCTACACCATATAACGTTTCTTGGTTACAAAAGGGTCATCAATTGTTAGTAGATGAGCAAGCTTTGGTTGAATTTCAAATAGGCAGTTATAAAGATACTGTTGTGTGTGATATCATACCGATGGATGTGTGTCACGTGCTACTTAGTGGACCTTGGCAGTTTGATTGAAATGTCATACATGATGGGAGACATAACACCTACACTTTTGAGAAGGATGGTCTTAAACATACTTTGTTGCCTTTGCAAGAATCAAAAGAGGACGATCATGGTAGTTGTAGTAAGGTGATGTTGATAAGAGGAAAAGAGTTTGTAAGTGGATGGGAGTTAAAGGAAGTTGCAATAGTAGCCAAGGAGGTGAACCTTCATTTTCCACAAGGTTACATGAGTGGAAATAGTGTTGATTTGTAGGTAGGTTAGCTAACATGTGTTGACATAAATGTCTGTGAATTTGGGGCAGCTATTCATGTTCTCAAGGATGTAGAGATACAAAAGAGTTTGAAATAGCAGTGCCAAGAAGGATATGTGGGCACAAATCTATGTGAACAGAGTGTGGAGATAACACGAGGAAGTGGAAGATGACTTGATTCTTCAAATTGAGGACATTGAAAAAGAGTGGCTTGAACTGACAGGAGGTGTGACAAATAGTGCAATTGTCAATGGTGAGGTAAGATCTCAGTTTTCAAAGCCCTTGGATATAGTTGTAGTTGATTTTCATGAATCTGCCATGATTGCAATGGAGAGGGAAATACAAAACGAATTGGAAAGGTGTAGAAAAGAGAGGCTTTTTGGAGAATGGATGAAATGTGTTGACAATGACGAGATGAGGTGTGGAAACAACTATTTGAACTGGGGAATAATTAGTCAAGAGGAGTTCATTGTTCTGACAGTTTGGAATCCGATGAAGCTACTTAGTGTAAAGTGAATGAAAGGGGTCTTTGGGAAGACAAGTTCGACGAAAGGAGGAACTATTCTAGTCAAATGCTGGAAGAAGAGAAAGACATGATGGTTGTGGGTTGTTGTTATAAGCATATGGGGATATGTTGCAAGTGTTGAGAACTTGAAGGGTAGTCCTACTACCCAACTCCTTATGCTCACAAACAACTCCCTCGAGGAGCCTGATGCAAGCGCATCATTAAATTTTTGGATTTGTTTGATATTTCAGTTTTGGTGTTGGAAACATTGGTTTTCTTTTGGTCATTTCTTGTTTCTTCTTGGTGACAAGTGGCCATCTCTTGTTGGGAACAAAATGTTGAGTTGTGCTTTCTCGTTGGCTGACTAAAGGGAAGAAGTTACAATGTTTTTGGAGTGAGAGAACAGAGGCATGGAACGGTTTTTGTGATTGGGAAGTTTGGCTTGAGCAAGAAGGAGACACCACATTTTGGGAGTGTTAAAAAAGAAATCTTTTGATGCCAGAAAATGGTTTTGGAAGAGCATCCAAGTTTCTTTGTTTTGGTGAAAAGAGTCAATTTTTCCAAGATGTAAGAGGGACGAAAAATGGTTCTGGAAGAGCATCCAAGTTTCTTTGTTTTGGTGAAAAGAGTCAATTTTGCCAAGATGTAAGAGGGACGAGTGTTGGAGGAAACCCAATCTAATTGAAGGAATCGAGCTAAACAAGAAAAGGAAATAGAGTCTTTGAGAATCGACTCCATTGTGTTCCATCTTGTTATTACTTCCTACACGGTAAATACTCAAGTGTTTCTAAGTTGCTCGGTGGAGTTCAACTTCTTGTGGATGTGGCATTGAATGACAAGGGGAATGTGGTCCTTGTTTATCTTTTCCCATCGCTTGGAAGGGATGATTGCAATTGTAAAACTTGTTCTTTGAATAAGAAAAGTATTTGTGTAGATTGATGTCACCTGGGGAAAATTGATGAGCCGAATTAGAACTTGTGATGTAGCTGCAACTTCATTCCTTTATTCTGGCATAAGTTTGAACTCAATCTATCTATGTTTCCCTTTGAGTGGCTATGACTTGTTTCTTTTTTATTTTGATTAAGATATGTGTTGATATGTTTAAGTTTGTAGTGGGTGTTGAGCCCATGTTTATGGATTGAGCATATGTTGACACTTTAACTTGAAGATGAAGCATTGGTGACTTTGAGTGCAATTGGTTTGAAATTGAATAAGTTTTCCATAATATACAATAAAATTCACTTAGATAGTTCCTTTTAAACTAAAATGCATTTTATCTTTTTACTTGTGCATTTAGCTCAAATGCAATAAACTACATTTAACATGAGCTCACACAAATAGTTAAATTCCTTTAACTCCTACTAAACTAAATTGAATAATAAAATTGCTAATAAATCATTAGATTATTTTGAACACTTAAAGCAACCAACTTGTATTTTAGGAATAAAATAAGGAAGCATATTATTTATGGGTTTTTGGTGCAAGCAGGGTTAGACAATTCTCATCACAATACAGGTAATAAAGGCAACAACCCTTTTTCTCACAGTCACAATTCAATATGAAGAATTCACTTGTTAATGGAAAACGAATTCAACATTACATCAAAACAATGAAATCATATTCAAATTCATTTTCTATGATTCACCAACATAAGTTCTATCAATATTCATAGTTAAAGTTTCTTTTACAATTTTGAAATCCATTTTGTCAGATTCTCAAACTAGATTCTACATTTTCAGACTCAAAGCTTTTTACTCAACTTCTCAATGCACTTCCAATTTAAATATTTTTCTCTTGTTTTACCTCACATAGGGTTCCTTGCTATAATGGCTATTACTTGTATCATTTCCTCTTATTCATTCCTCTCAGAGACATGGTCAGGCTTTGTTTTCAACAAACACACTAATTATGACTCATATTTATCATATGTGCCTCCTTACTGCCAAATCGACCCCTTTTCACTCCCTTTGCATGGATATTTGAACTCAACTTTAAATCGACCAAATGAATGGCAAGCCTCTATCCATATACAACCACTAACACATTTGATACAACCTCTACTTCTCCTATATGTGATGCCCTCATTTTCTATATTATGTGCCTATACCAAGGCACAACCTACCTCTCCCATTTTCTTCCTCACACATGGGCTCCCTCTCTTCTATTCTATTGGCCTGCTTTTCTATCCTTCCCTTGGCGCCCCTCTTCTATTGGTTTTAAATCTACAAATTTTTTAATAAAGAGCCAGGGACCTTCAATTCCATGGAAATCGACCTCTATTGTAGCCAATGCCTTGTCTTCAACTATGTACTTTCAACTCTTCTCCCATCTATTCAAATTCTTCTTTTTAAAATGCAACATTACTCCATGGCGCAGACCTACGATCTTCCAAATTCTTCATTATTAAAATCTACATTGTCTCAACTTTTCATCTTCCATAGCTTGCCTTGGTCGATTCGTTTGGTCTTAGCACATACCTTTGGCCTTCAATGAATTTTATTCACTTAAATATGTTTTTCATTCTCTGCGATTCATCCAACTAGTGTTAGTCATTTTAAATTCTGAAGCATTTACATAAATCACTAGTAATTCTCAAGTTGCATCAAATAGTCAAACTGAAAAATTAAAATTAGAATGAGACATTTGTCAAATGGAAGCAACAATAATGTCACTTAGTTCCATTTCCAAACCATGATTTCTAAATGTCAAACCAAAAATCAAATTAGAAACCAATTTGGTTGATGTCAATTGCCAAAAACCTGAGATGCTCCTGCATCAGACACGTCGGGTAGAAAGATTGTGAGCATAGGCTCACAATAGTGAAGTTGAATGGTAGAACCATTCTTTTAGATTGCAAGCAATCTACAACGAACTAAATCATTGTGAAATATGCACAGGGTTATTTCTTCTTTCTCTTTTCTCAGCACCTCGTTGACACAAGCACCATCCTCCTTCCACAAATCCATTCACCACCCTTCTCTCCTCTTGTGGATTCACATCCACCATGTACCATCCTCCGCCAAATTATTCCTTCTCTTAGCTCCTCATTTGTGGGATCAATCCCACCACAAATCGACCACCTCCACCAAAATCCTACAATATCCTTTACAATTTCTATGCACAAACTCATAGCATCTAGACACCAATCTACATCTACAACATTCTCCATTTTCTCTATATGACTTTGTTCTCTAACCATCTCCTCTTCTACTACCATCTTATTTGAAAACAAAATATTATCATAAAACAGATTTACCTCATCTTTGTTCACAACTGCAACTTGTATTTCCTCATTTTTCACTGCAACGTGCATCTTCTCATCTTTATCAGTGATCTTCTCAAGCCACTCTTCTTCTATCACCAAAATTTGTGCTAATAAATCATCATCTTTGTCATTTGCCCCAACCTCTTCACTACTCACCTCATTCTTTTCTTCTTCTTTCTCCATGCCTTCTTCTTGGCATGTCTTCGCTGCAACTTCTTCGTATTTCATTGCTACATCTTCATTTTTCTCCTCTTTGACTACCTCTATTGTAGGCTCCTCGCTATTCACTCCATCCTCATCTTCTTTTCTTATGTCTTTTTCCAACTTATCCAATCTTTTGTTTATATTTTCGATCATCCTCCATGTTTTGGTTTCTTTATACCATCTCCATGCTTCCCAAATCACGAGTCTTTTCCTTGTGACTATACCCATCTCATATGCTGCAATCTTTCACAACTCTCGCACTTCTTTTTGTGGCTCCCTAGCTCTCGATTGCCAAGGCTTCTCTCTACCTGCAACAATCCTCACATGGGCTCTTCTTTACTGCCTTCTGTCCTCTACCGCAGGTCCTGGAAGATTCTCTCTACTCTCAAGATCTCCTGCTCTGATACCAAATGGTGCAGATATGGTCAAAAAATTCCCATCACAATACCAGCAATAAAGGCAACAACCCTTTGTCTCACAGTCACACTTCAATATGAAGAATTCACTTGTTAATGGAAAACCAATTCAACATTACATCAAAACAATGAAATCATATTCAAATTCATTTCCTATGATTCACCAACAGAAGTTCTATCAATATTCACAGTTAAAGGGTCTTTTACAATTTTGAAATCCATTTTCTCGGATTCTCAAACTAGATTCTACATTTTCCAGACTCAAAGTTCTTTACTCAAAGTTCTTTACTCAACTTCTCGACGCTCTTCCAATCTAATTATTGTCTCTTATTTTACCTCACATAGGGTTCCTTGCTGTAATGGCTATTACTTGTATCAGTTCCTCTTATTCATTCCTCTCGGAGACATGGTCGGGCTTTGTCTTCAACAAACACACTAATTCTGACTCATATTTATCATATGCGCCTCCTTACTTACTGCCAAATCGACCCCTTCTCACTCCCTTTGCGTGGATATTTGAACTCAACTTTAAATCGGCCAAATGAATGGCACACCTCTGTCCATATACAACCACTAACACATTTGATACAACCTCTACTTCTCCTATATGTGGCGCCCTCCTTATTTTCTATATCATGTGCCTATACCAAGGCGCGGCCTACCTCTCCCATTTTCTTACTCACACACGGGCTTCCTCTCTTCTATTCTATCGGCCTGCTTTTCTATCCTTCTCTTGGCGCCCCTCTTCTATTGGTTTTAAATCTCCATTATTTTTAAATAAAGAGCCAGAGACCTTCAATCCCAAGGAAATCGACCTCTATTGCAGCCAATGCCTTGTCTTCAACCGCACCCTTTCAACTCTTCTCCCATCTATTCAAATTCTTCTTTTTAAAATGTAGCATTACTCCATAGACGCAGGCCTACAATCTTCCAAATTCTCTTCATTATCCAAATCTACATTGTCTCAACTTTTCATCTTCCACATCCTCATGCCTTGGTCTATTCGTTTGGTCTTAGCACATACCTTTGGCCTTAAATGAATTTTATTCACTTAAATATGTTTGTCCTTCTCTGTCGTGCATCCAACCAATGTTAGCCATTTTAAATTTTGAAGCATTTACTTAGATCACCAGTAATTAATTCTCAGGTTGCATCAAATAGTCAAACTGAAAATTAAAATTAGAACGAGACATTTGTCAAATGGAAGCAACCATAATGTCACTTAGTTCCATTGTCAAACCACAATTTCAAAATATCAAACCAAAAATCAAACTAGAAACCAATTTAGTTGATGCCGATTGCCACAAACCTGGGATGCTCCTGCATCAGTTTCACGTAGTAGGGATACAAAATAGATAACCATAGAGATCATTCTTTAATTCACAATTGAATAAGGAGGGTTAAAAGCATTAACATACACATATGTCACTAAGTTGCTAACTTGACATAGGGACTACACAAAGTGAGATAGCTAAGTGAAATCCATGATGTTATTCCCCACATGTCTTCATTGGTCAAATATATGTTAATTTTCCTACACTCTCAAGGTAGAGCGTCAAATCCAACAATGGAGATAATAGATGAAGCAACATATAATTACCAAGAAGAATGTGTAATCTAGTAAGACATATATTGATCCTACAAATACATCATATAATAATCAACTCAGTATAACTTTTAATCCAATCATAAAAACATCAAGACAATACAAGAGTTAACACATAGGAGGCCAATACACTAGGATTTAGTTGTATAGTTTTTTAGTCAATTTTATTGATTCATATTTCATCAATTGTAGTGATTTAAGAGAAATCATCTTTCATGAGTATGAATAGTCCACATAGCAATCATTATATTTAGGTGATATTGAAGCTCAAAAATTTCTTTGAAATTCACCAATGCTAGGGCTATTCCAACTCTAAGATGTATATGTATATAGACATGCAAATATATGTTTATATATAAAAATATTTGTATGTATATTTATATATTTGTGTATATAAGAAAACATACACATTTATAAATACATATATGTATAAACATACATACATATACACATGCATATTCATATATCCTACATATATGCATGTAATACATATAATAGGTGTAGTAATACTCCAACTCCAAGGTATATATGTGTGTATACTTGCATATATTATATATTATATGTATACATGTATATGCATATATGATATACATTATATATACACATATCATACATACATGCATACTATATTATTATGCAAGAGGTGTTCTACAATGGTAACAAGGTGTCTCATGTTGTGATGGTGTACAGAAAAGTTTTATAACTTAAATTTGACACTCATTACACATCAAATAATTAGTATTTAATAATAATTATAAATGTAAAAAAAGTAACATATAAACATATAATATTTAACAAAACAAAGAATGATATTTTTTTTTAAATTAAATTAAATTTACAAATAAAAATAAAATAAAAAGTCTTAAATAAAAACAAAACTTGTGCCATGTAGAACATTAAATAGCTCTACGCATTTCTATATAGATGCATTTAGTCTCTATTTAAAAAAAGAAAACTACTTCAATTCCAAGGTATATGTTTGTGTATGTATTATATGTATACATACACACATATATTTCCAAAGGCATTCCATAGTGTCAGGAGTTTTATGTTTTGATCGTGTACATAAAAATCTTTTATTTTAAAGTTGATAGTTATTTACAAAGCAAATAATTGATATTTAATAATAAATATAAATTTAAAAAATAACATATAATCATATAATATTTATTACACTTTTCAAAATAAAATTTAAATTTATATAAAATAATTATTCCATAAAAATTAAAATTTGTGTCCATCTAACAAATAAAATAATTCTATGCTAGTGTGTGTATATGTATGAATGTATGTACGTACTTATGTACATATGCAATAATATTCCAATTTTAAGGTATATATTTACACACACATATACAAAATTATAAAATCATGTGATATTTTATGAGGATTCAATGCATGGTTTTTGAATCAATCTCATTAATTTGTATTTCATGGTTAGTTGTTCACAAAAATGCATCTCTCATGAGTATGAATGGTCAACTTAGCACTCGTGGAATCTAGATGATGCTCAAGGTGAAGTATCAAGACTTCTTAAGTGGTTATCCATCTGAGTACTTTTCTAACTCCGCCATTGAAACTTGATAAAATATCACATAATTTGACACACTATGGAAAAACCCGTCCACTTGATATTGAATTGTTGAAGGATTTCAACTAAGTAGTTTTTGAATCAATCTCATTGCCTTGTACATCATTAACAATGGTTCACAAGAACTCCTCTCACAAAATTAATGGTTTGCTAAACACTCATTGCATCTATGTTATTCTTATAGGATAAAGTATCTGAACTTCTAGCATTGCTTTGACTCAAATGTGCTTAATTATAGAATTTCTCCTAAGATCAAGTCCACAAGTCTTACTAATCCCATTTACAAAACCTTTAACAAATATTGTACCTTATAAACCATTCATTATAGAACAAAACAACTGATCATTATACAGTTACAACAAATCCTGCAATCTTTTTTTTTTTTTTTTTTTCTTGATCAATTTTAATAATGATAATTTTGCAAATTAAAAACACTATTATAAAAACTATTGATCTCAGATTCATAAAAACATCACAGCAAAGCTTTCAGATAGTATTCTAACCTTAATCAAGCCCCCTAAGATTTATAAAAACATCACAGCAAAGTTTTTTCTCAAGATTGGAAGGCATAGATGTAAAGTTTTTTATTTTATTTTTAGTCAATAGATTTTTCTTCTGGACTTGTAAGTTTACAAATTTTCAAAAAATCTATCTCATGTTCTCAAAACTATAAACAGTTGTCATTAATCTGAGTGTGATCCAAAACGTGACACAAAAACATATACAGTTAAATCCAAAAGCTTACAACAACAATACCATTACACTGCTTTAATTAATATATTGCATCTTCAAATCAATCGGATCTTCTCATTAAATCAAATCAAATTTCACATCAAGTCTACTTACACTTGTAAAATCCGTATCAAATCTGCAGTTATTAAATATCATAATAAATTTGGTTGGAACTCGAAAGTGATGAAGTTAGATACAATGTTTTTAGATAAAATTTTCGTTCAAAGCAGCAGCTGTAGGGAGACTGGTTCTCCTTAACGATCATTATTCTTGCAGACAAAGGATTTGAATTTGTCATTCATTCATAAACTCTTCCGCATTTCCTTGTTTCACAGCACGGCACAATTGGCGCAGAATCTTGAGGTGAGTCACTTGCCATGGTTTCAATGAATTATTTTTCTTTGGGATTCTGTACACGGCCGGTTCATTTTTGGCTGTGTTTTACTTCATTCTAAAATTGATCAATGGATTGAAAACTAACCAGAAGACAATTGGACCGTTTTTCTAATGCTGGCGAGGGGTTTTACTGGTTGATTCCTATGTTGACAGAAACAAAACAGATATAGAACATCACATGATGAGAACATCATATCCTAAAAATAATACTTTTGAGGAATAGATGTTTCATTTCTGGCCTGCGACAGATGGCTCATCATATCAGCAATATAGCATTTAAAGAAAAATCTAATTTCCAGTAACAATTTCAACATTTGCCCACTATAATTCTGTCTTTTGATCTCTCACTCTAAGCTCTCCATTGAGATGGGATTCTGTTCAACCACTCACGACAGTTCCTTATTCTTCTATATTCTTTTTATTCTAACTGAAGCATGTCATCTGTTGAAATGAAAGCATGCAACAATTAAGTTGGTTGTCTCATAAACAAAATTTGTTATTTATTAAACCTTAACAAGAATATGATATTTGTAATTGTAAAAAGTTGAATAATTTGAAGATTTTTTGTATGATGGTACTTAATAATTCTCCCACATATGAATAAACACAAAATGTTTATTAACCATAAAGTCTGAGAACTCCCACTTCCCAATGCCAACCCATTTACATGTCATTTCTCATAAGATACGTCTATTTGTTTAGCTGTATATAGTAGACATGGGCCTTCCGGCTTAGAGGATGTGGTTTATCTATTGCCAGGCCTTTTTGCAAGCAAAGTGCATATTTGAGAAAAGAGGTGTGCAGTAACATTATAATGTTCTCCAAAAACCTGGCTGAAGTTTTACAGTGTATTTACTTAGCAGAAATTAAGGGAAGCGGTTCTATGTTTCCTCTCTGTGGTCTATTTGTTTTACATCTACAAGGATTCAATGAAAATATGCATGGGGTAGAGAAAACTACCTCAAGTAGGCTCTCATCTTCAGCGCTCCAACTACATCAAATCGCACTATTTGCCCATTGCAATTCACAAGAATATTTACACTTTCTACTACATCAATAAAGGGCTTTAAGGACAAAGTAAAAGCACAAAATTAGTGAAATATCGATTGCCATATCCAAGCGAAGCACATAATCAAATCCAGATTAGCCTTTAACCTTATTTTTCTTGTATCGTATTCCACCACTTCTCTAGGAAACTGCATTTCTAACAGTCATTGGAGGTCGTTGGGTGACTTCCATCCGATAAGCATCTGTTTTGATGAATCCACTAAGAATCTCTGCCTCTGTAGATTTAGGGTATCCGAAGTCAATTATTTGATCTAATAGTTCATATTGCAGGCAGGGAAATACAGGTAGTGAAATGATGCACAAATATTTCAAATTCTAAGCTCATGATAAAATTGTCTCAAAACGGTTAGTTCATTAAAAGGAATTCTGAACCCTGAACCCTCTGTGACTCAGATGGAAGATGGATATGTGTACACTCACAACAACGACAAAATTGTCTCTCAAAAGACTCTTCTTCTAGCTCTTGAAAATAGTGCTTGAAGACCTCTAGAAATAACACACATAGACAATCCAAAACTCAACCAAAATTTGACCTCTGAATCAGTTTTTGCAACACACCAATCATAACAGAAAACAAAGATAAACATAAACAACTCTCGCTTATTTTAATGAACAGCTAAATATATGTGCAACAGTTGCAAATGAAAACATTAAGTGCATGCACTAGAATCGCCAGGTCTACAGCCTTTACATGAATTCAAATGAAGGGTTTTTAAAACATAGACGGCTATTGAGAAAAATTAACAGCAATTATGGTTTCAGAATAAGGATTGAACTGATGTGTCTTCGGATTGAATGATAATATAAATTTTTAATATTTTCATATATATATGTATACACACACCTTTTCAAAGGTTGATTGGAGAAATTACGCAGGATTTCAAGGTACGAACAAGCAATATGCTTGATTTGTGTTTTTTGGTTTGCCATTCTTCGACAGTTTTTAGCGGTTGCCTGTGCACTGCATTTTTTTTTTGTACGGTGGAAATATTTTTCTGCAAACTTAATGATAGTGTCTATGTAAGAATTCTTTTGTTGTGATTATATATATATATATATATATATATTAATTTGGTGATCTTGTCTTTGTGAATAATTTTTTCAGTCTTAATTCTTTTTTAGACACAATCATACACTTTGTAATTGCATTTTAAATCAATATAATCAAACTGAGCTTGGCGAAGTTTTGCAAATTTTGTATGGCCAAAGTGTTTGGTTGTCATATCTTCAACTCATCATTTTATAACAAAAATACAAAATTTATGCAAGCTTGATAACTGCACGTCACCTTCAAACTCATAATGCTACAGAACAAACCCATATAACAATGACTAAAATATCATATTCTATAAACCTACTTCTTTGATTTGTACTCTCATTTATTACTTCAACATATATGTTACTATCAGTGTAATCCTTGTACTTTCTTTTGGTACAAGTACTAGTGGGTAGTACATATGACTATAGCCTAATCTAGAATATCATTCCTATGTTTCATTTTAGTAAAGAAAAGCTGGGATATTTGAAGTTGAACAATACATGATATTTGGAGTATTAGTATATTGTAATAAGATGACACATTCACTTTGCTGTAGACTCTTTTTACATTAAAAAATGGTGAATAAGTTGAAGTATTGGTGTACCCTAATCATATAATTTTCTATTGGAAAATGACTAGAGCCCATTTTAGAATATCCTTCCTATGTTTCATTTTAGTAAAGGAAAGCCAGGATATTTGAAGTTGAGCAATACATGATATTTGAAGTATTAGTATCTTGTAATAAGATAACACATTCACTTTGCTCATTGAATCTTTTTACATTAAACAATTGTAAAAAAGTTGAAGTATTGTTGTACCACAATCATATAATTTTCTATTGAAAAATGAGTTATATTCTATATTTAAAAATTGACTTGTAGCTCAATGATAGAACAATCTAATGGAAGGTCGATTCCTAATTGTTTCATAAAAAATTTAGCATCCTCGAACTCACTAAGCAGCAAGTAAACTATAATTGACAATAATCTTTAATATTTATAATGGTAAATATGTGTTCTTCTTTCTTTCTAATTATTTTCCCGTGTTATTATTTTATTATTTGAATAACAACGATACTGTCCCAGGGATATGTGCTGCATTACTCTAGCTGTCAATCCTAACTGCTATTGTTTTACTTTTAGATATGTCTGATACATTTGAAGTCCACTATTTTATCTATATAAATTGTTTTAAAATGACATGATGCCAAAAACACACTTAAAATAGAAAAATAAAATATATTTAAATAATATATGGATTTAAACCACATTTATATGCTTTTTTTTATGGATTGATTATGACTATAAATAATTACTTGAATTATTTCTGTATTTAGCTCAATCAACTTACATAGAAAAATACATTATTTTTATAAAATCTGATGTATTTAGCTCAATCAACTTACATAGAAAAATACATTATTTTTATAAAATCTGATATAACCTGTGATTTATATGCCTTTGTCTGTGGATAAATCATTGCCATAGCCATTTTTTTTATTTGTATTTAGATTACCAGCCAACATATTCACAGGAAAGCAGTAGTGAAATCCATGTTATATTTTTTTTATTTCCTTAAAAGAAAGGTTTTATTTTGAAAAGTAATTTTGAGGTTTTCTCTCAGAAATATATTTTAAAATATCAGCTATCATATTTAAGCTAATATTAAAGTCTTTCTAATAATATTTTAATGTTAAAGGTCAAAGTCGGCCTTGCTATTTCCAAGCAAGGTCTGTAGTTTTAACCCTAGTAGTGACATTGGAAAGCCTAGCCTGTAGCCTACTTGGTCATCTGTTACATAGGATAATGGCAAGCCCAGCCTGCAGGCCTCCTTGATCATCTCTTAAAAATTAGGTTGGTGGGAGGCCCAAGGTGCAGTTCAGTTGGTCATCTATCAAAAACGTATGTTGTAAAAAATGCAACAGATTTGTTCTTGGCTGCATTGATGTGACTATAAATTAATAAATGTAGCCACAGAGAACACTCTGTAATGAATTTAAAATTTAAAATTAAATATTTATTATATAATTATACTAAGTTTATAATTTTCAGTAATCTTTTATTTATAATTTTATTATATAATCATACTAACCTCTTCAAGCTCTCTCTAGTGAACATTTTTTTAGTTATAAAAATATATTTTTATATATAAATTTTAAAAATACCTGTTTTTATATAATTTATATGTTCAGAGGTTTCATAATTGTATTGTATTGATGAAATCTTCTATTGTTATGATTAAAATTATTCAACCTAATAAAAATTACACTTATTAATATTTTAAAAATGAATAAACTTTGTGATCTTACAACTTCAAGTAAATAAAGCCTATAGCATGCATGATATGCAAGCTATACCACACAGAACATAGTGAACTTCAGAAATACCCTTTTAATCTGCTGTATATAACAATTGACTTGTCATGTCCATACGTCCATAAGTTTAAACGACTCTCAAGAACTGTTGCCCTTTCCCTTACACATAATGGAAATTATGTTAGTCAAATCCTCAATCTATATAATTTTTTAAAATTATAATAAAAAAACCATGTTTATCCAGTTCACTTACAGTTTTAACATTTCAAAATTAATAATTTCAACCTATTACAGGTGTGTTTTAAATAAGCTCTTCTGATTCTAGAGCCTTAAATGAATAAGGCTTATATACGTGTAACATGCATGACAAGAAAGCTATACTACAGCTCTGGAAGTAATTAGGTAATCAAAACCCAAAAACCAATATGACAGCCTTCTCTTTTGTGTCTCACACACTCTAGAATTTGTTTGTTTGGAGCTTCATATTAATGTCAAACAGAATTGAACTTTCCTAAAGGCCGAGCCTCTAAATGCTCTCAATCTATTGGTTGAATGCCTTAAAAGTTAATGTTTTTATTTATTTTAAAAGTGGGTAAGCCGCCGACGGAGAAAACTAACAGAGCATACGATAAATACCTGGACAATAATCCATAAGAACATTTTGCAAAATTCAGAGGAGTCACAGAGTCCCTTAGCAGAAAATGGGTGGGCACACATAAGTCTTATATTGATAAGAAAAGCAATAAGATATATGAAGCTCCGGTAAAAGAGAAGTAATTGAGGTTCTGTCAAGCTAGTTCAGGCCAACAACTCAGACAACCAATATAGACGATAGATAAAAGATAATATTTGCATGCTGCAAATATCATTTTTAAGTATGTTCCCCCAAGTTTCCGGGATCGGGGCTCATTTCCTGGACAGGTTTTTTAGCTATTTCTCTAGGGACAGCAGGGAGAAAAAAGTTTGTTTTTTTAAATATAAGGAGATTTCAAGTATAATATTTATTAGGCATTTGTTATAGACATTATAGATTTTTTTGAATATGAGTAATTAAATAAGAACTATGATGTTTTATATAAGAACTATCATGATGTGTGTATTCAGGTGAGGAATTTATTTTTAAGTTTTCCAGAAGCCTTCAAAACTTCATGCTTTGCTGCCAAACTTATTAATAAAGAGGAATGATTTAATAAAAAAGATAATGAGTTGTTTCTATTTGATCTCAACTGGAATACAAATAGATGGAATTGTTCTATGAGTTGCTAGTACAGGGTATTTAACTCATATTCAGTAGTATAACTGTAACATGTCAATTTTGTTTGTGGCAGTCTTTGTATACTAAATAGGTTGTCCAATGTATGAAATGAGATAATTTTTAACTGTGATTTCAATTGTGAAGCTGCCGAGATCGGCAAAAGTAGATATGTATTTTGTAGATGTGATCATGATAAATAATTGGTCTATTACTTGATCAGACTTAGAGTTACAATTGTTGTAGACTCATGGCGGTGCATAGCTATGTAACAACAAAGTCCTTGAGATTGATGGCATAGAAAAACCATAAAAGATATATGTGATTTGTCTTTACTTCATGTCAAAAAAGTCTAGACAAATGATTTGAAAACTTTAGATAAATCTAAGGGTGACAAACTCTATTTGATTATAAGGTTTTGATCTTTCCTAACACTTCCGGGTTAGTACTAATAAAGGTCTAGACATGACCTTGGTAATTAATCCTGACTGTTAAAAGATTAGTAAACATAAATATTTTTTGATTTATTTGCAAATTTTATATGAACATGTCATAAACTAAATATGTGTTGAAAGGTTTTTTTTTTTATTTTTTAAAAACTAAAATGTCCTTAAACCATGGTTGTCTCCTAATTTACCCATTCATTCTCTAAAACAATTTATACATATTAGGTATGTTTCCTACTTATCCTTGCATCCTCAAAATTTCTTCTATGAAGGACAGGGTCATATTTGACTAGGGTCATCTCAAAAGAACATAGATTTTTAATCATGTTACTAAAAACCTTTTTTTTTAATAACTAAAATATCCCTAAACCATGGTTGTCTCCTAATTTACCCATTCATCCTCTAAAACAATTTATACATATTTGATATTAGGTATGTTTCCTACCTATCCTTTCATCCTCAAAATTTCCTCTATGAAGGGCGGTCATATTCAATTGACTAGGGACATCTCAAAAGAACATAGAATTTTAATCATGTTACCAAAAACTTAAAAACAAACATAGAATTTTAATCATGTTACCAAAAACTTAAAAACAAACGAACACCACAATTCTAAAAGACTAGGGTGTATATCAAATCAACTAAACAATTATATATAATTAATTTATTATTATTATTAATTATTAATATTATAAAAAATATATGTTTTTAACAGATGACCAAGTAGGCTGCAGGCTAGGCTTTCCAATGTCATTGCTAGGGTTCAAACTACAGATCTTGCTTGAAAATAGCAAGGCCTCTTCATCGGTCTTGGTTTGACCTCAACAATATAATATTATTAGACAGACTTTAATTAAGTTTAAATATGATGTTCGATGTTTTAGAAAAAATTAAAATGACTTTTCCAATTAGAACTCATTTGAAGGAGACCAAGAAAATAGGACAAAAACTTTATGGTTATTGTGAATATGTTAGCTATTAATCTAAATAGAGAAATTAGCTAAAAGAAATTGGTTATGGCAATGATCTATTAAGAGAGAAAAACATAAATCATAGGTTAAAGTTCATAGATTTCATAAAAATAATATATATTTTTTTTTACAATATGCAAGTTATGACTTATATTTTATGAGTAGTGATTCATATGAACCCATCTTTTATGAAAATGAATGGTCCACTTAGCACTCATTATATCTAGGTGCTGTTCAGAGGGGTGAAGGACTCTGAAGGACCAGAGTAGTACTAAGATGGGTGACCTCCCAGATGCTCGATCTCTGTGAGCATCACCTAGACACAACAAGTGCTAAGTGAACTGTTCATTCTCATTAGAGGTGGATTCATATGAACTACTACTCATAAAATATGGATCAATAAACTTGACTCAAAAATTATACAGTTGAATTCTGATATTAATATCATAATTTATACTTTTATTGAATTTGCTTAATCTCAATTGAAAAAAACTTCAATAATTATCTATGATCATGATCAATCCAGAAAGAAAAAAATGCATATAAATGTAACTTAAGACCATGAATTATTTAATAATATTACATTTTTCTATTTCTAAATGTTTTCTGAGCATTATATTCCAATAAAACAATTTATATAGATAAAATAATGAATTTTGTAAGCACCAAACATACCTAGAAATATTAAAAATGCAACAATTAGTATTAATAACTGAGTGAAGCATGCCACACCCATAACAGTATAGTTGCTACTCTAAATACCCAAATAACAGAAGGGAAAACTTAAGGAAAGCATGTACTTACAATTACAAATGCCATTTTTACATGCTCTGTAGTGAGTTTGAAGATTATGTGATTCTGTTGGACATCCTGCAGTGCTGTGGAATGTAACAGAAACACATTCAACTTGTTCGCAGACACCATTTTTTATGGTAGAAAAACTCTACGAACAAGGTGAATGTGTTGAACTTACTACAAATCCACCAGTACTCCAAACATGCACTACAATATCATGTATTCTTCAACTGCAAATATCCTCGCTTTTACACACTTGTGAAACTTAAGCATGGCATTTTTGAATAACTAGGGCTTTGTCTAATGTACTACCTAAAATGAAATAAATCTTGACTAACAAGCTTTACTGTGATGTTCCCTCCTTTTGTTCCCTTCTTTTATAATCTGATGAGGGCTGGTTAAGGTCAGAATACCATGTGCTCCTGCTGCTGCTTTCATAAACCTTGCATACTTATTCAACTACTGCACATAAACAAACGAAAACAACTTCCAATCACATTTTCCCTCAAACTTACACGTGTAAGTATTTGTGGAGCATTAACTATCGCATAATGAATAAAGTTGATTATATACGCACTTCCTTGGGGCCTTCATCAAACATGTGGGCGCTGCAGACAAAATATTCCCCCAAAAAATATATTATTAAAAAACACTTGTCTTGTAGCCATGAGACAATTCAATACCATAAGTGGTAAACTAGATACTTTAGCCCCTTGTATTGCTCTCTACTGGCTAAACAAATAATAAAAAATGAGAAGATATTTTTCCATGATCCTAGCCATCTCTACCTGTGGATGGTGAAAGGAGTGTTTATCTGTTATGTGTACTTATCGAAAGATAAAGTAAATTATATTAATTGGAAAAGGGTGAATAAGATTTGAGATTTATTTTTAACATCTAATTTAAGTTAATTAAAAAAATTTAATTAAGTGTAAATCAGTTTAAGTTGATCAATTATAATTGGGATGTAATATGAAAAATGTATTTGTTTTTAAATTTTGATGTGGCATCTAAAATTAATTTGGGTTCTATTGGAGGTGGAGGAATTATAAGGGTTAATCTTGGGAGAGTCATTGGTGCATTTTCAATCAACTTTGATGTTCAAACAAAGTCATTTCACAAAAGCTTCTATTGCTTTTAGCGGGATTTCTCTTGCAAAGGATTTGGGCATTCATCAACTTGCGGTTGAAGGTGACTCTTTGATGCAGGAGCATCCAATGGTGTGGGGGCAATCTTGCATCACCCAAAAGATGATTTCCATTTTTTGTTCCTGTTGTTTTCTTTTTGTAGATGTTTTTGCATTTTTGGATACTCTTTTTGTCGAATAAGAGTTTCCAACTTTTAGAATTGATTTTCTGCTTTTTCTGCTCAACTGCTATTTTTAGCAGGTTTGAATTTGAAGTTGTGGGAAGACAAAAATTTATGGGAAGGTTCAGGATGGAAAAATACATAGTCTGGTGAAAGAATCAGGTTAAGATCATTCACAATTTGAAAGTTATTCAAGTTCCAGTTTCTGCTTTTTGCCCTAAAAAACCTTCTGAGCTCAGTTTGAGGCACTAAATGATCTCGGATGGGCCTGAAAATTTGCGGAAATGCTAAAGTAGTCTACCAAGAGCCTATTTTTAGAAAAATCGTCTTTTCGAGAGCTTTTCGAAAATGTATTATCATTGAAGATCCAACGGTCAGATTAAAAGTTATGGCTGCCGGAAGTTGGTGCATATTTTAGAAATGTGCTAATTTTCGACTGTGAATTTAAATTTGAATTTCAAATTGTAATTTTGGCGCCAAACAGCCAAAACTCATATCTTGAATGTTGTTTTTTGTTCCAAAAGGGAAAAGGGGCTATTTATGGGCTAGTTTCTGATTTTTGGGTAGCTTTTTGGAGAGAGAGTTCGCATGTTGCGAAAAAGGGATTTTCTATAATTCTGTAATTCTTTTCTGAAACTTCTGTAGCTTGCATGTATCGCAGAGCTCGAGGATTTGGGATCCTCTGCATGTAAGATTTTCTTTATTGAATAATAATCAAGTTTGCTAGTTGTGAGTATTGTTTTTGTGTCTCGGGTTTGCTCCCTCGTCACTCTTTGAATATAGTTAATTGCCTCTGAAAGATTCATTCCCCTAGCTAGATGATTGATCCCATTATTTCTCTTTAGACATTTTAAACTCCCTTCTTAAGGTTGAGGTCAAACATATCTATAGTGAGGGTAATATGGTGGCTATTTTTTTTTTCCCAATTGGGGAGTCTCTTATTGGGGATTGTGTAGATGGATTGGGGAGGATGTCCTCCACTATGAAGTTTATTCACTTCTCAAAAGTGATGCTTATGAAGCTTTGGCTTGAAGGGGTGACACCTCATTATATTATGATGATTTGTGCCATCATGAGACTTTATGTGGATGGCTCTCAAACATTTGAGAAGATTCCCTATTCCTTTTGGTAGAAGCAATGGGGTTTAGATCTCTATTACATATGGTTGAAGCAATGGGTTCATGATGACATGAGGTGGACATAGAAGGCTAGCTATCTCTATCAAGCTAAGTTATCTAGCTCTATGGGAGGTGATAGAAATAAGGTGCAGCTCATGTATTGTGTTATGTGACTTTTTCCCCAAGAGAAAACAAAACTATGAAATAACCCTTTTACAATTAAAAGGGAGGTAGAAAAATAAGAGATATCATGATCCTTTGGTTAAAAGAGAGATTAATAAAGTTTCATATAAAAACTCTTTTAAAAGGGGAGGAATTATTATTTTTTAAATAATTATTAAAAGGAAACTCTTGTGAAAGGGTGTGATGATTTGGAAAACACCCCTTAAAAGGATATATAAGTAATTCATTTAAGACTTGGAAAAAGGGATAGAGAACACTCAAGGAAGAAGGAAGTGGTTTGGTGGGGCTATGAACATTGTAGAAGGGGGCACACAGGGTGTGTCCAACTCGGGGTAAAACATACACTTAGGACAATCTTGGCTAGGGTATGGTGTGCACTTATGTTGAGCATTGTTTTGGTGAACCAGTACTTGTGTAGAGCATAATACTATTATGTGTTTCAAAAGGAATTGTTTCCTTGTAGATTTTTCCATAGCAAGAGCCAATACCATTGACATCTTCCTAAGGTGAGAGTGGCTTTTCCAAGTGTTGTGATTTAGATAAGTATTGAAAACCATCAATTCTAAAATATATTGAGAATATTATTATACGATTTTGGTGTTAATAAATATGAATTATATAGATGTGTTATTCAATTTAATATGTTAATGATTTACTTTAGAATCCTTGTCTAATTATTACATATTATAGTTAAATTAGTTATTTTATATTAGTTAGTCACATCATTTTAGTAACATTACATTTTGTAAATTATCTTAACTCTAATATTTAATTGATTAAATCTATTGCTAATACTTGTAATGTAGAAAATGTGACTCTACACAAGGATAATTGTGTTCCCTTGAGAACCAATTTCACTACATAACTCAAATAACTCTAACTAGTCCAACTAGTAAAAATATCTAATTGCAGACAAATAAAATAAAGTTTCCAATCTACAAAAATGGGAGAAATAAAGGACAAAGATTCTTTGGCTTAAATCTGAGCGACTCAATCAAGGACGATAGTGTGGTGTGCGAATGTTTGTGTGACATGATGTAGTCTTGTATGGACTACAAACAAAGAGACATACAAAGAATGTGAAAACTCAACTTAAATCTCCAACTAACCTACAAAACCTAGAAGTGAGAAATGTGATAACAAAACTAAAGAAATGATTCAAATGACAAGGCTTGTGTGAGTAAACGATAAAGATAAAATAAATAAACACAACAAACCTCTGTGCATTTGGATACCTCAAATAAACATGCACATACATAGAAGAGGAAGAATGTTTGGGTCTATTTGGGGACTTACCTTAGTCAAGTCCTTGCTTTGGTGTTTCCACCTCCACAACAACCAAATAGACAAATAGATCGAAAGATAAATAAACAAGATGATAAATACATAGACAAGGGATGTGATAAATACCAAGATGCTCAAAGACACAAGACAAATAGTGTTGGCATATGGCTTCTAGTGTTGTCATTGATGGCAACGTAAGTCATTATTCTAGTCCATAGATCAGGATTTGTTCATACCAGCAAACAGGGTAAAGAATAGAGTTTTACCGGAAGTGAAAATGAAGAACATGGTATCTAGTTAGTATGTCGATCTATATGCTTCACCGGATTATCATTTTGAGTTGTGGATCTCGGGGAAAGTTGTTAAGTATCTATTTTATCTTATTGTTAAGTTTTGTGATGTTGCATCAATCTGTGGTTAAGTTAGGAGATATGACAATGATTTTTTGTTTATTAGCTCATGGTGGTCGACTCAGTGAATAAGGCAAGTCACAGATGTATAAGGAGTATTTGTTTAAATATTTTTGTGTTCGAGCATTTTGATTTGGGGCTGCAACATAGCATTAGCTGACCTTGATGGGTACACATCAAATATTTAATGTGGATTGAGCCGACTATCGGGAAATATTTTTATTGTGTTGAAGTCAACATATAGTGATTGAATTCTTGCTAGTGGATATATATAAGAGATTGTTTAATTCTTTTTATAGAGTGAGTTGGTGCATGTTTGAAATGTGCGAATAGCAGAAGGGTTGTTGAGTGATTTGGCATAGTTTCACTTGTGCATAAGAGGATTTTTGTGAAGCGAATTAAGGTAGAGTAGAGCAAAGTGCAGAATCAGACAGAAGATCCTGAATCTGATCTATGAGCCTCATCAAAACTAATACTAGGCATTTGTAGATGCTACTTTCTCAATTCAACTTTTTGTTGTAATCCAAATATATTGAAAGGCAGTGAGCCTTCCTAATTTTGAGCAGTGAGCTCTATGCAGTGTGCATTTCCTTTTTTCTTCATACTTTAATAGAGGATAATTTGTGGATTAACCTCCATTGTGGTTTTTCCCATAACAGGGTTTCCACATAAAAATTTTGGTGTTATGGTGTTTTGATTGTTTCCTTCTTGTGCTTTCATCTTTACTTCTATTGAAATGTTGTAAATGGTTTAAGATCTAAATTGAAATTTAAATATTGCTAAACACTGATTCACCCCCCCTCTCAGTGTTCCTTGAGTCCAACAATTGGTATCAGAGCAAGGTTCCTCTGAAGAAGTTTAACAGTTTGAGGTGAATCTTGGGATGCAATGGACTCTAGTGGTCTTCAAGGGTAGTTTTTGGTGGCACTTGATGATCTTGATCAGTCGAAAGCAGAAAACCTGGAATTAAAAGCAAATATTGAGGATGCTGAAAAATTCATTCAATCATTGAAGGACAAAATCAATGAGTCAAGAGAAAAGAGGAAGGAACTTTATTATCAGCTGAAGCAAAAAGAAAGTAAAATCTTGGAAGATGTTCACCTGAAACAGACCTTAAAATAAATAACTGAAGAATGTGAAAATATTGCTAGAGATAATGTTGCTCTAAAGTTTGAGATGGAATCTATGGTGATGAGGCAAACTAAGGAGATTGAAGAAAGAAGGAAGAATGAGGAGAATCTGGCCCAGTCCTTAAAAGAAATATCTGAAGAATGCAACAAAGTTAATAGTGGATTCATTTAGTTGGAGATTAAACTGCAACAATCCATAAATAATGAACAAGAACTTGAAAGATAGATAGTTATTCTTAGAGATGAACTCACTACTGCAAATGAATACAAGGAGAAGTTTAAGATTAGTTTTGCTAAGCTTGATGAGCTGACCAAAGGTCAGAAGGATACAAATGACAAGCGAGGTCTTGGATATGAGAAGGGAGAAAGTTCTAGATTTGAACATAAGGATTCTAGACAAAGAAATCAGATGAACAAAGGCAGAAGGTATCTGGTAAGATGACCCAATGCTCAAAAGTTTAATGGTTACTGCTTTTCTTGTAATAAATTTGGTCATATGGCTTCTTAGTGTAGAATTAAAATGAATTCAAGCAGTCCATTATTTCCTGGTCAGTGTTTCAGTTGCAATAAGTTTGGTCATAAATCAATTGAATGCAAAAGTATGTATGTTAGTGTAAGGAATGTTAAATGCTACACTTGTGGAAGATTTGGGCATGTTGCTAATCAATGAAAATCAAGAAAAAATTAATGGAATGAGTGGTCTAGACAAAGAAATCCTATGTGTTACAACTGCAATAGATTTGGTCACATTGCAAGATTCAACAGGAATAGAAACATGGATAGAAGAGGTCTGGTATACAAAGGAAAAATTTCATAGAAAGATGATAAAGGAAAAGGGAAAGTGACTATGGAAGAGATAAGAGATCAGATGAAGAAAACATGGGTAAGGAAGAGTGAATTTGATTGAGGAAATAAGCTCACACCAGAAGTAGTTTCTGGTAATTCCACTGGAAATTGATCTTGGGCCATTGGTCTAGGGGAGTTTTTCAAGAAAATCCTTTGTCCCCCTATTAGTAGTTGGCACCGGAATGCAGGAAGTTGTCAGTAGTTGTGCTAATAGTTTACAAATATATTGGTGATCACTTGTGCAGAAGTTTGAGGACTAGAAGGTTCGTAGATGAACTCTTTTGCTATCTAAGAAAATGAAGTATCTGGAACACCTAGGGAAAAATATTTAATGTGATAAAAAGGTTAGGCGTGTGAGTTATAAAAGGGTATTTGGAACACTCATTTGTCACCTTGCATTGAAAAAAAATAGAAGGAGAGCCTCTGCAATAGAATTTCAAAGGAGTAAAGTCAATTTGGCGGCGAATTCATCAGGCATTTCAGTTGCTTGTAGAATTCTTACTTAATTTGGTGTTCGATAGAAACTTGTTCGGTACAAAAAGGAAAATGAAGCAAGTCAAAGCAATGGTGAATTTAGATGAATCCAACAGTGAAAATATTAGGTATGTGAGAAATATGTTGTCGATCGATGAATTGAAATGGCTTGAAGGTGTGAAACACAAAAGTTTGGACATTTGGAGTGAATTTCCCTAGTTTGATAATGCAGAAGTCATGAGGTTTATCCTGAATAGATTGAATTATGACATTCTAACTCTGGATAAACCCTATCCCATTTCAAAAGAAGTGATTAAGAATCTAACTGGATTATGCAATGTTGGGGATATATCAATGTTGGTGTAATTAAATGTCTTGTACCTTGTCCTAGGTCATAATTACACCTTAGTTAAGTTTACTTAGGGACCACATAGGAGGTTGTTGGAGATTTTCCACTTTTGGTGGACTTGACATGTCATTACCTCATCATTTCCACCTTTTGTGGACATATCATGTGATTATCTCTCCACCTTAAGTGGAGTGATAGCTCTTCATAGTTGTCTCATGTCATAAGATTATGACACTTGTCATAATCTTATGCCCTTCTATGTTCTCACCTTGGCTATATAACCAAAGGGTCTCTCTCATTGTAATCACAATCATAATCATATCATATCAATGACATTGAATGCAGTTTATTCTTGTCATATTCTCTCTCTTTTCTTGTGCTTTCCATTTGGTCCATAGATCTTGGGTGGTGGCCATAGCCAATTCTAACATGGTATCAGAGTGGGTTGGGAGCCATTGGAGAGTCTTATTTTGAAGAGAGATTTTAGATCTGAGGAGGTTTCATTCGTGGCTCTTTGTTGCAGGTTCACATCCGAGCTTGCTGGTGCAAATTTGAGCTCACCATTGTGTCTGAAAGGTTCGAGATAGTCGATTTTGCCTTTTGTTTCGTCCAAATCGGACATACGAGGCCAAATCTACGAGGGTTTGAAGCTGAAGTGTGGTTGCCAAATCTAGAAGGTAGCTGCAATTTTGGAGCATTTTGGGTCAAATCCGACCCTGCCATCACGTCCAAAAGGGCCAAGAACCCTAAGATCGACTGTCAATTCGTCCATTTTGGAGAAAGTCATCCGGTGAGGAAAAAATTTTTTGCTCAAGGAGTCGTACGGCCCCCAGGTCGCCATCATTACTAGTGGGTACGATTTTATTAAAAAAAATAAAAATTATTTTCTACGAAATTATATTTTCAAATATTTTGTTAAAAAAAAAAAATTTCACAATTTTTCATTCTATTTGAAAAGTTTTATATTTTTTTTTTAAAAGGCAAGGACGTACAGTCCATAGACATACCAATCTGTAGACTGTACCTGTAGTACCATAGGCCATTCCAGAGCTACCGCATGGCCTCTGGCTGCGGCACCCACATATCCACCGTCGGCGGTTAGTTCAGAAAAAATCCGGCGGCCTCATTTCGTAATCTGGCACTCCGGCGGCAGTAGTCCTTGCAAAAATCCGGGTAGCTTGTTTTCAAATCTGGCATCCAAAATTCAAATCGGCGGTTGGATAAAACTCCGGGCGGTGGCAGGGAATATTCTGGGAGGGCAGTTTATTCCGGCAGACTTGTGACGACTATAGAAATGTCAAAATTAAGTCATCAGTTTGAGCATATTCCATTTGGAGGGCATATTCTTTTTTTGACGTCTGGATGACCATCAAATTTAACATAATGAGCTATTGATGTCAGCCTGCGTCAGCACAGTTTTCAAATTTCCTCCCCCCTCATGGTTTGCATTTTGATTTTGGAAGGCAAACTTTGAAGCTCAATATCTCGCTCATTTTGAGTCCTTTTTTCAAGCAATTTTTTTTTATTTGGGCTAGAATTTCGTGCTCTACGCACTAGTGCAATCAGTTTTTGGTTTTGGTGCCTGGTTTTTCCAGAAATTACAGATTCTCACAGGTGTTGCTACTTCATCCTCATTTTGGGAACTTCGGGAGCTCATATCTTGCTCCTACGGTAACATTTTTATGTGCAATTTTTTTTTAAAGTGCATGATTTTTCATGTAATTCTCATTGGTATGATCAGATTGATCTCATTTTGTACCAAAAATTGCACTTGATACTGTGGCCTATTTTGGCATTTGCATGTACCAAAATCAAGACCACTTCGCTATTTTTGGCAAGTGGCAACTATAAACGCACTAAATATAAAGTGCCAAATCAGATATTGCTTGGGGGTTTCTTGATTGAGTGATTTGGGGGGGTCTCTTGGTGCATTACTTTGATCTGTTTGCTTTTGCTCTCTCATTTTCATGGATCATTCTAAGGTTCCTTTGCTCACATCATATAATTATTCAACATGGCATCAAAATTCATGGAATATTCTAATGACAGAAGGTCACTCTCTATATGTTGAAAATAAGGTACCTGAACCTACTGATGATGAGAAAAAGTTAAAATGGATGATCAAACATGCCAAAGCTCTTGGGTGTCTTCGTAGACTAGTTTCTCAAGATTTGTTGTTCCAAATTGAATCATGTCAAAATTCTCATGAAGCTTGGGAAAAATTGAAAACATTGTATGGTACAAAAGATGAAGTAAGAGGCTATCAAATTGATAATGATTTGATGAATCTTGATCCTAAGAACTTTGACAACATCCAGGACTACATCACTAAGGTCAATTTTCTAAAAGAGCAATGTAAAGCATGTGGAATTGATAAGAAGGACATCCAGTTGGTGTGCAATACAATGAACAAACTTGGTCTTGATTATGCTTCTTTTGTTTCTAGCTTTCATACTCATAGATTGACTATGGGGTCTGCATACACTATACCTTCATTTGCATCATTTTCTGAGATGTTGATACATGAGCAACAAAAGCTTATCTCAATGGGTCTCATCAAGACTTCTAAATCTCAGGCATTGTTGGTTAATCAAGTGAAAGAATCAGAATCAGATAAGAAACAGAAGAAAGCAAAGAAAAATCAACATTCAGATCAAGTAAATCCACATTCAGATCAATCAAAGAAAAAATCTTCTTTAAAAGGAGAATCATCTAAGAAGGAGAGGCCTTTTTGTGCATATTGCAAGAAGGATGGACATGAAGAACACTATTGTTATAAGGACATTGATGAGTTGAAGAATCTTCTAAAAAAGAATCACATTGATTTTCCTTCTAGAATGTCTGAATCTTCTTCTCCTTCTACTTCAAAACAGTCTAAAAAGGACAAAGGACAAACATCAGGATATAAAGGACAAGCTTTTTGTGCTCATTCAAGTCCAGGATCAAGGAGATGGCTTCTAGATTCAGGAGCATCTCATCATATGGCATCTTCACAAACTATCTTCTCTTCATTTCTTCCTTGTTCTATGTCTCCTTTCTTGATGGGAAACAATACATACATGAGTGTAACAGGGAAGGGATCTATTAGCATTGGGGAAAACACTTTTCAAGATGTCTTGTGTGTTCCTCATTTGACGAACAATCTACTTTCCATTTATCAGATTACACATGGTGGAGATGGGAGAACTGTGGAGTTCACTCCTGATTTTGTTATCATTTGAGACTTGGAGACTAGAGATATCATTGCTACTGGGGTGGTTGATCATTCATCTCGGTTGTATTCCTTTGCACAGTTTGCTTCTGATGATGACGATGTTCCTTCGACTGTTGATCACATGAACCATGATTCAGAGGAGACATTTGGCTTCTTGAACTTGGGCATACTCACATCAGATCTAGTACTTGAGCCATGCACTTCATCTCCTCCATCCACTGTTGCAGTTGATGCTACTTGCAATTCAACAGTTTTGGCTCCTAGTGATTCAATACAGCAGGACATGCATAGTCTTCCAGATATGGCTACTTTGGATGGCTTTTTGATAGGTATTTCAGACTTGTTTGTGGAGTCTCATCTTGCAGATTTGGAGGACACCATTGATAGCATTCATCTTCTCTTTGATGAAGATGAACCTTCTTCAGTTGTTGTGAGGGAATACCTTGACCCTCTTGTTCATTCTCTACATGATCATTCTTCATAGATTGGTGTGAGTGTGGATACTTTTGGACAACACTTGGAGGAGGCTTGTTTTTCTTCGAAGGGGATATCTTTGTCTTTGGATAGTGCTCTACATTCATCTCTACTAGATGTTGGGTTTTCCTCTTCAACAGTGTGGCCTAGAACACGTGTTTGGAGTGTTTAAGCTTTTGACATCGACATGGAGACACTTGAGCATGCTTCAGAGACATCATCCATCATCCATGATATCTTGCATACATCCTTGGTTTTGTTTCTTCCTAAGGGGAGGAATGTTGTTTGGCGAGATTGGATCATGTTTAGCATTCAATGTTGAGCTTCTACCATCATTGCAGGAGACTCAACATTGAGGGGGGGCTACCTTGCTTCTCTTCTACTTCTCTCTTATGGGGGGGATCTTTTTCCTCACATGGGGTTTTTACCTTCTCATTCTTCATTGAGAGTATTCTATTTTGTATTTCATCTCTCTTTTGAGGGGGAGTTTTTCCCATGTGGTTTTCTCCTTTTCCTCGCTTGTGAGATTGCATTGTGTGTACATGGGTACCTAACATGGCCTAGTAGTCGGGACCCATCGTGCTTTGTTTTCTTTTGTGTACATTCTCCCTAAGTTGCACTTAAGGGGGGTGTTGGTGTAATTAAATGTCTTGTACCTTGTCCTAGGTCATAATTACACCTTAGTTAAGTTTACTTAGGGACCACATAGGAGGTTGTTGGAGATTTTCCACTTTTGGTGGACTTGACATGTCATTACCTCATCATTTCCACCTTTTGTGGACATATCTATTATCTCTCCACCTTAAGTGGAGTGATAGCTCTTCATAGTTGTCTCATGTCATAAGATTATGACACTTGTCATAATCTTATGCCCTTCTATGTTCTCACCTTGGCTATATAACCAAGGGGTCTCTCTCATTTAATCACAATCATAATCATATCATATCAATGACATTGAATACAGTTTATTCTTGTCATATTCTCTCTCTTTTCTTGCGCTTTCCATTTGGTCCATAGATCTTGGGTGGCAGCCATAGCCAATTCTAACAATCAAAAAAGAAGTTGATTCAGAACAAGGAAGTCAAAACCCTAACCAAAGTAACTAGAGATCAGAGGGCTTTGATAATTTCAACAATCAAAGATATGATAACAAGGTACATTGTGCATGGAATCTCATACAAAATCTTTTTTAAAAATAGGGAAGGTGCAACTTTAGTAGGTGCAGTTTACATCTCTCATAAAATGATAATGGAGGATCATGATTTTGACCTGTGCAGATTACTAAAAGATCAATTGATGGAAAATGTTCAACTAACAAAGGAGGTAGATTACCCATTCAGGTTTGGTACCTTGGTCATATGTCTTGTGATGTATTTTTTGAATTTCTTGCCATAGATCGATGATGTTGTATGGAAGGAGAATGAATCAGTTTGTAAACAGATTTTTGAACATTCTAATACTTTGGAAAACTGTAAGCATGAGTATGCAAATTTATTTAAAGAATTGCTTGGAAAATTTGGAGCAATTAGCATTGCCATTCTGGTAAGAGCACTTGAAGTTGGATCCTGTTCCAGTGAGATGGAGAGGAAGAAGAAGAGAGCTCAAGAGATTGTTGATTACACTCCTCTGGCACACAAAACTCCAAAAAATGAAGGAAAAGGTAAAGAACTAGTGATTGTGGACATACCAGATGAAGAATCTGATGAGTACACTCCAAGGGGAGAACTAAAATTAGTTGAACCGGATGTAGTTATAGTAGAAGGAAGCGAAGAAGGTGTTTTATCCAAAGTAAAGATACTGCAGCTTGTTCAGGAGAAAGATGGGATGCATAAAATTGCTGACATATGGTCTGATAGACCCTCATATGAGCAAGACTTGATCGAGAGAACTCTAAGTATTTATTTTGTGTACAATAACATTGGTTTGGTGAGTTTGCAGAATGTGTTTCCTAAAGAATTGATTAAGTGCATTAAGGAAGCCATGGTCTCTGAGTCCAAGGATAATAAAGAGGAAGAAATAATTCTACATTCGAAGGAGTAGTTCAGGCTATCACTTACCAAGTTGAAAAAGCAAATGAATGTGTTGAGGCAATGCATAAATACAACCAATAACATCTACAACTATTGTCTTCATTGGCCTCATGTAGTTGGGAAATACAAAGAGAAATTGGAGCAGATTGAAACCAAGCTTAACAAGATTGGTTAGGATTATAAAATGTTTCAGGATCAGGATGGCGCAGTCAAGAAAAGGATTCAAAAATTGCATTTTGAGCATACAAAAGTTCTTTTCACCAGAAACAAACTTGTGGAAACCTTTTGGAAAGTGAAGGATTTAACCGAATGCAGATTGGAGCAGTTGATTGAGTTTATGAGGAAAGGAGAGAAATTAGATGAGGCAATCACAATTCCAGAATCTCTCATCCAAATTATCAACCAAACATCTGAGAACAACAGCTTGATCTTAATCATTGGGATTTTAGGAGAAGCTTGGAGAAAATTTCTTCTGGAAATGAAAGATAAGTACATGATAATTTTTTGACTCGAGTAGCAGTTGTATTTTTTTTTCAAATTTTGATCCAATTTTGAATTAGCAAAGGGGGAGATCCAAAATATGTTTGTCATTGATGTCAAAGGGGGTAGAGAGAGTAGTGAAAAATGCTTTATCATTCTAAGGGGGAGTTGTGTTTTGAAAATTTGAAATTTTGAACTTTGGCAACATAATCATATTGGTTTTGACACTTAGTCATTTTTCACTAAGTGTTGCCATCAATTCCAAAGGGGGATATTGTTGGAATATGGCTTCTATTATTTTCATTGATGGAAACCTAAGTCATTATTCTAGTCTACAGATCAAGATTTTCTCATATTGGCAGGCAGGGTAAAGAAAAGAGTTTTACTGGAAGTGAAAATGAAGAACAAGGTATTTGGTTAGTATGTCAATCTGTATGCTTCACTGGATTATCATTTTGAGTTCTAGATCTCGGAATTTTTTTTTAAGTATCTATTTTATCTTATTGTTAAGTTTTGTGATGTTGCATCAATTGGTGGTTAAGTTAGTAGATCCGACATAATGATTTTTTGTTTATTAGCTCATGGTGGTCGACTCAGTGAATAAGGCATGTTGCAAATGTATAAGGAGTAATTGTTTAAATATTTTTTTGTTCGAGCATTTTTATTTGGGGCCACAACATAGCATTAGCTGACCTTGATGGGTACGCATCAAATATTTAATGTGGATTGATCCGACTATTGGGAAATATTTTTATTGTGCTGAAGCCGACATATAGCAATTGAATTCTTGCTAGCGGATATATATAAGAGATCAATTAATTTATTTTGTAGAGCAAGTTGGTACATGTTTGAAATGTGTGAATAGAAAAAGGGTTGTTGAGTGATTTGGTACAGTTTCACTTGTGCAAAAGAAGATTTTTGTGAAGCGAATTAAGGAAGAGTAGAGCAAAGTGTAGAATCAGACATAAGGTCCTGAATCTAATCTATGAGCCTCAATAGAATTGATACCAGGAATTTGTAGATGCTACTTTCTTAGTTCAACCTTTTGTTGTAATCCAAATATATTGTAAGGCAATGAGTCTTCCTAATTTTGAGTAGTGAGCTCTAGGCAGTGTGACTGAATGCATGTGCATTCCCCTTTTTCTTCATACTTTTAACAAAGTATAAATTGTGGATTAACCTCCACAGTGGTTTTTCCCCTAACAGGGTTTCCATGTAAAAATCTTGGTGTTATGGTGTTTTGAGTGTTTCCTTCTTGTGCTTGCATCTTTACTTCTATTGAAATGTTGTAAATGGTTTAAGATCTAAATTAAAATTTAAATATTGTTGAACATTGATTCACCCCCCCTCTCAGTGTTCCTTGAGTCCAAAAAATAGATATTACCTACAAGGCTTGAGGAATCCAAAGATAGGGAGAAAGAGGGAGAGATGTGAGGGCCAAGAATATTATGAGAGCTTTGAGACTATTGTAGTAAGTTATAAAGAAAGAGTGCTAATTAGAGAGATTTCCAGAGAGACTTGTAAAGGGGAAAAAGATCCATCTAAAATTGAAAAGAGGAGGGAAAGAAAGTGTTGTCAAGTAGTTATGAACGATCTTGACTCGTTTCCACTAACCTGGGTAGGTGACCAGTGGAAAAACACTTAGAAATGACCTTTGAATGTTAAAATTTCATGGGATTCTATTGCAAATCGTGGACATCTGTGTGGATCACAAACATCCATGTGGATTGTGGATGTTTTTTTGGATTGCTAGTGTCCAAAAAAATCATGCTAAAAAAGGTGGGAGATGAGAAAATCACATGGTTAATGCAAAATTGATGCACAAAGGTAGCCATTGATAAGGACCTTGAGTATCTTGAGAGGGATAAAGGTTGATGCAAGGGTTAAAATGAGCTTACATAAATACTATGGGAGTGGATACCAAAGTGGATACTATAAGAGAGGGGGGCCAACCACGTCAAGGCTCTGGGTCATAGAGAGCTGAGAGTAGAGGGTTACCCTAGCTTACCTCACTCTAAAGGGATGAGGATCAAGAATGAAGAGAACTATGAAGCACTTTTATCACTCTACACACTTGAAGTTTAGGTTGGGTCTAGACAAGCTAGTTTTTGGAGTCAATACTACACCTTAGACAACTCTTTATCCGAGAATGGAAGCATGGTTCTGGGATGACAATGTGACGCGCTAGTGTCTCTCTGGTGTGTTGGCATTCATATGGCCAGAAAACATAAAATGCAATAAAAACACCGGAAAATTGACTAAACAACCTAGTTGACTAATCTTAATGAAATAAACAGAATGATGAAGTACGAGAGATAAGGACGAAAATGATGAAATTGTTGGAAAGTTAAGTAAAGTTATCTATGTGTTGTCATTGATGTCACCATGTTGGTAGTATACTGGCAGTTGGGTTCGGCACTCTTATACCGGTGCTTGTCCTCTCCAGCATTCTAGTCTGCACTTCTTCGCGGATAATAATCTTTGGTTGAGGTTTTGGGAAACTATTGATGGATGTTAAAGGCATGCATGATCAGGTTATTCTGTGCTCTAGTGCTCGTACAACGTAGTAGCAACCAACAGATTGATTGTTGCCTTGTTGTGTTGAAGATTATTCCTGGCCGACTTGTTAAGTTAATTTTGATTTGATGTGAAAGCTTATGTGCAACCTATATTTTGGTTTAAGTCGACATGATGAAATGTGCTTAAGATTGTTTTGTGTTTGGAAGTATTTTGTGAACTATTGGAGCTTACATAATAACGATTAATTTTTTTGAAAATAATTTGTGGAAGCCAACCTAATTAGTGCCTACGATGGAGATTGGGTATATATATAAGTATATGGCAAGCAGTTTGAAAGCATGTGTGAATGTATGAATGAGTGAATGTGTGAATGAGTGAATGAGTGAGTAAGTGTGAATGGGTGTGTGGGAATATGTGCAGTGATTCTGTAGGAAAGTGACAAATAAAATAGTGAAGAGGTAATGAATGTGAAGTTGTGATCAGAAAGACAGTAGCTGAGAGCATATCAGGAATTGTATCAGCACATGTTAGGTGCATCTTTCTAGTTCATTTTTGGGTTGTAAATCCTTACTCTGTTTTGTATAATTTTTTTGTAGGTAGTGAGCCTCTTGTTGGACAATGAGTCCTTTGTAGGTAATGAGCCTCTTGTTGGATAGTGAGTCCTTTGTAGGCAGTGAGCCTTTGTACTTGGACAATGAGTCCTTCTTTTGACAGTGAGCCTCTTTTTAAAATACTATATAGTGTGATTTAACCCTCACCATGGTTTTTCCCTTACTGGGTTTTCCACCTAAAAATTTGGTGTTCCTTGTGTTGATTTACTTTTTGTTACATGTGTTTCATGCTCATATTTAATAATAGAGTTGTGTGGTTGAAGATTTGATAAGTGATAAAGTTTTAAGTTTGAATTTTTGTGACAACTGATTCACCCCCCTTCTCAGTTGTCTTGTGTCTATTTAACAATTGGTATTAGAGCTCTTGGTTCCTCCGGTAAAGTCTAACAACTTGAGGGAGATCCTAAAGATGGAGATAATGAATGACAAAGGAGAACTTTAGATTGCTCTTGAAGATCTTGATAAAGTGGAAAGAGAAAACAAAGATTTGAAAGAGAATCTTGATGAAGCAAATGAATGTGTGTGGAAATTGAAGGAACAACTGAAGAAATTTAAGGAAAGACACAGAGAAGTGAGTGAATAGTTTAAACAATAAATAATTGGACTGAAGGTGTCAGTAGAAGAAAAGAAAAGAATTGAGGAATGTATAAATCCAATGGTGCAAAACAAGTCTGAAGAATGTTCCAGAATTGAGCAGGACATAGTGAATCTGAGGATTGAACTAGAGAAGGAAAATCTTTGTGAGAACAATTTTAGATCCAGCTCTGGTAAACTTGAAGAACTGCTTGTAGGACAAAAACCATGTAAAGACAAAGGTGGCTTAGGAGCTGATACCAGTGAATGTTCTAAAGATGTGAAGAAGAATCAAGGCAAGAGGAAGTAGAGAAGGAATTTTGCAAGACGACCACCTATGAAATAGCCTAATGCACAAAGGTACCCCTCTTTTGGTGTTTTCTTTTCTTGTAACAAATATGGTCATAGAGCAACTAATTTGCAGAAGTAGGATAAACCAATTTTCTGGCTCTCTTTCCAAAAAAAAAATTGAATGTGGGAAGTTTGGACATAAGGCTATAGAAAGCAATCTCAAGTAAGTTTGATCAGTCGGGTAATGAGAAATAGGTTTAATCAAGGCAAAAGGAATCAATTCTTTAATGACTACTACTATGCCTGCAATAAATTCGGCCACAAAGAAAATCATTGTAGATTGAGGAATAATGGAGGATAATCTAATCAGAAAGGTGTGATATGTTATAATTGCAATAAACCTAGACATGTATCTAAAGTTTGAAAGAATAAGAAAGGAAAGAAATCTACTCTAGAAGAGAAGAGTGAATTGGTAAAGAAGATAGATAAAGAAGAGATGAAGCAAGAGATGGAGAAGACTTGGAAGAAGAAAGAAGAAGAAGAAGAGAAATATGAGACTCTTGATGTGTTTGTACCCTCATTTGGTACAAATGACTTATTCAAAATTTATACCTAGCATGGTCTTAGGGGGAGCATTATCAGAAGATCATAAAAAACCCCTGGAAGAATGGCATGTCAGAGGCTAGAACGTGGTCAGAATGTGAAGAATTATTGTTCAGAGGTTCTAGAAGAAGAACCAGAGAAAAATATGTTGGTATGAGGATTTGCGGACCATTTGAAGGTTCCATGTGCTAAGTGAAGTGTGTGTTTAGCATCTTTTTGTGTTTTCCGCATTTAATGCACTTAGGGAAAACTCGACAGTGGATAAGTAGAAATTTATGATGCTTTTTGGTTAATTGTGCATCTGAAATCATCGGAAAGTGATTTGAAGATTTCTTGAGGAATGCTCGAAGTGTTTCTGAAGAGAATTTGAAGATTGATTCAGGTAATCTAGAAACCCTCTTTTTGATTGCAAAAGAAAAGAAAATCAAAAAATTTCATTGAATTTCAAAAGAAGCATAGCAATGGATAGTGGTGTGTGTGGTGTTACCTCTCTGAAATTGAAAAAGGTCGAAGTAGAAGAATATGATCATAGGAAAATGAATGAAATTGAACTAGGGTTGAGCGAAGTCAAATTGTATCTAATATAAAAACCCTAGAGATGGATTTATGGAGTGAATTTCCATGGATTACAGATAAAGAGGTTTTTTTTTTCTTGTTGAATCGTGTCAAGGACAAAAGCATTGTTTTGGAAAAACCCTATTTGATCTCGAAGGAAGCTATCAAAGCAATTACTGGTTTACACAATGTTGGAGAACTCCCTGGAAAGAAAACTGTGAAGTATAAAGATGTGGAGAAGCTCATTGGCATTGGCAGTGATCAAAGAGCATTATTGATTGATACACTTGCTAACTCGTCCGTTAGGTATGTTGCATATGGTATCTCATACAAAATTTATTTAAGGAATCTTGAAAGTTCAACTTCGACTATTGTCATACACATTGCCCACATGATGGTTAAGGAGAACAAATAGTTTGATCCATGTAGCTTGTTACTTGAGAATTTGCTTGAAAATATTTGAATGTCATTGATGGAGAATTATCCCTTTTGGTTTGGATCCTTTCCTGTATGCTTGGTGTTTTACTTTCTGAATTCTATAGCGGGAAAAGATAATGTGGTGTGGGAATCTAGGAATCCCTATTGGAAAACAAATTTACAAACATCTAGAGTCTTTGGAAGATAATGAAAATATGTGTAGATCGTATTTCTCATCTTTGCAACCAAACCCTTGCTTTGATATATTTGCATCAAGTCGATTTGAAGTGGGTTCTTCCTCTAAAAAAAGAGAATTGGAAGTTATTATTAGTGATTCCCCTCTAGAATTGAAAAAGAGAAAGGAAATGGTTGAAGACATCATTGATATTTCTGATGAGAAGGAGAAAGAGTCACAAACTGGCACTGAATCCCTTGATCCTAATGACATCTAGTCTATGATAGTTGAATGAAAAATGAAGAAGATTGGTGAACTATGGAGTGCGGCCTCGCCTATTGAAAAAATAAAAAATTGATGATGCCCTGGTAGATTATCTACTTCAGAAAGGAATTGAAGTATTTGATGTTTTTGATTTCTTACCAGAGAATCTGATTGAGATTGTTGAAGAAAGGATGTTGCTTGAAGGTTTGGAAGGACGTAAGATGGGAATCTTGGTTGAAAGAAGATGTAAAAAGGCTATGTAGAGATTGTCTAGATTGATTGTAGAAACTAAGAAGTGTGTTAAAGAGATTTCAGATGTTAACAAGTATTATCTTTAGTGGCCTCCTGATGTAGACAACTTCAGAATCAAAATTGAAGCGATTGAAGCCGAGGTGAATGAGATTGGAAATAACTTTGAAATATTTGAAGATAAAGAAGGGAAACAAAGGATAAGAGTTGATGAGTTCTTTAGACTAAACTAATCATTACAAAAAGACAGAGAGATGATGTGACAAAGACTTTCTGGCTCCTCAAAGAAATTGTTGAAGTCTAGTTAGAATATCTTTCCAAAATTCTTGTTGGTGTTGAAGATATTGAGAAATAATGTTTTGTTGAAGATTGGTCACCCTCTTTCACTTTGTTTGGATTATTGGAAAGTACATGCACTAAGATGGAGTCTGTTGTTTTTAACTGGAAGAAGTTGTATCTAGTTCTCAAAGAAAGGTATAAGGTGTTCCAGGTGAAGATTGTCATCTTCACTTAATTTTTGTTTGCTTAAAGGTTCTAGATTGTTGGAAATTTTTGAAATTTTGATGTCACCATGTTTGCACTTATTTTTGGCACCCTTTTCCATTGATGTCAAAGGGGGAGAGAGTTGGAATGGAGAGTGCTGGAGATAGTGGAGAGAAAAAAATTTGTTCACATGTTGCCATCAATGACAAAGGGGGAGATTGTTGGAAAAATGAGTAAAGTTATCTATTTGTTGTCATTGATGTCACCATGTTGGTAGTATGCTGGCAGTTGGGTCCAATACTCTTATATTGACACTTGTCCTCTCCGGTGGCTAGTCCGGTATTTTGGTTGCATTTCCAGTATTCTAGTCTGCACTTCTCCATGGATGATAATCCTTAGTTGTAGTTTTGGGAAACTACTGATGGATGTTAAAGGCATGCATGATTAGGTTATTTCGTGCTCTAGTGCTTGTACAGCGTAGTAGCAACCAATAGATTGATTGTTGCCTTGTTGCATTGAAGATTATTCCTAGCCAGCTTGTTAAGTTAATTTTGATTTGATGTGAAAGCTTATGTGTGATCTATTTCTTGGTCCGAGCTGACATGATGAAATGTGCCAAAGATTGTTTTGTGTGTTTGGAAATATTTTGTGAACTATTGGAGCTGACATAATAATGGTTAAAACATTTTGAAAATACTTTGTGGAAGCTGACCCAATTAGTTCATGCGATGGAGATCAGGTATATATATAAGTATTGGTGAACAATTTGAAAGCATGCATGAATGTATGAATGAGTGAATGCGTGGATGAGTGAATGAGTGAGTAATTGCGAATGGGTGTGTGGGAATATGTGTAGTGAATCTGTAGGAAAGTGACAAAGAAAATAGTGAAGAGGTAATGAATGTGAAGGTGTGATTAGAAAGGAAATAGTTGAGAGCATATTGGGAACTATATCAACACATGTTAGGTGCATCTTTCTAGTTCATTTTTGGGCTATAAAGCCTTACTCTGTTTTATATAATTTTTCTGTAGGCAGTGAGCCTCTTGTTGGACAGTGAGTCTGTTGTAGGCAGTGAGCCTTTGTACTTGGATAGTGAGTCCTTTTGGCAGTGAGCCTTTTTTTAAAATACTATATAGTGCGAGTTAACCCTCATCGCGGTTTTTCCCTTATTGGATTTTCCACGTAAAAATTTGGTGTTCACTGTCTTGATTTACTTTATGTTATATGTGTTTCATGATCATATTTAATAGTAGAGTTGTGTGGTTGAAGATTTGATAAGTGATAAAAGTTTTAAGTTTGAATTTGTGTGACAACTGATTCACCCCCCTCTTAATTGTCTTGCGCCTGTTTAATAGAAATGAGTAGATGAACACAAGGGTGACAAATATTAACTCGCAAAAGTACCAGTTCGTCAGCGTGCTCCACACACATGTTCACCTACACACAAACAAGAAGGGGACAATTGTTGGGGCTGTATAGGGGCCTGCCTCAGTCAAACCCCACTTTGGTGTTTCCACCTCCACGGGCATCCATAAAAAAATGAAGTAGAATATGTGATCAAGAAGCTAAAGGAAGTGCAATGAACACTACAAAAGACTAAAATACTCTATCAAATCACAAAGGAGGGGAGTGAAGTGTTACCACCTCCACCCAAAGGCTCTCAAGGACAATGAAAGGAGAATGCAAGCAACGAACTTGGAAAATTCACCACCGCCACAACCATGGTGAAGGGAGGTCTCACAAGACTCTAAGCTCACAACTTCTATGGTAGCCTCACATGTGCAATGTGGAGTTGATAGAGTGACAAGCTACTGCATTGCTTAGGTTGTGAAAATGCTAGTAGAATGCTTCAAGAGTGTTCTCAAGAGATCCCAAAGTGTGTAGAAGATTGAATGAAGATCAAGTGAATATGGAAAAGAATGAATTGATAGTGAATAGAATGAATTTGAAGGTGGGATGAGAAGGAATAAGTTGTTTTCGGGTCAGTTGGTCAACAAAAGGACGTTAAAATTCATCCCCAATGAGGAGTGTAACATCTCTGCCAACTTCAGATATGGGAATCCATCAGGGATGACATCATGCCATGTAGACGTCCATGTGCCATGCTTGCATCCCCAAAATATATTCTCTCATTGACACACAAGACAAATGCCAAGTGGGTGGAAGGAAAGTGGGTGATGTGGAATTTCACCTTCATATTTGATTTTCTAAGGTGAGGGTATGCAAAAGGGGAATTCACACAAGGGATGCAAATTCGCTCCTATACATTTTTTCCCCCACTTTAGCAAGCATGAGTAACAATGAGTGTTTGGTAAAGTAGATTGAAGAGTTAGAAATGTATACTTGAACCATCGAGGAAGTAGACCGTAATATAGCAAACTCAAAAGCACATGGTAGGAAAATGACTCCATAGGTACTCTCTCATAAGGAGTTTCAAACAAAAGGACTTCATAGCTCCATAGAACTACAAAGTTGCACAAAGTACACCAAAGGCCCTCAAACCAATGTTGTACAAATCCCACAAGATGTAAGTGCCTCACAAGCCCACAGACTTGAAAGAAGGCATTCGCCCAAGTACTCTCTCATGAAGGAAGCCCAGTGTAAGGGGACTCTGCAGAGTCGGACTGGAAAGCATCTTCACAGGAACGCCTGCAAAGTAACATGTTAATCGACAAATAAAACATGTCAAGAAACACAAAGCATCCACATAGGCAAACAAGCAGAAAGTCACACAAACAGTCAACAAATTGAAAGGCTTTCAAAGGGGTCCCTCAGGAACCCTTCAAAAGAAGAGGGGTCCACTCAAGGGATGCGTTGTTTGAAAGTGCAAGAATGTTTTTTGAAAGTCAATTTAACATCAAGGAATTCGAAGGGAAGAAAATTCCCCCTCACAAGGGGAAGGTTGAGGCTTCTCCCATAGGAAAAGTTGCTCCCTCCTTAGAGGAAAGTTCTCAAGTTCTTTCTTCCCGTGATGAAGGAAACATGTTTTGTTGGGGGTCCTTGTTGAAAATGCGATTCTTGAAAGAGTTTTGTATTGATTTTCAAGAAAATATTCATTAGCGACAAATGCATTTTCTAAAAATTGAGGCTTATATGGCAGCCTTCTCCTTAGGGTGGTGTGTATTGAATGAAAAGGCACACAACGTCCTAAGGAGAGAAAAGCAATAATGCAAAATTGATGTTGTGGCCTATGGGACATAGTAAGATGTCAGTGTGGTGATGTTGTCGCACACATGAGGGACAACACGTAGGCACCACAACATCACAAATCAATCAAAGAAGAGAGAGAGACAACAAAACCATGAAAGAAACAATGACATCATAGACAGAGGAAACAAGGGTGATCTAATATTTCAAGGTTAGAACTACTCATAAATAAGTATAATAATAGTATATAGATGAACTTTCATCAACCCCCTACTATATCAGACCATATGAAGAATGCATGAGAAGAAAAAGTAAAAATAAAAAATTGGGTCAACATGAAAGGGAAGCCTAAATGCCCACAACACTTCACATCATCCCCAATTTTCCAAAAAACAAAAAACATAACAAAGTAAGAATGATGATACAAATAGAGGAAGATTATGTCACATAATCACTCATGTATCCAAGCACCTACAAGGGTGACAAGGGTCATCCAGGAACACATAAAACAAGCACGGGGGAACACATCATAACAAACACACACCTAATCTAAAGATAAAGAAGAGGCTTCCCCCTAACACTCGTCGACCAAGAGATCGTTCGCTTCCCAATCTAGGTCATTATAAGGGGAAGGCAGACGAGCCTACAGCGGTGGAATATTAAGGGGAGGTGCTTTTGACCCTCTCGTAACAAGGGCTAAGGAAGAAGGCCCTGCAAGTTCTTCTCCACTTAGCTCTTGTGGAGCTATGGTCAACAATTTTACAAAGATTGTCGACATGGCTGAGACCTTGTCCAGAGACTTAAACATGCACTTTATAGGAGTTCCATGTGGTACCTCAATGGATGGGGAGGACGGTGCTTGAGATTCACCACTAGGCCCACCGAGTGACTTGAGAGCGGTGACAAACTTAGGGGAAGCTGAAACTTGCTTTGTAACTAGAATGAAACAAGCTATCATAAAACCACCATTTGAAGAAGGTGGGATCCTCTTACGCCCTCCATTGCTAGAAGGGCCAACTTCCACTTTCTGCTTCATTGGGGGATGTGAACTCCCCAAAGACGAAGCGAGAGGCATGAAAAAGGGGGAGAAAATCATGGCAGACACCACTGAGGAATTCGGCATGTCCATGGATTTAGGGAATGGTGTGATGTTTGGAAGGGACATCAAAAGGGGCAGCTTAATCGAAGGAGCGATAAACACCTACACATTTTTAGGGTCAAGTGCACTCACACTCACACTCACAATGGGAGCCGGAAGCAAGGCTGAACTTGATTGAATAGAGGCAGAGGAGGGGAGAGAGGAGGGCACAACAAGAGGTCTTGTAATAGGGGCGGTAGACTCATATTCCTTTCTCTACAAAATGGTCTGCTCAGTTGCTAGAGCTTTTTGCCAATGCTTGTGCTCATGTGCAAGGAGATTTTTGTGACTCTTTGAGCTAGAGGCTGGGTGCTGGGAAGGGATAAAAGGCTCTTGATTAGCCATAGGGGTGTCCATCATAACCATTTGTGATGGAGGGATAGAATCCTGAATGGGAGTAAGAGGAAGAGGTTGAGAGACAATGGGGGAGTTGGCTCTAGTGCCTCAGTGGTGGGCCTCTTCCCATTCACTGCTTTAGGAGTAGGAGTGGTGGGAGGCCATAGAGGCCGAGACATAGAGGATTCCCCGTGGGGACCCCTCCTTCTACCATATCAAATGGCCCTAGGCTCCGTGGGAAAAACAAGTAGCTAAATGTAGGATGCTTGGGCTTTCACCAAGCAGGCACCATAGGATTTTCTCACAAATGTGAAGCAAAATCTAATGGCACTTGTAGTGGGTCAAGAAGAAGCATCAAGTTGGATAGTAGAATAGGAAGAAGAGGAACCTCGAGAGCACTTCTCTTCTTCTCTTCTACGGGCCATGGCGACATCACTGTCAACTTTTAAACAAGCCCTATGCAAGATAGCATAGGGAGATGGAGGGTACCTCACTTTAGGTGTTAAGCACCCCTTCTTGTAATTTTCATATGTCTGGTACAATAGGTCCTTCTTGTTGGGAATAGGATGCCATTTAATTGCAATCCTAAACATATTTCATGTATCTCCTAAGTCCTTGGAAAGTGTTCCCCAACACTAGGATTAGAAAGAGATTAAATTCAAATGAAATGAACATGTAAATTGACATTTGTAATTAATTCTAAATGATAGGAACATGTGGGGACACCCAAGAAGAGATCCTACAAAATAGGAGCACATGGGGCACCCACATGGAAGGTGGAACCCACCTTGAGTTAAGTTAATTGTTTGGACAAAGATAACACTTCAGTAATGCATGTAAAGATCCTAGAAGTTAGGGATTGATGTTTACATGCATGGAGTTTAGTTTAGTTCAGTTTAGTTTAGTTCAATTCAATATCAGTTCAGTTCAGTTTAGTTTAGTTATGGTTTAGTTATCTTCAATTGCATGTAGTTAGTTTCAATTGAATGCTAGTTGACTTCAGTTCACTTGGAATGCATGACTAATGAATTGAGTTGCATGACAGATAATAGGTGATATATTCAGTTAAGTGGGGATGATCAATCACACATCCTTTTTAATGTTTAAGAGAAAGGCATCCCAAAATCTACCCAACCATTGACTCTAATACCAAATGTTTCAGTTAATAAATATTGAATTGGACCCACCTTGGGTGCCCAAGTTGGCATCTTGGAGTTAACACTTTTGCATGAGAAGATATTTTATAAGGTTGAGTTAAGTGGGACAATTCTTGGGCCCCAACTTTGAGGAGATTACAAGATATCTTCATAATCAACGTTGAGTTGGGACTTCAGTTTGGGATGCCCAAATTGATGAAGGACTTGGTTTGACATTCTTTTTCATGAGAAAACTCTACTTGCAAAGAATAGGTGTAGGTTTTGTGAGATAAGCTTTGTGCTTTGTAATTGTAAACTCTTTGGAGTTTAAAAGGCTCATTATTGTCTATAAATTGCAGCAAGTTGAAGAGAGTTTTATCATATTTTATTGCAGGTTGTGAAGAAGAATTATTGAAGGAAAAAGAAGCATCTCAAGCAAGGATTGATAAAGAATTATTGTAATCTTGTTCTAAGGTTAAATAATACAAGCACTATTGATTTTGGTGGAGTTTTTTCCCAAAAGGTTTTCTCCATGGTATATGTTGTGTCACTTCTATCTTCTGGTCTTATTCTTCTACAATCTTTTGTCTACTTCTAAAAATGGTAAAATGAATCTAAATAGATAATCATCTACAAATAATTTGTAACAAAGAACACTTAATTATATCCACAATCTCATAGTTTTATAAAGTATTAAGCTACAAAATTACCTCCATTTTCAACATTTTGTATCAGAGCTAATGGTTGGGTAGAGTTTGGGATGCCTTTCTCTTAAAAACTTCCTATGTGGGAGAAAACCAACAGGTTTAGGCCAAAAGTGGTTTAAGGAATAACTACCATGCTCAACTGGTGAACGAATGTCATGGATCACATGCATTGAACCTCATGAATAAATTTCAAGAATTTATGCACAACCGAGGGAACTACATTCATAACTAATAACCAGGGGATACTCAACTTCACTTTGAAGAGTTCAAATCTTGAGATTATGTCAAAAGGCATGTTCATTGATTTAGGCCCAACTAGGACTGACAAAACAATGCTACTAAGGGGAGGTACGAAAAGTCTGTTTAACATATGGATGGTGCTTATAGGTGCATCGTACACATCTTTATGCAAGATTTTGATTAACATAATCTCCTCAGTAATCACATTCACCTGGCACGTTGGGTCAACAACAACACCTACCACGGTGTTTCCGTTGATTCGCATAGGGATGCAAAGAGGAGATGGTTCTCTATTAAAACCCATTGGTAGGTCCTATGAAGTGAAGGTTATACCTGGACCACTACTTGCAAGTTGCACAAAGGGGATAGGTAGATGCAAGAAAGAGGCCATCATGCACATTAAATGATACTTTCACAAAGCCCCCAAAGGTTCACAATTAGATAGTGACCCAACTAAGGCTTCATGTTGCAATGCCTATGGAACCTTCCAAATATGCCTACTAGGGGTCATAGGTTGGGTTGTAAGGTGAAATTCATCACAAAAATCACACCTACAACTCTCCTAGAACATGAGGAAAGGAGCCTTCAACACTGCTAAACGAAACCAAAATGGTTCACTTCAAGTTCACCAAAAATGTAAGAGAGGGGGACCAACCACATTAAGGCTCTGGGTCATGGAGAGCCAAGAGCGGAGGGCTGCCCTAACTTACCTCACTCTAAAGGGATGAGGATTAAGAATTAAGAGCACTATGAAGAACTTTTGTCACTCTAAAAACCTAAAGTTCAGGTTGGGGCTAGACAAGCTATTTTTTGGAGTCAATATTGCACCTCATATAGCTCTATGTCTAAGGATGGAAGCATGATTCTGGGATGATAGTGCGTTGTGCTGGCATCTATACAACCAGAAAACATAAAATTCAATAAAAAACACTAGAAAACTGACTAAACAACTTAGCTGACTAATCTTAATGAAATAAACAAAATGATGAAGTATGAGAGATAAGTACAAAAATGATGAAATAAGTAGATGAACACAAGGGTGACAAATATTAACTAACAAAAGCGCTAGTTCACCAATGAGCTCCACATGCATGTTCACCTACACACAAGCAAGAAGGGGAAAATTTTTGGGGCTGTATAGGGGCCTGCCTCAGTCAGACCCCCACTTTGGTGTTTCCACCTCCATGGATAGCCAGAAAGCAATGAAGTAGAATATGCGATGAAATAATGAAGGAAGTGTAATGAACACTACAAAAGACTAAACTACTCTATCAAATCACAAAGGATAGGAGTGAAGCGTTACCACCTCCACCCTCTCAAGGCCAATGAAAGGATAATGCAAGCAATGAACTTGGAAAAGTCACCACCGCCACAACCGTGGTGAAGGGAGGTCTCGCAAGACTCCAAGCTCACAACTTCTATGGTAGCCTCACATGTGTAATGTGGATTTGATGGAGTGACAAGCTCCTGCATTGCTCAAGTTGTGAAAATGCTAGTAGAATGCTTCAAGAGTATGCTCAAGAGATCCCAAAGTGTGCAGAGGATTGAATGAAGATCAAGTGAATATGGAAAATAATGAAGTGATAGTGAATAGAATGAATTTGAAGGTGGGATGAGAAGGAATAAGCCATTTTCAGGTCGGTTGGTTGACAAAAGGACATTACAATTCACCCCCAATCAGGAGTGTAACGTCTCTACCAACTTCAGATGTAGGAATTTATCAGGGACAATAGCGTGCCACACAAACATCCACGCACCACACTTGCATCCTCAACAAATATTCTCTCACCGACACATAGGACAAACACCAAGTGGGTTATGTGGAATTTTTCCTTCAGATTTGATTTTCTAAGGTTAGGGTATGCAAAGGGGGAATTCACACAAGGGGTGCAAATTCACTCCTATACAGATACAAAAGTGTAGGTGAAATTGCAAGGGTATGCAATTGTTGACACTATGATACTTAAATAACTTTAGGAGGAAAAGTGACATTAAATTTGGTATCAAAGCCAAAGTTAGACTATACAAGTCTTCTTATAGATTATACTAGAATATGTGTAAAACATAATATTAAACTTTTCATACTCAATCAACCCATATGCAAGATCATATTTTTACAATGCATTTGATATATCTTTTCTATTATTTTAGAATCAATTAATCATATATATAATTGTCAAAATTAATTATAAATTATTTTTATTATATTCAAATATATTTTTTATAATTTATAATTATTTATCATTTAAAATACCTACGAATAATATTTTTCCCTGCATATCTTTCTCCTGCATTCTCTAAAATATTTCTTACTTCTCAGCCAATGCTTCACTAGGAACTCATATAGCTTTGTTATTTTCTATTTTATGCGTATCTTCACCATATACCTATGACCGTTCACTTTTTATTTTTGATGAATATGTGTCAATTTCTATTAATTAAAGATAAAATTATACAAATTCACAAAAAAAGGTGGGTGGTAAGAAGGTACACTCTAGAAATTCATAGGAGCTCAGCCTAAAATAGAAAAATACATAAACAAAGATACTTAAGTGGTGAGAATATTACCAACAAAGGGAGGAGGGTCCTTGTCATCTAAACTACCTCGTACATCAGCGGGGTCCGAAGTGACTTCAGGAGGATCCCATCCATCATCATCCTTTCGTTTATCTTCTTATCGAGGGATATATCATCAAATCTAAATGTGGGAGCCACCTAGAAGAGTTGATAGGAAGCAAACTAGGAGCTTTGTTGAATGGTCATCCAAAGGTTCCACGACCAAAATCCCCTCTTGAAGGCCACCCCATAATATATTGAGGAGGAGGGGAAAGCGAAAGCCTATGAGATCATGATCTACTATGATGTCAAGTCTAGGTTGGGGAATAGGGACGAGCCACCTAAGAGTTCCAGGCAGTGCCACTCCTACCTCAACAATGGTCCTAGGAGGGAAAATAGCCTTGGGAGGAAGCTAGAGAAGGCGAGAAATGAGAAATAGTGCAAGGGGAATTCCCCTAGTGGTCCAGGAGCTCTTGAAGGTGAGCCACTTCTAGTGTAACTTTGTTATCTTGAACTTGAATCTGCATTAATAAATTAGAGCATATAGTAGCTTTAGCAAAGTGAAACATGTGGTGTCCTTTCACCTTTTTTTACCAAGTGCTATCTTAGAAAGGTTGTGTCCTTTCACCTTCTGACCAAACTTATTTTTTCAAATGACCGTGTCTTATCTTCAAAAGACATATCATTTAATTATGACTTAGAAATTTATACTAAGGTAAGAAGGATTTGGAAAATGGGTGGAACCACCACAAATTTAGTGATGATTTTTCCTACATGTGATATTCACTATGAGATTTAATTTTGTTTGTTAGATTCTACACTCTCACCATACTCATTTATTTTTCAAAGGAAAGATCTGACATTTGTGTATGGTGAAAACTAAGAGGTGCTTTCCAAGGTGTTGTTTTAACTCCTTTGCTAGGAAGATTAATAAATGATAGCACCAAATAAATTGCTATCAATTGTAACAATAAGGGTGTTGTATTTTTAGAATAGTTTTTGCTTCAAATATCAAGGACTTGGGTGATTTTTCTTCATGTTGACAGCTTGCATCATTTGTACCCACCATTGACTATAGCCTAAGCATTGCAAAATGGATACTTATAAAATGCTTCACAAAAATTCAAATAAATATAATTAGTGGGGTTAAGGCCAAACTTGATGAACTTTTCTAGAGTCTTTCTTGCTCGTGCCAAAATGGGATCTTTGAAACATGGTATGGACATCCATAAAATCATAAAGGAAGATTTTTGTCATATGCTATAGTTGTAGGGGCCCTAGTAGACATGTATGCAAAATATAGAATAATAAATAAGGCATGTTATAAGTTTGAAAAAATACCTCAAAGAAATGTCATACCATGGAATGTAATGATCCATGTATGAAATGTTTAGATTATCCTACTTACATACAACATACACATGCGTGACATAAAAATTAAGTTTCTTCTTTGTAGTCTTTTTAGAAAGAACTTTTCCCAAATATTTAGTTAAACCCTATTTAAAAATTGGATGCTAGTGGGTTGATTTGTTATTAATGGATCAAGGAATTATACATAACTATAACATGGTATACAACAAAGAAATTTCATCTTATGATGTGAGTGAATTAAATATTTACTATTGGTGCTTGTTCTTAAGCGTGAAGATCAATCAAGTTGAGTATAAATATCTCATTTATTTCTTTCAAAATAAATGAGTTTGACTCTATGGTGGCATAAGATAAAAATAAATGATGGTAGATCAGATGTCATGGGTGAGATTAGAGGAAGACATGTAGCTTCAAAGAAACCTAGGCATGCAATATATACGCCACATATGTAGACAACACATGAAGTAATCATGATTTATTCACCCTTTTAAGCTTGGGGTATTCTTATGAATGAACTTTGTTATAGTGCCTCAAAAATAGCCTATCATAGTTTTGAAAGTCATCATAAGAATTGAAACATGAATTAATAGTCATCATAAGAATTGAAACATGAATTGAAAGTCATCATAAGAATTGAAACATGCAACATGATTTAAGAAGGGATATGAGGTCTAAGAATCTACTTGATGTAAAGCATTGCATATTATGGATGTGAGTTGTTAACTTATATGTGATTTATTGGTGGAATGAGGTTACAATAATAAATACTAATTCTTTTAGAAGTATCATGCAAAAATCCTCGTTGAGTGATATATGAATGTGATATGGATATGATACGTAAAAAATAATTGTATGTAATATACAAACATTAGTATATGTAAAGATAGTGAATCAAAGTTTATAAGGATGCCCACATATAATGTAGTTCATGAGATTGGCATGTTTAATTTATCAAATGTGAATGAATGGTTGGGTCAAAATTTATGATTAGGAAAGGTTTAGAGACCACTTTGACAAAGTACATGTAAACCATACTATTTTTAAACATAACTCTGATTCTATGATATCTTGTAATAACTTTGGATTCCATAGAAATTTAATTATCTTCTAACTTGAAAAGGGCACTAACTATATTTTTTCTTGGAACACAACAATCTACTGAGAGGGGGGTGAATCAGTAGATTAATTAAAATTACCCCTTAATACTTAGTGTAGATAAATCTATTAAGCAGAGACACAAAAACACATACACATGTAGACAAGACAAGATATACCTGGAAAACCCAAGATGGGAAAAACCATGGTGAGAATAGCTGCTAGGATCTATTGTCCTAATATAGCCTCACAATGAATATTTTTTATTACAAATTTTAAGGGCATCAACCCTAAGGAGGCACCAATCCCCTAGTTTAGAAGCACCTACTCCAAGGAAGCACCAACTCCCTACTCTAAGCACCTACCTAGATATTTGATGGCACCCACTAATCAGATTTACAATGCAATGTATTACAATTTGTTCAACTAAACACAGTCTAATGTTGCAACTCAATTTGCAATTGCTCAAACTTCTATTGTTGCCTTTGCAACACACTTCTTTGATCTACACCTCTCTATTATGTTATGTTCCTTCCTTTATCTATTAGTGCATTCTTTGTCCACCTCAAAGGACCATGCACACACTCTACAGTTCTCTCCCTTTTATTTTAGTGCATTCTCTGTCTGCCTCAAAAAGCTCAAAACACTTTATGCAATATGCACTATCTCCTCAGCTACAACTTACTACACACTTTTTTCCAACATTTTGATTTTTAGTTTTTGTATCTCTTTCACCGACCTGCAGTGATTGCCTTGAGATTCACACACACACATAGATCTTCTATTAGGGTTTACATGTTATCTTATTCAACAAACCACCTTTGCATTAAGCCTCACACATTCATCGAAATTGGATTTAGTGAATTTTCCAAATATAGCTCATTGCAAAACCCTAAGTTTTGATATGCATTTAATGCATTCTATTGATTATGTGATTTGATTCTAATCCCAGTCATTGTTGATGTCAATTTCATCATTTTTCAAATCATGTTTTCATTTACATTAGTCGCTGGTGTAGTTGGACCAATTAAATTCATGCATAGAGTCAATTTCTAGTCAAAGCCCATGTTCACACTGTCATAGTCATTTGAGATCTCTATCTTTGAATTTGGGTTTGATTTTATGTCTTCGTGCCATGATCAACCATTCTCCATTTATCGTCATAACTTTAAAACATAATTGTTGGATGATTCTCTTTTAACTAATGTCGTTGATCTACATCGTCGCATAACGTAGCAATTCCTGACACCTTTTTATTCACAACAACGATGTGAATAAACACTGTGATGTAATCATTCTTCATCATGTGTCCATTGGGACACTTGTCCACCTTATTTCTCCATAGTGAATATAGAGTAGGGACCCACCAAACTGTATAGTGCATGAGGTTAGTAAACTACAATGTGAACATCCTTCACGATGCAATCCTACTCTTCCATCTATCCTTATGCACACATGTCATCAAACTATGATCCCGTAGGGCTAAGCTAGGGACCTACTAGGTCTTCAATAGGATAGTGGGCAGTTTCCACTTGTCCACCGTTGGTGCAACTCTCCACTAACATCACATATCACACAAGCCCTACCTACTTCTTGCTTCACAACAACGATGTGAAGCGAGAGTGTGATATCTCACCATGTGTCTTTGATGATGTCATATTCCACTATTAGATCCTATCATTTCTCTAGTCCCACTATACATGTGTCAGCCCATAATATCATAGGGCCAGCCAAGGACCCCACCACACAAGTCGTGGGCTAGCAAGGACTGTCTAATCTAACAAGTTTGATCATTGTTGTTGATCAAACTTCATTGCATATCACATGAGGTATCCATTGAGATAATATTTAAATTTCAATGCAAAGGAATGATGCAATAGTCATTGGATCTTATACAAACAATGCGCGTTGTCTTTTTATGAGAACCCATCATACATCATGGTTAGGACCTGGTCATGGTGAAGAAAAACAACAATGTGAAAGGTTGTTTCTATGCACACAAATCGACAACTAAAAGTGGTAGGACGAGGGGGGCGGTCACACAATGAACTTAATGGATTAAGTGATAACTTAGGTAACTGGTAACCACCTATAAACAATCAACTTCAAAATATAAGCATTATTCATTGCCATGACTATAAGACCTAGGGTTTATCTGTCAAACCCTAATTAGACTAGAAGGCATAATTAAATCTTTTAAGAGCTCTTTCCACCTACACTGATCATGCAGACCACATCAAATGAATCCTTTGGAAAAAAACCATAACTAATATGGCCTTAGTTTCCTCCTCAGACATTAGGAAGAAACCTCTACAATGTCGTGACAACATTGCAACATTCTGAGCAACTTTGCAACTTTTGCAAAACATGCCAAAATTTGATCCACCGAGCTCCATGACATCAAGAACACCTTTTGACATCATGCCAACAATCTCCCTCATAGGATACCACTCAAATATCCCCTTTTGACATCAATGACAACAATATGCCAACAATCTCCCCTTTTTCATTGATGGAAAAACCGAATGCTCAAACAACCCTATCAAACAAAAATGGTTTGATACCAATTATAGATGTTCCAATTTATGCTATGTACCAATTGAGCCATTTCACTGCTTTGTACCAATTTAAATAAAACACATTATGCACCACAACTCCCCCTTTGACATACCTTGCTCAACATTATCCCACTTGCACAATTACCTGAGCATTTTCACAATCTCTACCCATTTGAAATCAATAAAAAACGGTCATCCTTAAGACATGCACACTTTCTCCCCCTTTGACAAGTAATGGGGGATGGCATGCTACACCCTTAATATTGGTGTACATTGGATTATGAATAGTCATCTTGTGGCTATCTTAACTCCTAATTAAGTCATGCTATCCTTATTATATTATTATTTAGTTAGTTAGGTAGGCCTAGGGCATATATAGGGGTGTCTAAGTTGGCCTAGGTGATATCCTAGGCATAAATAGGTATATATAAGAGGTTGTGAGTCTTATTTCATCATCATATTGTGAATTGTGTTCTCATTGGAGATATTTGAAGGTTTTCCCCCTCGAAGTGTCTTGTTATTATCAAGTATTTGCAACATGTTTCATATCATCTTCTTCTTTTGTGCAAGTTGTTTCATTACAAGTGGTATCAGAGCATGATCTTGGCACCATAGAGGCAAGGTTTTTTCTCAATATTGGAGGCGATTTTGGGAAGAGCATATCTTTCATAATTTGGCAAAAAAAAAATCTAAATTTTAAAGGGTTTTTGAAGACCATATTAAAGAAGCTACAATCCATATTTCAAAGGAATTGGAGAATTGAGCGAATTATTGCGGAATTAGGGTTTCTACACAATTTATTTGGAATTTTCATATCTCTCACATCCTATTGAATTGGAGCCTTATTTTTTTTGGGTTTTTGAAGAAATACTAAAGGCACCTACAATAAAAAAATTTGGAGAAATTGGAGTAGAAATAAGTGAGTTATTACAAAATTAGGTTTTCCACAAATATCACTCTGAAGGATGAAAATATTCTTATTTCTTGGAGAATTTTATAGGTGAGAGGTATTTTGGTCCTAGTAAGTTATAGTAAAAATTTCAAAGAAGTTAAGTTTCATTTGTGTGATTTATTTCAAAATTATTGGTTCTTGTCATGATGGGGCCTACAACAAGGGGAAAAATGAATGTTGTCACACTGAGGAAGAATCCTGATAAGGATGGGTAATAATAGAGGATATTAGTCCTAATGAGTAAATCAATAAGGTCAAGGAAGACATTTCCTCAATGAAAATGGATATTTGTGAAATAAGAGGTTATATATCAGATATACAAAGCATGTTAAGTGCCTATATGATTGAGCCAAGAAAGGAGTTCTCAAGCAACCAAGGTGAAACTTCTAGGTCAGCTAATATTGACACAAATTTTAATACTCCTATGGGATCTAGGAATTTGTTTCTAAAGGTGGATATGTGCAAGTTCGATGGCAAGGATCCTCTAACATGGATAAACCAAATGGAGATTTTTTTTTAAGTACATTGAATCTCAAATGGAAAAAAGGTTATGATGGCTTCCCTATATCTAGAACCAAATCAATTAATTTGGTATCATTGGCTTTGTACTCATCAAAGGAAAAAGGGTCTCACCGTCTCATGGTCAATTTTTACAGAGGAACTCCATGCACAATATAGCAATAGTGTGACATACAACTTCTTCAACCAACTTGCTAAACTTCAACAAATAGGATCAGTTAAGGATTTTATTCAATAATTCCAAAATACATCCTTAAGAGTGGATACAATTACAGAGGAGAACTTGAATGATTTATTCTTGGGTGGTCTCAAGGATCACATTCAACATGAGGTACACATGTTTATTCCTAGCTCTAGAAACGAGTCTTTTATCTTAGCATGTAGGGTAGAGAAGTATGTGATTCCTAAGAAGCAAGGGAATAATATGATAAGAGATAAAGCATATTCAACATCTTATCTTCCTAAACCTACTAGGTTGACCCCACAACAAATTGAGGAGAAAAGAGCAAAAAGGTCATGTTTCAATTGTGATAGAAAATGCAGTCAAGGACATAAATGTAGTGAAAATAAATTGTTCTATATTGAAGGTCCAAGTGAGGAAGAAGAGGAGGAGCCCATATTAGAGGATGAAAGGGATTCAAATGAGGAATCACATGATTCTCAACCAATAATTTCTTTTCATGCACTCTCATGTTTTAGTGCTCCACAAACTCTCAAGGTAGTGGGTTTTTTAAAGAAGGGAAAGTAATAGTGTTAATTGACTTAGATAGTACTCATAATTTCATCAACAAAAAGTTGGATACTCGTCTAAATTATTTTATATAACTAGCTCCAAAGTTTCAATTTTTGATTGCAGATGGTGGTATAGTTAGTTGTTCTGGGAAGTGCCATAGCATTAAATTATCTATGGGAGATTATCAACTTGATACCCCAATGTATGCGATATCCATGGGTGCAACAGATATTCTTTTGGGAGTACATTGGCTTACTACATTGGGAACAATTTTGATGAACTTCCAAGAACTATTCATTGGATTTCAATCAGAAGGAAAGGTAGTAGAGCTAAGGGGGTTGAAGGAAAGGTCCCCATAGATGGTAAGCTCTCATCAAATGCAAAAGTTGCTTAAGAAAGGAGTGGATGGATTTGTGGCCCAACTATGTTAATTAGAAGTCTCTCAATCCAATGCTCATACTCATCTAGATTTACAAGAAATAATTGATCATCACTCAGTGGTTCTTAGAGATATTCCTAAAGGAATTCCTCCTAAGAGGGATCATGATCATGCCATACAAATAGTTCCAGGGATCCAACCACTAAACATCAGGCCTTACAAGTACCCACACATACAAAAAAGTGATATAGAAAAATATTTTTGAGGAGATGCTAGAGGTAGGAATTATTAGGCATAGCCAAAGTGCTTACTCCTCGCTTGTGGTGATGGTATCTAAGAAGGATGAAACTTGGTGCATGTGTCTAGATTATAGAGTGCTCAACATGTACACCATTAAAGATAAGTTTCCTATTCTATTTATTGATGAATTGCTAGATGAATTGAATGGAGCTATGTATTTTACCAAGTTATATCTTAGATCTAGTTATCACCAAATTTAGATTAAGGAGGAAGATATTTGTAAGACAAAATTTCAAACTCATGAGGGTCATTATGAATTTTTGGTGATGTCATTTGGTCTTACCAATGCACCATCTACATTCCAAAGTTTGATGAATTCCATTTTTAAGAATTTCTTGAGAAATTTTGTGTTAGTGTTCTTTGATGATATATTGATTAAAATAGAAAGACTTGAAAAGAACATTTGCAACATGTAGAACATGAATTACAAGTACTCAAAGATAATCAACTCTATGCTAAGCCATCCAAGTGTGCTTTTGTTTTTAAGGAGGTGGAGTATTTGGGACACATAGTTTCACATGAAGGAGTAAAGGTGGACCCTAACAAAATTAAGGCTATCATGGAATGGCCTATTCCAAAAACCATTAAGAAACTAAGGGGTTTCTTGGGATTGACAAGGTACTATAGAATATTTGTGAAGAATTATGTTCGTATTGAAGCACCCCTCAGCACTCTATTGAAGAAGGATTCTTTTCATTGGAATGAGTTTGCTAATGTAAAATTTGAGAGATTGAAGGAGGCTATGTGTACAAATCCAGTGCTTGCCACTCCCGACTTCACCAAGGAATTCATTGTGGAATGTGATGCTTCTAGAAATGGGACAGGAGTAGTTCTCATGCAACAAGGTCGACCAATTTCTTTTGAGAGTCATCAATTAAAGGGTAAGAATCAGCTCAAACCTATTTATGAGAAGGAAATGCTAGCAATCCTTCACACAATTAAACTATGGAGGCCTTATCTAATGGGTAGAAACTTCAAGGTTAAGACAAATCATGATATCCTAAAATATTTTTTGGAACAAATATTATCTTCTAAAGAGAAACAAAAATGTGTCACTAAGATGTTAGGATATGACTTTGAGATTGTATATAAGAAAGAGAAGGAAAATATTGTGGAAGATGCCCTTTATAGGAAGGGTGAGAAAGATGAAGCCTTATTGTATGCCCTTTCAATATTATAGGAAAATTGGGTGGAAGAAGCCGAAGCATATTGGAAAAATGATGTTGCGACAAGTAATCTCATCCAACAATTAAAAAGTGATACTAGTAGTTCAAATAAGTTTTGTTGGAAGGGAGATACTCTTTGGTATAAAGAGAGTTTGTATCTCTACAAGAAATCCACTCTTAAAGACAAGATTCTCATAGAACTACATGAGTCTCTAGTTGGTGGTCATTCAATATTTTTGAAGACATCATTAGGCCAAGCAAGATATTTTTTGGGAAGGGCTAAAAGGTGATGTGCAAAAATTTGTGGCTGAATGTTTGGTTTGCCAAAGGAATAAAGGGGGGACAATTAAGACACCAAGGCTCTTGTAGCCCTTATCTATTCCTAACTAGCATTGGGAAGAGGTATCCATGGACTTCATCATAAGGCTTCCCAAATATAAAGATCATAATGTCATCATGGTAGTAGTTGATCGCCTCACTAAATATGCACATTTCATTGCATTATCACATCCTTTTACATCAAATGCAGTGGATTTTTTTTTTTGGAGAATATCCAAAAGCTACATGGTACACCTAAGGTTATTGTTAGTGATCGTGATCCTCTCTTTACTAGTCACTTTTGGAAATATTTATTCTCATGTTTGGGTACTCAATTAGCTCATAGCTCTTCATGCCACCCTCAATCAAATGGAAAAATTAAGGTTGTTAATAAGTGTTTGGAAGGATATCTAAGTTGTTTCACTTCAGAGAAATAGTCTCAATGGGTAGATTGGACACCACTCGCAAAATGGTGGTATAACACTTCTTTTCATAGCTCATAAAAAATGTCTTCATTTTTGGAAATTTATGGATATCATCCTCCTTGCATCACATCATCATTAAAGGTGTCACCAAGAGTTCAGGCAATAGAGGACCACTTGCTTAATCAATAATAGGTACTTTCAGGACTCAAGGAGAATTTAGCCATGGCACAAAATCGAATGAAATAGCGAGCAGACCAACATTATAGTGAAAGAAGTTTTGATATTGGGGATTGGGTCTTCTTGAGATTGAAGCCTTATAAGAAAATCTCACTAAATCAAAAAAAAGAATAATAAGTTGTATCGAAGGTATTATGGTCCATACCAAATCATACGAAAGATCAGTAGTGTTGCCACCAACAACAAAGATACATCCAATTTTTCATGTTTCTTGTTTGAAGAAGGTAATTAGGCATAATGTTCTAACTCAAATAGTACTACCAGAGCTCGATGAAGTAGGAAAAATCATTTTGGAACTAGAGTGCATTTGTTAAACATGCATGAAGAAGTTGAGGAATAGAACTCTGACTGAGTATCTCATCCAATGGAAGAATTTACCAGTTGAAGATGCCACATGGGAGGATGAGGAGTTCATTCAAAAGAATCCACACTTGATTAGTGTTAATAAATATTAAACTAGCTCCCTTCGGGTTTATTTTTTTTATGCGCCGACTTGTGCATAGCCAAGTCCCTTCGGCCTTTTATCAAGATTTTGATCTGTCGCTCCACGTGTCTACTCTTTGCAACTACGAGTATCAGTGTTCCCTTCAGATCCCAGGAAAATTCGTTGTGCTTCCACGTGTTGCGGCTGCGAGATTCTTTTATTTCATGTTTCCTTGATGCCTCATTGGGCTGCGAAATGCTGCCACGGAGCCCTCATTCCTAAAAGGTGCTGGTGGGCCCCATGGTTGCTGACTGCAGTATGCACTTGCTACATGTCTAGTGTTCACAAATATTTCAGCGCGGAAATGAATTAGCAACCGCGGGCAGTGAAATGCTGCCACGCGTCTCCGTTGCGCCCGACTAACGATCATTCCCTCTGTCGTTGGTGAAGGCTCTAATCGTTTGACACATGTAGCCTTAGCACAAATCCTCTACAGTGAAGTGACGAAGGTTCATGCAGGCAGCGATAGGTTGCCATGTGCCTAACCCACGGATCTCATATAAAGGCAAAAGATTAATGAACCGAATGAGGCTATTGGTTGCTGCGCGTCATCATCATTCGCTCATGAGGGTGACACTTGTCTTACCAGGACCACCACCATCATTGCTGAGGATGCGCCTGTGCTCAGGATGATTGGATGCTTTGTTCCAGATCGATCATGTTGTAACGGCCTGGGGAATATTCTAATTCAGGCATCATTGTCGGGGATCGCGAGATCCTTTCTGTTACTGCTCTCCAAGGTAGTGGGAGGTTTTTATGCTATATATACTTTACTCTGTGATGAGAAAGGGGTCTAGAATTTGGAAAACACGTTGGTTTTAGCAAAAGACGCCAGGCCTTTATTACTATTTTATTTAAACTAAAAAAGTCTCAAACTGTGCCAATTGTTTGATGTTTCTATTTTTTATGGTATTTGATCAAACTGTGAACTGTGCTTTTTATTGTCTTAACACTTCATTTGAGAACTTCTATATATGTTGGATGCAAGTTTTCTTACCTTGATCATGTCTAAGGACTCTTCTTGGCAGTAGGAATGTATGCAACGTTATTTTATGTCAATGAATGAATTATCTATGCTATAATCTTGAGTCTCTGATGTTTTGGAACACTACAACATGATTCAGGCCCTTAGATCTATGATTTATCGTGCCCATCATTAAATATTGGTGCATCACCTTAGGTTAGACTTTGCTTTATTATATTTGTTTCCTTTTCCCTTTCCAAACCTCATTATAGAAGAAGCCGACTTCTCTAAAAATTTGGAGGTCACTCAAATTAGCGCAAAAGGTCCCCCTTAAACTGAGTTTCCCATAAGACTCTATTACCTCGTCAAATTTTTGCATCAACAGTTTGTTCTTTTTTCTGGCACGCCCGGTGGGACCGAGCTTAAATGAAATTGCATTTTAGAAGGGTGTATGAGCCATCGGCCTATAACTAGATCCCAAACTCCAGGCAACCCTAGTTTACTAGTACCTCCGCTAGGGACAATCCAGGTCGCGAATCAGCTGGTAACCGTTGCATTCCCACCGCCCTTTCCTCTCACCATGTTGCCGGCTGCCAATAAAAACTATGTAGCATGGGACGCCGGAAGTCCCCTAGTAGCTCTGGTAGCGCCTGCTGTCTGGGGCGCTATCCCGGTTTCAGCCATGAAAGCTATACCCAAATTTACCAGAGATGACTAAAGAACACCCGCAAAACATTTGCAGGATGTTGCGAACATATGTCTGGTACACGGTATTACAGTGCACAATGTAGCCCTGAGGCTCCTTGCCGCGTCTTTTAAAGGCAAGGCACTAGATTGGTACCAAACACTGACGCCTAATTCAGTTCACACCTGGGATGAGCTCGGAGATCTGTTCTATGAAAGGTTTTCGAACGACGAAGAGTATTCTTCATTGTATTATCAACTATCTGTGATAAAATGAGCCTCCCAAGAGACTCTGACGGACTTTAATGCTTGATTTCACACAAATTAGTAGAGGATTCCTGTTACCATACGCCCGACTCCTGAGTTGGCATTTATATTTTATCTAAAGTTCATCAATTCTGATATTTCCATGATGATCAAGTCTTTGGGAGGAGCTACTCTACCAGATGCTTATGGCATCACTATCAAAGCTGAGAATCACTTAATAGATTGTGGAAAATTACCTCCTCGACCTATTATGCCAATATTTTCTGAAATATCGATCTCCGCTCAAGAGGTCGCATCAACTAGTACACCCACAGCTGCCCAGTCAATGTACACATATGCGACCGCCCCACAAAATGTGGCTTCTACATCAGGTTCTTCCAAGGATGAAATGAGCGACCTCAAAGAGATGTTGCAAACCATGGAAAATGATATAACTACTCTTAAGCAGAACCAATTGACACTTCTGAAGCCCGCATATCAAAATTATCAAGGCGAGTAGTCTTCCTATCAGCAAAGCTCATATCAGGGTGTGCCTCGCACTAATCCACCAGCCTCGACTGCAAACCAAATGGTGTCGGTGCCTACTCCCCTGATGAGCACATCGCCAAGCTCAAATAGGGAATTAACCTCAGGGAAGAACAACCTTATTGATGATATCAATCCATGGTGCTTCCCCTGCAGTGATGCACATATGCCCTAGAACTGTCTGCGTGGAAACTTACAAAAAAGGTGGCGGAGCAACGTAGCCAAGGCGGGACATCTGAACATGGAGGTTATAGATATGCCTCACCACAAATGGAGAGTGCGGTCCTTACTGTGCAAATACAAGGAATGTCTTTAGAACAAGAATTCAATATTGCTCCCAATCATGCCCTCTTCTCCTGGATGGAGGAAGAAGAAATGGTGTTTGCTAATGACGCATTCATATCCAAAACACCTCAGGTGCAGTATGATTATAACACATGCTCAAAGAGGAGATTCACTGGTGAGTCAGTTGTTTCGTATCCTGACAACCCGCAACACAAAGGCGTTTCTGATCAGATTCCTAGTAATCCAATCGTCCCTTCACCTTCTCAACCACAGAAGGAAATTATTATATCAAGAACCAAAGAGCAGAAACCTCCGAGTTTGTCACCTTTTAATGTGGTAAAGCAATTGAAGAAATCATCCGCCAATGTGTCTCTATGGGATATTCTAGCTATCTTGGAACAAAAGATGCTATTATAGAAGGCGCTTCAAGAAGAGATCAACCCAGCATCAACAAAGCCATTGGCCAGTACAGAGGTTGTTTATCAGACACTGCCAGCTAAGGTCCTTACAAACATTACCAAGGAATCCCCTGCTGAGAGCAGGAATAAGTTGAAACCTCAGCCCTTCTTCTTGACTCTCATCATAGGAAAGAAGTTATTACACAATGCTATGATTGAGTCTAGCGCTAGTACCACAATTATGCCTAAACAGATAGCTGAGGCATTGGGACTCAACTATGAACCTATGAAAAGAGGGGTAATGCAGCTTGATGGGAATAAATTTGAAACCGTAGGTGTCATCAAAGCGCTTCCTTTAACTCTGTTTGATTGTCCCAGTATCACGGTCCCACAGGACACGATGATCATAGATGTTCCTCCTATGTTTGGTCTCTCTCTATCCCGAGAATTTACTTCAAAGGTGGGCGGATACCTATCCTTGGATTGGTCACATCTGATACTTAGGACCAAACATGACGCAAAGATGAAGATAGAATCGAAGGCTTTACATTCTGAACATGTAGCGGATGAAGCCTTGATCAATTTCAAAGCCACACATACCTCTATCACCAAGCAAGAAATGTATTACGTTGAATTGCTAGAGGAAGAGAGGGTGAGCGGAGATCAGAATGATAAAGAAGATGCTCTATTGAGTGAACACATGGAAAATGATCCTTTCGGCAATTATCATGCTATAGGGTTGGGCACATATGTAATTTATGATGAAGACCAAGTGATTCCAAAGGTTTCCAAAGAGTCTGAGGGTAGCCAAGCAAGCGAGCTATGGACATTGTACTTTGACGGAGCAAGAAGCAAAGTGGCTGCTGGAGCAGGGATATATCTAATATCCCCACAAAGTGAAAAATTGTTGAGGTCTTTCCGCTTTCATTTCACCTATTCAAACAATGAGGCTGAATATGAAGGATTAGTCTAAGGCTTAAGCCTTGCTGAACGAATGGGCATTAAGCAATTAATTATGTTCGGAGATTTTGAATTGGTAGTTAACCAGGTCCGAGGAATTTCTGCAGCAAAGAATGTCCGCATGAGATCCTATCAGCATTGAGTCTAGGACCTAATTGATGGTTTTGAAGCCTTCAACATCCATACCATTCCCTGAGGACAAAATAGCAATGAAGATCGCATGGCTGTGATTGGTGCTCAGTTTGATCCTATCTCTGACCTTCTTCATAATGGACATTCAGTACGAGTACTAGTCCGACCAGCGATCCTCGACAATGATCAGAGTTGGCAAGTTTTTGAAAGCGATGAACACATCGCCTCATTTATCCAACACTCAGGGGAGTTTTCCGATCAGCTTCAACCAAAGATTTCTGAGGCTTATGAAGGAAAAATTATGCAGCTGAAATCTAATAAACTTCTGAAAGGGTTGGTTACTCTTGAAAAAAAATTTGATTGTGATGATGCACGAAATGATAAGCGAAAGTTTGTAGCGGAAAAAAGTGATTATGTGGACCTTCGGGTCTCTAATGGTAGGAATCTCTGAGTCAGAAAAAATGTCCCACACCATGACAAGGAAAGGCTCATTAGTTTCTGTGAAAAATATGGAGTAGTGGCCTGGTCCTATGATGATCTGGAGGGACATGATCCTGACATCATTCAGTGACTATTGAACTAATAGAAGGTGCAAAACCAATCTGATAGAAACATAGGCTAGTCAACCCTAAGATTGAAGCCCTAATGGCGCAAGAGCTAACTAAGCTCATTAAGTCGCGCATTGTCTTCCCAATCAAGCATAGTACTTGGGTATCGAATCTAGTCCTGGTCCGAAAGAAGAATGGAGATATCTATTTATGTGTGGACTTTTGAGACCTAAACAGAGCATCCCTAAAGGATCACTATCCATTGCCTTCAATGGAGTCAATCCTACAAACAATCATAGGGTCGGAAATGTTTTCTCTACTGGATGGTTTCTCAGGCTACAATCAGATTCGAGTTAGAGAGGAGGATTAACACAAGACTATGTTCACCACAAAGTGGGGAACATTTGCATATTCTAAAATTCCTTTTGGTTTATCCAATGCAGGGGTAACATTCCAGCGGGCAATGGACATCACATTCAACGAACTAATCAATAAGCTTATTCTAATTTATTTAGATGATCTTATTGTGTTCTCTAAATCTAAGGATGAACATTTTGATCACTTAGAATTAGTTTTTCAAAAATTTCAAGAGTTCGGAGTTTCCCTAAACCTAAAGAAATGTGTATTTGGAGTTCCGCAAGGTAAGCTGTTGGGGCATGTTGTGTCTAAAGAAGGGGTTTCAATTGACCCCGAACGTGTAAAGGCTATCAAAGAACTTCCTCTCCTGGTAAATAAGAAGGTGTTCATTCTTTCCTGGGCAAAGTAAATTTTGTCAGCAAGTTTATTTCCAATTTCACAGGAATAATCAGGCCGATCACTCTGATGCTGAAGAAAGATCAAACATTCAAATGGACGACCGAAGCTCGGGAAGCTTTTGAAAAGGTCAAGGAAGCTATTTCCATAGCTTCGGTGCTGGTTAATCCAGATCAATCCAAGGATTTTATAATGTATGCATTCAGTAGTGTGTCCAGTATCGCTACTGTCCTAACTCAAAAGGACGATGAAGGAAGAGGAGAACATCTAGTGGCGTTCTACTCCCAGACCCTGAAGGGATATGAGGCAAATTATAATTTCATCGAAAGGTAGGCCTTTGTGATAGTGAAGGGACTTAAGAAGTTCCACCATCTAATTTATTATAACAGGGTGCTTGTATATGTCACACATTCTAGTGTGCTTGAATATATCATGGAAGGGGAGATCATAGAAAAAAGGCTAATTGGATCACCAAGATCCTTGAATATGACGTTGAAGTCAAGCCTACTAAAAATATTAAAGGAAGAGGACTGTGTGAGTACATGGCACAGAATGAGGAGGTACCTGCTACTGAGGAGCAGCTGAAGCTCATCTTGATAAATGGATTGGAATCAGAAAGTGGTTGGCTGACTGATAGAATGAGGTTCATGCAAACCAAAAAGTATCTGCTAGGTCTCTCATCCCAAAAAAGGAGGTATTACCGGCTGCAAAATTATGGATATATGCTAATAGAGGGGGTCCTTTTCAAAAGTAATTTCAATGGTGTTCTCCTACGATGTGTCACTTCAGAGCAAGCAAAGAGGATCCTTGACGCATTCCACAATAGCGCTACGGGTGAACATTTCTCTGCTAAGACCACCGCCATTAAAATTATGCGTGTTGGCTATTATTGGCCTACACTTTTTAATGACTCCCACTCTTTGGTGAAGGCTTGCCAAAAATGCCAGTTCTTTACTGACAGAAGGAAGAATTCCGTAATGCCCCTCAAACCCATAGTGGCGGATGAACCATTTGCACAATGGGGCCTAGACTTCATCGGAATAATCAACCTAATTTCTAGCGCCAAACACAAGTGGATTCTGACTACCACAAATTACTTCACAAGGTGGACGAAGGCTGTTCCCCTAAAAATCGCAACGGAAACAAAGATTGTAGATTTCCTCGAGGAACTGGTGACAAGGTTCGACTCTTCGAAAACTATCATTTCGGATAATGCCAGAGCTTTCTTAGGTGCAAAGGTATGTCACTTTGCATTAAAGAATGGCATATTTCTCAAGACATCATCAAACTATTACCCATAGGGAAACGGTCTAGCGGAGTCAACAAACAAGAGCCTAGTTCGACTCCTTAAAAGGATTGGTTCAGAACACCAGAGGGAATGGCATAAAAACCTCCGAACAACGCTTTGGGAAAACTGCATAACTCCTAAGCAAGTCCTTAAGACTTCGTCTTATGAGTTGGTATACGGGAAAGAGGCACTGTTACCTATCTCCATGGAGATTCTAGCAATGTAGTTGCTGAAATCTCTTGAGATAGAACAAAATGAAGCCATGGAGGTTCAGCTCGCCGAATTGTTGGAAGTAAAGGGAAAAAGGGAGAATTCCCTAATAGCTATGACAAGCCGTCAATAGGTGGTCAAGCAGTGGTTTGACAAGAAGGCTTCTAACCAAGGTCTAAAATGTGGAGACTTAGTGCTAAGTATGATAAAAGGGCTGCTAAGTTGGGTCAGCATGGTAAATTTGATAGCCTATGGGAGGGTCCCTTTAAAATCATTCGGTGCAAAGAACACAACGCTTTTGAGTTGGAAAATATGGAACAAGAACGCTTAGGAATCCTATCAATGGGATTCATCTTAAGCTATTCCATTAGGCACTGGGCTCTATTTTTTGTACATATGTGAATAGTGCTTTTATTTTATTTCTGTTTCTTTGGCCGGTCTTTTTCGAAATTAGTTTTTGCTTCCATGAAATTAACTCATTATTATTGACGGGTGGAATACCAGGATTGCTTTACATAAAACACACCTATGTGCAGAGAAATAGTAAAATAAAAGTTGTGAGCCCATAAAATTGAAATAATAAAAATGAAGAAAAGAACATGGATTTTATTTAAGAGGGGATATATATCTATTCATTTATATTCTTTACATTGCAAAAGTGGCTGGGAAGCCATAAACCAAAAATTTACAAGTATCTGAGCTATTATATATGGTGGACTTTTTTTAGGCTTATATACAGCTATAGGCAGGCATTCTGAGTAGCAACAGGGATTGGAGTAAATAGGGGAACTTTTGAGCAAGCAGGGGGTTTTCATCCAAAGGCATGGCTGGCAGAAATTAACGCATTAACAACAGTGTCCACCTCCTCCTCATCCATAGTTTTTTCGGTAGCACTGGCAGCATCATTCGACACAACTGCCATTGGCGGGGGAAACACCAGGTTCCTGAAATCAGTATACCAATCTACGTCGTAGAAGGGTACTATGTTGTAGCTGTGGAACAGGAAATGTAAGGCCTGAGTAACTCTCCACTGGTGTTGGTCGTGAGTCTGTAGGTGAAATCCACTGAGAAACGACAGCCAAACGACAACAGCTTCTTCCTCGATAAAGTGACGCAGGTCACTGGCTGACGGCAGACCTACTCCATAGGCAGCATGAGCAACAACCTCACTGAGACCATTCAGGTACTTTTTGGGGAAGATTTCTTTAATAAGTTTTAGGATAAGCGGCCAGGGGACATTGATGTCTAGCATGGACGCTACAAAGTGGGAGCATATGTCGGTGTTCACCCAATACTTGTCCTCATACTCTATACAGTCTTTTCCTAGAACCCACTTTATGGCTATCAGGACCAAGGAGTGCTTATTCTTGGTCATCCGTTTGAGCCTCCTAGTAGAAACCTCCCCTAGGAATGCCATCTGTGACTTATACGAGGTTAAGTGAACTGAAGTGTCCATAGTTCTGACACTATTCCTATGCTTTTGAGCTATGCCAAAATTTATCTCACCTAACCTATGAGAAGGCTTGCTTAAACTATGCTACTGACCTATCACTACTCAAATGCTAAGTATGTTTTTTCTCACTACCTACTGGGCTATTTATAGAAAAAATTACAAGATGCGTGCTAATTCGTTTCGAGAAAACATGATTAGAAGCTAGTTGTTAGCTTGAAATACATGCCTGCATTTGCTCACATTTTTGGGCCAGTTGCATCTGCGAGAGTACGGCTAAATGCATGCTAAATTAATAGGAGCTAATTAATTAGCTTTAAAAAGGTGGCGCTCATTGACAGTAAGATGTATGGCCGTAGGCTATTGTATCATCTTACAAGCGTTTCCCAAAACCCAAGGCAATATTCATATCTTTTTAGGCTGTGATCATTTCCTTGGCGTAATCATTCCGGCCGGGATATTAATTACCAGTGCATGCTAACGTAGGGTTAGAAAACAAATTGCCGACTCAAGTTCCAAGGAGATCATAGTGTATCACACGATTTCCAAACACAATGATGAACTCCGGCTGCCTCAAAATGGCAAGCAGTTCATTTTGCATGAATTGCAAAATTAACAGTACATGCCGAATTAAATGCAAAAGGCATTCTTTCGCCTACGACCTTAAGGAAAGATTGCCAAATATTGCATGAAAATGATTAATATTTCAAAGTCTTTTCACAAACGCCAAAGCTAAAGTACAAAGTTCTTCTTCTTCTATGTATCCAGAACTGAGGAGAATTATAGAGCCAAGAACTGGCAAAGATCTTCACCAAAGGAAAAATGTCAGAGACTTCATCTCAGCAAATGCAGGAAGAAATTAGACAGGAGTTGTTTACAACTATACATTCTTCGGAGGAGGTATATGTCTATGAGGATGTGGCTTACGCTACGCCTGGTATACCTAGCTGGCCAAAAAGGGCCTATACAGAGGAGCTGAATAGACCCAAGAATTGCAGAAACTAGAAAAGGGTTGAAGAGAAGTGGGATAATATCTATGATCCATGACTCGCTAAGAACCCTAAGTCCCTAAGAGAGGCAGCCTATGCAAGGTTGATGATGCCAAAGGCAGACCAATCTGCGGCAAAGAGAGTTTGGTTTAGTGGTCTCTCGCAATACATGGTCCCACTGGTGCACTATTGCTCAGAGGTAGTTGATGCTGCTATCCAGTGTTATAACCCCGATACCCACTACATTGAAGGCCGCAACTTGAGGGTGCACATCACTCCATAGGCCATTTGGTACATGCTATGCATCCCAAATCAAAGTAAGAGAACATAGAATATCAAGCCCTTTCACCCTGGAAAATGAGAGAAAATATGGAAATAAATGAGAAAAAACTCAGAGTTCTTGTTAGAGGAGACTAGTATGAAAGGCATCCCAGCTGCTAAATTGCTAAGTATTCTATTGTTGCGCAGTGTGTTACGTGATGATCTCCAAGATGCCATGTCCATGCTATTCTTTGTGTGCGGCCAAGACTCCGATGAGAAGGTGGAGACCTTTCAACTGGGACCAACATTCCAATTTTGCAAGCAGCATGATTTCTTCAGGTACGATTTTGTTGAGTTTATGGTAGAAGAAATGATACGAAAAATTGAGAATTACCAGGCGGAGAAAAAATTTAAGTTTCTTTCTTTCCTGGTCCACATGTTTCTACATCAGAACCTGTATTTCTTTGCCTGGTATTTTCCGTTATCAATTTTTGATGAGCAAAATAAAAGGAAGCCAGTGTCCACGTGGACGCCTTTTCTTTCCTCATCATATGATTATTATATGTTTTTAGACTATTTCATAGCTCCGGTCTTGCATGATTTAATCAGAAAAGGTGATATAATCTAGTTCGATAAAGAACAGACTGGTTTTATGCAGAGTTTCACCCCTGCTTGTGACTGGTTCTTAGGAAAAGATTTTACGATCCTTCGGATGCGAGGCTTTACCGACAAACCTTTCCTGCTCCCGGCCTGTGTGACAGATAGAGTGCTCACATTGGAAATTTTTTGACATGTGTGTATCATTGATTTTACCTTCTATAGCAGCAAAAAGGTCAAGAGGAAGGGATTCTTCTCTTGTCCGAAGAATTTCAAGTCGGTGACTCTGATAAAGAAACAATCAGACCAGTTGTTAGAGGACAAGCTGGCCTATCTGGGGTTGGTACTGGTAAATGATAAGTGGGAATAAAACCCTTTCAAAAACTTGTCGAAGCCACACATGAGGGTTACCCATGTTCCCCGACCATACTGGGAGAAGCGACATAATCCGCAGGTGGACAAAAATAATAATTTTGTTGAATTGGCACGTATCCCTATGCAAGACACTAGAGGTCCATGGAACAAGTTCTACTTTGTTGTGGCGGTGGCCTAGGATAATGTCCGGATGAAGCGCGACATGTATAATAGGTTGAAAAAGGATGAGGAATGGACTAAAGAAAAAGTAGAGGTTTTCTGGAAGTATCACCAAGAAATTGCACAATTGGATGCTCCTTACAACAAACTGAAGGATGACCAGGAATTTGAAAGATGGTGGGAGGAGGGCCACCCCAGCCCGAGCTTTAGTATTAATAGGAGCAAAGAAAAGGAGGAATCTGAGGAACAGGAGGAGGAAGCGGCGACATCGGTCTCGTCTGTGCCGAGAGAAAAAGGCCTCAGACAGCCCTCCTATGTGGCCACGAATGTGCGCTTTAATATATCAAGGGGCTCGCATACACTCACTTGGGCCACAAAACCAGCCAGGCTATCATCGCAGCAAATGGAGATGACTGTTGAAGTCAGAGAGACCCCACCTGTGAAACGGTAGCTCACAGAGAGTATTATCGGAGAGGGTTTGCAAGAACCCGCCGGAGGAAGAGTACTTGCAGTTGGCCAAGAACTGGAGGTTGCGGGGGAGTCACTGACATTTTTGGAGCCACCAACATCCAGTCAGCAGGTAAAATTCGCTCCTTCTCTTACATCTCATTCCTTGGTATCTGCCCTTGCCTCACTGGCAATCCCTACCATAGGTACTGGCCCTTTGCCTTCTGCTTTTAGTTTGACATATCTAGTAGGCTTCTCCCAATTTTCGCAAACCACTCCACTTGTCTTTACTCCTCCGCAGATCCTTACACCTGCCGCTGCCGCTCAGACTTTCCTCGCCTCACTTTCGAAAAGCATTCCCCTTGTGAGTCCCCCTTCTATTTCCACTATTATTGCAGATCCTCTTCCACCGCAACAGGCTGAAACCCTGTTGACAACTCCTCCACCATCCCAGCCAATGAGCTTTATGGTTAATTCTCCATTTTTGTCATTACAAATGACTAGCCTTGCTGTTGGTTCTCAAACCAAACTATGGAACATGCCCCATTTCTCCCCACAAACTGTCACTCTCCAAAAGAAACAAATGCCCACGCCTATGAAGGTTACCTATCCCTATGCTTTGCCTTCTAGTGCTCCTTTCGTAGGCGGACTAGTTTCCTCATCAGCCAAGTTCTTAGCACAAATATATTGTGGAAAATTGGCACGTGCAAATAGAATGAGAAAGTGTAGGGAAAAAGATGATATTGTTTCTGCTGAGCCAAAGGTACAAGCTCTTTATGATGAGGCCTGACAAGAATTGAAGTTCGCAACCATGTACCCACGGGTAAGCAAGCCTCAAGGAGAAATGCAACCATAAGACTACGAGAAAGGAAAGAGAAATCCTTAGAGGTAGATATCGCCCGCATGACTGAAAGGGCGCTAGAAGCAGAGGATGAAAGGAACAGACTTCAAGGCGAAATTGCGAAGATTTAGGTTATCGAGCCTGGCATAATAAAAGAGCTACAAACTAAGAACTAGGAGGCGGAGCAAAATCTGCAACTGAAAGATGAAGAACTGGAGCATCTCTGTCTTGAGTATAGTTAGGGGATAGCATAGAAGAATGAGGAGATGGAACACCAACAGGATCAATAAGAGCAAAGAATCCAAGAGAAAGAGGCTGACTTTAAAGGCCTAAAATCTCAAATAGAAGAAGAGCTCCGAGAGACAAAAGCTTCTTTGGACGAGCACTTAGCAAATCACTCCCGAGCCAAGAGGAATTGGAATAAAGAAATGAGTAGCTCTGCGGAACAACTGGCGTCTGAGAAAAAGAAAAAGGTAGAATTGGCTGAGGCCATTATTTCAAGAGACACGGAGATTGCTTCTTTTAAAAGCTCTCTCCCGTCCCCTCTACACAACCAGACATTATTCCGCTGATTAAGGAATTGTACATTTCCCAGTGGGAAAGGATTAAATCCTTTTGCTTAACACTATAGCCTACCCTCCAATTCATCACCAAGGCATCAAGGCTAAGCCAAGAGGCTCATGATATGGTTGAGCAGTTCCCACAGTTCATCTTGGAGAAGGTTCCTGAAGTAAAAGATCTACTCATCAAGCTGTACTCGGTCTCTGATGAGAGCCTGGTTGGAGCAAGTATTGAGGATCGGGATGCTGTTGCTCAAATGACACACAAATTCATCCATTGCCACTCCACCTTCCAATGCACTAAAGCAGCCACAACTATTTTGAGTAGGACACTAGATAGCATATGGGGAAGTTTCTCCGAGTTAGGAAAGATGGGACTTCCGCCCCCGTTCCTCGAGGATGGCTCTATTGCCACGACTGAGCAGATTGCAAAAAAGATAGAAGAGAAGGAAAACGACCCAGAGGCTTTAAAGGATTTTAGTCATCCTCCCGCGACAACTGAAATTGAGGGAGTCATTCATCCACTCTCACAACTACTATTTCATATACAAACAGGGGCCAGCTTACCCAATGTGCTGCCTCACAAGGAAACTATTGATCTAAGTGGAGCACAGGAGAATTTGCGCAACATAGTGAAGCCATCTGAAGATGAGTGGTCACCTTTGCAGGCGGCTCTTTCCCATCTCTGACTCCATTGGCCTAAGGAAATGGAACTCTGGTCTGTGGAACCAGATAAATTTTGGGTTCTCCGTTCCTTAGTCGAAATGCCCCTGATGGTTACCAAAAGTTGTTAATAAATATTTAACTAGCTCTGTTCGGGTTTATTTTTTCTATGCCCTGGCCTGTGCATCGCCAATTCTGTTTGACACTTTATCAAGATTTTGATCTGCCGCTCCACGTGTCTACTCTTCGCAACTTCGAGTATCAGCGTTCCCTTCAGATCCCAGGAAACTCCGCTATGCTTCCACGTGTTGCGGCTACGAGATTCTTTTATTTCATGTTTCCTTGACGCCTCATCAGGATGCGAAATGTTGCCACAGAGCCCTCACTCCTAAAAGGTGCTGGTGGGCCCCACGGTTGCTGACTGCAGTATGCACTTGCTACGAGTCTAGTGTTCACAAATCTTTTAACACATAAATGAATTAGCAACCGTAGGTAGTGAAATGTTGCCACACGTCTCCGTTGCGCCTGGCTGACGATTGTCCCCTCCATCGTTGGTGAAGGCTTTGATCATTCGACACATGTAGCCTTAGTGAAAATCCTCTGCAGCAAAGTGAGGAAGGTTCATGCGGGCAGCAATAGGCTGCCATGTGCCTAACCTGTGGATCTCATATAAAGGCAAAAGATTAATGAACCGAATGAGGCTATTGGCTGCTGTGCATCATCATCATTCGCTTAGGAGGGTGCCACTTGTCTTACTAGGACCACCGCCATCATTGCTGAGGATGCACTTGTGCCCAAGATGATTGGATGCTTTGTTCTGGATCGATCATGTTGTAACGGCCTGGGGAATATTCTGATTCAGGCATCATTGCTGGTGATCGCGAGATCTTTTCTATTACTGTTCTCCGAGGCATTGGGAGGTTTTTATGCTATATATAGTTTGCTCTATGATGAGAAAGGGGTTTGAAATTTGGAAAACATGCTGGTTTTAGCAAAAGATGCTAGGCCTTTATTATTGTTTTATTTAAATTGCAAAAGTCTCAGACTGTGCCAATTGTTTGGCCTTTCTTTTTTTTATGCTATTTGATCAAATAGTGAACTATGATTTTTATTGTCTTAACACTTCATTTGAGAACTTCTATATATGTTGGATGCAAGTTTTCTTACCTTGATCATGTCTAAGGACTCTTCTTGGTAGTAGTAATGTATGCAACGTTATTTTATGTCAATGAATGAATTATCTATGCTATAATCTTGAGTCTGTGATGTTTTGGAACACTACAACACGATTCAGGCCCTTAGATCTATGATTTATCATGCCCATCATTAAATCTTGGCACATCGCCTTAGGTTAGACTTTGCTTTATTATATTTTTTTCCTTTTCCCTTTCCAAGCCTCATTATAGAAGAAGTCGGCTTCTCTAAAAATTTGGAGGTTACTCAGTTTAGCGCAAAAGGTCCCCCTTAAACTGAGTTTCCAATAAGACTCTATTACATCGTCAAATTTTGGCGTCAACAATTAGCATTAAGGACAATGCTTCTTTGAAGAGGTGGGGCATGCTACACCATTAATAGTGGTGTACATCGGGTTATGAATAGTTGGCTTGTGCCTATCTTAACTCCTAATTAAGTCATGTTATCATTATTATATTATTATTTAGTTAGTTAGGTTGGCCTAGGGCTTATATAGGGGTGTCTAAGTTGGCCTAGGTGATATCCTAAGCATAAATAGGTATATATAGGAGGTTGTGAGTCTTATTTCATCATCATATTGTGAATTGTGTTGTCATTGGAGATATTTGGAGGTTTTCCTCCTCGAAGTGGCTTGTTATTCTTAGTTATTATCAAGTATTTGTAGCATATTTCATATCATCTTCTTCTATTGTGCAAGTTATTTCATTACATGACACATTTTAGGATGTTCTTTATGTGCCCTCATTATCAACTAATCTCCTATTGATCTATCAAATCACTCACATAGGTACAAGAAAGAGATTTGATTGTACTCCTAATTCAGTGGTGATTCGTGAGATGCACAATGAAACTATAGTTGTAGTTGGGAGAGCAGATCATCAATCTTGGATTTATTTATTCTCTCATTTTGTTCCTGATTCTCCTTTGAGTATTCTACTCACTGATTTAGATGATGTAACTTGTGGCATCAGTGGTTTGGCCACTCTAACTATTGCTACTTGCATCAGCTTAGCAAATAGGACATGGTTACATGATTTCCTACAATTCACTTTTCTAAAGGTTTTTTTCATGGTTGTATTCTTGGCAAGCATCCTGAAGAGAAGTTTGACAAAGGAAAAGCTTGGAGAGCTTCACATATTTTGGACTTGGTACATAGTGATTTCACAAGACCATTTTCACAACCATCTTTCAATAGAGCTCAATATGTTTTGAATTTCATTGATGATTTATCTAGGTACACTATTGTGTACTTTCTCAAACAAAATTTTTAAGTCTTTGATTCATTCTTGGAGTATAATGATTTTTCAAATAAATAATCTAGAAAATTTATCAAAGTTCTGCATACAAATAATGGGTAGAATATGCCAACTACATGTTTATGCAGTATAGTGCTTCAAAGGGCACTGATTTGCAATAGATAGTCGTCAACAAAATGGAGTTACAGAAAGAAATATTTAGTCCTTGAAAGAGATGGATAATTGTATGATTAACTCCAAGTCTTTGGCACCACCTTTTTGGGTAGGAGCCATTAAATTTGCATGTTACATCTAGAACTGCATTCCCCATAAATTTGTGAATGGGGTAAATCCTTTTTAAGCTTGGACTGGTCAAAAACCATCAGTTAAGCACTTTCAAGTGTTTGTCTCTAGTGCATGATCCCACATTCCATTAGAGAATAGTAAGGCTATGGATCCATAGAGCAAGCCTTCTATAGTTTTTGGTTACCCAGATGATGTTAAAGGTTATAGGATTCTTCATCCTACCACACATGAATTGTTCATTGAGAGGAGTTTTCAATTTGAGGAGAGTAATTCTAGTCCTTCTCTCGAAACTTCTCCTACCACCATCAGTTTGGAGTACTTGTATCATGATGATAGTCCTTCATAGGTTCATAATACTTTAGATCATGATGAGGAGTCTTCTTCCTCAACTTCATATGATGATAATGATCATAAGGATGCACACAATTCATCTTTAGAGGATGATGATTCTCCTCTTGACTATCCTCCTTCAGTAGTAGGGCCTCTTTGGGCTTGTCAAACTTTGCAATCATCAAATGATTGGGTAGGGATCCTTCATATCACAAGAGAACAAGATCATAGTTTCAAGATGCTCCACATGTCTTCCTTGCCTCAGCTTCTGATCCATATACTTTTTAGGAAGCTTTTGGTGTCCTTGAGTATGATGCAACCATGCAAGAAGAGTTTAGATCCTCGGAGAGGAACCACACTTGGGATCTTGTCCCACTTCCTAAGGGAAGGAAATTTGTTCGATGCAAGTGGGTCTATCAAACAAATATACAACAGATGGGTTTGTTGACAAGCATAAGGCTAGCTTGGTTGCAAAGGATTCTCCCAAGTTCCAAGGGTTGACTACTCTAAGAATTTTGCACTAGTCACCAAAATGAATTCCATCTAACTTGTTCTTACCATAGTTACAACACATAAATGGGATGTTCATCAGATGGATGTGAAGAGTGCTTTACTTCACAATGATCTTCTGGAGGATATTTACATGGAGCAACCATAAGGGTTCATTCAAGATTCTTCACTTGTGTGTCATCTTTGGAAGTCTCTCTATGGCCTCAAAAAGACCCCTTGGGATTGGAACTACAAGATGGGATCCTTCCTTCTAAAAGTGGGATTCAATTGATGCCATTATAATCCTAATGTATACATATTGCAATAAGATAATACTCACACCTTCTTGGTTCTCTACATTGATGAATTGTTGATCATGAGGTCACTCATCCACCATCCGGGTAGTGAAAATTGTCCTTCATGATCAATTTTCAATGCCATACTTGGGATTGTTGCACTAGTTATTAGGGATTGAGATCACTTAGTCTTCCTTAGGTTTCACTCTTGCACAATCTAAGTACACACTTAATATGCTCCAGAGGTTTCACATGGCTAATTGTAATCCTACACCAAATCCATTCTTGTCAAGGGTCAAACTTGAGGCTAATTGTTCTTCACCCTTGGTTGATGGCACTTTTTATCAAACTCATACTAGGCCTAAAATTTCATATGCAATAGGCATGGTCTCTCGATTCATGCAAGAGCCACTTGAGTTGCACTAGAAAGCAGCTGAGTGGATTCTTCACCACATCAAGGGTACTTATGATTATGGGATTCATTATGCAACGAACATGGATTTTTACTTGTTGAGACACATAGATTCAGATTGGGTATGTGATTCTCAGGATCACAAGTCCACTTTAGGGTATTGCTTCTCCCTTGGTTCTAGTCTAGTTTGTTGGTCGAGCAACAATCTGTTATTTCTCTTTCATCTATAGAGGCTAAGTATTGAGGAGCAATTAATGCTGCTACCAAGGCCATTTGGATTCAAAAAATTCTCATTGAGTTTTGCATTCCCTTCTGAAAGCCAACAATCATCTATTGTGACAACCAAACTGCAATTCAGATCTCTTGTAATTTGGTCCATCATCAGTGGACCAAGCACATCGAGATCCATATTCACTACATTTGAGAGTTGATTCGTGGTGAGATCATTGATCTCAAGTACTATCCAACATCAGATCAGATGACAAGAATATTCACCAAACCCTTTACTAAGAGAAAATTCCTTCATTTGCAAGCTTTGTTTGGGGTGTGGTTGGTGTCCTCTTTGGGGGGGGCTACTTAGTCCTTTTCTTCTCTCTATTCTAGGGGGTGTTCTCTCTATTTTTTGGGGTGCTTCTTCTTCATTGGGAGGAATTTGATATGTATATGGGTACCTAACATGGCCCCATTTGTTAGGACTCATCATCTTTTACATCCTTCTAAAATGTGTTCAAGGGGGGGTTCTGGTGTAGGTTTTTATTTTCCTAGTGGGTTAATTTATTTTCCCTTCGTACTAGGTTTTTACTACACTTTATTAAGCTTTCTTAGGATAATAAAGTGAGTTTATTACTAGGAGATAAGTGTGTGGTGTGCCATTTCTTAAAGGGTGGAACACTCTCCACTTTTGGTGGTCCATCTCCATTTTTTGTGGTTGATTCCTATTGGTTGGGTTTTCCACCTACCTCCTCTCCTAAGTTCTATATAAAATCATTACCTAGCTTGTATTTGCATCTTTTATGCATCTTTGCATTATATCTTTTCGGCTTGGAAGATCTTAATACAATATTGTCACATCGACATTGCATGATCTCTTGGAGTCTTGGTTTTCATTCTTATGTTTTTACAGTTTATGTAACTTTGATTTTCTCTTACAAAGTTCATTGGGTGATTCAATCTATTTCAGATTTCTAACATAATTATTGCAAAGATACAATCGCTCTTTATACCAAAGAGTATCTCCCTTACAACAAAACTTATCTAAACTACTAGGACCACTCTTTAATTGTTGGATGAGATTACTTGTAGCAACATCATTTTTACACTTTGATTTGGCTTCTTCTACCCAATTTTCTTGAAATATTGAAAGGGAACACAATAAGGATTCATCTTTCTCATCCTTCCTAGAAATTGCATCTACCATAATATTTTCCTTCCCTTTCTTATATACAATCTCAAAGACATATCCTAGCATCTTAGTGACCCATTTTTGATTCACTTAGTCTTTGTTCCAAAAAAAAATTTAGGTTATCATTATTTATCTTAACCTTGAAGCATCTACCCATTAGATAAGGTGGTGCAGGAGCACCTGGGAAAGTACTTGGTTTATTGAAGTTTTGTTTAAAGTTCTTATTTTGTTTTGTTGTCATGAGGTCATGTTGACCTTTTTGTTAGCATTTGGTGGAGTAGGAATAAACCTTGATCTATTATGATCAATGGATTGGGATGTGAAAATCTTGAATGGGTTTTGAAGCTCTAATTTGTCTTAGTTACCTACCTAGTCAAATGTTTGAAAACACAATGGGTTTTATAGATTGCGTTATTAGGTCATCTATGGGCTCAAACCAAGCATCTAAATTATTTTGATGGAATATTTAAGGCATTCCTCGACCATGGAATTGGGTTAGAGGTTTTATTTTGAAGTGCCATTTTGAGAAGCTGAGGAAAACAGCGTTCAAAAGATAGTTTTTTGTGTTTTTTTGTGATCACATTGATCTTTAATGGAGTAAATGTTATGTTATTTTGTTTGTGGAATGTAGTGTTAACAATGTACTAGGTTAGAGTGACATCTATTTGTCTTTACTAATTGTTTTCATCTTTTATTTTGTAAATAGACTGTTTTCTGTCTTTTTCTGGCCTGAAACAGGCAGTTTTGAGAACATGGACGTTTAGAGCACCTTCCCACTGTACAAATTATATGAAATTTGGGGAAATGTGCCTAGAATCCATGCTTGTAAATATGATAGCTATTAGGGTTTGTGGTAGTGCAGGAGTTGCTAGCAAGATGATGCCCTAGGCAAGCCAGTGTAGGTCCGGTTGGGGCAGACTTGGAGAAAAAGATTCATAACTTGCAGGGGAGTTGAGTTTTTGAAGAAATTATTTTTTGTGAATTTAGTTGGGGGTCCTAGAAATGCATGGTAGTCAGGATGAGGTTCTTTCAATTCATTTAGTAGGAGAAATTTCTGACAGTCTGGAAACAACTTGAAAGGCTTGAAAACCTTAGCTTTTGGATTAGTTTTGAGTGTGGACAGAGTACGGCCTGTATAGGGCTAAAAACCTAGAAATATTGAAGGTGTAGGCATGAGAAACACCATCCCTAAGAAAATTACCTTGGTACTTTAGTGGGTTTAGAAGAAAAGTGCAGTTTGACTTTGTTGACAGGCCTAATTGGGGCTCAAGGGCTACTAGCCTTTCAAAACCTAGGAAAGGAACCTTGTGAAAGCGATAGTAAGTTGGAAACTTGTGGTTGTTTAAGAACCCTAGTTTGATCATTTTGAAGCCTTACAACACCTCTCACCCCCTGGAAGAATCTAGTAGAAGGTTGAGGAAATTTGGTCTTTAAAGAAGAGTAAGGGCCAATGGAGAGTATATGGCAAGCACTAAGGTTGGCTTGGTAGAAGGACAACTTATTGATAGAAGAGAGGTTGGTCAGAAAAACCAGGGGCACCTAGACATGATTAGGGACCTATAGGTTGAATTGGTGAAGTAGAACACCAAGGAGGTTTTACAAGGAAAGGCCTAGAGCAGGAATCAGTGATTGATTCCTCCAACCCCACTCCCTATCATAAGGCCTCCATTATTTAACTGCATGAAGAATAGCTAGCATTTCCTTCTCATAAATAGGTTTGAGTTGAATCTTACCCTTTAATTGATGACTCTCAAAATAAATTGATGGACCCTCCTCCATGAGTACTAATCCTATACCATTTCCTAAAGCATCACATTCCATAATAAAATCCTTGGTGAAGTTTGGAGTAGCAAGCATTGGAGTTGTACACATAGCCTCCTTCAATCTCTCAAATTTTGCATTAGTAGACTCATTCCAATGAAAATAATCATTCTTCAATAAATTTGTGAGAGGTGCTATTATACAACCATTATTCTTCACAATTCTTCTATAGTATCCTGTCAATCCCAAGAAACCCCTCAATTTCTTAATGGTTTTTGGAATAGGCCATTCCATGATAGCCTTAATTTTATTAGGATCCACCTCACTCCATGTTAAACTATGTGTTCCAAATAATCCACCTCACTAAGACCAAAATCACACTTGGATGGATTAGCACAAAGTTGATGATCTTCGAGTATTTGTAATGCTTGATCTACATGTTGCAAGTGTTGTTCCTATGTCTTACTATAAATCAATATATCATCAAAGAGCACTAATATAAATTTTCTCAAGAATTTCTTAAAAATGGCATTCATTAAACTTTGAAATTTATATAGTGCATTGGTAAGACCGCGTGACATCAGAAAAAATTCATAATGAACCTCATGAGTCTGAAATGTTGTCTTAAAAATATATTCTTCCTTAATTTAAATTTGGTGATAACTAGATCTAAGATCCAACTTTATAAAATACATAGCTCCATTCAATTCATCTAGTAGATCATCAATGACTAGAATAGGAAAATTATCTTTAATGGTGTACATGTTGAGCACTGTATATTCCTGACATATGTGCCAAGTTTCATCCTTCTTATGCACCATCACCATAGGCGAGGAGTAAGCAATTTGGCTATGCTTGATAATTCATGCCTCTAACATCTCCTCAACAATTTTTTCAATCTCACTTTTCTATATATTTGGGTACCTATAAGGCCTAATGTTGGGAGGTTTCCGCCCTAGAACTAGTTGTATGGCATGATCATGATCCCTCTCAGGGGGAAAGTCCTTTAGGCATATCTCCAAAAACCACTAAGTGGCGATCAATTATTGCATGCAAATCTGGATGAGTAGGAGCATTAGATTGAGAGACTTCAAACGAACATAATTGGTCCACAAATCCATGAACTCCTTTCTTAAGAAGCTTTCGCATTTGATGAGAGCTTACCATTTTCTAGGGACTTTTCCTTCAATCCTCTTAGCTCTACTACCTTTCCTTCTGATTGAAATCTCATGAATAGTTCTTGGAAGTTCATCTCAATTATTCCCAATGTAGTAAGCCATTGTACTCCCAAAAAAATATCTACCTCACCCATGGAGATATCATACATTGGGCTATCAAGGTGATAATCTACCATTGATAACTTAATGCTATGGAATTTTACAAAAAAAATAACAATACCACCATCTATAATAAAGACTTGAAACTCTAGAGCTGGATATATAAATAATTTAAATGAGTAGCCAACTTTTTGTTGATGAAATTATGAGTACTACCAAAATTAATCAACACGATTACTTTCTACTACTTTTAGAAACCTACTACCTTGAGAGTTTTTGGAGTACTAAAAGTTGAAAGTGCATGATAAGAAATGATTGGTTGGGAATCATGTGATTCCTCATCTGAATCCCTTTCACCTTCTAATATTGGTTCCTCCTCATCTTCCTCACTTAGACCTTCAATATAAAACAATTTATTTTCACTACATTTATGTCCTCGACTATAGTTTCCATAACAATTGAAACATAATCATTTTTCTCTCTTCTCCTCAATATGTTGTGGGATCAACCTAGTAGGTTGAGGAAGATTAGGTGTCGAATATCCTTTTTCTCTTATCACACTAGCCCCTTGATTTCTAGGAATAAAATACATTTCCTCTACCCTTCATGCTAAGACAAAAGACTCAGAGATAGATCTAGGGCTAAACATGCATACCTCATGTTGAATGTGATCCTTACGACCACCCAAGAATAAATCATTCAAGTTCTCCTTTGTAATTGTATCCACTCAAGGAAATATTTTAGAATTGTTGAATATAATTCTTAATTGATCCTATTTGTTGAAGTTTAGCTAGTTGGCTGAATAAGTTGTCTATCACACTATTGCTATATTGTTCTTGGAGTTCCTCTATAAAAACTAACCATGAGATAGTGAGACCCTTTTTATTTATGAGTGCAAAGCCAATGATACCAAATGAATTGATCTGGTTTTATATATAGGGAAGCTATCATGAAATTTTGTCCATTCGGGACTTGATGTACTTAAAAAAAAATTCTCCATTTGTTTTATCCATGTTAGAGGATCATTTCCATCAAACTTGCACATATCCACCTTTTGTATCAAATTCCTAGATCCCATAGGGTCAAGAGTAGCTGACCTAGAAGTTTCACCTTGGTTGGTTGAGACTTCCTTTCTTGGTTCATTCATATAGGTGATTAACATGCTTCATATGCCTGATATATCTCCTCTTAGGCCACACATCCTCATATTCACCAAGGAAATGTATTCCTTGACTTACTAATTTCCTCATTAGGATTAATATCCTCTATTTTTACCTCATCCTTATCAAGGGATTTTCCTGATGTGACAACATTCTTTTTGCCCCTTGTTGTAGGCCCTATCACGATGGAAACCAATAATTTTTAAATGAATCACACAAATGAAACTTAAATTCTCTAAAAAATTTACTATAACTTACTAGGGCCAAGATACCACTTACCAAAAAAAACTCCTAGAAATTAGAAGATTTGTAGCCTTGAGAGTGAATTTTTTGGAAAACCTAATTTTGTAATAACTCGCTTATTTTTTCTTGAATTTATCCAAATTTTGGATTGTAGGCTCAAATCTTATGGCTTCCAAAACCCAATAAAAATTAGACTCCAATTTAGTAGGATGTGAGAGATATGAACCTTCAAAATAAATTATGTAGAAACCCTTATTGTGCAATAATTCACTCAATTTTGCTCCAATTTCTTTGAAATATGTACTACAACTTCTTTAATATGGTCTTCAAAACCCTTTAGAATAAAAAAAAACACCAAAATCTAAAAGATATGCACCTTTCAAAATGACCTCCAATATTAAGAAGATGCCTTGCTTATATAGTGCCCAGATCATTCTTTGATACCACTTGTAATGAAATAACTTGCACAATAGAAAAATATGATATGAAATATGTTGAAAATACTTGATAATAACTAAGAATAACAAGCCACTTTGAGGGGGAAACCTCCAAATATCTCCAATGAGAACACAATTCACAATATGTTGATGAAATAAGACTCACTACCTCCTATTTATACCTATTTTATGACTAGGATATCACCCAAGCCAGCTTAGATAGTTGTGTATAAGCCTTAGACTGGCCTAAATAACTAAATATTGTAAGGAAACATGCAACCATCTAATGAAAATTTACACATAAACCAAAAGAGATATTCACGCAAATAAGTACTCAGAATCCACATGTAAGAGAATAGACAACATACCCATCAAAGATGACACAAGATATACCCTAGGGAAACCCTTAAGAGGGAATATCCCAACCTCCAAAATTATCCATACTCCATCATATTAATTAGCAATAAGAAAATACCAGAGTTACAATGAACATTTCTCAAGCATCAAGCCCTCCAATGCATTCCCATGTGTCCAAGCATGAATCCACACATCCCATACCATGCTTCAAAAATACACTCCTCAAGAAGACTCAATAATGACAACCAAACCACTTAGCCAACCTAAACCACTACACATGTGTTTTATTTTATAGAAACAAGCTCACACAAAATACAACTAGTGGTTGTTGAATAATGAGGTGTTTTCTTAGCTTAATACTCTATAAAACTTTAATATTGCTGATCTAAGTAAGCTCTTTCTTTGTTACATATATTCTTTGTGGGTGATTATCTTGAGTAATTCATTTTACTGTTGTAGAATGAAGAGAGAAGTTGATAGAAGAACTAGAAAGGATATTAGAAAGATTACACAAGATATAATTTGGAGAAACCCTTTCGGGAAAAAATCCACCAAGAATTATTCTATTATTCAATCTCTAAATTACAATAGCTCCAATTCTTGCTTGAGAATGCTTCTTTTTTCTTTACCAATCTTCTTCACACTTGCAAAAATAACAACTATGGAACCTCTCTTCAACTTGAATGAGATATAGAGACAATATGCAACCTTGTAATCTCCAAATGGTGATAATTACAATGCACAAGCTCAATCCCTTGAAAAGGTAAGCCATATTGCTTCAAGTTGAGTTATTATGTGAAGACTAAATCTTACAACATGTGCTTCATGCATTTGGGCATCCCAAATTGAAGCTACAACTTATCCTTCACTTTGTTGATAATTCCAAAGCTCTTCCTCAAAGTTGGCACCCATAAGTAATCCTACTTAACTGAGCCTTCAAAAATATCTTATCATGCAAGAGAGGTAAATCCAAGAAGTATTCACATGGTTTAGTGGTACATGATTTCACCTTACCAATGTTGAATAATGAGGTGTTTTCTTAGTTGCTATTTTTGTAGGTGTGAAGAAGATTGGTAAAGACAGAAGAAGCATTCTCAAGCAAGAATTGGAGCTATTGTAATTCAGAGATTGAATAATAGAATAATTCTTGGTGGAGTTTTTTCCCGAAAGGGTTTCTCCACGTTATATCTTGTGTAAACTTTCTAATATCCTGTCTAGTTCTATCAACTTCTCTCTTCATTCTACAATAGTATAATGAATTAATCAAGATAATCACCCACAAAGAATATATGTAACAAAGAAAGAGCTTACTTAGATCAGCAATATTAAAGTTTTATAGAGTGTTAAGCTAAGCAAATACCTCGTTATTCAACAGTGGTAAGGTGAAACCATATACCACTAAACCATGTGAATACAAAATCACTAACCCCTTATTTAATATTAGTACTAAGAAATCACATTATTTAATATTTCCCCAATATTAAATTATTATCACATGTGTACCACACATTAAATAATAATACAATGTTACAATACAACATCAAGTGGTCCCCAAATAATTACCTAGTGCGATAAAAAACACCACCAAGGTGTATCATGACTAAATAATTATTTAATTACAATATTATGATAAATAAATTTATGCAATGGTGTACAACACCATATCCCAACATCCTTCCACTTGTTGTATACATTGCATGAGGGATCAGTACATGAAATACATCATCATAGCCATGCATGAAATCACATGAATCTCCAACATGCTCTCATGCTCCATCAAGATACATGCAATAAGAACAAAATGATCATAATCTCAAGAAAAAAATCATCTCATCCTCCAACATGCCACCTATGGAAGAAAAAGAACATGCCAAGGTGAAGATGCACCAATCCGTGAGCATAAGCATCAAATCCAAGTGATAACAAAGGCTCCATAACAAGTTGCTATCAACTAAAAAACCCACATGATTAGAAATAACATCCACGACACATGCTAATACATCCAACCATCCATACCTCCAAGGTATCAATACATTAGTAAAATCATGCCAAGAACATATGCAACCTGTAAATTACAACCAAACTCCTTGTACCAAATATGTCAATGAAGAAAACACATATCCAAGAACTCCCACTGCATAGGTAATTTCAAAGCATATAAAGTCTACCAATCAACACTATACATCAAGGTGTGATAAGTAGATCAAAGCATGAAGTACCAAGATCAATAATGACGATCCATACATACAACCGAAAGAGTTACATAATCTCTCACAACATGTTGCCACCATCCTACCCAAAACACAAACATCCAGGAAGGAACCATGAAAAGAGAAACCTGTAAACCATAATGTCCTCCTATCAACACCTCAAAAGTGTATTGTTGTGTCAAGTATGATCCCTAAAAAACCCAAATGAAAATCCTCAACAATATCCATAACACTCAATCTCATAGATCAAGTACAACATATGAATCAATGTAACAATGCCAACATGGATGTAAGCCTCTCTAATCAAGAACATAAAACTTCTAGTAACCATCCCCAATATTGGAAATCAACCCATAAACCATCTCCTAATAATCCTCGTCAAAGAATGATATCATAAACTCAAATGCACAAGGAGATAGCCATGCCACAACATATCTCAAAATGAATCCTCCAAAACTAACTATCCATAGCTGAAGATCCATATGTATGAAAGATAAATCATAGAAACTCATGCTAAAACATTCTCAAATGAGTATCCATAATCAATCACCATGAATCAACTCAATCATGTGAGAAACAAAGCATGAAACATAACACATTTGAAAGATATAATAGGAAAATACCTCTCAAATCATAAACTAGCAAGTAGACCAAGAGTGGGTAATGAGAATACTCCTATAGGATAACCAAGCCATCGTGACTCACTCCAAGAACAATCTCCTCTATCAGTCCAACATGAACTCATGCCCATATCCAGGTGAAAGCTCCCTGTTCTTCCTGTTGAAACCTCCAAATAGTAAATCTCTCAAGCAAATGTCTCTAATCACAAGAGAACTCCAACCATCACCTATATCTCTAAGTATCCATGAGTACCTGTAACCAATCAATCCATGCCAAACTCTAAATGAAACATAGTACCATCATGAAGTAATCAAGCAAATGATCAATGTACTGAATACAAAGAGAACCACACACGATCAATGTTAGAGCTTCAATCATGAATCAGGATGTTGGAAATTGGATTGCATCAAATGGTTTCCATTAATGGTAGTAGGTTGTCATTGATGTCAACACAGTACTGAATGAATGAGATAGTTATCGGAAGATATTTTCTATTGATGATGATCATTATATTTGGTCTGGTGTGATTGGTCCGATGTGTTAATTATCAAGGTCTAGTTTTCTATCGTAAGATAAGCTATGATTCTAATATTCAAAGATCTTGGCCGACACAATGTATACAATATATTACAAAGACTAGTTGTGCTTTATGGATGTTAGCTAACTTGGTACAATGCTTAAATCATATACGGTGCCGATCTAATTGATGATCAAGATATGCTTGTATCTATATATATAAAAGATGTTTTGAGGAACGAATATAGGAGGCATCAAAAAGAGAAAGAAGGAGAAGTGTGTGTGTGTGTGCGAAGGATAAGAAAAGTGTGAGAGCCTAAATGACTTATCAGTTGTGATTATTACAGTTTTGTTGAATGACTACTATGTGAGGTAGTACTTCATATTCTGAGCTTCAGTGGAATTGAACCCTATGTTAAACAGGTGTAGTATAACTAAGAGGGGGGTGAATTAGTTGTCACACAAATTAAAAATTTAAAACTTTATCACTTATCAAAACCTCAACCACACTATTCTATTGTTAAATATGAGCATGAAACACATATAACAAAAAGTAAATCAACATAATGAACACTATATTTTTACATGGAAAACCCAATAAGGGAAAAACCATGGTGAGGTTTAACTCACACTATATAGTATTTTCAAAAGAGGCTCACTGCCAAAAGAAGGAATCACTGTCCAAGTACAAAGGCTCACTACCTACAAAAAGGAATCACTGTCCAACAAGGAGGCTCACTACCTACATAGGATTATACAAAAATAGAATAAGGATTTACAACCCAAAAATGAACTGGAAAGATGCACCTATCATGTGCTGATACAGTTTTAGAGAAGCTCACAACTGTTGCTTTTCTAATTACACCTTCACACTCATCAATATTTCTTCTATCTCTTCTCTGCAGTCTACACACACTTACTTCTCTTCGCTACACTCACATTTGCACACTCATTTGTCTCTCTCAAAACTATTTTCCATATACTTATATTTATATCTGATCTCCATCACAAGCACCAATTAGGTTAGCCTAATTAGATGCAATTTATTTGTAAAAGATATCAACTATTGTCAGCTCCATAAAGTATTTTCACAATGCAATTTGACCATTAGCACGATACATTATGTTAGCTCAAACCAAAAATAGATCGCACAAAAGTTTTCATATCATATCAAAATGATCTTGACAAGTTAGCCAGAAATAGTCTTCAACTCAAAAAGCAACAATCATTATGTTGGTTGCCACTACACTGTACGAGCACTAGAAAATGAAATATTATGAACATACATGCCTTTAACATTCATAAGTAGTTTCCTAAAGCTGCAATCAATAATTATCGACTGAGAAGAAATGCGTACTAGAATGTAAGGATTCAGTTATCTCACTTACCAATTATAATCCTCAATTTCCAAAATAGTTTAATAGAACCAAATAATTATATAATGGGGTAAGTGCACCAAGATGGTTGCACTTTTGTGGCCAAAAAAGAAAAAAAAAGCTCAAAACGCGTTCGCGTTATAACGCGAACGCGTTTTGAGCTTTTAAAAGCAAAAAAAAAAGCAAACTCAAAATCATTTCTCATTTCCTTTTTGCTGTGTTTTAGCTCCGCCCGCAGCCAAAAACCCTGTCATATGCGCTCGCATTTTTGGAGAGGTCAAAATACATCAAGAGCAATTGGATTTCTTCACAAATATGGCACCACGACGACGAAAAGATGCAAGAGGTAAGTATTGTTTGGTATTTGTTTTGAATTTGTTAGTTTTAGTTTAGAAATGAATGTTTTTTTTTTAATTTGTAGGAAATCATCAACAAGAGGAGGAAAATCCTCAACCAAATCAACCTCAACCAAATCAACCTCAACCACAAAATCAACCTCCCCCACCATTCTCTCAATACCCTCCTGGCACTCAAGAAAATTTGAGGAGTGAAATTGAAAACAATAGAAAAGAAGTTGAGGATCTTATTAGTAGGTTGAGTGATCAAAATTCTTCAACCACAGAAAGGATACATCTAAGATTCAATGAAGGATTTGTTAAAAATGTGGATGCAATTACCCAACAAATATCTGGATGGCAAAATAGGAGGCAAACATCAAGGCATATTATGCGATAAATTATCATATAAACAAGTTAAAGATTTAAAGATTACTAAAGGCGATTTGTGCTCTCTATTCACTGACCCTAGAACAAATCAAAATCTCACCCTCAATGCAAAGAGGTTTCCTATCCATTGGTGCCACCACCAGAGATTAGGAACCATTTTTATGAAGATGGTATATGGTCTTTGATTACCCACCGTGCAATAACTGTGAAGTCCCCCAATATTTTCTTAGGAAATTATACTATGAGTTTGTATTGAACCAAATCCTGAATTATTTTGATATGAAGGAGTTTCAAGGGAGAGGTGGGGGGTCAGCACAGGATAGGCCTGGTGCACAGCCGGATCCTACATGACAGGAGAGACGACCTCTTGCTAGGCCGCCTCGTGAGCAGATTGCGATGCCGGTAGTTGCAAAGAGTGCTGATGTGAGAGACACTGCGGCCGATCACATCCTTGACTCGGAGTGGCATCCACCA
>VDFB02058242.1:657852566-658113229 GCA_007258455.2 Sequoia sempervirens | reverse complement strand
CCAAGCCTTGGTACCTGCAAAAAAACAAGAGTAAATGAGTTAGACAAGTGATTGCAAGCCAAAACAAAGATTCCCCATGAAATCCATTTGCAACATTCAAATTAGGAAGAAAATATTGAAGAACACAAAGCAAATGACAAAACAAAGATTGAATCCTAATTAGAAAAGCAAACTCTTGATCCCATGGGGGAATTGGTGCCAATTTGATGTGAAAATTGGCCCTTTCCCAATTCCTATGATTGTAAGCTTCGATATGTTGACTTTATCAAGAGATTTGATCCACTTTTGATGATGAATGGTGAGAGCTCCAAGCCAAAATCTGCAATAACCTAGCTAAGAACTCAAGATTTGTGAATGGAAATGGCTAAGTATTTTAGCATGGTAACTGCTTGGATTGTGGATGATCAAATGAAGATATAGAGCTCTTCTTATAGGATTTCAAGATGGATTAATGTCCAATTTTGAGCAATGTGCGACTAACATTCATCATATGATATGATGCCACTTGTCAAGCTATGAATGGATGAGCAATGTGCAAGATTTGGGGTTTGTGTCAATAAATGCAAATATTTGAAATTCAAATTTGTTGAAATGGCATGCAAGAGGGAAAGGAAAGTAATAAATGCCACTTGGCTCCAAGGCAAACTACATGTAAGATGGATTTATTACTTGTGTTGGATGTACATCATTGACTTAGGAATTTTGAATTCAAATTGAGAGAATATTCCAAAAAGATGCCATGTGAGGAAAATAGGATTTAATAAATGAATTAAATCTATTTTCATGTGCAACCATTATCTAGAGGATATGGGACGAGATTAAGATTAAATTAATCAAGGGTTAATTAATTTAACAAGAGATTTGATGATGTGACTTATTTGACTTAGATTTATGGATTTATTTAAAATCAAATAAGAGAAATATGACAAAGAGATTAATTAAATAAGGATTTTGATTTATTTAATTAAAAGAGATAATTAGATTAAATCCAAATAAGGTTTTAATTTATTTTAATTTAATGGATAGACTTTTAAATTTAATCAAATAAATTGATTATTTAATTAAATAGGGATAATTATATCCCAGGATGGGTTGATTTAATTAACAGAAGGAATTGACTTAATCAGATAAAATGATTTATTTAATTAAGAGATGAATATTGATGAATTTAATCAGATAGGGGAATTTGATTAAATGGTTAGACTAAGGGTTGATTTAGGAAGAAACAATGTTAGTAAGTCAGGATCAGATGCACAATGTCAATCAGTATATTTTATGTGTCTACACCAATGATGGAAAAATCCCGTAAGATGTAAGTGCCTCATAGGCCCGCAGACCTGCAAGAAGGAATTCCCCCAAGTACTCTCTCATGAAGGAAGCCCAATGTAAGGGGACTCTATAGAGTCGGATTAGAAAGTGGCTTCACGAGCGAACCTACAAAGCAACATATTAATTGATAGATAAAACATGTCAAGAAACACAAAGCATCCACATAGGCAAACAAGCAGAAAGTCACACAAATAGTCAAAAAATTGAAAGGCTTTCAAAGGGGTTACTCAAAAATCCTTCAAAAGAAGAGGGGTCCACTCAAGGGATACATTTTTTGAAAGTGCAAGATTTTTTTTCACAAATTGATACAACATGAAGGAATCCTTTCAAAAGATGTTCACTTCATCAAGGAATTCGAAGGGAAGAAAATGCCCCCTCATGAGGGGAAGGTCGAGGCTTCTCCCGTAGGAAAATTTTCTCCCTCCTCGAAGGAAAGTTCTCAAGTACTTTCTTCCCATGATGAAAGAAACATGTTTTGTTGGGGGTCCTTGTTGAGAATGTGATTCTTGAAAGAGTTTTGTAAATATTTTCAAGAAAAGATTTGTTAATGATGAATGCATTTTCTGAAAATCAAGGATGATATGGTAGCCTTCTCCTTAGGGTGGTGTGTACTGAATGAAGAGGCACATAACATCCTAAGGAGAGAAAATAAAGAATGAAAAGGTGATTTTGTGGCCCACAGGACATAGCGAGATGTCAGTGTGGTGATTTTGTTGCACACATGAGGGACAACACGTAGGTACCACAACATCACAAATCAATCAAAGAAGAGAGAGAGACAAAAAAAGCATGAAAGAAACAATGACATCATAGATAGAGGACACAGGGGTGATCTAATATTTCAGGGTAATAACTGCTCATAAATAAGTTTAATAATAGTATATAGATGAACTGTCATCAACCCCCTACTATATTAGACCATATGAAGAATGCACCAGAAGACAGTAAAAATAAAAAAAATTGGTCAACATGAAAGGGAACCCAAATGCCCCCAACACTTTGCATCGTCCTCAATTTTCCGAAAAACAAAACACATAATAGAGGAAGAATGATGATACAAATAGAAAGTTTACGACACATAATCACTCCTGTATCCAAGCACCTACAAGGGTGACAAGGGTCATCCAGGAACACATAACACAAGCATGAGGGAACACATCACATCAAACACAAACCTAATCTAAAGATAAAGAAGAGGCCTCACCCTAACATTCATCGACCAAGAGGTCGTCCGCTTCCCAATCTAGGTCATTATAAGGGGAAGGTCGACGAGCCTATAGTGGTGGAATATTAAGGGGAGGTGATTTCAACCCTCTTGTAACAAGGGCTAAGGAAGAAGGCCCTGCAAGGTCTTCTCCACTCGGCTCTTGTGGAGCTAGGTCAATAATTTTGTGAAGATTGACGACATGGCCAAGACCTCATCTAGAGAGTTATACATGCACTTTATAGGAGTGCCATGTGGTACCTTAATGAATGGGGAGGATAACGCCCAAGATTCACCACTAGGCCCACTGAGTGACTTGAGAGCGGTGAAAAACTTAGGGGAAGCTGAAAATTTCTCCGTAACTAGAATGAAACAAGCTAGTGCAAGACCACAATTTGAAGAAGGTGGGATCCTCTTACACCCTCCATTGCTTGAAGGGCCAACTTTCACTTTTTGCTTCATCAGAGGATGTGAACTCCCCAAAGATGAGGTGAGAGGCAAAAAAAGGAGAAAATCATGGAAGACACCACTGAGGTATTCAACATGTCCATGGGTTTAGGGAATGGTGGGATGTCTAGAAGGGACATCAAAAGGGGCAGTTCAATCGAAGGATCGATAAACACCTACACATTTTTAGGGTTAGGTGCACTCACACTCACACTCATAGTGGGAGTCGGAAGAAAGAATGAAATTGATTGAATGGAGGTAGAGGGGGGAGAGAGGAGGAAACAATAAGATTTCTTGTAATAGGGGTGGTTGACTCATGTTCCTTTCTCTACAAAGTGACCTGCTCAGCTGCCAGAGCTTTTTGCCAATGCTTGTGCTCATGCGCAAGGAGATTTTTGTGACTCTTTGAGCTAGAGGTCAGGCGTTGGGAAGGGAAAAAAGGATCTTGCTCGGCCATAGGGGTGTCCATCACAACCATTTCTGATGGAGGGACATACTCTTGAATGGGAGTAGGAGGAAGAGGTTGAGAGACAATGGGGGGAATCAACTCTAGTACCTCGATAGTGGGCCTCTTCCCATTCACTGCTTTAGGAACATGAGTGGTGGGAGGATGCAAAGGCCAAGACATAGAGGATTCCCCATGGGGACCCTTATACCATATCGAACGAGCCTAAGCTTTGTGGAAAGCACAAGAAGCTCAAATGCAGGATGCTTGGGCTTTTGCCAAGTAGGCACCATAGGATTCTCTCAAAAATGCAAAGAAAAATCTAATGAAACTTGCAGTAGGGTGAGAGGAAGCGTTAGGTTGGATAGTAGAATAAGAAGAAGAGGAACCTTGAGAGTGCTTCTCTTCTTCTCTTCTATGGCCATGGTGGCATCACTACCAGCTTTTAAACAAGCCATATGTGAGATAGCATAGGGAGATGGAGGGTACCTCATTTTAGGCGTTAAGCACCCCTTCTTGTAATTTTCATATGCCTGGTACAAGAGATCCTTCCTATTGGGAATATGATGCCATTTAATTGCAATCCTAAACATATTTCACGTATCTCCTAAGTCCTTGGAAAGTGTTCCCAAACACTAGGATTAGAAAGAGATTAAATTCGAATGAAATGAACATGTAAATTGACATTTGTAATTAATTCTAAATGATAGGAACATGTGGGGAAGCCCAAGAAGAGATCCTACAAAATAGGAGCACATGGGGAACCCACATGGAAGGTGGAACCCACCTTGAGTTAAGTTAATTGTTTGGAGAAAGATAACACTTCAGTAATGCATGTAAAGATCCTAGAAGTTAGGGATTTATGTTTACATGCATGGAGTTCAGTTCAGTTTAGTTCAATATCAGTTCAATATTAGTTCAATTCAGTTTAGTTTAGTTTAGTTTAGTTCAATATTAGTTAAATTCAGTTTAGTTTAGTTTAGTTTAGTTATGGTTCAGTTATCTTTAGTTGCATGTAGTTAGTTTCAGTTGAATGCTAGTTGACTTTAGTTGACTTGGAATGCATGACTAATGACTTGAGTTTTATGACAGATAACAGGTGATACATTCAGTTAAGTTGGGATGATCAATCATACATCATTTTTAATGTTTAAGAGAAAGGAATCCCAAACTCTACCCAACTATTAGCTTTGATACCAAATTTTTTAGTTAACAAAGATTGACTTGGACCCACCTTGGGCACCCAACTTGGCATCTTGGAGTTAACACCTTTTCATGAGAAGATATTTTATAAGTCTGAGTTAAGTGTGCCCATTCTTGGGCTCCAACTTTGAGGAGGAGCTTACAAGATATCTTCATAATCAATGTTAAGTTAGGACTTCAGTTTGGGATGTCCAAATTGATGAAGGACTTGGTTTGACATTGTTTTTCATGGAAAAACTCTACTTGCAAAGAATAGGCGTAGGTTTTGTGAGATAAGCTTTGTGCTTTGTAATTGTAAACTCTTTGGATCATTATTGTCTATAAATTACAGCAAGTTGAAGAGAGTTTTATCATATTTTAGTTTAGGTTGTGAAGAAGAATCGTTGAAGGAAAAAGAAGCATCTCAAGCAAGGATTGATAAAGAATTACTGTAATCTCGTTCTAAGGTTAAATAATACAAGCACTATTGATTTTGGTGGTGGAGTTTTTTCCTAAAAGGTTTTCTCCATGGTATATGTTGTGTCACTTCTATCTTCTAGTCTTATTCTTCTACAATCTTCTATCTAGTTCTACAAATGGTAAAATGAATCTAAACAGATAATCATCTACAAAGAATTTGTATCAAATAACACTTAATTAGATCTATAATCTCATAGTTTTACAAAGTATTAAGCTACAAAATTACCTCCATTTTCAACATTTGGTTTCAAAGCTAATGTTTGGGTAGAGTTTGGGATGCCTTTCTCTTAAACACTTCCTAGGCAAGAGAGAACCAAAGGTTGCAGGCCAAAAGTGGTCTAAGGAATAACTACCACGCTCAACTGGCGAACTAGTGTCATGGATCACATGCACTAAACCTCATGAATAAAATTCAAGCATTTATACACAACCGAGGAAACTGTATTCATAACTACTAACCAGGGGATACTCAGCTTCACTTTGACGAGTTTAGATCCTAGGATTATGTCAAAAAGCATGTTCATTAATTTAGGCCCAACCAGGACTGACAAAACAATGCTACCAAGGGGAGGTACGAAAAGTTCGTTATACATATGGATGGTGCTTATAGGTGCATCGTACACATCTTTATGCAAGAAGTTGATTAACATAATCTCCTTGGTAATCACATTCACCTAGCACGTCGGGTCAACAACAACACCTACCATGGTGTTTCTGTTGATTCACATAGGGATGCAAAGAGGAGATGGTTCTCTATTAAAACCCATTGGCAGGTCCTGTGAGGTGAAGGTTATACCTGGACCACTACTTGTAGGCTGTACAAAGGGGATAAGAAGATGCAGGAAAGAGGCCATCACACACATTAAATGATACTCTCACAAAGCCCCCAAAGGTTCACAATCAAATAGTGACCCAACTAAGGCTTCATTTTGCAACACCTATGGAACCTTCCAACTATGCCTACTAGGGGTTGCAAGTTGGGTTGTAAGGTGAAAGGCCTCACAACACTCATGCCTACAACTCTCCTAGAACACGAGGAAAGGAGCCTTTAGCATTGTTAAACAAAACCAAAATGGTTCACGTCAGGTTCACCAAAAATGTAAGAGAGGGGGACCAACCACATTAAGGCTCCAAGTCACGAAGAGATGAGAGCGGAGGGCTGCCCTAACTTACCTCACTCTAAAGGGATGAGGATCGAGAATGAATAGCACTATGAAGAACTTTTATTACTCTACAAACCTGAAGTTTAGGTTGGAGCTAGACGAGTTGGTTCTTGGAGTCAATATTGCACCTTAGATAGCTCTTTGTCTAAGGATCTCAAGACGATTCTAGGATGATAGTGTGGTGTGTTGGTGTCCATACAACCAAAAAAAAAAAATTCAATAAAAAATACTAGAAAACTGACTAAATAACTTAGCTGACTAATCTTAATGAAATAAATAGAATGATGAAGTATGAGAGATAAGTATGGAAATGATGAAATAAGTAGATGAACACAAGGGTGACAAATATTAACTCACAAAAGCACCAATTCACCAGCAAGCTCCACGTGCATGTTCACCTACACACAAACAAGAAGGGGAATTTTTTGGGGGTTTTCTAGTCAGACCCCCGCTTTGGTGTTTCCACCTCCACAGATAGCCAAAAAGAAATGAAGTAGAATATGAAATAAAGAAGATGAAGGAAGTGCAATGAACACTACAAAAGACTAAACTACTCTATCAAATCACAAAGAAGAGGAGTGAAGCATTACCACCTCCACCCTCTCAAGGCCAATGAAAGGAGAATGCAAGCAACGAACTTGGAAAAGTCATTGTATAAGAGTGAATTTTCACCCTATGTGCAATTCCCCTTTTTTCCTTTGTCCACCTTAGAAAACCAAGTTTGGAGGCTTAATTCCACCTAAGCTCGCTGCTTGAATCACACTTCGTACCTATTTTGAGCGTTGGTGGAGGTGTTTCTATCGGGGATGCTCACGCGATGCACCGACGTCTGCATGGCGCGCTTATGTCCCTAACAAATTCCCACGTTTGGAGCTTGTAGTGGCATTACACTTCCCATTGAGGGTTGATTTGTAACACCCTCCTCGGTCGACCGACCTGGATATGGCTGTTTCTCTTCATCTCCTCTTCATATTCACCCCTCCCATATGCATTTGATCTTCTAAGATATTCCTCACTTCATCCACAAGCTTCACATCATCCTCTTCCAAGCATTGAGCTCACTCTTGGCAGCTCTAAGCATTCTAGCAAAACACTTTACACTTCACAACAACAACATCAACACTCCACCACTTCAGTAGAGAAAGTTTGGAACAAACACCATTGCAAAAAAGTCTTGAGTTCCTCTCATTTTCTCCCCCATGCAGCCTTGAGCGCTCTTGTTGGAGGTGGTAAGATTTCACTCCTCTCCTCTATTACTCGGTTGAGTAGCATAACACTATTTTGCAGTGCTTTAGTGCTATTTACTTCATTTCTACTTCTCTATCTATCTGGCTATCCGTGGAGGTGGGAACAACAAAACGGGTTCTGATTGAACCATACCCCTATATAGCCCCAACAATTTCTCTCTCTTTTGTGTGTAGGTATTGAAGGCACTCACAAGTTGGAAGCTTCATCACTTGCATGGTCGTAAGTGTTTCTTTCCTATCTTCTCCTTGTCTTTATCATCTCCATTTAACTTCATTTCTGTCTTGTTACTTCATGTTTCTTTCTGGCATTTTGTAAGTTCTTAGCAATTAGATAGAAACATTCACTTTGCTATTTTATGAGACAATCTCGTTCTCTGGTCCGTATGAGACTCCAACGCGTCTCTGGGACACCAGCGCATCGTGTTGTCGTTCACTTTCTGTGCTGACATCCTCTTGCCGAGAGCCTCCCAATTTGTCTAGAGAGCCTTTGTGAATGCTCTTTTGGATTTTAGAACTCTCGCCACTATCCCATTGAGGTAATATAGGGAAATTCACCCTGTGAGGCTCCTTGAATGAAGAGAACTTGTGAGTAGTGAATCCCCCTATATCACAGTCACCACCGCCACAACCGTGGTGAAGGGAGGTCTTGCAAGACTCCAAGCTCACAACTTCTATGGTAGCCTCACACATGTAATGTGGATTTGATGGAGTGACAAGCTATTGTAATGCTCAAGCTATGAAAATGCTAGTAGAATGCTTCAAGAGTGTGCTCAAGAGATCCCAAAGTGTGTAGAAGATTGTAATGTCCCCTTCTCATCAGTGATCTGTTCTTCACTCATCAGCCTATTCCAGAAGCGTGTAGGCTCATTTGAGGTAAAATTAGGGTTTCCAGTTCTGAGGTTCTATGGATTTTTCAAGGAGTTTACTATTTATAGTAAATTCTATTTATGGCAGTATGCAGTTATCTGTCTTCAAGGTCTTCATTTTCAGTTGGAGCATTTAATGCAATTCAAGTCTAGCTTCTAAAGGATTTATTTTGGTCATTAAAGGTATTAATGTTATAATTTTCAGTTGACCCCTTGGCCTAGGGAAAATAACTTTAAGTTGTTCTTAAAAGGTGGTCATGAAGGGGGACGTCATCATGAAGGATAAATTTAATATTTTAAGTCTTCTAATGCCTTGGGAAAAGTGGACACCTTTTCTTGAAGATATTCTTTTAAAAATAAAGTTTATTTGTGCCTTGATAAAGTGGAGGCTATTTTGAGAAGTTAAAAGGTTTTTCAGAAATTTGAAAGGTCTTTGGTGTCTATTGGTGTACCTTCTGGTAATTTGATGAGTCTTCTGATCTTTCATAAAATGGAAGCTTTGCTCTAGCTTTACTATCCATGAAAATTATGCTAAAGTTATGCTATCAGAATGACAATTGATATTTTGCTTCGAGGATGTCTACCTCCTAGCCTTTTGTCCAATTTTGTGTTTGCAAGATAACACCTAGTCGGCTACATTGCTGCTTCTCAACATCAGACTAGCAGATTGAGCTCATTTGTTGAAGAATTCTGGAGTTTTTTGTCAATTTTGGTTTGCTGGTTCATCTACAGCTGAAGGTGATTTTGATTCATAGCTTTAAATTCATGTTGAATTTGATTTTGGGTATTTAACCAATGTGATTGCTGACCTTGGGTGACCCTTCATACTTATTTTGAGATTTTAATTTGGAGAACCTAATTTTTAAATGAAAATCACCCCTTCAAGGAGGGTCGTAATTTTCTAAAAGTGCATTGGAATTCGTGCAAGAGTTATATGTTGAGTTAGTTGTTGTTTGGTGTGATGATTTTGGGCACCTACCTCCTAGAAGACTTCTGCAAAATACATCATTCGATTTGGAGGTGAATTGAGTGAGTTATGAATACTTTATTGGTTTTCACAGTTGCTGGTTGACATTTTCAATTTCCTAATTTTTGTTATCAGACTTTGGAAGTTCTAATTTTTTATTCATTATCAGAAATTAGAGAGATAATTATTTGTATGGGATCATCTATTACTCATATGCTTTGAAGCTATTGTAATTCATATGTAATTTGCAATTCTCTTTCTTATTTGTAAGACTGTAAACAATAGTACTGTTCCAGTCCGTAATCACTGCAATTAATTCTTCTTTCTTCTCACATTAAGTACCCTTGGATGGTCTATCGCCAGTGTGGATAATTGATTTTGTATCTCTCTTGTACCCACTTTCAAAGTGGTGAATCCCCACTCTCAAGTGGATGCCTGCCGCAGTGGATGAATTAGATAGTTGTACTTTCCATGGCTGGTTATCCGCCTATTGTTTCAGTTTTAATTAATAACTCCGTCATATGTTAGCACCTCGCCCTCAGTGGGATCTTGAGTGCACATTCTTGACGTTGAGTTTGTTTCATTTCAAGTATTGTTCTTTAGTTTCTCCGCCATATGACAACACCTTCCTTCATTGGGATTGAGTGTGCATTCTTGGCGTTGAGTTTCTTTTAAGCTTGGATTTCAGTTTGATGCTAACGCTAATCCAGTAGGCTAGTGTTGGTTTATGTTGTGTGATCCCAAAAAAAAATTGGTTAGCATATTTCAAGTGAATATGGAAAAAATGAAGTGATAGTGAATAGAATGAATTTGAAGGTGGGATGAGAAGGAATAAGCCATTTTTCAGGTCGATTGGTCACAAAAGGACATTACAATTCACCCCCAATCAGGAGTGTAACGTCTTTTCCAACTTCAATGTGGGGATCAGGGACAATAGTGCACACATACACGCACACCACACTCGCATCCTCAACAAATATTCTCTCACCGACACATAGGACAAACACCAAGTGGGTTATGTGGAATTTTTCCTTCAGATTTGATTTTCTAAGGTTAGGGTATGCAAAGGGGGAATTCACACAAGGGGTGAAAATTCACTCCTATACAGATACAAAAGTGTAGGTGAAATTGCAAGGGTATGCAATTGTTGACACTATGATACTTAAATAACTTTAGGAGGAAAAGTGACATTAAATTTGGTATCAAAGCCAAAGTTAGACTATACAAGTCTTCTTATAGATTATACTAGAATATGTGTAAAACATAATATAAAACTTTTCATACTCAATCAACCCATATGCAAGATCATATTTTTACAATGCATTTGATATATCTTTTCTATTATTTTAGAATCAATTAATCATATATATAATTGTTAAAATTAATTATAAATTATTTTCATTATATTCAAATATATTTTTTATAATTTATAATTATTTATCATTTAAAATGCCTACGAATAATATTTTTCCCTGCATATCTTTCTCCTGCACTCTCTAAAATATTTCTTACTTCTCAGCCAATGCTTCACTAGGAACTCATATAGCTTTGTTATTTTCTATTTTATGCTTATCTTCACCATATACCTATGGCCGTTCACTTTTTATTTTTGATGAATATGTGTCAATTTCTATTAATTAAAGATAAAATTATACAAATTCACAAAAAAGGTGGGTGGTAAGAAGGTACACTCTAGAAATTCATAGGAGCTCAGCCTAAAATAGAAAAATACATAAACAAAGCTACTGAAGTGGTGAGAATATTACCAACAAAGGGAGGAGGGTCCTTGTCATCTAAACTACCTCGTACATCAGCGGGGTCCGAAGTGACTTCAGGAGGATCTCATCCATCATCATCCTTGCCTTTATCTTCTTACCGAGGGATATATCATCAAATCTAAATGTGGGAGCCACCTAGAAGAGTTGATAGGAAGCAAACTAGGAGCTTTGTTGAATGGTCATCCAAAGGTTCCACCACCAAAATCCCCTCTTGAAGGCCACCCCATAATATATTGAGGAGGGGAAAGCAAAAGCCTATGAGATCATGATCTGCTATGATGTCAAGTCTGGGTAGGGGAATAGGGACGAGCCACCTAAGAGTTCCAGGCAGTGCCACTCCTACCTCGACAATGGTCCTAGGAGGGAAAATAGCCTTGGGAGGAAGCTAGAGAAGGCGAGAAATGAGAAATAGTGCAAGGGGAATTCCCCTAGTTGTCCAGGAGCTCTTGAAGGTGAGCCACTTCTAGTGTAACTTTGTTAGCTTGAACTTGAATCTGCATTAATAAATTAGAGCATATAGTAGCTTTAGCAAAGTGAAACATGTGGTTTCCTTTCACCTTTTTTTACCAAGTGCTATCTTAGAAAGGTTGTGTCCTTTCACCTTTTGACCAAACTTATTTTTTCAAATGACCGTGTCTTATCTTCAAAAGACATATCATTTAATTATGACTTAGAAATTTATACTAAGGTAAGAAGGATTTGGAAAATGGGTGGAACCACCACAAATTTAGTGATGATTTTTCCTACATGTGATATTCACTATGAGATTTAATTTTGTTTGTTAGATTCTACACTCTCACCATACTCATTTATTTTTCAAAGGAAAGATCTGACATTTGTGTATGGTGAAAACTAAGAGGTGCTTTCCAAGGTGTTGTTTTAACTCCTTTGCTAGGAAGATTAATAAATGATAGCACCAAATAAATTGCTATCAATTGTAACAATAAGGGTGTTGTATTTTTAGAATAGTTTTTGCTTCAAATATCAAGGACTTGGGTGATTTTTCTTCATGTTGACAGCTTGCATCATTTGTACCCACCATTGACTATAGCCTAAGCATTGCAAAATGGATACTTATAAAATGCTTCACAAAAATTCAAATAAATATAATTAGTGGGGTTAAGGCCAAACTTGATGAACTTTTCTAGAGTCTTTCTTGCTCGTGCCAAAATGGGATCTTTGAAACATGGTATGGACATCCATAAAATCATAAAGGAAGATTTTTGTCATATGCTATAGTTGTAGGGGCCCTAGTAGACATGTATGCAAAATATAGAATAATAAATAAGGCATGTTATAAGTTTGAAAAAATACCTCAAAGAAATGTCATACCATGGAATGTAATGATCCATGTATGAAATGTTTAGATTATCCTACTTACATACAACATACACATGCGTGACATAAAAATTAAGTTTCTTCTTTGTAGTCTTTTTAGAAAGAACTTTTCCCAAATATTTAGTTAAACCCTATTTAAAAATTGGATGCTAGTGGGTTGATTTGTTATTAATGGATCAAGGAATTATACATAACTATAACATGGTATACAACAAAGAAATTTCATCTTATGATGTGAGTGAATTAAATATTTACTATTGGTGCTTGTTCTTAAGCGTGAAGATCAATCAAGTTGAGTATAAATATCTCATTTATTTCTTTCAAAATAAATGAGTTTGACTCTATGGTGGCATAAGATAAAAATAAATGATGGTAGATCAGATGTCATGGGTGAGATTAGAGGAAGACATGTAGCTTCAAAGAAACCTAGGCATGCAATATATACGCCACATATGTAGACAACACATGAAGTAATCATGATTTATTCACCCTTTTAAGCTTGGGGTATTCTTATGAATGAACTTTGTTATAGTGCCTCAAAAATAGCCTATCATAGTTTTGAAAGTCATCATAAGAATTGAAACATGAATTAATAGTCATCATAAGAATTGAAACATGAATTGAAAGTCATCATAAGAATTGAAACATGCAACATGATTTAAGAAGGGATATGAGGTCTAAGAATCTACTTGATGTAAAGCATTGCATATTATGGATGTGAGTTGTTAACTTATATGTGATTTATTGGTGGAATGAGGTTACAATAATAAATACTAATTCTTTTAGAAGTATCATGCAAAAATCCTCGTTGAGTGATATATGAATGTGATATGGATATGATACGTAAAAAATAATTGTATGTAATATACAAACATTAGTATATGTAAAGATAGTGAATCAAAGTTTATAAGGATGCCCACATATAATGTAGTTCATGAGATTGGCATGTTTAATTTATCAAATGTGAATGAATGGTTGGGTCAAAATTTATGATTAGGAAAGGTTTAGAGACCACTTTGACAAAGTACATGTAAACCATACTATTTTTAAACATAACTCTGATTCTATGATATCTTGTAATAACTTTGGATTCCATAGAAATTTAATTATCTTCTAACTTGAAAAGGGCACTAACTATATTTTTTCTTGGAACACAACAATCTACTGAGAGGGGGGTGAATCAGTAGATTAATTAAAATTACCCCTTAATACTTAGTGTAGATAAATCTATTAAGCAGAGACACAAAAACACATACACATGTAGACAAGACAAGATATACCTGGAAAACCCAAGATGGGAAAAACCATGGTGAGAATAGCTGCTAGGATCTATTGTCCTAATATAGCCTCACAATGAATATTTTTTATTACAAATTTTAAGGGCATCAACCCTAAGGAGGCACCAATCCCCTAGTTTAGAAGCACCTACTCCAAGGAAGCACCAACTCCCTACTCTAAGCACCTACCTAGATATTTGATGGCACCCACTAATCAGATTTACAATGCAATGTATTACAATTTGTTCAACTAAACACAGTCTAATGTTGCAACTCAATTTGCAATTGCTCAAACTTCTATTGTTGCCTTTGCAACACACTTCTTTGATCTACACCTCTCTATTATGTTATGTTCCTTCCTTTATCTATTAGTGCATTCTTTGTCCACCTCAAAGGACCATGCACACACTCTACAGTTCTCTCCCTTTTATTTTAGTGCATTCTCTGTCTGCCTCAAAAAGCTCAAAACACTTTATGCAATATGCACTATCTCCTCAGCTACAACTTACTACACACTTTTTTCCAACATTTTGATTTTTAGTTTTTGTATCTCTTTCACCGACCTGCAGTGATTGCCTTGAGATTCACACACACACATAGATCTTCTATTAGGGTTTACATGTTATCTTATTCAACAAACCACCTTTGCATTAAGCCTCACACATTCATCGAAATTGGATTTAGTGAATTTTCCAAATATAGCTCATTGCAAAACCCTAAGTTTTGATATGCATTTAATGCATTCTATTGATTATGTGATTTGATTCTAATCCCAGTCATTGTTGATGTCAATTTCATCATTTTTCAAATCATGTTTTCATTTACATTAGTCGCTGGTGTAGTTGGACCAATTAAATTCATGCATAGAGTCAATTTCTAGTCAAAGCCCATGTTCACACTGTCATAGTCATTTGAGATCTCTATCTTTGAATTTGGGTTTGATTTTATGTCTTCGTGCCATGATCAACCATTCTCCATTTATCGTCATAACTTTAAAACATAATTGTTGGATGATTCTCTTTTAACTAATGTCGTTGATCTACATCGTCGCATAACGTAGCAATTCCTGACACCTTTTTATTCACAACAACGATGTGAATAAACACTGTGATGTAATCATTCTTCATCATGTGTCCATTGGGACACTTGTCCACCTTATTTCTCCATAGTGAATATAGAGTAGGGACCCACCAAACTGTATAGTGCATGAGGTTAGTAAACTACAATGTGAACATCCTTCACGATGCAATCCTACTCTTCCATCTATCCTTATGCACACATGTCATCAAACTATGATCCCGTAGGGCTAAGCTAGGGACCTACTAGGTCTTCAATAGGATAGTGGGCAGTTTCCACTTGTCCACCGTTGGTGCAACTCTCCACTAACATCACATATCACACAAGCCCTACCTACTTCTTGCTTCACAACAACGATGTGAAGCGAGAGTGTGATATCTCACCATGTGTCTTTGATGATGTCATATTCCACTATTAGATCCTATCATTTCTCTAGTCCCACTATACATGTGTCAGCCCATAATATCATAGGGCCAGCCAAGGACCCCACCACACAAGTCGTGGGCTAGCAAGGACTGTCTAATCTAACAAGTTTGATCATTGTTGTTGATCAAACTTCATTGCATATCACATGAGGTATCCATTGAGATAATATTTAAATTTCAATGCAAAGGAATGATGCAATAGTCATTGGATCTTATACAAACAATGCGCGTTGTCTTTTTATGAGAACCCATCATACATCATGGTTAGGACCTGGTCATGGTGAAGAAAAACAACAATGTGAAAGGTTGTTTCTATGCACACAAATCGACAACTAAAAGTGGTAGGACGAGGGGGGCGGTCACACAATGAACTTAATGGATTAAGTGATAACTTAGGTAACTGGTAACCACCTATAAACAATCAACTTCAAAATATAAGCATTATTCATTGCCATGACTATAAGACCTAGGGTTTATCTGTCAAACCCTAATTAGACTAGAAGGCATAATTAAATCTTTTAAGAGCTCTTTCCACCTACACTGATCATGCAGACCACATCAAATGAATCCTTTGGAAAAAAACCATAACTAATATGGCCTTAGTTTCCTCCTCAGACATTAGGAAGAAACCTCTACAATGTCGTGACAACATTGCAACATTCTGAGCAACTTTGCAACTTTTGCAAAACATGCCAAAATTTGATCCACCGAGCTCCATGACATCAAGAACACCTTTTGACATCATGCCAACAATCTCCCTCATAGGATACCACTCAAATATCCCCTTTTGACATCAATGACAACAATATGCCAACAATCTCCCCTTTTTCATTGATGGAAAAACCGAATGCTCAAACAACCCTATCAAACAAAAATGGTTTGATACCAATTATAGATGTTCCAATTTATGCTATGTACCAATTGAGCCATTTCACTGCTTTGTACCAATTTAAATAAAACACATTATGCACCACAACTCCCCCTTTGACATACCTTGCTCAACATTATCCCACTTGCACAATTACCTGAGCATTTTCACAATCTCTACCCATTTGAAATCAATAAAAAACGGTCATCCTTAAGACATGCACACTTTCTCCCCCTTTGACAAGTAATGGGGGATGGCATGCTACACCCTTAATATTGGTGTACATTGGATTATGAATAGTCATCTTGTGGCTATCTTAACTCCTAATTAAGTCATGCTATCCTTATTATATTATTATTTAGTTAGTTAGGTAGGCCTAGGGCATATATAGGGGTGTCTAAGTTGGCCTAGGTGATATCCTAGGCATAAATAGGTATATATAAGAGGTTGTGAGTCTTATTTCATCATCATATTGTGAATTGTGTTCTCATTGGAGATATTTGAAGGTTTTCCCCCTCGAAGTGTCTTGTTATTATCAAGTATTTGCAACATGTTTCATATCATCTTCTTCTTTTGTGCAAGTTGTTTCATTACAAGTGGTATCAGAGCATGATCTTGGCACCATAGAGGCAAGGTTTTTTCTCAATATTGGAGGCGATTTTGGGAAGAGCATATCTTTCATAATTTGGCAAAAAAAAAATCTAAATTTTAAAGGGTTTTTGAAGACCATATTAAAGAAGCTACAATCCATATTTCAAAGGAATTGGAGAATTGAGCGAATTATTGCGGAATTAGGGTTTCTACACAATTTATTTGGAATTTTCATATCTCTCACATCCTATTGAATTGGAGCCTTATTTTTTTTGGGTTTTTGAAGAAATACTAAAGGCACCTACAATAAAAAAATTTGGAGAAATTGGAGTAGAAATAAGTGAGTTATTACAAAATTAGGTTTTCCACAAATATCACTCTGAAGGATGAAAATATTCTTATTTCTTGGAGAATTTTATAGGTGAGAGGTATTTTGGTCCTAGTAAGTTATAGTAAAAATTTCAAAGAAGTTAAGTTTCATTTGTGTGATTTATTTCAAAATTATTGGTTCTTGTCATGATGGGGCCTACAACAAGGGGAAAAATGAATGTTGTCACACTGAGGAAGAATCCTGATAAGGATGGGTAATAATAGAGGATATTAGTCCTAATGAGTAAATCAATAAGGTCAAGGAAGACATTTCCTCAATGAAAATGGATATTTGTGAAATAAGAGGTTATATATCAGATATACAAAGCATGTTAAGTGCCTATATGATTGAGCCAAGAAAGGAGTTCTCAAGCAACCAAGGTGAAACTTCTAGGTCAGCTAATATTGACACAAATTTTAATACTCCTATGGGATCTAGGAATTTGTTTCTAAAGGTGGATATGTGCAAGTTCGATGGCAAGGATCCTCTAACATGGATAAACCAAATGGAGATTTTTTTTTAAGTACATTGAATCTCAAATGGAAAAAAGGTTATGATGGCTTCCCTATATCTAGAACCAAATCAATTAATTTGGTATCATTGGCTTTGTACTCATCAAAGGAAAAAGGGTCTCACCGTCTCATGGTCAATTTTTACAGAGGAACTCCATGCACAATATAGCAATAGTGTGACATACAACTTCTTCAACCAACTTGCTAAACTTCAACAAATAGGATCAGTTAAGGATTTTATTCAATAATTCCAAAATACATCCTTAAGAGTGGATACAATTACAGAGGAGAACTTGAATGATTTATTCTTGGGTGGTCTCAAGGATCACATTCAACATGAGGTACACATGTTTATTCCTAGCTCTAGAAACGAGTCTTTTATCTTAGCATGTAGGGTAGAGAAGTATGTGATTCCTAAGAAGCAAGGGAATAATATGATAAGAGATAAAGCATATTCAACACCTTCTCTTCCTAAACCTACTAGGTTGACCCCACAACAAATTGAGGAGAAAAGAGCAAAAGGGTCATGTTTCAATTGTGATAGAAAATGCAGTCAAGGACATAAATGTAGTGAAAATAAATTGTTCTATATTGAAGGTCCAAGTGAGGAAGAAGAGGCGGAGCCCATATTAGAGGATGAAAGGGATTCAAATGAGGAATCACATGATTCTTAACCAATAATTTCTTTTCATGCAATCTCATGTTTTAGTGCTCCACAAACTCTCAAGGTAGTGGGTTTTTTAAAGAAGGGAAAGTAATAGTGTTGATCGACTTAGATAGTACTCATAATTTCATCAACAAAAAGTTGGATACTTGTCTAAATTATTTTATATAACTATCTCCAAAGTTTCAATTTTTGATTGCAGATGGTGGTACAGTTAATTGTTCTGGGAAGTGCCATAGCATTAAATTATCTATGGGAGATTATCAACTTGATACCCCAATGTATGCGATATCCATGGGTGCAACAGATATTCTTTTGGGAGTACATTGGCTTACTACATTGGGAACAATTTTGATGAACTTCCAAGAACTATTCATTGGATTTGAATCAGAAGGAAAGGTAGTAGAGCTAAGGGGGTTGAAGGCAAGGTCCCCATAGATGGTAAGCTCTCATCAAATGCAAAAGTTGCTTAAGAAAGGAGTGGATGGATTTGTGGCCCAACTATGTTAATTAGAAGTCTCTCAATCCAATGCTCATACTCATCTAGATTTACAAGAAATAATTGATCATCACTTAGTGGTTCTTAGAGATATTCCTAAAGGAATTCCTCCTAAGAGGGATCATGATCATGCCATACAAATAGTTCTAGGGATCCAACCACCGAACATCAGGCCTTACAAGTACCCACACATACAAAAAAGTGATATAGAAAAATATTTTTGAGGAGATGCTAGAGGTAGGAATTATTAGGCATAGCCAAAGTGCTTACTCCTCACCTGTGGTGATGGTATCTAAGAAGGATGAAACTTGGTGCATGTGTCCAGATTATAGAGTGCTCAACATGTACACCATTAAAGATAAGTTTCCTATTCTATTTATTGATGAATTGCTAGATGAATTGAATGGAGCTATGTATTTTACCAAGTTAGACCTTAGATCTGGTTATCACCAAATTTAGATTAAGGAGGAAGATATTTGTAAGACAAAATTTCAAACTCATGAGGGTCATTATGAATTTTTGGTGATGTCATTTGGTCTTACCAATGCACCATCTACATTCCAAAGTTTGATGAATTCCATTTTAAAGAATTTCTTGAGAAATTTTGTGTTAGTGTTCTTTGATGATATATTGATTAAAATAGAAAGACTTGAAAAGAACATTTGCAACATGTAGAACAAGAATTACAAGTACTCAAAGATAATCAACTCTATGCTAAGCCATCCAAGTGTGCTTTTGTTTTTAAGGAGGTGGAGTATTTGGGACACATAGTTTCACATGGAGTAAAGGTGGACCCTAACAAAATTAAGGCTATCATGGAATGGCCTATTCCAAAAACCATTAAGAAACTAAGGGGTTTCTTGGGATTGACAAGGTACTATAGAATATTTGTGAAGAATTATGTTTGTATTGAAGCACCCCTCAGCACTCTATTGAAGAAGGATTCTTTTCATTGGAATGAGTTTGCTAATGTAAAATTTGAGAGATTGAAGGAGGCTATGTGTACAAATCCAGTGCTTGCCACTCCCGACTTCACCAAGGAATTCATTGTGGAATGTGATGCTTCTAGAAATGGGACAGGAGTAGTTCTCATGCAACAAGGTTGACCAATTTCTTTTGAGAGTCATCAATTAAAGGGTAAGAATCAGCTCAAACCTATTTATGAGAAGGAAATGCTAGTGATACTTCACACAATTAAACTATGGAGGCATTATCTAATGGGTAGAAACTTCAAGGTTAAGACAAATCATGATAGCCTAAATATTTTTTGGAACAAATATTATCTTCTAAAGAGCAACAAAAATGTGTCACTAAGATGTTAGGATATGACTTTGAGATTGTATATAAGAAAGAGAAGGAAAATATTGTGGAAGATGCACTTTCTAGGAAGGATGAGAAAGATGAAGCCTTATTGTGTGCCCTTTCAATATTATAGGAAAATTGGGTGGAAGAAGCTGAAGCATATTGGAAAAATGATGTTACGACAAGTAATCTCATCCAACAATTAAAAAGTGATACTAGTAGTTCAAATAAGTTTTGTTGGAAGGGAGATACTCTTTGGTATAAAGAGAGTTTGTATCTCTACAAGAAATCCACTCTTAAAGACAAGATTCTCATAGAACTACATGAGTCTTTAGTTGGTGGTCATTCAATATTTTTGAAGACATCATTAGGCCAAGCAAGATATTTTTTGGGAAGGGCTAAAAGGTGATGTGCAAAAATTTGTGGCTGAATGTTTGGTTTGCCAAAGGAATAAAGGGGGGACAATTAAGACACCAAGACTCTTGTAGCCCTTATCTATTCCTAACTAGCATTGGGAAGAGGTATCCATGGACTTCATCATAAGGCTTCCCAAATCTAAAGATCATAATGTCATCATGGTAGTAGTTGATCGCCTCACTAAAAATGCATATTTCATTGCATTATCACATCCTTTTACATCAAATGCAGTGGATTTTTTTTTTTGGAGAATATCCAAAAGCTACATGGTACACCTAAGGTTATTGTTAGTGATTGTGATCCTCTCTTTACTAGTCACTTTTGGAAATATTTATTCTCATGTTTGGGTACTCAATTAGCTCATAGCTCTTCATGCCACCCTCGATCAAATGGACAAATTAAGGTTGTTAATAAGTGTTTGGAAGGATATCTAAGTTGTTTCACTTCAGAGAAATAGTCTCAATGGGTAGATTGGACACCACTCGCAGAATGGTGGTATAAAACTTCTTTTCATAGCTCATAAAAAATGTCTTCATTTTTGGAAATTTACGGATATCATCCTCCTTGCATCACATCATCATTAAAGGTGTCACCAAGAGTTTAGGCAATAGAGGACCACTTGCTTAATCAACAATAGGTACTTTCAGGACTCAAGGAGAATTTAGCCATGGCACAAAATCGAATGAAATAGCGAGCATACCAACATTATAGTGAAAGAAGTTTTGATGTTGGGGATTGGGTCTTCTTGAGATTGAAGCCTTATAAGAAAATCTCACTGAAGCAAAAAAAATAATAATAAGTTGTATCCAAGGTATTATGGTCCATACCAAATCATACGAAAGATCAGTGGTGTTGCCTACAAGCTAGAGTTGCCACCAACAACAAAGATACATCTAATTTTTCATGTTTCTTGTTTGAAGAAGGTAATTAGGCATAATGTTCTAACTCAAATAGTACTACCAGAGCTCGATGAAGTAGGAAAAATAATTTTGGAACTAGAGTGCATTTGTTAAACATGCATGAAGAAGTTGAGGAATAGAACTCTCACTGAGTATCTCATCCAATGGAAGAAATTACCAGTTGAAGATGCCACATGGGAGGATGAGGAGTTCATTCAAAAGAATCCACACTTGATTAGTGTTAATAAATATTAAACTAGCTCCCTTCGGGTTTATTTTTTCTATGTGCTGACTTGTGCATAGCCAAGTCCCTTCGGCCTTTTATCAAGATTTTGATCTGCCGCTCCACGTGTCTACTCTTTGCAACTTCGAGTATCAGTGTTCCCTTCAGATCCCTGGAAACTCCGCTGTGCTTCCACGTGTTGCGGCTATGGGATTCTTTTATTTCATGTTTCCTTGATGCCTCATTGGGCTGTGAAATGATGCCACAGAGCCCTCGTTCCTAAAAGGTGTTGGTGGGCCCCATGGTTGTTGACTGTAGTATGCACTTGCTACATGTCTAGTGTTCACAAATATTTTAGCGTAGAAATGAATTAGCAACTACGGGCAGCGAAATGTTGCCACGCGTCTCCATTGTGCCCAATTGACGATCGTTCCCTCTATCGTTGGTGAAGGCTCCAGTCATTCGACACGTGTAGCCTTAGCGTAAATCCTCTACAACGAAGTGAGGAAGGTTCATGCAGGCAGTGATAGGTTGCCACGTGCCTAACCCACAGATCTCATATAAAGGCAAAAGATTAATGAACCGAATGAGGCTATTGGTTGTTGCGCGTCATCATCATTCACTCAGGAGGGTGACACTTGTCTTACCAGGACCACCGCCATCATTGCTAAGGATGCACCTGTGCCCAGGATGATTGGATGCTTTGTTCCGGATCGATCATGTTGTAACGGCTTGGGGAATATTCTAATTCAGGCATCATTGTCAGGGATCGTGAGATCCTTTCTGTTACTGCTCTCCAAAGTAGTGGGAGGTTTTTATGCTATATATACTTTGCTCTGTGATGAGAAAGGGGTCTAGAATTTGGAAAACACGTTGGTTTTATCAAAAGATGCCAGGCCTTTATTACTTTTTTATTTAAACTACAAAAGTCTCAGACTGTGCCAATTGTTCGATGTTTCTATTTTTTATGCTATTTGATCAAACTATGAACTGTGCTTTTTATTGTCTTAACACTTCATTTGAGAACTTCTATATATGTTGGATGCAAGTTTGCTTACCTTGATCATGTCTAAGGACTCTTCTTGGCAGTAGGAATGTATGCAACGTTATTTTATGTCAATGAATGAATTATCTATGCCATAATCTTGAGTCTCTGATGTTTTGGAACACTACAACATGATTCAGGCCCTTAGATTTATGATTTATTGTGCCCATCATTAAATCTTGGTGCATCATCTTAGGTTAGACTTTTATTTATTATATCTATTTCCTTTTCCCTTTCCAAACCTCATTATAGAAGAAGCTGACTTCTCTAAAAATTCGGAGGTCACTCAAATTAGCGCAAAAGGTCCCCCTTAAACTGAGTTTCCCATAAGACTCTGTTACCTCATCAAATTTTTGCATCAATAGTTTGTTCTTTTTTTTGGCATGCCTGGTAGGACCGAGCTTAAATGAAATTGCATTTTAGAAGGGTGTATGAGCCATCGGCCTATAACTAGATCCCAAACTCCAGGCAACCCTAGTTTACTTGTACCTCCGCTAGGGACAATCCAGGTCACGAATCAACTGGTAACCGTTGCATTCCCACCACCCTTTCCTCTCACCATGTTTCTGGCTACCAACAAAAACTATGTAACATGGGATGCCAGAAGTCCCCTAGTAGCCCCGGTAGAGCTTGCTGTCTGGGGCGCTATCTTGGTTTCAGCCATGAAAGCTATACCCAAATTTACCGGAGATGGCTAAAGAACACTCACAGAACATTTGTAGGATGTTGCGAATGTATGTCTGGTACACGGTATTATAGTGCAGAATGTAGCCCTGAGGCTCCTCGCCGCTTCTTTTAAAGGCAAGGCACTAGATTGGTACCAAACACTGACGCCTAATTCAGTTCGCACCTGGGATGATCTCGGAGATCTGTTCTATGAAAGGTTTTCAAACGACGAAGAGCATTCTTCATTGTATTATCAACTATTTGTGATAAAATGAGCCTCCCAGGAGACTCTGACGGACTTTAATGCTTGATTTCACATAAATTGGCAGAGGATTCCTGTTACCATACACCCGACTCCTGAGTTGGCATTTATATTTTATCTAAAGTTCATCAATTCTGATATTTCCATGATGATCAAGTCTTTGGGAGGAGCTACTCTACCAGATGCTTATGGCATCACTATCAAAGCTAAGAATCACTTAATAGATTGTGGAAAATTACCTCCTTGACCTATTATGCCAATATTTTTAGAAATATCGATCTCCGCTCAAGAGGTCGCATCAACTAGTACACCCACAACTGCCCAATCAACGTACACATATGTGACCGCCCCACAAAATGTGGCTTCTACATCAGGTTCTTCCAAGGATGAAATGAGCGACCTCAAAGAGATGTTGCGAACCATGGCAAATGATATAACTACTCTTAAGCAGAACCAATCGACACCTCTGAAACCCGCATATCAAAATTATCAAGGCGAGCAGTCTTCCTATCAGCAAAGCTCATATCAGGGTGTGCCTCGCACTAATCCACCAGCCCCGACTACAAACCAAATGGTGCCGGTGCCTACTCCGCTGACGAGCGCGTCGCCAAGCTCAAATAGGGAATTAACCTTAGGGAAGAACAACCTTATTGATGATATCAATCCATGGTGCTTCCCCTGCAGTGATGCACATATGCCCTAGAACTGTCTGCATGGAAACTTAGAAAAAATGTGGCAGAGCAATGCAGCCAAGGTGCGACATCTAAACATGGAGGTTATAGATATGCCTCACCACAAATGGAGAGTGCGGTCCTTACTGTGCAAATACAAGGAATGCCTTTAGAACAAGAATTCGATATTGCTCCCAATCATGCCCTCTTCTCCTGGATGGAGGAAGAAGAAATGGTGTTTGCTAATGATGCATTCATATCCAAAACACCACAGGTGTAGTCTGATTATAACACACGCTCAAAGAGGCGATTCACCAGTGAGTCAGTTGTTTTGTATCCTGACAACCCACAACACAAAGGCGTTTCTGATCAGATTCCCAGTAATCCAATCGTCCCTTCACCTTCTCAACCAAAAAAGGAAATTATTATATCAAGAACCAAAGAGCAGAAACCTCTGAGTTTGTCACCTTTTAATGTGGTAGAGCAATTGAAGAAATCATCCGCCAATGTGTCTCTATGGGATATTCTAGCTATCCTGGAACAAAAGACGCTATTATAGAAGGTGCTTCAAGAAGAGATCAACCCAGCATCAACAGAGCCATTGGCTAGTATAGAGGTTGTTTATCATACTGCCAGCTAAGGTCCTTACAAACAATACCAAGGAATCCCCTACTGAGAGCAGGAATAAGTTGAAACCTCAGCCCTTCTTCTTGACTCTCATCATAGGAAAGAAGTTATTACACAATGCTATGATTGAGTCTGGCGCTAGTACCATGATTATGCCTAAACAGATAGCCGAGGCATTGGGACTCAGCTATGAACCTATGAAAAGAGGGGTAATGCAGCTTGATGGGAATAAATTTGAAACCGTAGGTGTCATCAAAGTGCTTCCTTTAACTCTGTTTGCTTGTCCCAGTATCACGGTCCCACAGGACACGGTGATCATAGATGTTCCTCCTATGTTTGGTCTCTCTCTATCCCAAGAATTTACTTCAAAGGTGGGCGGATACCTGTCCTTGGATTGGTCACATCTGATACTTAGGACCAAACACGACGCAAAAATGAAGATAGAATCAGAGGCTTTACATTCTGAACATGTAGCAGATGTAGCCTTGATCAATTTTGAAGCCACACATACCTCTATCACCAAGCAAGAAATGTATTACGTTAAATTTCTAGAGGAAGAGAGGGTGAGTGGAGATCAAAATGATAAAGAAGATGCTCTATTGAGTGAACACATGGAAAATGATCCTTTCGGAAATTATCATGCTATAGGGTTGGGCACATATGTAATTTATGATGAAGACCAAGTGATTTTGAAGGTTTCCAAAGAGTCTGAGGGTAGCCAAGCAAGCAAGCTATGGACATTGTACTTTGATGGAGCAAGAAGCAAAGTGGCTGCTGGAGCAGGGATATATCTAATATCCCCACAAAGTGAAAAATTGTTGAGGTCTTTCCGCTTTCATTTCACCTATTCAAACAATGAGGCTGAATATGAAGGATTAGTCCAAGGCTTAAGCCTTGCGGAATGAATGGGCATTAAGCAATTAATTATGTTTAGAGATTCCAAATTGGTAGTTAACCAGGTCCGAGGAATTTCTGTAGCAAAGAATGTCCGCATGAGATCCTATCAGCATTGAGTCTAGGACCTAATTGATGGTTTTGAAGCCTTCAACATCCATACCATTCCCCGAGGACAAAATAGCGATGAAGATCACATGGCTGTGATTAGTGTTTAGTTTGATCCTATCTCTGACCTTCTTCATAACGGACATTTAGTACGAGTACTAGTCCGACCAGCGATCCCCGACAATGATCAGAGTTGGCAAGTTTTTGAAAGCAATGAACACATCGCCTCATTTATCCAACACTCAGGGGAGTTTTCCGATCAGCTTCAACCAAATATTTCTAAGGCTTATGAAGGACAAATTATGCAACTCAAATCTAATAAACTTCTGAAAGGGTTGGTTACTCTTGAAATTTTTTTTGATTGTGATGATGCCTGAAATGATAAGCAGAAGTTTGTAGCCGAAAAAAGTGATTATGTGGACCTTCGGGTCTCTAATGGTAGGAATCTCCGAGTTGGAAAAAATTTCCCACACCATGACAAGGAAAGGCTCATCAGTTTCTGCGAAAAATATGGAGTAGTGGCCTAGTCCTATGATGATCTGGAGGGATATGATCCTGACATCATTCAATACACTATTGAACTAATAGAAGGTGCAAAACCAATCTGATAGAAACATAGGCTAGTCAACCCTAAAATTGAAGCCCTAATGGCGCAAGAGCTAATTAAGCTCATTAAGTTGCACATTATCTTCCCAATCAAGCATAGTACTTGGGTATCGAATCTAGTCCTAGTCTGAAAGAAGAATGGAGATATCTATTTATGTGTGGACTTCCGAGACCTAAACAGAGCATCCCTAAAGGACCACTATCCATTGCCTTCAATGGAGTCAATCCTACAAACAGTCACAGGGTCAGAAATGTTTTCTCTATTGGATGGTTTCTCAGGCTACAATCAGATCCGAGTTAGAGAGGAGGATTAACACAAGACTACGTTCACCACAAAGTGGGGAACATTTGCATATTCTAAAATTTCTTTTGGTTTATCCAATGCAGGGGCAACATTCCAGCGAGCGATGGACATCACATTCAACGAACTAATCAATAAGTTTATTCTAATTTATTTAGATGATCTTATTGTGTTCTCTAAATCTAAGGATGAATATTTTGATCACTTAGAATTAGTTTTTCAAAAATTCCAAGAGTTCAGAGTTTCCCTAAACCCGAAGAAATGTGTATTCGGAGTTCCATAGGGTAAGTTGTTGGGGCATGTTGTGTCTAAAGAAGGGGTTTCAATTGACCCCGAACGTGTAAGGGCTATCAAAGAACTTCCTCTTCTGGTAAATAAGAAGGTGTTCATTCTTTCCTGGGCAAAGTAAATTTTGTCAGCAAGTTTATTTCCAATTTCGCAGGAATAATCAGGCCGATCACTCTGATGCTAAAGAAAGATCAAACATTCAAATGGATGACCAAAGCTCGGGAAGCTTTTGAAAAGGTCAAGGAAGCTATTTCCACAGTTTCGGTGCTAGTTAATCTAGATCAATCCAAGGATTTTATAATGTATGCATTCAGTAGCGTGTCCAGTATTGCTACTGTCCTAACTCAAAAGGATGATGAAGGAAGAGGAGAACATCTAGTGGCATTCTACTCCTGGACCCTGAAGGGATATGAGGCGAATTATAATTTCGTCGAAAGGTAGGCCTTTGCGATAGTGAAGGGACTTAAGAAGTTCCACCATCTAATTTACTGTAACAGGGTGCTTGCATATGTCGCACATTCTAGTGTGCTTGAATATATCATGGAAGGGGAGATCATAGAAAAAAGGCTAATTAGATCACCAAGATCCTTGAATATGACGTTGAAGTCAAGCCTACTAAAAATATTAAAGGAAGAGGATTGTGTGAGTACATGGCACAGAACGAGGAGGTACCTGCCACTGAGGAGCAGCTGAAGCTCATCTTGATAAATGGATTGGAATCAGAAAGTGGTTGGCTGACTGATAGAATGAGGTTCATGCAAATCGAAAAGTATCTACTAGGTCTCTCATCCCAAAAAAGGAGGTATTACTAGCTGCAAAATTGTGGATATATGCTAATAGAGGGGGTCCTTTTCAAAAGTAATTTCAATGGCGTTCTCCTGCGATGTGTCACTTCGGAGCAAGCAAAGAAGATCCTTGACGCATTCCACAATAGCGCTATGGGTGGACATTTCTCTGCTAAGACCACCGCCATTAAAATTATGCATGTTGGCTATTATTGGCCTACACTTTTTAATGACCCCCACTCTTTGGTGAAGGCTTGCAAAAAATGCCAGTTCTTTACTGATAGAAGGAAGAATTCCACAATGCCCCTCAAACCCATAGTGGCAGATGAACCATTTGCACAATGGGGCCTAGACTTCATCGGAATGATCAACCCAATTTCTAGCGCCAGACACAAGTGGATTCTGACTACCACAAATTACTTCATGAGGTGGACGAAGGCTGTTCCCCTTAAAATCGCAATGGAAACAAAGATTGTAGATTTCCTCGAGGAACTGGTGACAAGGTTCGACCCTCTGAAAACTATCATTTCAGATAATGCTAGAGCTTTCTTAGGTGCAAAGGTATGTCACTTTGCATTAAAGAATGGCATATTTATCAAGACATCATCAAATGATTACCCATAGGGAAACGGTTTAGCGGAGTCAACAAACAAGAGCCTAGTTCGACTCTTTAAAAGGATTGGTTCGGAACACCAGAGGGAATGGCATAAAAACCTCCAAACAACACTTTGGGAAAACCACATAACTCCTAAGCAAGTCCTTAAGACTTCACCTTATGAGTTGGTATATGGGAAAGAGGCGCTGTTACCTATCTCCATAGAGATTCTGGCAATGTAGTTGCTGAAATCTCTTGAGATAGAACAAAATGAAGCCATGGAGGTTCAGCTCGCCGAATTGTTGGAAGTAAAGGAAAAAAGGGAGAATTCCCTAATAGCTATGACAAGCCGTCAACAGGTGGTCAAGTGGTGGTTTGACAAGAAGGCTTCCGACCAAGGTCTAAAATGCGAAGACTTAGTGCTAAGTATGATAAAAGGGCTACTAAGCTGGGTCAACACGGTAAATTTGATAGCCTATGGGAGGATCCCTTTAAAATCATTCGGTGCAAAGAACACAACACTTTTGAGTTGGAAAATATGGAACAGGAATGCTTAGGAATCCCGGTCAATGGGATTCATCTTAAGCTATTCCATTAGGCACTGGGCTCTATTTTTTGTACATATGTGAATAGTGCTTTTATTTTATTTCTGTTTCTTTGGCTGGTCTTTTTCAAAATTAGTTTTTGCTTCTGTGAAATTAACCCATTATTATTGATGGGTGGAATACCAGGATTGCTTTACATAGAACACACCTATGTGCAGAGAAATAGTAAAATGAAAGTTGTGAGCCCATAAAACTGAAATAACATAAATGAAGAAAAGAACATGGATTTTCTTTAAGAGGGGATATATATCTATTCATTTATATTCTTTACATTGCAAAAGTGGCTGGGAAGCCATAAACCAAAAATTTACAAGTATTCGAGCTATTATATATGGTGGACTTTTTTTAGGCTTATATACAGCTATAGGCAGGCATTTTGAGCAGCAGCAGGGAATGGAGTAAATAGGGGAACTTTTGAGCAAGTAGGTGGCTGGAAAAAATTAACGCATTAACAACAGCGTCCACCTCCTCCTCATCCACAGGTTTTTCGACAGCACTGGTAGCATCATTCGGCACAACCGCCATTGGCGGGGGAAACACCAGGTTCCTGAAATCAGTATACCAATCTATGTCATAGAAGGGTATTATGTTGTAGCTATGGAACAGGAAATGTAAGGCCTGAGTAACCCTCTGCTGGTGTTGGTCGTGAGTCTGTAGGTGAAATCCACTGAGAAATGACAGCCAAACGACAACAACTTCTTCCTCGATAAAGTGACACAGGTCACTAGCTAACGGTAGACCTACTCCATAGGCAGCATGAGCAACAACCTCACCGAGACCATTTAGGTAATTTTTGGGGAAGATTTCTTTAATAAGTTTTAGGATAAGCAGCCAGGGGACGTTGATGTCTAGCATGGACGCTACAAAGTGGGAGCATATGTCGGTGTTCACCCAATACTTGTCCTCATACTCTATACAGTATTTTCCTAGAACCCACTTTATGGCTATCAGGATCAAGGAGTGCTTATTCTTGGTCATCCGTTTGAGCCTCCTACTAGAAACCTCCCCTAGGAATGTCATCTGTGACTTATATGAGGTTAAGCGAACTGAAGTGTCCATCGTTCTAACACTATTCCTATGCTTTTGAGCTATGCTAAAATTTATCTATCACCTAACCTATGAGAAGGCTTGCTTAAACTATGCTACTGACCTATCACTACTCAAATGCTAGGTATGTTTTTTTCACTACCTACTGGGCTATTTATAGAAAAATTACAAGATGCATGCTAATTTGTTTCAAGAAAACATGATTAGAAGCTAGTTGTTAGCTTGAAATACGTGCCTACGTTTGCTCACATTTTCGAGCCAGTTGCATCTACGAGAGTACGACTAAATGTGTGCTAGATTAATAGGAGCTAATTAATTAGCTTTAAAAAGGTGGCGCTCATTGACAGTAAGACGTATGGCCGTAGGCTATTGTATCATCTCACAAGCGTTTCCCAAAACCCAAGGCAATATTAATATCTTTTCAAGTCGTGATCGTTTCCTTGGCGTAATCATTCTGGCTAGGATATTAATTACCAGTGCATGCTAACGCAGGGTTCGAAAACAAATTGCCGACTCAAGTTCCAAGGAGATCATAGCGTATCACACAATTTCCAAACACAATGATGAACTCCGGCCGCCTCAAAATGGCAAGCAGTTCATTTTGCACGAATTGCAAAATTAACTGTACATGCCAAATTAAATGCAAAAGGCATGCTTTCGCCTATGACCTTAAGGAAAGATTGCCAAATATTGCATGAAAATGCTTAATATTTCAAAGTCTTTTCACAAACGCCAGAGCTAAAGTACAAAGTTCTTCTTCTTCTATGTATCTAGAACCGAGGAGAATTATAGAGCCAAGAACTGGCAGAGATCTTCACCAAAGGAAAAATGTCAGAGACTTCATCTCAGCAAATGCATGAAGAAATTAGACAGGAGTTGTTTAGAGCTATACATTCTTCGAAGGAGGTATATGTCTATGAGGATGTGGCTTACGCTACGCTTGGTATACCCAGCAAGCCAAAAAAGGGCCTATACAGAGGAGCTAAATAGGCCCAAGAATTACATAAACTAGAAAAGGGTTGAAGAGAAGTGGGATAATATCTACGATCCACGACTCGCTAAGAACCCTAAGTCCCTAAGAGAGGCAGCCTATGCAAGGTTGACGATGCCAAAGGCAGACCAATCTGCGGCAAAGAGAGTTTGGTTTAGTGGTCTCCCGCAATACATGGTCCCACTGGTGCACTATTGCCCGGAGGTAGTTGATGCTGCTATCCAGCATTATAACCCCAATACCCACTACATTGAAGGCCACAACTTGAGGGTGCACATCACTCCACAGGCCATTTGGTACATGCTATGCATCCCAAATCAAAGTAAGAGAACAGAGAATATCAAGCCCTTTCACCCTGGAAAATGAGAGAAAATATGGAAAAAGATGAGAAAAAACTCAGAGTTCTTGTTGGAGGAGACTAGTACGAAAGGCATCCCAGCTGCTAAATTGCCAAGTATTCCGTTGTTGCACGGTGCATTACGTGACGATCTCCAAGATGCCATGTCCATGCTATTCTTTGTGTGCGGCCAAGACTCCGATGAGAAGGTGGAGACCTTTCAACTGGGACCGACATTCCAATTTCGCAAGCAGCATGATTTCTTCTGGTACAATTTTGTTGAGTTTATGGTAGAAGAAACGATACGAAAAATTGAGAATTACCAGGCGGAGAAAAAATTTAAGTTTCTTTCTTTCCTGGTCCACATGTTTCTACATTAGAACCCATATTTCTTTGCCCGATATTTTCCGTTATCAATTTTTGATGAACAAAATAAAAGGAAGCCAGTGTCCACGTGGACACCTTTTCTTTCTACATCATATGATTATTATACATTTTTAGACTATTTCATAGCTCCGGTCTTGCATGATTTAATCAGAAAAGGTGATATAATCTGGTTCGATAAGGAATAGATCAGTTTTATGCAGAGTTTCACCCCTTCTTGTGACTGGTTCTTAGGAAAAGATTTTACGATCCTCCGGATGCGAGGCTTTACCGACAAACCTTTCTTGCTCCCAGCCTATGTGACAGATAGAGTGCTCACACTGGAAATTTTTTGACATGTGTGTATCATTGATTTTACCTTCTATAGCAGTGAAAAGGTCAAGAGGAAGGGATTCTTCTCTTGTCCGAAGAATTTCAAGTCGGTGACTCCGATAAAGAAGCAATCAGACTAGTTGTTAGAGGACAAGCTGGCCTATCTGGGGTTGGTACTGGTAAATGATAAGTGGGAATAAAACCCTTTCGACAACTTGCCAGAGCCACACATGAGGGTTACCCATGTTCTCTGACCATACTGGGAAAAGCGATATAACCCGCGGGTGGAAAAAAATAATAATTTTGTTGAATTGGCGCGTATCCCTACGCAAGACACTAGAGGTCCATGGAACAAGTTCTACTTTGTTGTGGTGGTGGCCCAGGATAATGTCCGGATGAAGAGCGACATGTATAATAGGTTGAAAAAGGATGAGGAATGGACTAAAGAAAAAATAGAGGTTTTCTGGAAGTATCACTAAGAAATTGCACAATTGGATGCTCCTTACAACAAACTGAAGGATGACCAGGAATTTGAAAGATGGTGGGAGGAGGGCCACCCTAGCCCGAGCTCTAGTATTAATAGGAGCAAAGAAAAGGAGGAATCCGAGGAATAGGAGGAGGAAGCGGCGACATCGACCTCGTCTATGCCGAGAGAAAAAGGCCCCGGACAACCCTCCTATGTGGCCACGAATGTGCACTTTAATATATCAAGGGGCTCGCATACACTCACTTGGGCCGCAAAACTAGCCAGGCTATCATCGCAGCATGACTGTTGAATTTAGAGAGACCCCACCTATGAAACGGTAGCTCACAGAGAGTATTATCGGAGAGGGTTTGCAAGAACCCACCAGAGGAAGAGTACTTGCAGCTGGCCAAGAACCGGAGGTTGCGGGGGAGTCGTTGACATTTTTGGAGCCACCAACATCCAATCAGCAGGTAAAATTCGCTCCTTCTTCTCTTACATCTCATTCCTTGGTATCTGCCCTTGCCTCACTAGCAATCCCTACCATAGGTACTGGCCCTTTGCCTTCTACTTTTAGTTTGACATATCTAGTAGGCTTCTCCTAGTTTTCGCAAACCACTCCACTCGTCTTTACTCCACATATCCTTACACCTGCCGCTACTGCTCAGACTTTCCTCGCCTCACTTTCGAAAAGCATTCCCCTTGTGAGTGCCCCTTCTATTTCCACTATTATTGCAAATCCTCTTCCACCGCAATAGGCTGAAACCCTATTGACAACTCCTCCACCATCCCAGCCAATGAGCTTTATGGCTGATTCTCCATTTTTGTCATTACAAATGACTAGCCTTACTGTTGGTTCTCAAACCAAACTATGGAATGTGCCCCATTTCTCCCCACAAACTGTCACTCTCCAAAAGAAACAAATTCCCACGCCTATGAAGGTTACCTATCCCTATGCTTTGCCTTCTAGTGCTCCTTTCGCAGGCGGACTAGTTTCCTCATCAGCCAAGTTCTTAGCACAAATATATTGTGGAAAATAGGCACGTGCAAATAGAATGAGAAAGTGTAGGGAAAAAGATGATATTGTTTCTGTTGAGCCAAAGGTACAAGCTCTTTATGATGAGGCTTGACAAGAATTGAAGTTTGCAACCATGTACCCACAGGTAAGCAAGCCTCAGGGAGAAATGAAACCAAAAGACTACAAGAAAGGAAAGAGAAATCCTTAGAGGTAAATATCACCCACATGACTGAAAGGGCGCTGGAAGCAGAGGATGAAAGGAACAGACTTCAAGGTGAAATTGCAAAGATTCAGGTTGCTGACCCTGGCATAATAAAAGAGCTACAAACTAAGAACCAGGAGGCGGAGCAAAATCTACAACTAAAAGATGAAGAACTGGAGCGTCTCTGTCTTGAGTATAGTTAGGGGATAGCATAGAAGAATGAGGAGATGGAACGCCAACATGATCAATAAGAGCAAAGAATCAAGAGAAAGAGGCTGACTTTAAAGGCCTAAAATCTCAAATAGAAGAAGAGCTCTGAGAGACAAAAGCTTCTCTGGATGAGCACTTAGCAAATCACTCCCGAGCCGAGAGGAATTGGAATAAAGAAATGAGCAGCTCTGTGGAACAACTGGCGTCCGAGAAAAAGAAAATGGCAAAATTGGCTGAGGCCATTATTTCAAGAGACACAGAGATTTCTTCTTTTAAAAGCTCTCTCCCATCTCCCTCTACACAACCAGACATTATTCCGCTGATTAAGGAATTATACATTTCCCAGTGGGAAAGGATTAAAGCCTTTTGCTTAACACTGTAGCCTACCCTCTGATTCATCACCAAGGCATCAATGCTAAGCCAGGAGGCTCATGATATGGTTGAGCAGTTCCCACAGTTCATCTTGGAGAAGGTTCCTGAAGTAAAAGATCTGCTCATCAAGTTGTACTCGGTCTCTGATGAGAGCCTGGTTGGAGCAAGTATTGAGGATCGGGATGTTGTTGCTCAAATGACAAACAAATTCATCCATTGCCACTCCACCTTCCAACACACTAAAGCAGCCATGACTATTTTGAGTAGGACACTGGATAGCATACGGGGAAGTTTCTCTGAGTTAGGCAAGATGGGATTGCCGTCCCCGTTCCTCGAGGATGGCTCTATTGCCACGACTGAGCAGATTGCAGAAAAGATAGAAGAGAAGGAAAACAACCTAGAGGCTTTCAAGGATTTCAGTCATCCTCCCACAACAACCGAAATTGAGGGAGTCATTCATCCGCTCTCACAACTACTATTTCATATACAAACAGGGGCCAGGTTACCCAATGTGCTGCCTCACAAGGAAACTATTGATCTAAGTGGAGCACAAGAGAATTTTCACAACATAGTGAAGCCATCTGAAGATGAGTGGTCGCCTTTGCAGGCGGCTCTTTCCCATCTCTGACTCAATTGGCCTAAGGAAATGGAACTCTGGTCTGTGGAACTAGAGAAATTTTGGGTTCTCTGTTCCTTAGTTGAAACGCCCCTGATGGTTGCCAAAAGATGTTAATAAATATTTAACCAGCTCCATTCGGGTTTATTTTTTCTATGCGCCGACCTGTGCATCGCCAATTCTGTTCGACACTTTATCAAGATTTTGATCTGCCGCTCCACGTGTCTACTCTTCGCAACTTCGAGTATCAACGTTCCCTTCAGATCCCAGGAAACTCCACTATGCTTCCACGTGTTGCGGCTGCAGGATTCTTTTATTTCATGTTTCCTTGATGCCTCATCGGGCTGCGAAATGCTGCCATAGAGCCCTCATTCCTAAAAGGTGATGGTGGGCCCCACGGTTACTGACTACAGTATGTACTTGCTACGAGTCTAGTGTTCGCAAATATTTTAGCACAGAAATGAATTAGCAACTACAGGCAGTGAAATGTTGCCACACGTCTTCGTTGCGCCTGGCTGACGATTGTCCCCTCCATCATTGGTGAAGGCTTTGATCATTTAACACGTGTAGCCTTAGCGAAAATCCTCTACAGCGAAGTGAGGAAGGTTCATGCGGGTAGTGATACGCTGCCACGTGCCTAACCCGCAAATCTCATATAAAGGCAGAAGATTAATGAACCGAATGAGGCTATTGGCTACTGCGCATCATCATCATTCGCTCAGGAGGGTGACACTTGTCTTACTAGGACCACTGCCATCATTGTTGAGGATGCACCTGTGCCCAGGATGATTGGATGCTTTGTTTCAGATCGATCATGTTGTAACGGCCTGGGGAATATTCTGATTCAGGCATCATTGTTGGTGATCGCGAGATCTTTTCTGTTACTGTTCTCCGAGGCATTGGAAGGTTTTTATGCTATATATACTTTGCTCTGTGATGAGAAAGGGGTTTAAAATTTGAAAAACATGCTGGTTTTAGCAAAAGATGCTAGGCCTTTATTACTATTTTATTTAAATTGCAAAAGTCTCAGACTGTGCCAATTGTTCGGCCTTTCTTTTTTTTATGCTATTTGATCAAACTGTGAACTATGATTTTTATTGTCTTAACACTTCATTTGAGAACTTCTATATATGTTGGATGAAAGTTTGCTTACCTTGATCATGTCTAAGGACTCTTCTTGGTAGTAGGAATGTATGCAACATTATTTTATGTCAATGAATGAATTATCTATGCTATAATCTTGAGTCTCTGATGTTTTGGAACACTACAACACCATTCAGGCCCTTAGATCTATGATTTATCATGCCCATCATTAAATCTTGGTGCATCGCCTTAGGTTAGACTTTGCTTTATTATATTTTTTTCCTTTTCCCTTTCCAAACCTCATTATAGAAGAAGTCGGCTTCTCTAAAAATTCGGAGGTCACTCAGTTTAGCGCAAAAGGTCCCCTTTAAACTGAGTTTCCAATAAGACTCTATTACCTCGTCAAATTTTGGCGTCAACAATTAGGATTAAGGACAATGCTTCTTTGAAGAGGTGGGGCATGCTACACCATTAATAGTGGTGTACATCGGGTTATGAATAGTTGGCTTGTGCCTATCTTAACTCTTAATTAAGTCATGTTATCATTATTATATTATTATTTAGTTAGTTAGGTTGGCCTAGGGCTTATATAGGGGTGTCTAAGTTGGCCTAGGTGATATCCTAAGCATAAATAGGTATATATAAGAGGTTGTGAGTCTTATTTCATCATCATATTGTGAATTGTGTTGTCATTGGAGATATTTGGAGGTTTTCCTCCTCGAAGTGGCTTGTTATTCTTAGTTATTATCAAGTATTTGTAGCATATTTCATATCATCTTCTTCTATTGTGCAAGTTATTTCATTACATGACACATTTTAGGATGTTCTTTATGTGCCCTCATTATCAACTAATCTCCTATTGATCTATCAAATCACTCACATAGGTACAAGAAAGAGAGTTGATTGTACTCCTAATTCAGTGGTGATTCGTGAGATGCACAATGAAACTATAGTTGTAGTTGGGAGAGCAGATCATCAATCTTGGATTTATTTATTCTCTCATTTTGTTCCTAATTCTCCTTTGAGTATTCTACTCACTGATTTAGATGATGTAACTTGTGGCATTAGTGGTTTGGCCACTCTAACTATTGCTACTTGCATCAGCTTAGCAAATAGGACATGGTTACATGATTTCCTACAATTCACTTTTCTAAAGGTTTTTTTCATGGTTGTATTATTGGCAAGCATCCTGAAGAGAAGTTTGACAAAGGAAAAGCTTGGAGAGCTTCACATATTTTGGACTTGGTACATAGTGATTTCACAAGACCATTTTCACAACCATCTTTCAATAGAGCTCAATATGTTTTGAATTTCATTGATGATTTATCTAGGTACACTATTGTGTACTTTCTCAAACAAAATTTTTAAGTCTTTGATTCATTCTTGGAGTATAATGATTTTTCAAATAAATAATCTAGAAAATTTATCAAAGTTCTGCATACAAATAATGGGTAGAATATGCCAACTACATGTTTATGCAGTATAGTGCTTCAAAGGGCACTGATTTGCAATAGATAGTCCTCAACAAAATGGAGTTATAGAAAGAAATATTTAGTCCTTGAAAGAGATGGATAATTGTATGATTAACTTCAAATCTTTGGCACCACCTTTTTGGGTCGCCATTAAATTTCATGTTACATCTAGAACTGCATTCCCCATAAATTTGTGAATGGGGTAACTCCTTTTTAAGCTTGGACTGGTCAAAAACCATCTGTTAAGCACTTTCAAGTGTTTGGCTCTAGTGCATGATCCCACATGCCATTAGAGAATAGTAAGGCTATGGATCCATAGAGCAAGCCTTCTATAGTTTTTGGTTACCCAGATGATGTTAAAGGTTATAGGATTCTTCATCCTACCACACATGAATTGTTCATTGAGAGGAGTTTTCAATTTGAGGAGAGTAATTCTAGTCCTTCTCTCGAAACTTCTCCTACCACCATCAGTTTGGAGTACTTGTATCATGATGATAGTCCTTCATAGGTTCATAATACTTTAGATCATGATGAGGAGTCTTCTTCCTCAACTTCATATGATGATAATGATCATAAGGATGCACACAATTCATCTTTAGAGGATGATGATTCTCCTCCTGACTATCCTCCTTTAGTAGTAGGGCCTCTTTGGGCTTGTCAAACTTTGCAATCATCAAATGATTGGGTAGGGGATCCTTCATATCACAAGAGAACAAGATCATAGTTTCAAGATGCTCCACATGTCTTCCTTGCCTCAACTTCCGATCCATATACTTTTTAGGAAGCTTTTGGTGTCCTTGAGTATGATGCAACCATGCAAGAAGAGTTTAGATCCTCGGAGAGGAACCACACTTGGGATCTTGTCCCACTTCCTAAGGGAAGGAAATTTGTTCGATGCAAGTGGGTCTATCAAAAAAATATACAACAGATGGGTTTGTTGACAAGCATAAGGCTAGCTTGGTTGCAAAGGATTCTCCCAAGTTCCAAGGATTGACTACTCTAAGAATTTTGCACTAGTCACCAAAATGAATTCCATCTAACTTGTTATTACCATAGTTACAACACATAGATGGGATGTTCATCAGATGGATGTGAAGAGTGCTTTTCTTCACAATGATCTTCTGGAGGATATTTACATGGAGCAACCATAAGGGTTCATTCAAGATTCTTCACTTGTGTGTCATCTTTGGAAGTCTCTCTATGGCCTCAAAAAGACCCCTTGGGCTTGGAACTACAAGATGGGATCCTTCCTTCTAAAAGTGGGATTCAATTCATGCCATTATAATCGTAATGTATACATATTGCAATAAGATAATACTCACACCTTCTTGGTTCTCTACATTGATGAATTGTTGATCATGAGGTCACTCATCCACCATCCGAGTAGTGAAAATTTCCCTTCATGATCAATTTTCAATGCCATACTTGGGCTTGTTGTACTAGTTATTAGGGATTGAGATCACTTAGTCTTCCTCAGGTATCACTCTTGCACAATCTAAGTACACACTTAATATGCTCCAGAGGTTTCACATGGCTAATTGTAATCCTACACCAAATCCATTCTTGTTAAGGGTCAAACTTGAGGCTAATTGTTCTTCACCCTTGGTTGATGGAACTTTTTATCAAACTCATACTAGGCCTAAAATTTCATATGCAATAGGCATGGTCTCTCGATTCATGCAAGAGCCACTTGAGCTGCACTAGAAAGCAGCTGAGTGGATTCTTCACCACATCAAGGGTACTTATGATTATGGGATTCATTAGGCAACGAACATGGATTTTTACTTGTTGAGACACATAGATTCAGATTGGGTATGTGATTCTCAGGATCACAAGTCCACTTTAGGGTATTGCTTCTCCCTTGGTTCTAGTCTAGTTTGTTGGTCGAGCAACAATTTGTTATTTCTCTTTCATCTATAGAGGCTAAGTATTGAGGAGCAGTTAATGCTGCTACCAAGGCCATTTGGATTCAAAAAATTCTCATTGAGTTTTACATTCCCTTCCGAAAGCCAACAATCATCTATTGTGACAACCAAAGTGCAATTCAGATCTCTCGTAATTTGGTCCATCATCAGTGGACCAAGCACATCGAGATCCATATTCACTACATTTGAGAGTTGATTCATGGTGAGATCATTGATCTCAAGTACTATCCAACATCAGATCAAATGACAAGAATATTCACCAAACCCTTTACTAAGAGAAAATTCCTTCATTTGCAAGCTTTGTTTGGGGTGTGGTTGGTGTCCTCTTTGGGGGGGGCTACTTAGTCCTTTTCTTCTCTCTATTCTAGGGGGTTTTCTCTCTATTTGTTGGGGTGCTTCTTCTTCCTTGGGAGGAATTTGATATGTATATGGGTACCTAACATGGCCCCATTTGTTAGGACTCATCATCTTTTACATCCTTCTAAGATGTGTTCAAGGGGGGGTTCTGGTGTAGGTTTTTATTTTCCTAGCGGGTTAATTTATTTTCCCTTCGTACTAGGTTTTTACTACACTTTATTAAGCTTTCTTAGGATAATAAAGTGAGTTTATTACTAGGAGATAAGTGTGTGGTGTGCCATTTCTTAAAGGGTGGAACACTCTCCACTTTTGGTGGTCCATCTCCACTTTTTGTGGTTGATTCCTATTGGTTGGGTTTTCCACCTACCTCCTCTCCTAAGTTCTATATAAAATCATTACCTAGCTTGTATTTGCATCTTTTATGCATCTTTGCATTATATCTTTTCGGCTTGGAAGATCTTAATACAATATTGTCACATCGACATTGCATGATCTCTTGGAGTCTTGGTTTTCATTCTTATGTTTTTACAGTTTATGTAACTTTGATTTTCTCTTACAAAGTTCATTGGGTGATTCAATCTATTTCAGATTTCTAACATAATTATTGCAAAGATACAATCGCTCTTTATACCAAAGAGTATCTCCCTTACAACAAAACTTATCTAAACTACTAGGACCACTCTTTAATTGTTGGATGAGATTACTTGTAGCAACATCATTTTTACACTTTGATTTGGCTTCTTCTACCCAATTTTCTTGAAATATTGAAAGGGAACACAATAAGGATTCATCTTTCTCATCCTTCCTAGAAATTGCATCTACCATAATATTTTCCTTCCCTTTCTTATATACAATCTCAAAGACATATCCTAGCATCTTAGTGACCCATTTTTGATTCACTTAGTCTTTGTTCCAAAAAAAAATTTAGGTTATCATTATTTATCTTAACCTTGAAGCATCTACCCATTAGATAAGGTGGTGCAGGAGCACCTGGGAAAGTACTTGGTTTATTGAAGTTTTGTTTAAAGTTCTTATTTTGTTTTGTTGTCATGAGGTCATGTTGACCTTTTTGTTAGAATTTGGTGGAGTAGGAATAAACCTTTATCTATTATGATCAATGGATTGGGAGGTGAAAATCTTGAATGGGTTTTGAAGCTCTAATTTGTCTTAGTTACCTACCTAGTCAAATGTTTGAAAACACAATGGGTTTTATAGATTGCGTTATTAGGTCATCTATGGGCTCGAACCAAGAATCTAAATTGTTTTGATGGCCTATTTAAGGCATTCCTCGACCATGGAATGGGGTTAGAGGTTTTATTTTGAAGTGCCATTTTGAGAAGCTGAGGAAAACAGCGTTTAAAAGATACCTTTTTGTGTTTTTTTGTGATCACATTGATCTTTAATGGAGTAAATGTTCTATTCTTTTGTTTTTGGAATGTAGTGTTAACACTGTACTAGGTTAGAGTGACATCTATTTGTCTTTACTAATTTTTTTCATCTTTTATTTTGTAAATAGACAGTTTTCTGTCTTTTTCTGGCCTGAAACAGGCAGTTTTGAGAACATGGAGGTTTAGAGCACCTTCCCACCGTAAAAATTGTATGAAATTTTGGGAAATGTTCCTAGACTCCATGCCTATAAATATGATAGCTATTAGGGTTTGTGGAAGTGTAGGAGTTGCTAGCAAGATGATGCCCTAGGCGAGCCAGTGCAGGTTCGGTTGGGGCAGACTTGGAGAAAAAGATTCATAACTTGTAGGGGATTTGAGTTTTTGAAGAAATTATTTTTTGTGAATTTAGTTGGGGGTCCTAGAAATGCATGGTAGTTAGGAGGAGGTTCTTTCAATTCATTTAGTAGGAGAACTTTCTGACAGTCTGGAAACAACTTGAAAGGCTTAAAAACCCTAGCTTTTGGATTAGTTTTGAGTGTGGACAGAGTACGGCCTGTATAGGGCTAAAACCCTAGAAATATTGAATGTGTAGGCATGAGAAACATCATCCCTAAGAAAAGTACCTTGGTCCTTTAGTGGGTTTAGAAGAAAAGTGCAGTTTGACTCTGTTGACAGGCCTAATTGGGGCTCAAGGGCTACTAGCCTTTCAAACCCTAGGAAAGGAACCTTGTGAAAGCGATAGTAAGTTGGAAACTTGTGGTTGTTTAAGAACCCTAGTTTGATCATTTTTAAGCCTTACAACACCTCTCACCCCCTGGAAGAATCTAGTAGAAGGTTGAGGAAATTTGGTCTTTAAAGAAGACTAAGGGCCAATGGAGAGTATACGGCAAGCACCAAGGTTGGCTTGGTAGAAGGACAACTTATTGATAGAAGAGGGGTTGGTCAGACAAACCGGGGGCACCTAGAAATGAGTAGGGACCTATAGGTTGAATTGGTGAAGTAGAACACCAAGGAGGTTTTACAAGGAAAGGCCTAGAGCAGGAATCAGTGATTGATTCCTCCAACCCCACTCCCTATCATAAGGCCTCCATTATTTAACTACATGAAGAATAGCTAGCATTTCCTTCTCATAAATAGGTTTGAGTTGAATCTTACCCTTTAATTGATGACTCTCAAAAGAAATTGATGGACCCTCCTCCATGAGTACTAATCCTATACCATTTCCTAAAGCATCACATTCCATAATAAAATCCTTGGTGAAGTTTGAAGTAGCAAGCATTGGAGTTGTACACATAGCCTCCTTCAATCTCTCAAATTTTGCATTAGTAGACTCATTCCAATGAAAATAATCATTCTTCAATAAATTTGTGAGAGGTGCTATTATATAACCATTATTCTTCACAATTCTTCTATAGTATCCTGTCAATCCCAAGAAACCCCTCAATTTCTTAATGGTTTTTGGAATAGGGCATTCCATGATAGCCTTAATTTTATTAGGATCCACCTCACTTCATGTTAAACTATGAGTTCCAAATAATCCACCTCACTAAGACCAAAATCACACTTGGATGGATTAGCACAAAGTTGATGATCTTCGAGTATTTGTAATGCTTGATCTACATGTTGCAAGTGTTGTTCCTATGTCTTACTATAAATCAATATATCATCAAAGAACACTAATAAGAATTTTCTCATGAATTTCTTAAAAATGGCATTCATTAAACTTTGAAATTTATATGGTGCATTGGTAAGACCGTGTGACATCAGAAAAAATTCATAATGAACATCATGAGTCTAAAATGTTGTCTTAAGAATATATTCTTCCTTAATTTAAATTTGGTGATAACCAGATCTAAGATCCAACTTTATAAAATACATAGCTCCATTCAATTCATCTAGTAGATCATCAATGAATAGAATAGGAAAATTATCTTTAATGGTGTACATGTTGAGCACTGTATATTCCAGACATATGTGCCAAGTTTCATCCTTCTTATGCACCATCACCATAGGCGAGGAGTAAGCAATTTGGCTATGCTTGATAATTCATGCCTCTAACATCTCCTCAACAATTTTTTCAATCTCACTTTTCTATATATGTGGGTACCTATAAGGCCTAATGTTGGGAGGTTTCCTCCCTAGAACTAGTTGTATGGCATGATCATGATCTCTCTCAAGGGGAAAGTCCTTTAGGCATATCTCCAAAAACCACTAAGTGGTGATCAATTATTGCATGTAAATCTGGATGAGTAAGAGCATTAGATTGAGAGACTTCAAATGAACATAATTGGTCCACAAATCCATGAACTCCTTTCTTAAGAAGCTTTTGCATTTGATGAGAGCTTACCATTTTTTAGGGACTTTTCCTTCAATCCTCTTAGCTCTACTACCTTTCCTTCTGATTGAAATCTCATGAATAGTTCTTGGAAGTTCATCTCAATTATTCCCAATGTAGTAAGCCATTGTACTCCCAAAAAAATATCTACCTCACCCATGGAGATATCATACATTGGGCTATCAAGGTGATAATCTACCATTGATAACTTAATGCTATGGAATTTTACAAAGAAAATAACAATACCACCATCTATAATAAAGACTTGAAACTCTAGACCTGGATATATAAATAATTTAAATGAGTAGCCAACTTTTTGTTGATGAAATTATGATTACTACCAAAATTAATCAACACGATTACTTTCTACTACTTTTAGAAACCTACTACCTTGAGAGTTTTTGGAGTACTAAAAGTTGAAAGTGCATGATAAGAAATGATTGGTTGGGAATCATGTGATTCCTCATCTGAATCCCTTTCACCTTCTAATATTGGTTCCTCCTCATCTTCCTCACTTAGACCTTCAATATAAAACAATTTATTTTCACTACATTTATGTCCTCGACTATAGTTTCCATCACAATTGAAACATAATCATTTTTCTCTCTTCTCCTCAATATGTTATGGGATCAACCTAGTAGGTTGAGGAAGATTAGGTGTCGAATATCCTTTTTCTCTTATCACACTAGCCCCTTGATTTCTAGGAATCAAATACATTTCCTCTACCCTTCATGCTAAGACAAAAGACTCAGAGATAGATCTAGGGCTAAACATGCATACCTCATGTTGAATGTGATCCTTACGACCACCCAAGAATAAATCATTCAAGTTCTCCTTTGTAATTGTATCCACTCAAGGAAATATTTTAGAATTGTTGAATATAATTCTTAATTGATCCTATTTGTTGAAGTTTGGCTAGTTGGCTGAAGAAGTTGTCTATCACACTATTGCTATATTATTCTTGGAGTTCCTCTATAAAAACTGACCATGAGATAGTGAGACCCTTTTTATTTCTGAGTGCAAAGCCAATGATACCAAATGAATTGATCTAGTTTTATATATAGGGAAGCTATCATGAAATTTTGTCCATTCGGGACTTGATGTACTTCAAAAAAATATTCTCCATTTGGTTTATCCATGGTAGAGGATCATTTCCATCAAACTTGCACATATCCACCTTTTGTATCAAATTCCTAGATCCCATAGGGTCAATAGTAGCTGACCTAGAAGTTTCACCTTGGTTGGTTGAGACTTCCTTTCTTGGTTCATTCATATAGGTGATTAACATGCTTCATATGCCTGATATATCTCCTCTTAGGCCACACATCCTCATATTCACCAAGGAAATGTATTCCTTGACTTACTGATTTCCTCATTGGGATTAATATCCTCTATTTTTACCTCATCCTTATCAAGGGATTTTCCTGATGTGACAACATTCTTTTTGCCCCTTGTTGTAGGCCCTATCATGATGGAAACCAATAATTTTTAAATGAATCACACAAATGAAACTTAAATTCTCTAAAAAATTTACTATAACTTACTAGGGCCAAGATACCACTTACCAAAAAAAACTCCTAGAAATTAGAAGATTTGTAGCCTTGAGAGTGAATTTTTTGGAAAACCTAATTTTGTAATAACTCGCTTATTTTTTCTTGAATTTATCCAAATTTTGGATTGTAGTCTCAAATCTTATGGCTTCCAAAACCCAATAAAAATTAGACTCCAATTTAGTAGGATGTGAGAGATATGAACCTTCAAAATAAATTATGTAGAAACCCTTATTGTGTAATAATTCGCTCAATTTTGCTCCAATTTATTTGAAATATGTACTACAGCTTCTTTAATATGGTCTTCAAAACCCTTTAGAATAAAAAAAAACACCAAAATCTAAAAGATATGCACCTTTCAAAATGACCTCCAATATTAAGAAGATGCCTTGCTTATATAGTGCCCAGATCATGCTTTGATACCACTTGTAATGAAATAACTTGCACAATAGAAAAATATGATATGAAATATGTTGAAAATACTTGATAATAACTAAGAATAACAAGCCAATTTGAGGGGGAAACCTCCAAATATCTCCAATGAGAACACAATTCACAATATGTTGATGAAATAAGACTCACTACCTCCTATTTATACCTATTTTATGACTAGGATATCACCCAAGCCAGCTTAGATAGTTGTGTATAAGCCTTAGACTGGCCTAAATAACTAAATATTGTATGGAAACATGCAACCATCTAATGACAATTTCCACATAAACCAAAAGAGATATTCATGCAAATAAGTACTCAGAATCCACATGTAAGAGAATAGACAACATACCCATCAAAGATGACACAAGATATACCCTAGGGAAACCCTTAAGAGGGAATATCCCAACCTCCAAAATTATCCATACTCCATCATATTAATTAGCAATAAGAAAATACTAGAGTTACAATGAACACTTCTCAAGCATCAAGCCCTCCAATGCATTCCCATGTGTCCAAGCATGAATCCACACATCCCATGCCATGCTTCAAAAATACACTCCTCAAGAAGACTCAATAATGACAACCAAACCACTTAGCCAACCTAAACCACTACACGTGTTTTATTTTATAGACACAAGCTCACACAAAATACAACTAGTGGTTGTTGAATAATGAGGTGTTTTCTTAGCTTAATACTCTGTAAAACTTTAATATTGCTGATCTAAGTAAGCTCTTTCTTTGTTAGATATATTCTTTGTGGGTGATTATCTTGATTAATTCATTTTACTGTTGTAGAATGAAGAGAGAAGTTGATAGAAGAACTAGACAGGATATTAGAAAGATTACACAAGATAAAATGTGGAGAAACCCTTTCGGAAAAAAATCCACCAAGAATTATTCTATTATTCAATCTCTAAATTACAATAGCTCCAATTCTTGCTTGAGAATGCTTCTTTTTTCTTTACCAATCTTCTTCACACTTGCAAAAATAACAACTATGGAACCTATCTTCAACTTGAATGAGATATAGAGACAATATGCAACCTTGTTTGACATTATTTTTATTAGGTCCATCAAAGACCCTTTCCAAGGCTTCTAGACCATTTGGGATCTTGTTAGTCTTGAGTTATATTATCTCATCACCAAACACAATTTCCTTTCCATCCAACTTCCACAAACGCCCGAAACTCAATTTCCTGACCTTCATACTGATCTACGCATTGCAAGAGCTTCAAGATGTCATCATCATCATTGAAAACTGATTCATGAGCATCCAGTGGTGTAAGGGAAATCTTCCATCACCCAAAAATATTATATTTTCATTTTTTTGTAGTTTCCTTAGTTTTCTTGGGGCCCATGTCGACTCATGCAGTCTTTGGGATAGTTTGAAGTTTGAAATAGCCAAAAATAGTCACATGCTATTTTTAGTAAGTCAACCAATTCAGGTCATGTGGACATGAAAATTGACCCCAAGGAGTGAAATTATAAAATGAGATATAGAGACAATATGCAACCTTGTAATCTCAAAAATATCTTATCATGCAAGAGCGGTAAATCCAAGAAGTATTCACATGGTTTAGTGGTACATGATTTCACCTTACCAATGTTGAATAATGAGGTGTTTTCTTAGTTGTTATTTTTGTAGGTGTGAAGAAGATTGGTAAAGACAGAAGAAGCATTCTCAAGCAAGAATTGGAGCTATTGTAATTCAGAGATTGAATAATAGAATAATTCTTGGTGGAGTTTTTTTCCAAAAGGGTTTCTCCACGTTATATCTTGTGTAAACTTTCTAATATCCTATCTAGTTCTATCAACTTCTCTCTTCATTCTACAATAGTATAATGAATTAATCAAGATAATCACCCACAAAGAATATATGTAACAAAGAAAGAGCTTACTTAGATAATCAATATTAAAGTTTTATAGAGTGTTAAGCTAAGCAAACACCTCATTATTCAATAGTGGTAAGGTGAAACCATATACCACTAAACCATGTGAATACAAAATCACTAACCCCTTATTTAATATTAGTACTAAGAAATCACATTATTTAATATTTCCCCAATATTAAATTATTATCACATGTGTACCACACATTAAATAATAATACAATATTACAATACAACATCAAGTGGTCCCCAAATAATTACCTAGTGCGATAAACAACACCACCAAGGTGTATCATGACTAAATAATTATTTAATTACAATATTATGATAAATAAATTTATGCAATGGTGTACAACACCATATCCCAACATCCTTCCACTTGTTGTATACATTGCATGAGGGATCAGTACATGAAATACATCATCATAGCCATGCATGAAATCACATGAATCTCCAACATGCTTTCATGCTCCATCAAGATACATGCAATAAGAACAAAAGGATCATAATCTCAAGCAAAAAATCATCTCATCCTCCAACATGCCACCTATGGAAGAAAAGGAACATGCCAAGGTGAAGATGCACCAATCCGTGAGCACAAGCATCAAATCCAAGTGATAACAAAGGCTCCATAACAAGTTGCTATCAACTAAAAAACCCAGATGATTAGAAATAACATCCACGACACATGCTAATACATCCAACCATCCATACCTCCAAGGTATCAATACATCGGTAAAATCATGCCAAGAACATATGCAACCTGTAAATTGCAACCAAACTCCCTATACCAAATCTGTCAATGAAGAACACACATATCCAAGAACTCCCACTGCATAGGTAATTTCAAAGCATATAAAGTCTACCAATCAACACTATACATCAAGGTGTGATAAGTAGATCAAAGCATGAAGTACCAAGATCAATAATGATGATCCACACATACAACCCAAAGAGTTACATAATCTCTCACAACATGTTGCCACCATCCTCCCCAAAACACAAACATCCAGGAAGGAACCATGAAGAGAGAAACCTGTAAACCATAATGTCCTCCTATCAACACCTCAAAAGTGTATTGTTGTGTCAAGTATGATCCCTAAAAAACCCAAATGAAAATCCTCAACAATATCCATAACACTCAATCTCATAGATCAAGTACAACATATGAATCAATGTAACAATGCCAACATGGATGTAAGCCTCTCTAATCAAGAACATAAAACTTCTAGTAACCATCCCCAATATTGGAAATCAACCCATAAACCATCTCCTAATAATCCTCGTCAAAGAATGATATCATAAACTCAAATGCACAAGGAGATAACCATGCCACAACATATCTCAAAATGAATCCTCCAAAACTAACTATCCATAGCTCAAGATCCATATGTATGAAAGATAAATCATAGAAACTCATGCTAAAACATTCTCAAATGAGTATCCATAATCAATCACCATGAATCAACTCAATCATGTGAGAAACAAAGCATGAAACATAACACATCTGAAAGATATAATAGGAAAATACCTCTCAAATCATAAACTAGCAAGTAGACCAAGAGTGGGTAATGAGAATACTCCTACAGGATAACCAAGCCATCATGACTCACTCCAAGAACAATCTCCTCTATCGGTCCAACATGAACTCATTCCCATATCCAGGTGAAAGCTCCCTGTTCTTCCTGTTGAAACCTCCAAATAGTAAATCTCTCAAGAAAATGTCTCTAATCACAAGAGAACTCCAACCATCACCTATATCTCTAAGTATCCATGAGTACCTGTAACCAATCAATCCATGCCAAACTCTAAATGAAACATAGTACCATCATGAAGTAATCAAGCAAATGATCAATGTACCAAATACAAAGAGAACCACACACGATCAATGTTAGAGCTTCAATCATGAATCAGGATGTTGGAAATTGGATTGCATCAAATGGTTGCCATTAATGGTAGTAGGTTGTCATTGATGTCAACACAGTATTGAATGAATGAGATAGTTATCAGAAGCTATTTTCTATTGATGATGATCATTATATTTGGTCTGGTGTGATTGGTCTGATGTGTTAATTATTAAGGTCTGGTTTTCTATCGTAAGATAAGCTATGATTCTAATATTCAAAGATCTTGGCCGACACAATGTATACAATATATTACAAAGACTAGTTGTGCTTTATGGATGTTAGCTAACTTGGTACAATGCTTAAATCAGATACGGTGCCGATCTAATTGATGATCAAGATATGCTTGTATCTATATATATAAAAGATGTTTTGAGGAATGAATATAGGAGGCATCAGAAAGAGAAAGAAGGAGAAGTGTGTGTGTGTGCAAAGGATAAGAAAAGTGTGAGAGCCTAAATGACTTATCAGTTGTGATTAGTACAGTTTTGTTGAATGACTACTATGTGAGGTAGTACTTCATATTCTGAGCTTCAGTGGAATTGAACCCTATGTTAAACAGGTGTAATATAACTAAGAGGGGGGTGAATCAGTTATCACACAAATTAAAACTTTAAAACTTTATCACTTATCAAAACCTCAACCACACTATTCTATTGTTAAATATGAGCATGAAACACATATAACAAAAATTAAATCAACATAATGAACACTAGATTTTTACATGGAAAACCCAATAAGGGAAAAACCATGGTGAGGGTTAACTCACACTATATAGTATTTTCAAAAGAGGCTCACTGCCAAAAGAAGGAATCACTGTCCAAGTACAAAGGATCACTACCTACAAAAAGGAATCACTGTCCAACAAGGAGGCTCACTACGTACACAGGATTATACAAAAATAGAATAAGGATTTACAACCCAAAAATGAACTGGAAAGATGCACCTATCATGTGCTAATACAGTTTTAGAGAAGCTCACAACTGTTGCTTTTCTGATTACACCTTCACACTCATCAATATTTCTTCTATCTCTTCTCTGTAGTCTACACACACTTACTTCTCTTCGCTACAATCACATTTGCACACTCATTTGTCTCTCTCAAAACTATTTTCCATATACTTATATTTATATCTGATCTCCATCACAAGCACCAATTAGGTCGGCCTAATTAGATGCAATTTATTTGTAAAAGATATCAACTATTGTCAGCTCCACAAAGTATTTTCACAATGCAATTTGACCATTAGCACGATACATTATGTTAGCTCAAACCAAAAATAGATCACACAAAAGTTTTCATATCATATCAAAATGATCTTGACAAGTCAGCTAGAAATAGTCTTCAACTCAAAAAGCAACAATCATTATGTTGGTTGCCACTACACTGTACGAGCACTAGAAAATGAAATATTATGAACATACATGCCTTTAACATTCATAAGTAGTTTCCCAAAACCGCAATCAATAATTATCGACTGAGAAGAAATGCGTACTGGAATGTAAGAATTCAATTATCTCACTTACCAATTATAATCCTCAATTTCCAAAATAGTTTAATAGAACCAAATAATTATATAACGATGGAAATAAAGAATAATAATTAAATAAATTTTCAATCACTTATTCAATTGGAATAACATGCATATCAATGAATCAAGGTATATCAAAAGAATCTCAGAGAAGAAATTTATCACTATAAATGAGAATAATCTTTATTAAAAGTAAATAACTTACATTTACAACATAACTAACCAACTTAAGGATGCTTACACAAGAAAGGCTAGCTCATCCATGTGTCAACCACCTAGACCTACAAGAAAATGTTAGTGAATAGGGGCTTGCCTTGGTCAATCCCCATTTGGTAATCAAACCTTGAAATGAAATGAAATAAGATACATGAATGAAGAATGATCATATTATGATGTTGCAACTCACCAAAAAAATCTAACATAAGGCTCTTGCTTGATTGTGATAGATCTTGACTTGAATGATTATAAAAAAAAAAGAAATCTTCTTCACAATGTTAACTCAAATATACACATGATTCATGCATGATGGTTTGGCATTGTGAGTTCCTATTACAAAAATGACGGTAAGAATCTTTCTCTCTTAAAAGAATACTTTATAGAAGGTAACACATTAATATAAAAGTTTCCTAATTTTCCTTCCAAGAGATGAGGTATAGAATATATGCAAACATAATAGGTTTCCTCAAGTTTTACTAGACAGTACCTCATCGGTAAACCGAAAAAGACTCCTTAGATCATAAACTTTAGTTTCAAAATTCACTACGTAACCACAAAAGAGGGAAAATCTAGATTAATCTCGATGACGAAAATTCTCTAATGTAAATAAATTAATCCTAAAAAAAAGGAAAAATAAAGTAAAAGTAAAAGTATGAAACCTTCTATCTAATTATATCAATAGATAGTGTATGATATTCAATATTAATGAAAGAAAAAGACATAAGATAAATTTCACTTGATGATTGTGAATATAGGAGTATTTATCTTAATGCCTATTCACCTTACATATACTACATGTGTGGATCATGAAGTAATATTTGTGTTCATTTATAATTTGACTAATATCTAGAAAAAATATCATTATTAAGGAGATCATCAAACAATCATTTATTAATTGAAGAGAGCTCTACTTTCAAACTACCATTTAATAATTCCTTCTCAACTCGTCATTAAATCCGTATCTATATTTTACTATTTGTTCACATGTTATGTATAAAGATAACCAACTTTGAAAGTTTACAAATGGAATATTAATTAATCATACTTCACCTAAGATAGTTGAATGACAAAGAGACTAAGTTATGTACTTACCTCCTTTTTGTATATGTACTGGTTGGATACCATTTCTCTAGAAGATACTCCATACCCCATCTGTACCAAATACACATCTGCGCCACAAAGCACTGTGCTATTGAATTAGAAATGTTCAACTTCCAACTTGAAATGTAAACCAACAACAATTTACCACTCTAGTACTGACTTATTATGGATCCTTATGTGAGATAACATGCATGTTTCCTCTAATTCAAGAAAAAATCCATTCTTTAGTGTTGGTCGCAGTAGACCAATGGGTGCTGAGATCAGGGTCCAAAACATGACGTGTATTTTTGCATGAGGGATTCGTGGAACATGCCTCTGATTTTGTAGGGAAGTGCCTTCACTCAAGGCTCTATCTCCACCTCAATTCCTCATTTGCAAAGAGCAAAGATCGAGCGTCTATGCCGACATGGTGGAAGAGCCAAGCAACTTGCATGTGACCTCGTATTTGGGTACATTTCACGTTTATGACAGACATTGCTTCTGCGTCCCCTATTTCTGCCAACAACCATGCATATCCTATTGCAACTACCATTGAGCTTGTTGACAGAGTCATATGTCTGACAATGCTATGTTTGGGGATAAGTGCACCACACAAATACTGAGGCATCTGCAAGATTCTTGCTAGAAACAATGCACCACTACCTCCCTCACCGTCCATAGTGACACATCAGATGTACTTTTGTATTTTATTTGTAATCAAATACTATCGCCTCTAAACTCAAACCTCTCATTCTGGCATTCTTGTGAACAACGTGCAAAGATGATTTCAAACAACTTTGAAATGCTACGCGAGTTTATCAGAGAATGAATAGAATACATAACCTACAAACCCGAACACCATCTACCTAGCAACATAGAATTGTTCAACATGTCCAATTCTCTTTTCACTATTCGCGAGGTTGATTACCATTTTGAAAAAATTCGTTCCAACTTCTTCTAAACACCAGCACAGTATGGTAGAACTTAGTAAAAGAATATAAATTTCCTGACTATTGAAGAACCTTGAATTACTTTCGTCGATGAGGAAAACAGTTAGATAACATCAGGAGGAAACGGTAATACGGCCATACTCGTATTGTTGAACCTTAAAAGGAGTTTGGTGAGGGTAGAAGACTGTTTAAAAGATTGTAAGAGAACATAGATGCTCAAAACCAAGGTTTTCCTAATTATGAATTAATTCACTTTAAATTCATGACAAACCAAATCAGAGTTGATTCATGCATAAATGGATTACAAAACTTCTTTTCAAGCTTAAGACGAGAGGAACTGACATATCTTGGCTTCTTAATATATGGCGAAGGTCTAATTAAATAAAAAAAACATTTTAATTTCCAGTTCCTAAGGGATACACGTCTTACAGAATATAACCCTCATTAAAAACTAGTCGACACAGCCAAGAAATACCATCTCCAAACATTTAATGTGAGCAATCATATTCAACTTTAGATCAAGATAGATATTCCAATACAAGACATGACATTATAGACAATTGTAAATTCATGAGACATTCTAAAATGGCAGGGAGTATTAACATACAATTTTATTTGACATACCCGTGTAAGGTTGGTGTAGCTGAAATGCCCGATATTGGGACTTAGAAAAATAATCCTCCGGTTGGCCAAAACATCCCAATAGACGCTATGTATGATAGAATCCAGATGTGATTTCCATCACAGAGAAGATTCCCATGGGCCTTCGAATGTATGAGTCCGCTAATGTTATTTACACGTGATGCCAACTTGATGAATAAGAGTGGCAATACTATAGTGGACCGATGGTCATATCAAATCCTCCAACAATGATAATTGCGACCACTGTTCATCTATAATTTCTCTTGCACTACCAGTAATTGGGCCTTGAGTTCTTCCGCACCAATGAAAGTATCAACCACAGATATCTCACTCAACTAGAGTCGGAGAGTGCTTTCCTTGGCTCCAAATTAATAAATCGATGCACGATGATGAAATGATGATAAAATATTAAGAGTCCATGATTAGGGTTTCGTTCGACCATATAAATTTTTTGAGAGGATATGTTCTCAAATTTCCAGTTGCAAAAGAACCTACACCTTCCTCAACGTCCTCCTACGAATGAACTACCTCCTCCTTCCTTCCTTCCACCGTGCCTTTACACTTTTTTCCTGCAGTATTCATCGCCCCCTTTCTTCATCCTCCCCTCCTTCCTTTTTGAAATGAATCCCCCTTTTTGTAACTACTAAGATGCTCGAATAAAACCATTACCAAAGATCTTAACCATTCTGTCATTTCCTTAAACACCCCCTCAAATCCGGCCTCAATTATTGCCTCGTCTACTTTTCTTTCTTTTAATTTACTTAATTATAAATAAATTCTGCCATCACATATAAGGAGTATATATATATATATACACTATGAAGTTGATTTCTAAAATAAACTATTTATTGAACTTTATTTTAGCAACATAATTATATTTTGGTCAACGATCATAGTAATATTGAATTAAAAAAAATAAAAATAAAGTATTGAAAAATAGGGGTCGTGACATGGAATATTGGAGAGGCACCAAAAATACTAGACCAACCACCATAGAGGATAAGTCAGTTATACGCACCGGTTTAAGAGTACTGGACCAAACTACCAACATGGTGACATCAATGACAACATATAGATAACTTACTCATTTTTGCAACAATCTCCCCCTTTGTCATTGATGGCAACATGTAAACAAAAATTCCCCTTTCCTCAAAAACTCTTAACTCTCTACTATCTCCAACATTCTCCATCCCAACACTCTGCCCCTTTGACATCAATGGCAAAGGGTGCCAAAAATGAGTGTAAACATGGTGACATCAAAATTTCAAAAACTTCAAAAACTTCCAATGATCCAGATCATTTAAGTAAACATAAATTAAGTGAAGATGAAATTATTCACCTAGAACACCTTCCTTTACCTTTATTTGAGAATTAGATACAACTTCTTCCAGTTAAAAACAATAGACTCCATTTTTGTGCATGTACTTTCCAATAATCCCAACAGAGTAAAGGAGGGTGACCAAACTACAATAGAACATTGCTTCTCAACATCTTCTGCATCAATAAGAATTTCAGAAAGATGCTCTAACTGGACTTCAACAATTTCATTAAGAAGCCAGAAGGTCTTTGTCACATCATCTCTTTGTCTTTGAGTAATGATTAGTTCAGCTTGTAGTTCACCAACTCTTATCCTTTGCTTCCCTTCTTTATCTTCAAATATATTGAAATTATTTCCAATGTTGTTCACCTTGGCTTCAATCACTTTAATTTCTCTTCTGAAATTATCTATAGCTGCAGACCACCGAAGAAAATACTTGTAAACATCTGAATTTCTTTAACATACTTCTTTATTTCCACAATCAATCCAGACAATCTCTGCATAGCCTTTTTACATCTTCTTTCAACCAAGATTCTCATCTTATGTCCTTCTGGACCTTCAAGCAACATCCTTTCTTCAATAATCTCAATCAGGCTTTCTAGAAAGAAATCATAAATAATAGATACCTCAATTCCTTTCCGAAGTAGATAATCTACCAAAGCATCATCAATTTTAAGTTTTTCAATAGGCGAGGAAACATTCCACAGTTCACCAATCTTCTTCATTTTTACTTCAACTATTATAGACTAGATATCATTGGGATCAGGGGATTCAGTACCAATCAGAGATTCTTTCTCCTTATCTAAAATATCAATGATGTCTTCAATCATTTCTTTTCTCTTTTTTGATTCCAGAGGGGAATCACTGATAACAACCTCCATTTTTCCTTTTCCAGAGGAAGAGCTCACTTTGAATCGATTTGATGTAGAAATACTAGAGCTAGGGTTTTCTTGCAAAGATGAAAAATATGATTTGCACATATTTTCATTATCTTCCAAAGACTCTAAATGTCTACAAATTTGCTTTCCAATATGGATACCAGATTCCCACAACACACTATCCTTTCCCGATAGAGAATTCAGAAAGTAAAACACTAGAAATACCAACAAGGATCCGAAATGAAAGGGATAATCCTCAAACAATGACATTTGAACATTTTCAAGCAAATTCTCAAGTAACAAGCTACATAAATCAAACTGTCTATTCTCCTTAACCCTTATGGGGGAAATATGTACGACAATAGTTGAAGTTGAGCTTTCACGATTTCTAAAATAAATTTTGTATGAGATACCATATGCAACATACCTAATGGCTGAGTCAGCAAGTGTATCAATCAACAATGCTCTTTGATCTCTGCCAATGCCAGTCAGTTCCACCACATCTTTATAATACTTCACAGTTTTCTTTCCAGGAAGTTCTCCAACGCTGCATAATCCAGTGATTGCTTCAATTTTTTTCCAACACCTCTAAATCGACATTCTTTACATTTCAATCATGTGCCAACCTCTGACATGCCATTCTTCTAGGGGGTTTTTATAATCTTCTGATAAAGCTCCCCCTAAGACCATGCTAGGTCTAAATTCTGAATAAGTCATCTATATTGGATGAGGGTACAAACACATCAGGAGTCTTAGGTTTCTCTTCTTCTTCTTTCTTCTTCCATACCTTATCCATTTCTTGCTTCACCTCCTCTTTGTCAATCTTCTTTACGGGTTCACTCTTTTCTTCTGGAGTAGACTTATTTCCTTTCTTATTCTTGCAAACTTTAGATACATGTCTAGGTTTGTTGTTGTTATAACAGATCACACCTTTCTGATAGACTATCCTCCATTATTCCTTGATCTACACTGATTTGCTCTGTCTAAATTTATTGCAGTTATAGCAATAGCCATTAAAGAATTGATTCATTCTTCCTTCATTAAACTTGTTCCTCATTACCTGACTAATCAAACTCACTTGAGATCTGCATTTTGTAGCCTTATGTCTCAACTTCCCACATTCAAAACATTTTCTATAAAGAGAGCCAAAAAATTGGTTTATCCTACTTTTGTATTCAGTTGCTTTATGACCATATTTGTTACAAGAAAAAAAAATATCATCAAAATAGGGTTACCTCTATGCATTAGGTTGTCTCATAGGCGGTCTTCTTGCAAAATTCCTTCTCTACTTCCTCTTGCCTTGCTTTTTCATCACATCTTTAGAACTTTCACTAGTATCAATTCCTAATCCACCTTTGTCCTTAAATGATTTTTGTCCTGCAAGCAGTTCTTCAAGTTTATCGTAGCTAGATCTAAAATTATTTTCATAGAGTTTATCCTTCTCTAGTTCAACTCTTAAGTTTACTATCTCCTGCTCGAGTTTGGAACATTCATTAGACTTTTTCTGCACCATTGTATTTAGACATTCTTCAATCCTCTTCTTTTCTTCTACTGTCACTTTTAGTCCAAGTATCTCTTGTTTCAGCTGTTCACCTACTTCTTTGTGTCTTTCCTTAAATTTCTTCAACTGTTCCTTCAGTTTCTAAACACACTCATTTGCTTCATCAAGATTCTCTTTCAAATCTCTATTTTCTCTTTCCACTTTATCAAGATCTTCAAGAGTAGTCCGGAGTTCTCCTTTGTCATCCATTCAACCAGCCTTCAGGATCCTCCTTAAGTGGTTAAGCTTTACACAAGGAACCAAAAGCTCTGATACCAATTGTTAAACATGCACAAGACAACTGAGAGGGGGGGTGAATCAGTTGTCACAAAAATTAAAACTTTATCACTTATCAAAACTTCAACCAAAATATTCAGTTATTAAATATGAGCATGAAACCTAGATAATAGAAAGTAAATCAACACAATGAACACCAGATTTTTACGTGGAAAACCCAATAAGGGAAAAACCATAGTGAGGGTTAACTCACACTATATAGTATTTTCAAAAGAGGCTCACTGCCAAAAGGACTCATTGTCCAAGTACAAAGGCTCACTTCCTTCAAAAAGGGTTCACTGTCCAATAAGGAGGCTCACTACCTACACACTCATTCATCTCTCTCAAAAAATTTTGCCGTATACTTATATTTATATTTGATCTCCATCACAAGCACCAATTAGGTCGCCCTAATTAGATGCAATTTATTTATAAATAAAAGATAGCAACTACTGCCAGCTCCAAAAAGTATTTTCAAAATGCAATTTCACTATTAGCATGATGTACATTCTATTAGATCAAACCAAAAATAGATTACACAAAAAATTTCATATCATATCAAAATCATCCTTACAAGTCGGCCAGAAATAGTCTTCAACACAAAAAGTAACAATCATTCTGTTGGTTACCACTACATGTTGTATGAGCACCAAAACACGAAATATTATGAACATACATGCCTTTAACATTCATAAGTAGTTTCCCAAAACTGTAATCAGTAATTGTCGACTAAGAAGAAATGCAGGATAGAATACCAAAGAGGCACCAAAAATACCAGACTAGCCACTAGAGAGGATAAGTTAGTTATACGCACAGGTTTAAGAATACTAGACCAAACTACCAACATGGTGACATTAATGACAACATATAGATAACTTACTCATTTTTCCAACACCCTGCACATTGAAGGTGTATTCTATCAGTTCAATCTTTTTGCAGTGAGCTGTAGCTTTTGTACTCTGGCAGTGAGCCATCTTTTGTATCTGTGGGTTGTAGCCTTGTGGACAGTGAGTCCTTACTTCAGGCAATGAGCCTTTTTGTAATTGATTTTGATATTCTCTATAGTGTGAGTTAATTCTCACCGTGGTTTTTCCCTTATTGGATTTTCCACGTAAATTTAGTGTTACTATATTTACGTGTTGGATTTGGGTTTCTGCATTGATGTTTGATGACTAATCATTTAAGTAGTTTCATGTATTAGTTTTGATGATTGAATTAAAGGTTAAAATATGTGACAACTGATTCACCCCCCTTCTTAGTTGTCCTATTCAATAATTAGTATTAGAGCTTGGTCCTTTGGAATGAGTTTAACAGCTCGAAGGAGATCTCGGTAGGTTGAATTAAATAATGAAGGTATTTGACTTGGATGAAGAAGTAAGAATAGAGGTTACAGAGTCTAAAAGTGAAGATCTAAAAGAAAATGTCAAGCAAGCAGATGAATGTATTCAAAAACTATGGAATCAAATTTTGAAATTCAAGTTGAAGCATAAAGAGGTTAACCAGGAACTAAAAGAAGGAAAGGAGACTATTAAGAATCTAAGAATGGAACTTGAGGAAAGAAAAAGGATGGAAGAGAATCTGAAATTGGAAATTGAACAAAGCAAGACAAAGGAAGAAAGATTGAAAAAGACTATCAATCAGAAGACAAAAAATGTGATATGCCTGAACAAGAAGTAGTAACCCTAAAGGCTGATTTGGAAAAAGTGAAATCTCATGAAGAAAGGTTCAATACAAGCTCTACAATGCTTGGTGAGTTGATTTCATCTCAAAAACCTACAAAGGATAAAGGTGGTCTTGGATTTGAAGAAGGAAAAAGCACTAAACCAGTTTTCAGCAAAATAAATAATCAAAGGAAATTTCAAGGCAACACTTACCATCAAAGAATCAATACTAGAAGGATATCCAATTGACCGCCTAATGCTCAAAGGTACTCATCTTTTAATGGATTTTGTATCTCATGTAATAAATTTGGACATAGAGCAACAATATGCAGAAGTACAATGAACCAAAATAAAATAAGTTAGAATGTTGGATTCTTTGATAAAAAATGCTTTGTGCTAAGTTTGGTCAAAGGGCTACTGAATGTAGAAGTCAAATGATGATGAAAAAAATTGATACAAATAGAAGGATTCAATATTTTTAAGGATACTGTTACACTTGCAATATCTTTGGACATAAGGCTAATTAGTGCAGGATGAAGATAAAAGCAAATTCATTTGACCTTGGATATGTTAAGTGCTACATTTGCAACAAACCAAGACATATCTTTAAATTTTGTAGGAGAAAAGTTGGAAAGAAATCTAAACCAAAACAAAAAATCATGCTGATGAACAAAGTGGATCCTGAAGAAGTGAGGAAAGAAATAAAAAAATTCTAGAGAAAGAAGGAAGAACCTGAGAACAAGGACAAATCATATAATCTTGTATCTGCATCTAGTGCAGATACCTTTTTCAAGAGTTGAACCCAATAATGGCTTGAAGGGGAGAAATTATAGAAGAATATAACAAACCCTTGGTATATGAGGTGTGTGAATGTCTAGTTTGAAGGCATTGAAGAAAATTCCAGTGGAAAAGATGCAAATTAGGAAATTTGCAGAGCCCTTCTTGGCTTACAGTGTTTCTCAAAATTGATCTGGCAACATTGGTAGAGGAGGTACTGATAGAGTGAATTTTATGATGTCATACTTGCAATAAATTACCTTTTTATGATGAAACCCTAAAAAGCGACAAGTTAAATAAGGATGATTGTGTGGTATCTTTTCATTATGAATTGAATGAGCTAAGGAGTAAAGCGCAAGCTAAGGAATAAGGTGTTAGGGTAGTTAGTGAATGAAAGTACAAAGAACAAGGCAAAATAGAGTCAAAAGCAATGGTGGTGTTTGACCAGTGCAACAACAAATCACAAAAATTAAGTAAATTACAAATCGATGAATTTAACCATGATAATATTCGAAATCTTGAGGGTTCCCTTTCAATTGAGAAAATACATAAGGTTACGAATCTAGGGCACAAGGGTTTAGACATTTGGAGTGAATTTCCATATTTTTCTAATGTGGAAATTGTTCAGATTATTCTAAGTAGAATTCAAGATGATCAGATGATCTTTGACAAAACTCTATGAGATCACAAAGGAAGCAATTGCAGCAATAACTAGATTATGCAATAAGGGACCCGTTCCAATGAAGAAGTTAGTGAAGAACAAAGAGGTCGAAGCTCTAACTGGGGTAATAGGAGATCAAAGGGAACTTTTGATTCATACTATAATCGACCTTGTAATAAGGTATGTGACATATGGAATTTCATATAAGATCTATTTCAGAAATAGGGAAGGCTCTACTTCCGCAATTGTTGTTTATGTTGCACATAAAATGGTTGAAAAGAATGATGATTTTGATTTGTGTGAGTTATTGAGGAATAAATTAATGGAGAACATTACTGTGACAAAGAATGACAATTACCCTTTTTGTTTTGGATCTCTAGTTATATGTATGATGATTTATTTTCTGAAATCGTTACCATTGAAAGAGAATGTTGTGTGGAAGTTAGTTATACCAGGTTGGAAAAAAATCTACCATTATATATAATTTCTAGTAGAAAAGGAAAAGATTTGTAAAGAATACTTTGAAAACAAAATAAATGTTTGGTGCTTTGGCATGGTTCCCAGTCCAATTGTAGTATCTGAAGCAAATTCCCCCTCCGGTAAGAGAAAAGCAAGAGGAATCATTTCATGGTCTCCTTCAGAAATGAAGAAGTTGAAGTCTAAGGAGAAGGAAGAAGAAAAGGAAGAGAAGATTTCTGAAGCAATTGATCTAGCATCAACAAATGATGAAGAAGATTTCACTAAAGAGAAGGTATTGAAGATTCTTGGGCAATCTGATGGATTGAAAAATATTGGAGATTTTGGTTGTCTCAACCATCATATGAACATGATGAGATCATAGATGCTTTGACTATTCACATAATTCAAAATGATATTGATCTAATCAAATTGATAAATATTTTACTGAAAGTTTTGATTGAGAAGATTGAAGACAATCTAAAAGCACTATCACCTAGTGAAACTAAAGGAAAAAATGAAATTCAATTGGCTATGGAAGAAATATGTGGAAATGCACAAAAGATATTGACTAAGAGCATAAATGAGTTGAGAACATGCATCAAGAGTGTAAAAAATGTATACAGGTATTGTCTCTAGTGGCCTACTACTATTGGAAACTACAGAGAAAAAAATGATACTATTGAGTTTGAGCTGGATTCTATTGGAAAAGCATATGATATTCTTAATGACATGGATGGAGCACAGAAGAAATGGATCAATTCCTTACAGTTTGAACTTGCAGTCATTATGGTATAGAGGGATGGTATTGTGAAGATTTTTTGGAAGGTTAAAGAGATAATTGAGTTGAGATTGGAACAAATTTTTGGTCTTCTAGTGGAAGTTGGGAAAAATGAATAGAATATCACTATCCTGGATACGGTTCTAGAAATAATTGATTTGATAGCAAAGAACAATAGTATTTGTTTAAACATTAGGTTGACAGTGGATTCTTGGAATATATTTCTTCCGAAGCTGAAAGAAAAGTACAAGGAGATATTTTAAGGAAAGAAGGATCGAGGTAAATAGCCATTTTTGATATCATTTTTGAAGTCTATTTAAAAAAAAAAAAAAATGAAGTAAAGGAAAGGTAGATCTTCTTTCTTTTCCATTGATGTCAAAGGGGAGAGAAAGCATGTGAAAATAATGAAATCATTTTCAAGCCTATCAAAGAGAAGAACTACAGGTTGTTGTTGTTGGCTTTTCACATCTTTTATTGCCATCAATGACAACAAGGGAGATTGTTGGAAATTGGATTGCATCAAATGGTTGTCATTAATGGCAGTAGGTTTTCATTGATGTCAACACAGTATTGAATAAATGAGATAGTTATCAGAAGCTATTTTCTATTGATGATGATCATTATATTTGGTCTAGTATAATTGGTCTAGTGTGTTAACTATTAAGGTCTGGTTTTCTACAGTAAGATAAGCTATGATTATGATATTCAAATATCTTGGCTGACTTGGCGTATACAATATATTATGAAGAATAGTTATGCTTTATGGATGTTAGCTGACTTGTTACAATGCTTAAATCATATATGGCACCAACCTAATTGATGATCAAGATATGCTTGTATATATATAAAATATGTTTTGAGGAATGAATATATGAGGCATGGAAAAGAGAAATAAGGAGAAGTGTGTGTGTTTGTGAAGGAGAAGAAAGGTGTGAGAGCCTAAATGCTTTATCAATTGTGATCAATACAATTTTGTTGAGCGACTATTGTGTGAGGCAGTACTTCATATTTTGAGCTTCAATGGAACTGAACCCTACATATTGAAGGTGTATTCTATCAGTTCAATCTTTTGGAAGTGAGCCTTAACTTTTGTACTCTAGCGGTGAGCCATCTTTTGTATCTCTGGGTTGTAGCCCTGTGAATAGTGAGTCCGGATAGTGAGTCCTTACTTTAGGCAGTGAGCCTTTTTGTAATCAGTTTTGATATTCTCTATAGTGTGAGTTAATCCTCGCCGTGGTTTTTCCCTTATTGGGTTTTCCACATAAATCTAGTGGATTTGAGTTTCTGCATTGATGTTTGATGATTAATAATTTAAGCAGTTTCATGTATTAGTTCCGGTGATTGAATTAAAGGTTAAAATCTATGACAACTGATTCACTCCCCCTCTTAGTTGTCCTATTCAACTCAGGAACATAAACATGACAACATGATCTAACCACCTCCTCGTAGGAGATCACATGCACCATAACATATATACATCCCGGTCTCAAGAGAATGAGTACCATGCCACAACTCTAAGCATGCATCAAGAGTAAATCATGACATGATAAAAAAAACTCTAAACTAAGAAAACATGTCTCCAATCACATGAATATAACCATACCCAATGATGCATCCACATCATTTCCAAAAAATCCCACTAAATTGTGATACGAGCTACACATAGAATCATGACAATCATCCTCTACATGAAGATCATCGGGGTTTGCACACACTCAATTGCAATATCAGTAACATACAAGTGAAACCATGATATCCAAGCCAAGAAGATACATACAACCGCCAAACCATCATAAACATATCCATCATTGTCAAAAGCTCCCACTGAAAGTGTATAACTAATGAATGTAACAAGCTATCATGACATCATGATAACAATCTCCTAATGATGATCAACCAAGATTTCCCTCACACAATCAAAGAACTAAAATGAAACATGAGCCCCCCAATAAGAAGCAAAGGAAAACCATGATCCTCATACCAAGAAGATACACCACCACAACCTGAATCAGTAACCGATCCAACACCACCAACAATGCACTTGCATATACCATCATGACATGCCAAAGTCTTTAAAGCACAAGAAACATCCATGACACCATGATCACCACCAAAAGTACCAACAATTCAACCCAACCATGTCCCACATATCTGCAATCATAGTCAACTACATAGGTCTTACATCATGAATGTACCTGGTAATACCATCTCCCCTCCTCAACATGACAATAAAACAAGCAAACCAAGTGACTAAACCAAGCCACAAAAACTAAAAATGCATCAACACTGAAATATCTATGGGCATAGACAACCCATGTCCAAGTCATAGGTTCAACAAGTATAGACCACCTACATTGCTACACAACTTGTAGATACAACAATGAAGCATATAAATCCAACCAAACACTAATAACCATGTCAAAAAGAGAATAATCTAAGATGTACAACTAAGCATACAATGAATCCAACATTGAATCTCCTAGATCTAGCAATCCATAAGCTCATAGTATCACCATAGCCAAAATAACCCATAAACAACCCAAAAAGAATACAAGCAAATAAATCATGTCAAAACAACTCCAAACCTAATCCACTATATAGTGCTCTGAACAATCTTTCTGTCGATTATTCAAAGTCCAAAATCTGACTTTGTATGCATCTGATATGACCTCTCAAAGCTCAAATAGAACACCTAACTTCTAGCAAGAAAAACTCTAACAAAAATACAAAATCTAGAAAAATATCTAGCACCATAGTGCAGATCTCTAATTCACCTTTCCAACAAGTCCAAGAAGAGCAAAAACAAAGCAACTAGGCGAAAGTTATGCCCCTCAGAAGCAAAAGTTCAGTTTGAACATGAGGCAAAAAACTTTAGCCACCCCTGGTCTGGGCAGTGGCCCCACTTAGGCAATGCCGCTCCCCTGGTGGTGGACCTGAAATATATAAATTTCATTTAAATTTCCATAAAATTTCCATCGGGTTCCATATAATAAAAAAAATGGGTGGATATTTTAATAAAAGTGGTGAAAAGTTTTTAATAAAAAATTATTTAAAATTTTGGTTTTAAATCCCCAAAGGAGCCTTGCTAGATAGGAGGCCACCACCATTGGTACCTCTTGCTAGTAGGGGGTCGACATGGTACTACCAACTTTTTCGAAAGTACCCTGTTGGCACTACCGTTGGGTATGACCAGGGGGTTCGAACCCCCAAATAATTTTTTTTAAAATTTTTTTTGAAAACCTTTTCAATAATAATTTTCAATCGACATTTTTATATTTTATATTTTTATTTTGTAATATTTTTTTAATGTGACGAGATTATTTTTATTTTTAATAAATTTTTTGAATACTAAAGTTGACACCTGTACAACCAAAAAAGGGGGATCAGGTAAAAAAAAAATGCATTTTTTTTCATTGTCACCAAAATATGTCAAATTTTATATCAAAATTTGTCTCTCGGCCAACCTAAATCCAACCATGAGATTTTTTTTTTCCTAGAAGGTCATTTGTAAAATTTTCTCCATAGAACCCCCATTTGAATGCACAACCAAGAAACTCTTTTTAGCCAAAAATTTTCACACCCCAAATCTGCAAACAACCCATCATAACAACAAACCCAAAAACCTTAGATCTGCAATAAAAAACCTACAAAACAATCATATCTTTCCATGTATTTCATTCTCTCATGCATTGCATAGATTCAAACTTCAAGCAATATTTTCTCAACCAAGGCTTATAATAAAAAAACTTCAACCATGAAAGCTTTGATACCACTTGTAAGAGAACTTGTGGCCATCTAATGACAATTTCTACATAACCCAAAAGAGATATTCATGCAAATAAGTACTCATAATCCACATGCAAGAGAATATAAAACATACCCATCAAAGATGGCACAAGATATACCTTGGGAAAACCCTCAAGAGGGAAAAACCCAGCCTCCAAAAGCATCCATACTCCATCATATTAATCAACAATAAGCAAATACAAGAGTTACAATAAACACTTCTGAAGCATCAAGACCTCCAATGCATTCTCATGTGTCCAAGAATGAATCCACACATTGCATGTCATGCTTCACAAATGTACTCCTCAAGAAGAATCAATAATGACAGCCAAACCACTTAGCCAACCTAAACCACTACACATGTGTTTTCTTTTATAGACACAAGCTCACACAAAATACAACTAGTGGTAAGGTGAAACCATGTACCACTAAACCATGTGAATACAAAACCACTAGCCCCTTATTTAATGTTAGGTACTAAGACATCACATTATTTAATATTTACCCAATATTAAATTATTATCACATGTCTCCCACACATTAAAGAATAATACAATGTTACAATACAACATCAAGTGGTCCCCAAATAATTACGTAGTGTGATTAACAACACCACCAAGGTGTATCACAACTTAATAATTATTTAATTATAATATTATGATAAATCAATTTATGCAATGGTGTACAACACCATATCCCAACAAATATCAATATAATAATGACAATACAAATTAATTAAGAGTTAAGATAACCACAAGCTAACTATTCATAACCCGATGCACACCAATATGAAGGGTGTAGCATCTGGGTTCTCTATGACTAGCCCATAGAAGATGGGTAGTGTTGAAAGAGGTATGTTCTTCAAAGTAGCAACCCTCTCCTGGTTGGCTATATGGAACTCAAACATTGCATGCTCTGGTGGGTCTTCTACTTTTGCATCAACCATGATGCTTATGTGTATGCGATAAGTATCATTTGTATTTGGTGTAGGTATTGGTATTAGGGATGATTCTTCTTCAGGAATACCCTCACTCTACTCACTTTGTTCACTAGTATCCTCCAATGCTTCGTGTGAGGGGAGAAATATTCTTAAAGCATATCATTTCCTCCGCATGTAATGGTTGTGGATCTTTAGATCAACGGTTCCTACACATTGTTAGTAAATCATGTTGTTGTTGATGGTTGAAACCTAAATACCTTAATGCTATTTTTTTTTGCTAAACTATGAAAGCTTGAAAGGAATTGAAATTACATAAGAGAACATTGAACCTAGCACCATCTCTGATAACACCGAACGAAAAATGTAGGGCCTGTCTAATGTCTGATTAACTTGGTGCTATTAGGTAGACACACAACTCAGAGGATGGATTCCTAATTGAATATTTCATATTTCACACAAGAGGCTTCATTTAATTACCAACCAGGGACTCATAAACTTTAGATAGTGTTGGCACAATATATGCATTCATGGATCCTAAACATGTACTACATCAATGGAGTATAGGGGATTACACATGTACAAAAAACTAGAAAAGCTAGAAAAGAAAATGAAATTCTAATTTGAAAAACAAGGGAAATAAATATACATTGCTATCTTATGCTACAAGTAGCTATCACTCAAGACTGTAGCTGTTAACTTGTAAAACTGAAATGTAACTAGTTTCGTCATAGTATACAACAAACATGAAGATAAAAAATTCAATACAAATTATAGAATCTCGTTCTTGAATTCCACATGCATGTAACTAGAAATTACCTTAACTAATTCAAAAATGCATTAATTAATCTAATAATAGGAACTAGAGTGGATTAATAGTACCTCAAGTGGCTCTTGCTTGAGTTACTTTCTCCACAAAATATGTCAAACACTCACTACTTAATCAACAAATCATGATGTTGAAGTAACTCATTTTATTGCATAAAACCACTGAACTCTTACATACAATATGACAAGAATCTGCTAGAGATTTCTTATTCAACAATACATATATATTGTTGCAACTAGTTACAAAAAAACAACTAACCAACTAGAAAATAATGATCAACAATTACAAGCAACTAAAAACTAGATTTTCTCCTCAACAATAGATACCATTATATAGGGTCTGGGAAGAGTCTTATTCCTCTAGAAATGAAAACAAATTCATAAAATATTCATCCACTCTCCCTCAAAGATAGGGAGAGGACTTAGTCTTGAAAAAAAATCATACTTATGAAGCAAAAGAAGAGAAATTGTATTAGAACTATATGCCTAATGGTTAACTTCCATGATAGAGAAATGTGCCTGAGGTCTGTCACGTCATGAGTTAGTCCCACTTAGAATAGACTTCTTCTCCTCCATGTAGTCTTATTTGGTGGTCAATAATATGTTGTGGTGACTCACATTGGATCATTCAATGATCACCTTCATTCTCTTCTAGAAATGTTGCATTTTTTGTATTTGACCTTTCCCCTACAACCATCCACAGTCCCTTTGGTGCGGTTTGAAAATCCTATTGATATGGGTTACCGTCCTTCTAGTTGCAAGATGTTAGTTTCATCCTCAAGGAATACGCACCATTAACAATCATAATTTAATTATACAATCAATACTAAATCTCATGAACATTCATGCATTCACACACACATATCTCAACATATCATATTTCCATTTCCACATACTTAAGTCTACTTAAAGTGTTTGAAAGACATATAAAAGATACATAAAGTCTTAGGAATGTTTATGAAACTTAGCAGATGAAAGTATATAAGCATAAAATAGTAAAGGAAAACTAGCCATTAATTGGACCCATTAGTCTACAAGATGGTTTGCAACATCTCTTAGTTGGACCAATATAAATAAATTATATTATGACAACACAACTCCATGTATTCACTTTTTTAATTGAAAGAGAAGGCATTTGAAGATTTTTGTAGGAATGAAGATTAGGGGTGGAGTTTTGAAGGTATTGGTTAAAGACTACATTTTTATAAAAGTTGGTTTTAGTATCTAGTTTCTTATATAATTTTGATGTTCCATAGTTTGGAGCTTATGCTTTGGTACTTGTTACAAGTTTTGTAATGTATTGGATATTTTTATGTAAGGGGAAATACTATCCAAGTTTTTTTTTGAAACCTTTCAATGTAATCATGTTTCTTTCTTATACTAAAAATAAAATTTTTTGGACCTCAAGACATAGACTAGACAATTGAGCCTTTAAAAAATGAATAATGGTCACATGTTTTAGGATGGTCCCTAAGCCCATAAGAAGAAAGGGGGGCTAGGGAAGAATTTGTGGCTTTAAAGGAGATTATGGAAGTGGGATGTGAACTGATGAGCTATGCAACTCTCATAGAGGAGGAAACAACAAACTCGGATATGGGAGATGATGATGGAAGTAGCTTGGAAGGTCAAGCACTAAAGGACCCTATAGAAGAAGGAGAGTTATGAGAGATTGAGGAAAAGGATGCTTTGCCTAAAGATAATGCAGATTTCCCAACCACCTTAGTGACTTAGGGGAAATTAGGATTAAAATCAAGGAACAATGCCAAGAAGTCACCAAGCTATGAGGAAGGAAGGAGGAAACATAGTTTTTCAAGCATAAAAAAAGAGAGCTATGGATGGTGATACAAAAGGCCAACAAAAAATCACCATGATGCTAAGATTAGGTAAGGGTAGTACCCTTCCCAGGGAGAAATGAGGATCATATCGCGGAATGTTAGGGGCTTAAAGGACCCTAACAAAAACAACTTCTAATATGCTTCATGAAGACATCAAAGGTTGATTTACTGGGTATGTGCAAGATCATCATAGAAAAAGCAAGCCCTTAAGTGGCAAAAAATTCAGAAAAATCAGAGTTAGGAAACTTGACGTAAAATTTTGAATAAGTTATCTATATTATTTCAAAAATATGTAAGAATAGAATTTGAATAAAATTGAATGTAGTTTCTAAACTACTAGGTTTATTTATATATATATATATTTGGTGAAAATTTGAAATTTCAATGCAGTAGTACTTAAATTTCAAGGAAAAAATAAGAAGTAGGTGTCTTTCTGACCACCCTAACCACAATAAAATGATAATATTTTTTTTTATAATATTTTAGATATAAGTAGAGGAATCATGTCCTAATGTGATGCATATTTTTTTGTAATTTTTTTCCAAGTAAATAATTAATTATGATTTTTTATTACAACTTTTAAAAAATAAAAAAACTTGTATGTCTAACCACCTTAACTTGGTCAAAACTTCATGAAATTCATTTTTTTTTTTAATCCTATATTATGTGAAGCATAGAATGTGATGTATGTTTTGGATTCAAAAAATGTTATATCGTTTGAATGCTATTGATGTTTTTCAATCAGCCTATCAATCAGGACTTTAGTTGTGATTCAAATAGAAAATAAATAATAATAATAATAATTATTTTTTTTGATACGCACGGTAGAGTATATATATTGAAATAGAAGAAGTATACAAATGTCTGCAACGCAGGAACAACCCTCCATAAGACACAGCCGGGCAAATGACAGCCCACCCAAGACATAAATTCATGGTTTCAACAGTCCCAAAACATGCACCAAAGACCACCCACAAAAACCATAGGGAAGAAGAGAGGGGTCACAGGCCGACCCACAACCAACGTGGAACAAAGTTGCAAAAAATTGTGCAGAAGACCACCAAAAAACAGTAAGCAGCAACTAAAGACAACAGACACAGAGCCAACCCTTACATGAAACCGTTGACTTCCGCGAAACTAACAAAGCCTTCCAACTAGTCATTCCCCTCTGCCGGCACCAACTTCAATTTTCGCTTCAAGAACTCCACGGCCACATCGGCAAGCTTTCTGTGATGCGACAAAGCAGGCCCTTTGAGGTTAAGGAGAAAAGGATACACTTTGACAGCTTCCTCCGTGTCCCATAAGAGAGACAAGTCAGCCAGACGCAGTATGCCTTTGCCTAAGAAGGCCGCCTTCAAAGTTTCTTCAAGACCACCGAGTAAGTCGACGCGGAACAAGCGCACCATCATTTCCATTTCCACCTTCTTCGGGGTCTCCAAGTCCAGTAACACTGCAAGAAAACGTGAGGAGACATGGGCGTTATCTCTAGCATACTCCCTTCTATGCAGGTGTTCTTTACCCAGAATCATCTTAACCGCAACCAACGACACAGGATCATCCTCGGACAGAATACGCTTTAATCTCTGATCCGTGACTTCCCTGAAAGCAATTTGCCTCTCCGTAGCCACTAGAGAGACCGGAGTATCAACTCCGAAGCATTCCAAGCCTTCCGACAAAATATGAATGGTGAATTTTGATTTTGTCGACCTCTCCATGTTAACAGCCATGCCCTGCATAGAAACGAAACAATGCCAAATGCGAAGACAAAAACAACAAAATGAATTCAATGGATCCGTAAATAGACCCGTGAGAGGATCTGCCTGGCCACCGCACAAGCGGCGGAATAATGGTAGGATGAACATCGCGTCCTTGCCATGAAGATTGGCTACGGACGCAGTCCTTCCGCCTACTATCCATAATCACTTCGAGTGAGGTGAGCCGCCACCCAGCCAAGCAACAATCTTTTCAATGGTTACCGTACCCGACGTGTCGCAAAATGGACACCTTGAAAGCTAAGCCAAGCCTCCTCCAAATTGAACACTAAGGCTCCACGAATATCAAGAGCCGAACTCATTAAGAAGGTCGACTTCTCCCCACGATGAATAAGAAGGGCCGAGGAATGACATGGCGGTGCCACCTCTGCTTACACCAACACCCTCCCAAAGTCACCTCACGCACACCCAGGAATTCGGGTGTCGAAAAGAGAGGCAGGGGAGGGCCCACCCAACCGCCCACAAATAATAATTATTTATTAAATTCAAAGTAAAACATAATTTATATTGGTTGAAAGCTGAGAATCTCCTTTAAAAACCCTTTTCGTTTCATCAATTTTGGGTAAAGAAAGAGTCATCATTCACATACCCTACAAAAACCCATCATGATCTTGCACATACCCTCCTCATGATTTAGGATATAAAATTAAGCAATAAAAAAGTGGAAATGTTTAAAAAGAAATCAAAAATTTGGAATGTCGAGCAAGTGGAAGTTGTATGAGACTCAAGGAGTCTACTAATGGTTTGGATACCCTAGAATGTCTATTTAGAGAAGGTAGCAAGAAATTGTAATTGGTTAGCATGCAAAGTGATAAGTCTATCATCAAATTTGATCTTCACATCAAACAATATTTATGGCCCCTCAAGTTGCATCAAGAAGAGGGAATTGTTGGTGGAGCTTAATGTTTTCTATAGTAGCGCATCCCTTAAATTTTGTATTTTAGGGGGAGATTTCAATGCAATCTTGGATAGTGAGGATAAAATGGGGGGTATGAAAAGAAAGTACCAATCCCAAATGGATTTTGAGAATTTTGTAAGGGGGGATGATTTTTTTCAAATTTAGATGGAAAATGGAAAATATATGTGGACAAATCAAAGGTTGGGCTTCAGCCATATTACAAAAAAATTCAACACATTTATGTTTAAAGGAGAGTTGGGAGCTTTCTTGCTCACCTTTGAAGGAAAATTTTACCCCAATTGGGGTCAGACCACTATCCCATTAAGTTAGAAATAATGGGTGAAAAGAGACCCATGAGGTGTGTTGGTGTTTTTTTTAAAATATCAAACTGATCTCACACATAACCTATTGAATTGTCATCTTCCAATGGTTAGGTATTTGGAGGGATTGTCCAACGAATGAGTGAAAGTTACAACAACTTTCCTCCTGCACTTTGGGCTCTACAAGACCCGAAAGGGTGATCCTGCACAATGTATTCAAGATTCTCTGTGTGAATTCATTTTATACATTGCAAATAATAGATTCATTCCAATAATTACTACTTGATATATACGGATTTTAAAGACTTGGAATATCTTTAAGCATTCAACATTCAAAGCAAGTGAATGCAAGTTTCAACATGAAACTTCAAGCAATAAAACCTCAACTGAAATAGAAATTTGATAATTGTTCTTTGACTGGTGTGAGAGACCCTAAAGAATGCAAATTCATACAAAAAAATAGACCAGTGTCTTACCCCTAGGGCATGGAGTCAAATTTAACACAAATCCTGGAGTATAACAACATTTAATCATAATAGTATAGAGATACTACAACACTGCATTGCAACATTGTACTCAAATACTCTGAACCAAAACTACTTATCAAATCCTTGCACTTAGATTACACAAATCTATGTTATATCAGAGTAATTTAACCAATTCTTTGAATTAGAACAAAGAAAAAATCATACATTCATAAGAAACACCATGAAGATCAATTGAAAGAACCTTGATCATTTTCATTGATAATTCATGTAAAGAGTACATAAGGAGAGAAATGGCTTCAAAATTGTGCCATTTTATATTCAAATGCTAGTACTATTATACAATTAAAATTGTAGAAAATAAAACTCAAAATCCTAAAACAAGACTCAACTTCTATTTCTCTGTGCCTACATTACAAAATTTCCATGAAGAGATCAATAAAACCCGAGGCAATAATGGAATGAATATCAAAGGAACACAATTTTTTTGTAGGATTCCACTATTAGCTTTGATTGGGGATGCATGCCTCTAGCAAGCATGGTGAGATTCCAAATATCTTTGATGAAGTTGACCAAAAATAGAGAACCAAAAACTAGGAAGCAAGCCCAGACAGGTCAGAAAAACCAAACCAAACCAAAGCACACCAAACCTATATATAAAATATACATAAAATACAATGTACATGGAAGAGATCATGCTTTATGAAAAGTATGTTTTCAAGAAATTTCCATGTACTGGAAGCTCAAGAAATTCACCCATCAAGCTCTAAAAGAAGTATGAATCCTCACCATGAGTATTACTCACCAAATAAGGGCCTAACCACAAGGATTCAAACTTTCCATGCTTACCCTTATCCTAAGATCTTGCATTCCACATCAATACCATACTTTCAATTTTAAATTTTCTTGGAGAAACTTTTTTGTCATATAGATTTTTTATTTGTAATTGCAACTTGGAATTATTCTTTTGTGCATATCTCCTCATTTCATCCATCTCCATTAAGATGTTAATCCTATGTTGCATTTCATCGCAGATGTCGTTATCATATTCTTAAACAAACTTGTACATCTTTAGTACTTTTTTATGTGGTAGTCTTGCCTCTATACCATATACCAGAAAAAATGGAGAATACCCTATGGCTTTCTTGACCGTAACTCTATTTCCCCAAAGTTCCAAATTTAGTTTGGAGTCCCAAGCCTTCTTGTTCTTTTCTATCACCCTCTTGATAATCTTCATCAAGCTTTTATTTCTTGATTTTTCTTGGCGATTTCCTTGTGGGTAGTATGGGGAAGAATAAGACATCTAAATTCCATATTTGTCACAAAAATATTTGAACTCATATGATCTAAATCACATAGAATTATCTGAAATGATTCTTTTTGGCACCCCAAATCTAATCAAGATGTGGTTCAATAAGAAACCAGTCACCACTTTTGTTGTTGCTTCCTTAGTGGGGATTGCTTCAACCCAGTTTGTGAAGTAATTGGTGGAAACTAGAAACTCGGAATGTCCTCCATTGGATTTCTCCGAGATTTCTTCTATGAAATATATCTCCCACCACTGGAAAGGTGCTTGGACTGATATTGGTTTGAGTGTTAGATTCCCTAAGAATTTAAGCTTTCTAGAGAACCTTTGGCATGCATCACATGCCTTGACCAGCTTATGTGCATCTTTGAACATAGTGGGCCACCAAAATCTTGCTCTTAAAACCTTGTGAGTAGTTATCTTTTCTATGTAGTGGCCTCCACACACACCATTGTGCATGTCAGTCAAGATCTCTAAAAATCTCTTACCATCAACATATTTTAGCAAAAATCCATTTGGATTTTTCCACCATAATTCATTATCAACAATAACATATTTGATTACTTGTAACTTTAAATCCCTTGTCTCATTGTCTGTTAGTCCTTCAGGACATTGTATAGTTTGTAAGTAGTGAACAATATGTATATACCAACCACATGTTTTCATATAAAAAATAGGAGATACATCAACACACTCAACTTCGTTGATATAATTGGCCTCCAAGTTAGTTTCAACCATCAATTTAGCTAGGCCTTTGTTGGTGTAAATAAAGTCTTGTACCTAGTTAATTCATTACTAGGGGACTTATTTACATGTTAAGTTTACTTAGGTCCTAGGAATATTTCTAGAAGGTGTTAGTTGTCATTATTTGTTATCTTATCTTCTGACTTGTAACACATGTGAACCTAGGTAGTTGTGACAAATTGTCTCATGCCATATGACTAAGACACTTGTCATAATCTTATGACATCTTGTATCTCACCTTGGCTATATAACCAAGGGGTCTCTATTACATTGTGCACACATCAATATTGAATCATAATTGATAGGAATACAATTTATTCTTTTCATATTTAGATCTTCTCTCTTTGTGCTTTCCATTTGACCCCAAGATTTTGGTAGGATACCTCAATAGCTAATTCTAACATGGTATCAGAATGGGTTGGGTGCCATTGGATAGCCATTTTCTAAAGAGATCTTGGTAAATCTCAAAAAGTTGAGTATGCTCTTCTCTTGCATCATATGTGATCTAGAGAATTATAAAAGATTGAAAGAAATATTAGATTTTGGGGGATTTCCATTTTTGGCTCTTTATTGTAGGTTCAAATTGGAGCTTGTTGATGCAAATCTGAGCTCACCATTAAGTTTAAAAGTTTCAAGATAGTCAATTTTTCCTTTTGTTTTGTCCAAATTGGACATATGAGGCCAAATCTATGAGGGTTTGAAGTTGAAGTGTGGTTCCCAGATCTAGAAGGTAGCTGCAATTTTGGAGCATTTTGGGTCAAACCGACCTTGCCATTGCGTCTAGAAGGGCCCAAAACCCTAAGATTAACTATCAATTCATTGAATTTGAAGTAGTTTTCTGTTGAGGCAACAAAATTTTACACAGGGAGCCGTATGGCCCCCCAGATCGTCATAATTATGCTCGGTACAATTTTTTTGAATTTTTTAAAAAAAGTCAGTTGAAAATTTTAGATTTTTTTTTTTGAAAAATTGAATTTGGGCACGATTAAATTCATTATAAAAGTTTGGTTTAAAAATCAAATCAAAAAGGATTTTCTATGAATTAAATTCGTTGCAGGGGTACATTGTACCCAATACCCACATAGCACAGTACTTGCGCCACGTGGCACTATTTTATTAGCAATAGGCCTTATCAACCACATGCCCCCCACATTGCACAGTCAACGGTCAAATCATTAAAAAAACCAGCTCCATAAAATAAATTCAAAAATTTTTAAAAAGTTTGGCAGTAAGAATTAAATCAGTCAACAAAATTTAAAATTGACGAGTGTCAGATCAAGAATAAGCTAAAGATTTTATAGTATATTCTATGTTGGAGAGCATACCGGTGGTCGGAGAGAATATCCCAGCAACAAACCTGACAATGACAATGATGGCCAAATAACCATCAAATTTAAGCTTGTATGTTGTCAACATCAACACCACATCAACACTTCTAAAAAAAAATTCCCCCTTCACCAATGGAGTTTTTGATTTTGCAGTCCAACTTCAGAGGCTCATAACTTGCTCATTTTGACTCCTTTTTTCAAGCAATTTTTTTTATTTGGGCTAATTTTTTGTGCTATGGTGCAGTCAATTTTTGGTTTTGGTGTCTTGTTTTTCTAGAAATTGTAGATTCTAATAGGTGTTGTTGCTTCATCCTCATTTTGGGAACTTCATGAGCTCATATCTTGCTCCTACGGTAAGATTTTTGAGTTAAGTTTTTTGGAAGTGTATATTTTTTCATGTACTTTCTAGGGGCATGATTAGATTGATCTTATTTTGTACCAAAAAATGTACTTGATTATGTGGCCAATTTTGGCATCTATAAGCACTAAGATCAAATCTAGCTTGCTATTTTTGGCATCTAGCAACTGTAAGCACACTAAGTATAAAGTGCCAAATCATATATTGCTTGGGGGGTTTCCTAATTGAGTAATTTGGGGGGTTAATATTTTTTCTTTGTTGGCTTATGTCTCTTGATTGGTCTATTGTGTGACTAAATTAAGGATTTTAATATGGGCATCAAAATTCATCTTGCAGTAATAAGGTTAAATCGATGGAACTTTAATTCTTGGAAAGATGTAATCTTAACACATTGTAGGTGGCTTAATCTTTTTCCATATCTCTATGGACTGGTTCCTAAACCTTCATCAACATGGAAGAGAGTTGTGTGGGAATTCAAAATAGAACATATCCTGGGAGTAATTGGTTGTATTTGTTTATTGATATACAAATGGCTACTGATGGTATTAAGATCCCTCATGAACTTATGACCAAACTTTGGGAGATGTATGGAGACTTGATGAACCTCCATTCCCAAAGGATCCTACTGTGGATTTTCTTGTTCCACTTACAGATTTCAACCTATTGATGCTAAAAAAATTGAAAAAAATTTTGATTGGGAAAGTTATGGTGATCATGATGGAATAGAACCTTCTCCTTCTCCTCCTATAGAGACATCTATTGAGACTTCAATTTCTATGGCTCCTAATCCAAATCTAGAGGGTTCATCCTCTTCATCTATGAGTCAACATCTTGAGGCTATAGAATCTTGTAATCTAGCATTGGAAGAATCATCTACTATTATACTTGAGGATGCTTGTGATTCATTAGTTTTGGTTCCTTGTGATTCAGTGCAATAGGATCTTGATTGTATTTTAGATTTGGTTACTTTGGATGGCTTCTTGACAGGTACTTCAGACTTGTTTGTGGAGTCTCATATTACATATTTGGGAGACATCATTGATGACATTCATCTTCTTTTTTATGGAGAAGATCCTTCTTCGGTTGTTGTGAGGGAACACCTTGACCCTCTTGTTCAATCTCTACATGATCACTATTTGTAGTTTGACGTGACTATGGATACTTTGGGACAACATTTGGAGGAGGCTTCTTTATCTGCAAAGGGGATATATTTCTCTTTGGGTCATGTTCTACATTCATCTGTACTAGATTTTGATTTTTCCTCTTTAGTAGTGTATCCTAGAATGCCTATTTGGAGTGTGTCATCTTTTGACATCGACATGGAGACACTTGAGCATGCTTCAGAGAGACCATCACAAATCATCTATCTTCCTAACATCCTGCATAAATTCTTGGTTTTATTTCTTCCTAAGGAGAGGAACATTGTTCGACGAGATTGGATCATCTTCAACAGTCAATGTCAAGCTTCTACCATCATTGCAGGAGACTCAACATTGAGGAGGGATGCATCATCTCTCTTCTACTTCTCTCTTATGGGGGATATTTTTCCTCACATGGGGTTTTGGCCTTCTCATTCTTCATTGAGAGCACTCCATTTTTTGTATTTCATCTCTCTTTTGGGGAGGAGTTTTGTCCCACTGGATTTTCTCCTTTTCTCCATTTGTGAGAGATTTCTTTTGCATTTGTACATGGTTACCTAACATGGCCTCATAGCCGGGACCCATCTTTGTGTCATTTGCATAATAATCTAGGCTACTCCCTAAGTTTCACTTAAGGGGGGGGGTGTTGGTGTAAATAAAGTCTTGTACCTAGTTAGTTCATTACTAGGGGACTCATTTACATGTTTACTTGGGTCCTAGGAATCTTTCTAGAAGGTATTATTTGTCATTAGTTGTTATCTTATCTTTTGAATTGTAACACATATGAACCTAGGTAGCGGTGATAAGCTATATCATGTCATATTATTAAGACACTTGTCATAATCTTATGTCATCTTGTATCTCACCTTGGCTATGTAACCAAGGGGTCTCTACTACATTGTACAAACATCAATATTGAATCATAATTGATAAGAATATAGTTTATTCTTGTCATATTCACATCTTCTCTCTTTGTGCTTTCCATTTGGCCTCAAGATCTTGGTAGGCTATATCCATAGCTAATTCTAACAGCCTTAACCTCTGACCAATTTGGTAATTTGTACATCAATATTAAATTCTTGGATCTTGTCGATCCATTTGCACCTCCTACCTGTAACCTCTTGTTGGGTGAATGTATTCAATGACAACACTAGGTACATAGGCAATAATTGTGGCACCAAAAAGATATGTTCTAAAATTATTCATTGCTTTGACTAAATCATAAGGTTGTTTCTCATTCATGTCATATTTCAGTTTAGCCTCTTGCAAAGATTTTCTAAAGAATGCAATAGGCTGCTCAAAACCCTCATCTTTTTTTTGGAGGAGTACCACAACAATTGTATGGAATGAAGTAAAAGAAAAAAGTTGGAATGGTTTGGAGAAATTAGGGGATTTAAGAATAAAAGCCTCTTTGATTGCTTGCTTCATGCTCTGAAATGCCTTGCTTGGTTCTTCACCCCAAACAACCTTTTCTTCTTTCTTCAACATCTTATAAATTGGTCAAGTAGTCTTAGAAAAATTGGTCACAAATCTTCTAAGAAGTTGAAATGTCCAAAGAATTGGATTCCTTTGACATTCTTTGGTTGAGGAATTTTATCTATGGCTGCCACAGTTCTCTCTAGATCAATTCTTACCCCTTCCTTAGAAATAGTATGCCTCAATAATTTTCCTTCCTTGATATCGAAGGAAAATTTTTAGGGTTGAGGGATATGCCATACTCTAGTGCTCTAACAAATATCTTCTCAAGATGCATGCAACGATCCTCCTCTTTCTTTGAATATGTTGTCAAGTCATCTTGATACACTACCAAGAAGATATCTATGAAATTTGCAAAGGCTACATCCATAGCCATTTGAAATATGGTACCAAATTTTTTCAAGCCAAATGGCATCCTAATATACACATACGTGGCCCAAGGAGTAGTGAATGCAGTCTTATATTGCTCAAAATCCTTAAAAATAACTTTATTATACCTTGAGAAATCATCCATCATAGATAATAATTCATAGCTAGTCACCTTCTATAACATGGTTTCCATATAGGCAATCGATAGTTATCTTTAATAGATGACACGACACATTTAAGTTTTTGAAGTCTACACAAAGACTTATGTCATTGTTCTTCTTTCTTACTAGCACTAGGTTGGACACCCATGTGGAGTGTTTGATTGGCTTGATGATTCTTGTATCTCTCAGTTTCATCAACTCTTCCTACATCTTTGGTGCCAAAGTAGGATTTATAGGCCTTTAATTTTTCCTAAAAGGCTTAGCATTAGGTTTTAGAGGGATTTCATGTTGAAATAATTCCTCTCTATAGGCCTTTAGATCATCATATTACTAGGAAAATACATGTGTGTAATTTCTAAGTAAAGAAATTAACATTGATTTAACCTAGGGCTTCATCTTTTTTCACACATAAATCCTTTTTAGGGAATTCTTTGTACCAAGGTTTACTTCTTCTAAATCCTCGTTGTGAGTAGATGTTTGTTTGACATTATTTTTATTAGGGCCATCAAAGACCCTTTCCAAGGCTTCTAGACCCTTTGGGATCTTGTTAGTCTTGAGTTATATTATCTCATCACCAAACACAATTTCCTTTCCATCCAACTTCCACAAACGCCTGAAACTCAATTTTCTAACCTTCATACCGATCTACGCATTGCAAGAACTTCAAGATGTCATCATCATCATTGAAAACTGATGCATGAGCATCCAGTGGTGTAAGGGAAATCTTGCATCACCCAAAAATATTATATTTTCATTTTTTTGTAGTTTCCTTAGTTTTCTTGGGGCCCATGTCGACTCATGCAGTCTTTGGGATAGTTTGAAGTTTGAAATAGCCAAAAATAGTCACATGCTATTTTTAGTAAGTCGACCAATTCAGGTCATGTGGACATGAAAATTGACCCCAAGGAGTGAAATTATAAAATAAGATTTTTGGTGAAAGAATCATCTCAAAATATTGTACCGTATGGAAGACATTAAATTTTCATCCCGGGGGAATTTCTCCAATAAAGTTTAAAACTGAAAAATTGAGGCCCTTCAAAGCCTTGAAATAGGGTGCAAAATCTTTGATCTTTTAGATTTTGAAAAAGATAGTTGTAGATATCTTCACAAGCTTTCCAATGATATATTACAATTAAAAATATGACAGTCAAATCAAAAGTTATGGCTCCGAGAAGCTGCCCCACTAAAACGTGAATTTCATTAAAATATCTTCCTAGGAAAGAAATAAAATGGCGAGACTTTTGGTGCCAAAACAAAAGGGAAAGTTACACTTTCTCGAACATTCTATGGTGGTTATTGGGTAAAATAAAAGGGTTAAGTGGGGGTTATAGAAGGTGGCTCCATTAGTGCAGATTGTGGCTTCGAATAATAGATTTTCTTTCAGAGTTGATTTTGTTGTAATGAATCAAGCCCATGAGGTTGTAGTATTGTAATTTTTGAATCTGTAATTCTATTTTCTAAAAAATAATTGAAAGTGAGTTATTTTTTGTTTCGCATCTTCTGTGTTGGTATCTATTGCTGTGTTTTGCATGGGTTTCAGGTGGTGTAGCCCTCATAAAAAAACTACCAATTCAATATATTGTTAGAAATTAATGGTCTTTTTTGCACCTCCACTTTGGAAATCCCTGCAAAAGTTATGTCATTTGGTCACAGTGCAATGTTGGCTAGTAAATCTACCAAAAAAAAAATTCTTCTCTCTAACTAGTCAATACCAAAAGCATCAAACTATTCTATGGAATCCCATACAACATTCCTATATTGCTTCAACCTATTATTCTTTTGAATGAAAATTTAGATCTGACCTAGGATACAACTATTAACTATCCAAATTTGCACCCTTTCTAAGTTGTGGAAACACAGTAAATTTGGAGAAACATGGGACTACTTTCAGGTTGTGGGTATCCTATTGTGAAAGTAGACCTCTAGATTATGGGTTGGTTCCCCTTTCGGTGTCACCTAAATTACTGCTAAACTAATGATTTCCTGAGGAAAGAGTAAGAGGTTAACATAAACTGAAATTAACTGAAAACTTTTAAAAGGAAATTCACTAAACTAACTAAGACCTGCAAATAGCTTGCACACAGTTCAAACAATGAAAAATCCTAGTTTACACAACTCATTCTGTATGCATTCTTGCATAAGTATTTTATAAGGAGGTTTTAAAGCTAAACTCCTAGAAGGAAAAAAATTCACAACTATAAGAATTTTCATTCATTAACACAACTTATACCCTACAACAATACACTTTTCTGCAAAATAGACGCTTAACAATGAGACAACATTACAAGGAAAAGCTAAATTTTCACAAGTAATTTGATCAACCACTAGATGCACACAATAAAGCATGAAATGAGAAGGAAAATATTCAATATCATTGATCCAATGCACTCATTGGTATACATATCTATCCTTGAGTTACAATATTGCTCCTGTTGAAAAGATAACTCTAGAAAATAAGCTATCACTTTGTTGGAAAGAAAGAACTAACTTCAACAACACAATTTGAAGTTACTTAAGCCAAAATTCAAACAAATGCTTCACACAATTGCATCTAGAAGATTCTGGTTGGATGCAATAGAAAGGCCAAAAAAGAATCTTCTAAAATCACTCCAAAATGTCCTCCACATGAAGCAAGGTTAAGCCAAGACTAGTCATACTAAAATTGTGACAAAACTACCTCCAAATGGCCCATTTCCTCAAAAATTAGTCAAAGAAAAAATTCACACATTCCCATGTTGCTCAGTCATCATTATGTCTCCAAAAGCTTTGAATCATGCTCCTTGTGTGTTTGCAAAAGCATAAGGCCTTATTTTGCATTTAAGATAACAATTTTATTAAGTGACTTATAATAACATCACTTACTAAAATTATTTTACATTTCAAAATAAAATGTAGAATAAGAAGCCCGACCATTCCTTGAAATACACACATCAAAATTTTACATTATGAATAACATCAGATACAGTGATTTATAGACTCATCAATTAAAATAATGTTTTACAATTTCAGAATAAATGCAAAACAATAACAATTCCCTCAATCACCCTTAAAGGGCTTGCAAAAGCATAAAACCTATTTCAAATTCCCTCAAGGCATTGATAAAAACCTAACCAATCACTATTTTTGCATCTAACAGTAATGCTTGAAAAAAGTGATTTATAACCATCACTTGGTCAAACATTTCACATTTCAAACTAAATGCAAAAAATAATAAGCAATGGCTCGACCCATGGGAGGTCAAAGTGCACACTTCTAAGTCTTGAAGGACTTTCAATTTTTAAAGGGACATGAAATTACAAGACACATATGATGAAGTAAAAAATAACTAAGGCATAAGCCTTGGTTTTCAAAATGGCAACACAAGGAAAAGAAAATAGCCTAAGGCATGAGACTTTATTTCCTAGCACATTGGATACATTAACTTGTGTTTGCAAATTTTAAAAGAAAGGTAAAAGTTACCTTTGTGGTCGGCTTGCAATAGGGTTTCTAACCCTAACACAAAACAACGAAAATCAAGCAAAAGCCATTCATTTTTTCATTGAACCTTCTGGAGAGTTTGCTTTGCCGCCATGGGGTTTGAATGAGGGCATATTCTAAGCTCTTTCATGGTGATTTCATGACAAATTCTGAGTGATTTATCACTAGAAAACCAAGGTAAGTGTCACCCTTGACATAATCTAGATTTTTTTCTCCGTTTTGAAAGCTACTTAAGCTTTCAAGGCCGCGGCTATGGCATTTTACTGATGCATTCTTTATATCTTGTTTTCTATGGTATATTTGCTTACTTTTGGCTGCCATTGAGGCGATTTTATGAAGCTTGATAGTGGTATTTCATGGTGAAAAATAATTGACATGTTCAATGAAAATGAACAACTCGAGCTTAGGAAAGCTCCAATCTGATGTATACTTTGATTTTTTTCTCTTTTTGTTTTTGCAAAGTAAAGCTCATTTCGAGCTCTAGCCAGTGGAAAAATGGTGAAAATACTTAGCTTTTCCTTCTGTATTCGGAATTTTGAAACAAACCCCAGATGGGCTTTTGCACCTTGTGAAGAAAATCGATTCTTTAGGCCATGACCATGAAGGAATGACTAAGATTTTGATGCATTTTTCTATTTTGTGTGTCTCCATGATATTTTCTGCAAGAAAAGAGTGAAAACCCTCAATGGAACTTGTATTTCTTTAGATTATAGAATTTTTTGTAAAACAAATGGAAGAAATACCTTTTATCATTCTCAGTATTTGAATTTTAATACAAAACCCCAAGTGGGTTTGTTTCTTTGTGAATAAAACTAATTCTTCAGGCTATGACCATGAAGAAATAAGTTGGGGTTTGTTGCATTTGGATGTCCTCCATTCTTTGAAACTCTAACACCATATTGTCATTCTATTTATTTTCCTTCAAGGGATACATGCTTAGCTTCCAAATATGGCATAATATTGTCCCTTTTCTTGAAAGAGATGGGAAACACATTATTTCATTCTAGGTTTGTTGCTAATGTCTAAACCACATTCTGGGTTATCATTTATCTGTAGAAGATGAAAGGAAGTGTGCTCTTTCTCATGGCCAGTGTACTCCATGTTGAATGAAAACACATTTTGGTAGCATTTTCTAGTTGAATCCATTCTGAAGCATGTAGAATTTTATACTTCAGATTGCTAACTCCCCCTTTGATTCTATTTAGAATTCTCATTTGCTATATTTGCAACATCTTTGATAATGAACAATGAGTTTACAACTGTCTACACACACTCACCTAGAAATTTAAGTTCGTATGCACTATCAATTGCATTTCATGGGACTTTCTGATGCTGAATAATTTCTACCATATTTTGTTACTTCTTCCGTAGAACTTAAACTATCTAAGATGGTCTGAAGTTTCAAATCTTGAAGTTCCTCTATAGCATTCTTGTCAATATTGCTTGATTGTATGCTTAAACTGTCTACTTGTGAGACTATTGCCCATTGTCCTCTTGAAGTTTGTTACTTAGTTTTCACAATCATTTAGGTCCTTTCTGATCTTCTCTTCATATAAAACATCCCCTATCTTATGATTGTGGTACCTCCCTCAAGTGATTTATGACTACCAATCTAAAGTAGTGACCTTTGAACATATATCTCTCACCACTGTCCTTTGACAACTCTGTGATCTATTGTTAATCTTTCTCTATCTAGTTGCTTAATGGATTACAATGAACTTCTAAGTTGCTTGTCTTAACCTTGTCTTGGATTGTTTCCTCCTTATTTCATTGTCACTTTGTCATTGACATGACAATCCTACTCCATTGCGTTTCTTTCTTCATGATCTGCACTGGCACTATGACACATCTTTACCTATGAATTCCTTGTTGATATTCATAAGCATAATTTTCTATAAAGTATCCCAAAGATCTTTGAAGAGAAAAAATTGACAAGTAAAACTTCTATTGTGCTTGATGTCCTCATGTATGCAAATGACTTTTCCATAGTTTATCATTCAATACTAAAGTGAAACATGATTCACCTCTTCCTTTAATGAATGTAATGACTACCCTTGTAGCTTCATGGATTACTGATTGTGCTTGGATAGTGCTTGATAGTTCTTCTTTGAAACCAAGAAAGGATTCCCTTACTGTCCTGTAGCATACATTCATTGTGGACTATCCCTATTAAGAGATCATTACTTCGTTTTGAGGATGCTTACCTCTTCAATGCCATACTGTCCTCTTTATTCACTTAGGACTTCCTTTGCAAACTCTTAAAATCCACTATCATACTCACTTGGCATCATGACCTTGACTTAAAAAATGAGTTTCATCTCTTGAGTCATCCTTAAAAAGTGACAACCATTGATGAATATGCCCTGCTGATATTCATAAGCATAATTTTCATTTGAAATCCTCTTGTTTCCTTTAAAGCTTGTTAGCTCATTTGAAAAACATGGCACCATGTCTATCTCCATTCTTTTGAGAGCACTATTGATTGAAAGATACATGCTTCTATTTATGATATTCTTTCATCTGTCCACAATATGATGCTTTCAAGACATTACATTTCTCACCTTGTGCTATTTGAAATTCCACTTGGCAACACCATGTTTGTATGCACTGTCTGTGAAGTTAGAACTAGGCGTTCTACAGAAACAAAGCAATAGCCCATCATAGTTGCTTTTAAGTGACTCTATTTCTTTGATGTAGTCTTCTAGCTCTATACTCATGATGTTGGTGCCTCTTTCTGCATGACTGTATTTTAATGTAGATGGCTGCTCCATTCACTTAGAACATGCTTATTTATCTTCAAACAAGCATTCTTACTTATTGAAAAGGAAAGAGCCTACTTGATAATTTGAAAAGAAACATATGAAAAGAAAGATACTCATCCTAGATACAAAAAAAAAACATGTTGAGTACCTTTACTTGCAATTCGTGAATGAGCATTTCTCACTTTTTGATCCTTCATGGTATGGTCTCTTGATGTATGTGATGGTTGTTATGACTATCTTCTTCACTTCTCATGTCTGTGAACTATGTTATGAGTTCACCAAACTCTATCATTATGCAAACTAACCACTGTCATTAAGGTTTTGAGTCTTCTTTTGTATGGCATTGACTTCCCTTCACATGATTACCAACAAAACCTTCTCAAAGGCTGCCTCTCATGACTATCCTACATTCATTTGTTCACCTTGTGTTGCTCCATGTAACTCATGAGGGTTCCCGACAGGACTTGATAGCTCCTCCATTATTTATTGACGAATGCATAATTGAACTTGATGCATCTATGTTTCAGTGTTCATATTATCACATAAATCATTTATTTCTTGGGAAGAGACAAGCTATTTCATCTTTGAATGATTGTTGTCCTCGGTCTTGTTTCCTTTTGTACTACCCTTCATAATTACAATGAAATCCAACACATATAATTATTAAATTGGACTTTGGATCCACTTAAGAAGATTGAAAGACATATCCAATAGAGTACTGCCCCTTTTTGGCATGATGGCAGGCTATTGTTTGATTCATTGTGAAAATATGAAGAGTAACCTTCTTGATAATTCACACCATTTTGTTGCATCTTTTGAAATTGATAATGAAAGTTGATCAACTGGTATGATTCCATATTGATTTAATGCATCAATTATATGTTTATCATTGATTTTATCAAGTTTCTCAATTTCCTATCCCTCCTAAAACACAAGAGGGCAACATGCTGGGCTCAACCCTCATGGGAGCCACATTTTACTCCACATGTTGTACTCAGCTGAATCAAAATAGTAACAAGGATTTTTCCTATATCTGCACAAGGAGAAAAAATGTTAGATAAACAAAGAATATGATAGGTGTGTTTGATAAGTCCTTTGTTTTCCTAGACACCTATGGTATGTTGTCTATTTTAATGCTTATGGACATCAGATTATATGTTTATAGATTTTTTTCACATATTTTGATTGGTGACCTTTCATTGCTCTAACAACACTCTTCTTCTAGATGTAGGGAACCTAGGAGCAACAAGACAAGCAAGATAGAATGAAGATGATACATGACAAGGCAACTAGGATTCATCATTCAGGCAATGACAGGCCCCCCTTCATTTTATGTGCATTTATTTTTTTTGTATCTATAAATGTATAGTCTTTTCTTTATATGCATTAGAATGGTCATTCCCTCGGCTTGTGAGGGACACTATACACTTATGATCATCAATAAAGATTACATTTGCAATAAATGTTGACTCTCTTTCTTATTGTATGCAATTGCACAACTATAATGATACAATCTTTTGATAATCTCTTTTATGCGCATGGATGAAACTTAGTAGAAAGTGATATGTATCTTTTATTGTTTAAATGAAAACACAATCATAAGTCTACCTAATTTAGTTGGAAGAAAAAATAGGTAACAAAAACCAATTATGAGTCACCAATGACTCTCAACTTCTTTATTTCATGCTTCTCAACTAATCTCAATCTCAACAACAAAGCTTCATATTCAACAACATTGTTTGTGCACCCAAACAATAGAGAAAATGAAAACTTGAAAGTTTTACCATTGGGAGAGATAAGAATCACTCCTGCACTTGATCCCTCCTTTGAAAAAGCTCCATCAAAATACATTGTCCAAAGGTCATTATCATTTTATAACTTCATCATCTCTCTATCCAAAGGTGTAGGTTTCTTGTCTTCTTCTTGCAACTCTTCTATTATGAAATTATCAAATACAATATCAACAAAATGGATTATATCTTCAGGGGTGGAAAAATCTATTATATGTAGAAATCTAAACTACCTGAAAAGTTTGATATCTTTACCATCTATTGGAAATGTAGCATATGACATGTCACATTGCATACTTTCTCCCATGGATGCACTCCCCTTCCTAGATAACAACATTCCATAGTTAGGTGGATGTCCACCACTGTGATACTCATTGTAAATTCCTTATCAAGAAAGGAAACAAGTTTGAATGTGACATCCTTGATAACCCAATTGATAGGTACCTCCCTTGAATCCATGGAATAACATTTTCCATAAACACTGTTTATCTGTAATCCCATTTACTTCATGATTTCTACTAGCATAATATTGGATGAAGCTCTTGAATCTATCATGTAATTTATCAGTAGCTTCCCATCAACTATTAGAGTTACATAGAAAGGATCTACTTGGCTGGGACAAGCAGCAATAGTAGTTCCCAAGTAGATATGAGGAATTTCATTGATTACTCCCTCCACATCCTCATCTTTTGATTCCCCTCTACCCACTCTAGGTGGAGTAGACACCATCCTTTCATTAAATGCTATAGTCGTACCATTAATAAGGGCATCTACCTTCTGCTTGTTCTCATCAATACACATAATCTCTAGTAAAGGAACTATGACCTTAACTTGTGAAAGAAATTGGAACATATCTACAAAAGTTTATTTAGGAAGGTCATGAGATATCATACCTTGTTCATCAATTTTGTCCTTCTACTGTTCACATTTCTCTTCAACCCTTTTCTTGTCCTCTTTCTTTTCTTGCTTAGTATTTTTCGTTTGAGTTGACATCCCTGATGCTTATGGCCTAATCCTAGGAAGGGACTTCACCAGGGCTTTAAATGGATATGTTTCCACTGATCATTCCCATTTGTGGCTTCCCTAGAAGGGAGTGCCAAATCAGATCAGGATTGAAAGAGAACCCAGGATGAAATATATGATCACAGAATACCAAAAGAGCTCAACATAAATTCTGGTGTCAGAAGTAAGTATGGGAAACTACATGCTTACTGCTCCTCTTGAAGAACCAAATGGGGAGGACGTTCTTATGTTCCACACAATGCCTGTTGACCTTACAATAGAGCCTAGTGATACTGAAGGCCTAGTGGAACCAGTTAAAGATAATGGTGAACCAGCTGAAAGTAATGATGATGCCAAGGATAATCAGCTGGCTTTGTTAGACAGTTTTCAAGAGTTCCTTCAAAAATGTATTGAAGGTCAGATTCAGTTAGGAAAAAGAACGAGTTTTGGAGAGTTACTCTTGCCCAATTGGTGCAGGGTACATAATGCTTCACACTCAGAATTAGATTGTTGCTTATGCCAAGCTGCAGTGGAACAAATACAGAAACATACCAATCCCAATCCTGTAGCCATAATCGATAACATGAGTGTCACAGAAGATCCTAAAGGAAATGGAATGATGCCTTCTGAAAGGCCACCCACCAGTAACAGTGCAAGTAATGCAGCAAGGGACCCTATAGTTGTTGGATGCTGGGCTCTGAGGTTCGATGGGTCCAAATCAAAGCAAGAAGCCGGAGCAGGATTTGAGCTAATCAGCCTAAAAGGTAAGACATTTTTTGCTACTCATAGACTTCAGTTCCATTGTACTAATAAAGTAGCAGAGTATGAAGCCTTAGTTCATGGATTGTTAATGGCCTTGAAGAAGAAGGTTAAGATTTTGCAAGTGTATGGAGATTTTGAATTAGTAGTTAAGCAAGTCAGAAGGCAGTACTCTTGTCATGACAGAAGAATGACTAACTACAGACACAAAGTATGGGACCTGATTGAAGGATTTGATGCCTTCAACATTCAGCTGATTCCATGAAGTAAAAACCAGATAGCTGATTCCTTGGCCCAGGCAGCCAGTACCTTGCAACCTCTATCTCTTTCTGGGTTGAAGAAGTTTATTGTGGAGCTAACTCCAGTACCCTCAGTACCTGACAATGTCACCAACTTCTAGGTGTTTGAGGATGACAAGCACATTTTAGACTTTATCACAAACACAAATGTTTTTTCTTCTCATATCATTGATGAAATCGAGCCCCAAGAGGCATAAATAGACTTAGAAGGGGTAATCAATTTGAAGACCAACACTATCCCCAGGGGAATGGTGCAATTAGAGAGGCTTTTTTATTTGGATAAGATCAGGGACCAGGATCAAGACACTAGAAAAGAGTCCATTAGTGGACAATGTGACAAGTACAATGTGGGATCCCAAGAGGATGAAAAAAATATTCTTATTGGCAAAGTATGTACCCCAGAAGAAAGACGAGGGATCATTGATGCATTGCATAAATATCCAGATGTGATAGCCTGGAGTTATGAGGAATTGAAAACTTATGATACATCAGTCATAACTCATACTGTCCCTCTCAACCCAGGAGTGAAACCTTTCAGGCAGAGGCAAAGGCCTATTAATGCTCTGCTGGAAATTGTAATACAAAGGGAAGTGCAGAAATTGTTGTCTGCAAGAATCATATTTCCAGTCAAACACTCTACTTGGGTTGCAAACCTGGTTCCTGTACGAAAGAAAAATGGCGAAATCAGACTATGTGTGGATTTCAGGAACCTAAACAGGGCGTCAGAGAAGGATAATTATCCGGTACCCTCACTGGATGAAGTACTCCAGATTGTGAACGACTCTCAGATGATGTCTTTTCTGGATGGATATTCAGGGTACAACCAAGTCTTGGTGTAGTATGAGGATAGACATAAGACTACTTTCACCACTAAGTGGGGCACTTTTTCTTATAGAAGAATGCCTTTTGGGTTGATTAACGCTAGAGCTACATTCTAGAGAGCAATGGACATAGCCTTCAAAGACATAATTGGGAAGTGCATAATCATTTACATGGATGACCTTACTGTCTTCTCCAAGAAGAGAGGTGACCATATTTCAGACATGTGCAAAGTTTTCTAGAAATGCAGAGAGTTTGGCATATCCCTCAACCCAAAGAAATGCATCTTTGGAGTTACAGAAGGTAAGTTGTTAGGGCATATCATCTCTGAAAAGGGGATTGCAATTGATCCAGAACATATAGAGGCTATTCTCAAGATCCCACCACTTGCTAGTAAAAAGGAAATGAAGTCGTTCTTTGGCAAAATCAATTTTGTCAGGAAATTCATCATTGGATTTGCAGAGATAGTCAAGCCCTTGAATATGATGTTGAAACAGGAGGCCAAGGTGGAATGGAATGCAAAAGCAAAAGAAGCATTTGCTGAAATAAAGAGAGCTATTGCTGAAGCCCCAGTTTTAGTAAGCCCTGATTACGCCAAACCATTCTACATATATTCATTTGCTTCTGACCACTCCTGTGCTGCTATATTAACTCAGAAATTTGACCAAGGCATCGAGCACCCCATAACATTCATGAGCACGCCATTGAAGTACGTAGAACTGAAATACCCAAATGTAGAAAAATAGGCTTATGCCTTAGTCGGGGTAGTCAAGAAATTCATACATTATATCCTCAGAAATAAGATCTTTGCTATAGTTCCTCATCCTGCAGTCAAGCTCCTCTTGATACTGAATGAACTAGGAGAACGAAGAGCCAAGTGGGTAACTATGCTACAAGAATATGATATGGAAATTCAGCCCATGAAGCTGGTAAGAGGACAGGGGCTCACAAAGACAATGGTAGAGACATGCCTGATCTTACAACTCAGGCTTATACTTTAGAGGATGTTTCCCCTAGCGAGTGGTATGATGATGTTGTTCATTATCTCCTGACTCAGAGATGCCTTGAACATCTTAATTCAACACAAAGAAGGGCATTGCACTTAAAAAGTGACAGTTTCATGTTGAAAGGGGCTATCTTATACAAGAGGAGTCACGAAGGTGTGTACTTAAGGTGCATGGGAAAGGCAGAATCTACAAGGGTGATATTAGAATTTCATGACAGATATGGTACAGGCCATGGATCAATGCCTTCTACAACAAACCAAATTCTCAGAGTTGGTTACTACTAGCCTACATTGTTCAAAGACACTCACAGTCATGTCAGGACCTGTCATGTGTGCCAAACTGCCACTACTAGAGAGAAGTATGCCACTAGAGAGAAGTATGCCGCGCTACTGCTCCAGCCGGTCTTTGAGGTAAAACCTTTTGCACAATGGGGAATGGACTTCATTGGCCCCATTAATCCCCCTTCCTCTACCGGTCACAGGTATATTCTCACCATTACTGATTATTTTACATGATGGACAGAAGATCTTGCATGCAAATAGTGTACTTCTGAGGTAGTAATTAATTTCCTTGAATCTGGTATTCTTAATCGTTTTGAATGCCCCATGTCTCTAGTATGTGATAACGGTCCCACGTTTTCATCGTTAAAGTTTTCTAACTGGGCTTTTGATCATGGGATCATTACAAAATTTGCATCCAATTACTATCCGCAGGGTAATGGGTTGGCTGAGTCATCCAATAAGAATCTTCTGACTATCATCCGCAAGTTGCTAGATAGAAACCCTAGAGACTGGCATACTCATCTTAGATTTTCTCTTTGGGCAAATCGTACAAGACATAAAGCTTCCATAGGGATGCCACCTTACCATCTGGTTTATGGTCTAGAACCTGTGTTTCCCATACAATTGAAAATTCCTACCCTTCAGTTCATCAATGAATATTATGATGAGGCTGATAGACATGAGGCAAGACTTGCTGAATTGTTACATCTTGAAGAAAAAAGAGACAAAGCCCTAGACAACTTTGCCAAACATCAAGGGGTTGTTAAGAGATGGTTTGATAAGAGAGCCAAGGTTAAAGCTTTTAGGATCTCTGACTTGGTTCTTTCCTGGGATAAAGCCCATGACCGTAAGGGAGAGCATGGAAAATTTGATAAACTTTGGCTTGGACCTTACCAGATCTCAGAAATCCTGGGAGATAATGCCTTCTATTTGAAAACTCTCACTGGAGAGGATATTCCACTGCCTGTTAATGGGCAGTATTTGAAGCATTATTTCCAGTCTTGAGCTATTTTCAGCTCTCATCTTGTATATAGTTAGGTTAGGGTTTTCCTTTCTACTTTGCTTTTGCTTTGGGGGTTTTTCTCTGTTTTCACCTAGGTGTGTTGCACCTGCATGGCAGATTTTTCTTCTCTGGAGTTGTTCTACGTATTTTGTTGGTGAACTTTAGTCTTGCATCTTGAAAGGATGGTTGAAGTCTTTGCTATTGCCAACAGTTTTAATGCCAGACTTATAGAAGGTTGAGTCACTGGTATGGATTTGAACTTGAAGTACTCTGAAAATCTTATACCTTTCATATATCTTAAGAATCCTAATGTCACTATAGGAACCCTTGCGAAGTCTTGTCAAGTGAAAAATCCTATTTCTGCTTTAGTGCCACTGTGGTTCTCAGCCCTGAGTGTGAACTTCATTGTTCACAGGTTGAAATGAAAGAGACATACATTGAATATCAAAAGAAAAGAAAAATGAAATATTGAATATCAAAAGAATAAATTCAACTTATCAGGGGTATCTGAATATCTCTACCGGGGCTATGGATGCCTGGCTAGCAGTAGAGCTATGTTCTAGAGATTCACAGCGATAACCTCATCGGGGCTATGGATGCCTGATTGGCAGCGAGGCCCTATCCAGGTTGCTTTTGAAGTTAGAATTCTTATGTAGCCTGACTTGACTGAACTTGGTTTCTATAGTAACTTAAGGAGGGAAATGAACTCATGTGCACACACTTGGATTTTCAGTTTATGGAGGATTTGATCTATCCTTTGGTTCTAATTCTTTAAATCTTGCATTCTAACTTGTTTGTTTGATAGTGAGATTGCAACCAGAGATTCTGGGTTTTGGATTCCTGTTCATCATCAAATGCTTTGGAGCATTTTCCCAGTGGAAGTCGCAATTTGTTGTGCAATTTTTCGCACACACGCCCCATTGTAAGCAGGGACCCTCTTTCGCTTCGGTTTTGGTGTTTTGGCCCTTTCTTTTGAGGTTTTGGTCTTGCTTAGGCACGTGTTTAAATTGTTTATTTTTGAATTCCTAAGTGTTTTCCCAGGTTATTCATTGAAAATCCTAAGTTTTGGATGAATTTCGGGCTTTTGCCCTGATTCGGGATTTTTCGCCTTGGTTGGATTTTCCTAGATCCTGCTTGGATTCCGGTTGGACCTTGTTGCTCAGGAAGTTTGGGTCTTCACGGATTTCTGTGTGGTTCAAATTTTCCTAGACTCCGCCCTATCATCGGCTTCCCGGGCTTCATGACTGTCTTGTCGAGTGCATTAATGGCTCCGTACAAGCTTTGAAGGCTAGATCCTATTTTATTTATGAGATCTTTTGTGCCATTATGTTCACTATTTTCCATCATTTGAGCTAAGAAGTGCTTTTCTGTGATTAATTGACTTTGTTTTGGGGCATTTGGGCTTGCTTTGCTTGATTTGCTGGCTATTTTTTGCGTGTTTTCACTTGTGTTCGTTGTGGGCATCCTTGAGCTTCGCGTTTGTTACTTTTGCAACCAATTTTTGCTTCATGATGGTATGTGCTTGATTGCTCTAATTTCATTTTATTTATGAATGGCATGTTGGTATTGTGGGAGCTTGTAGGATTTGGTTTCTAGTGTATTCATCTATTTTGTGCTAGGGGTTGTTCGGTGTTGCGTCCTTGTTGTCTCCCGGACGAGTTTTGAGTTCACATGTCCATCTGCATTCTGATGAATCTTGCCTGAGAGTAATTCATAAACCCTAGTGGTGACTTAACTGTTGAAACAACTGAATTCTGGGCTTGCTCGTGCACTATGATGGATGAATAGGGTTTAAACCTAGGGCAATGCTATATCAAAATATTTCATCTTAGGACGGGCCGGCAATACAAAGAAAATTCATGAAGGGGCTCATCCCTAGCTTACCCTAGTTTAAACTCTTCGAAATCCTCAGTTGGTTCAGTGTCTGGGTGAAATCATGTCTTAGTGTCGTAGTTTGGGACTCTCCATCTCTTCCAGATTCCCTTCGCTATAACCATTTGCTTTCGCTGAGACGTCATATCGATCACCTTGGGGTTTATCGAAGTAGTCTTCCTTTGTTCATGTTGGGTTGCCATGATATTTTCATCCTTACACCGATAAGATCGTGTATGCCCATCAATCGGCGAAACCTTTCGCTTTCACCAGGACCTCACCCCGCGAAGAAATCTCTTACCGGCATGTTTTTCACTTTCGCTTTCGGCAGGACTACCCCTGTTCGCCAAGAGGTCATGGCGAGATCCATTTGGCTTGATCGATGTTCGTTTGTTTCACCAGGTCTCGCTGAGCGTGTTTTCTTTCGTCGTGCTATTTTCCTTTCTATCGTCGGGACATCCATTTTTCGTTGAGACCTCTTTGCGAAGCTCCAACTCCGGCCGATACCTTCCCTTCGCTGTGACTATCACAGTTCGCCAAGATGTTGTAGCGAGGCCTTCTGTTCTTAGCGAGCCCAGATCTTTTCGTTGAGACCTCTAGCCGAACTCAAACCAAACCTTAGTCGGCGAAACATTGCCTTTTCGCTGAGACCTTCTACTGAAAGCCTGAGTTTGGCCGAGGTGTTTGCTTGGGCCCATCGGTCAGTGAGACCTATAACTATCGCTGAGACCTTACCCCGACTACCCTTGGCTCATACTGATTTGTTTGCTATGTCCCTTTTCGCTGGGACATTACACCGAAACCACCGTGTTTTGGCAAGACCCCTTTTCTGATTGACCTTTCGGCGTGACACCCATCTTTCGCTAGGACTTCTCTGTGAGATCTCAACTCGCACTGAAGCCCTCACTCAGGATTCTCCTGTGGTTTAGAACTTTGTGCTACCTGCGGATGTCTGCCAGGTCCATATTTCTCTGAAATCCGTTGTCTCCTAGACTTCCCGAAAATCAAATTTGGCTTGTTTTTCGCGAAAATTCGTCCCTCATGGATTTCCCTGAATTTTGACAAAATGCAAAGGGATATTGAATAACATGACATGTTGGTGTTTTTCAATGCATTCTCTAGTTTATTCATGTCATATATGGATCTCTCATGTGGTTTACTAATGAAAAATGATCGAGTCTAGTGATTAAGTAGGTGTTTCTTCATTATTCCGTTGGAATTCAAGCGGACTGGAATTTCCCGAAATTCCTCTCTGGCCCAGATTCTGCGGGTGGCCTTGAAACCTAAAATTTGTTGTAGTCATTTTATAGGAATTTTAATAACACCTTGTTTATCTGAGATGCATTCTAATGGTGTTTTTATGGATTAACCTTGATTTCCTGTGATTTTTATTATGTTTTCATGTTGAATATAGGCTGAATCAAGCAAGGCTGTAGCTGGTTCCTTGTTGTCTGATGCAGAGAGGATCAAGCTGGACATTAAGAATAAGGTCCCTGAGAGTAAGATCACTTCTGTCTAGTCAGAAGTCATGGATACCAATGTTGGCCTCTAGGATTACGAAGAATTTAAAGCAAGGATGACAACTGAGGATCCTCCTGTGGTGACTAGAAGAATGAAAGAGTCAGGTTTGGCCCATGTGGCCGGTTTCCCTTCTACAATACAATGTTACGAGCTAGTCCTTGAGTGCGCAAGGCACTATGATCAGGACACACAGAGGATAATTGGTCCTTAAGGGAGAATTATTGCAAATCTCAACCCGATCTCCATTGCCCAGACATTTAATATGCCATAACGATCTCATGTGGTGGGATTCACCATTCAGGAAACTCAGGAGTTCTACGACGAACAAATCGTGAAATCATAATAGTTGATTAACTCCTGGCTAGAGAAGCCCAAGTCCCACTATTCCAAATTGCCCAAACAACTATTCAGAGCCAAATTCAAGAAGGAGTATTACGATGCCATCACGTTTCTTAGCAGGGTGGTTGGATTGAAGAGTGCTGGTACATTTGAGAATTGGATGTGCCATGCCATTGTAAGGATGGAATGAGAGAAAATTGACTACCATTGGGCAGGGGTCATCAGCCAAGTTATTGACAAGCAGTTGTCCAATGTGTTGCAGACAAGGACCTTCACCATGACCTCATTTTTTGGTTTATGCACTTGCTAGGTTCCACCCCTACAGGGGATTGGATACAAGAGGCACCTTTGGACAGAATATTATTTATGAAGTTTTCCCTCAGTTGCATTGGGGAGGTTCAAATTATAGGAGGGAAAATGATGCATTCACCATGTATATCACTAGAATGCTTCAAGGAGCAGAGCATGTCAGAATTTCAGATCAAGCCAAGGAGCTCATCAAGAAATATGGAGCTTGGTTTATTCAATTTCCAACCTTCTCCTACATTCGGATTGATGGCTGTCAAAAGGCCCCATATAGACTTCCAAGGTACCCCACTGATCACATTATATTGCTAGAAGTAACAAGGCAGATTTGTGATTTTGATGCAATTGTCAAGAAGGACAAGCATAAGACTGGATTTGGTGGAGAGTTCCCATTAAGGATTGGCACTGGGGAGGTATGTCCTTCCATTGGTTCTGCCCAAGCTTCAGAGGAAGAATTGAGTACTCTTGGCCTATCTCTCCACTCCCAAAGATCCAAATTTGATATCACAGGAGAGGCTCAAAAGAGGGCCAGCAGGGAATATTGCCATAAGGTAAACTTAGAGGATTACTGGGCCAACTGCAGTGATTAGTATGAGGTCTGAAAGAAGAAATTCTCCTGGCTTCCAGTTGATGCAGTTCGATTATACAATGTAAGAGCAGTGCCTGATCAATTGGAGGACGATGGGAACTTGATCCAAGATCATGCCTATGAAGCCATAAAAGAAAAACCAATTGGTGATGTGGATTGGTTAGAGGAGGAACAAACAGAATTGAAACAACTAATGGATCCAGTTCTTAAATTCACCAAGATGTGGCTCAAACATACAGTGTGGGAGTTGGAGAATAAGGGTGTACAGTGCACTCACAACCTGATGGGAGATTTAAATCCCCATTCTACTTCTAAGGAAACGGCCGAGCAGGATCCTAAGGGAAAAGGTAAGTTGGATTCCTCATCCAAGGTAAAGACAAAAGGTGTTCAACAAGAAGAGACCCAGGGAACCGTAAAACAAAGGAGGCCGAAGGCCAAGAGAAGGACAAGGATTGAAGGGTCTGAGCATAAGGAGGTTGAGAAGTAAAATCCTGAGGCCGATGCTCCTGTGCTAAAGAGAAGAAGAATTATAAAATTGTCAGAAAGGGAAAGCTCCAAGGTTGTAGAGGAGGTAGCTACCCCACCGGTAATAAATGTTGAAAGCTCAGAGGAGAAGGCCAAAGTGTATGCGAGGAGGTCTAGGACTCCTTCTCCCAGGGACAATGTGCCTAAGGCTGACTTGCCTCCGGTGGTTTCTCATGAGGAGCAACATGATGATGCTCCTTCCACTCATGATATTGAAGGTGAACCAAGTGAGGAGGAGGATGTTGAAGATCATCTGGATACTGAAGGTGAAGAATTCCATGTGGGTGATCTCCACAGTGCAGAGGCAGAGAATGAAAAGATAATGCAATACCCTATGAGTGCACATACAGTTTCTCCTATTAGAACCGAGGCAATTGAATCTCCTCCAAGAGAGGAAGAGGCAGTGAGGGATCCATCACTTGAGCAAGAGGAGGAACATGTTGAAGAAGAGGAAAGTAGAGTCGATGAAACTCCAGATAAACAAAATTTGAATGAGGAAATAGCAGAAGATCTACAAAATGTGGAAAAACAGGCCGAGGAGCAATTGGAGTCCAGTGTCCCTGAATGGCTTGATAGGGAAATAAAGAGAAAATAGGTGGTTGTGGAAGATAGTCCATCGAATTGGGATGCACTGCTAGCTAAGATGGGAAAAGACAAGGGTAAAAAGAAAGCTAGAGTGATCTCGATAGTTGAGAGGGATGAGGCACATAATAAGGTTGTTCATGTTGCTACCCCTGTCCCAGATAAAAATAGAGATGATGTGGCTGGAAATGATTATAATATACATACTTTCAATCTTGGGCCTACATCGATTGAGCAGGACATTGAAGATTATGAGGTCTCCAGTATGGTTATTATGGACAGATTGAGGAGGGAAGTAAAAACCAAGCAGGAGTTGAAGAGAGAAAATGAGAATCTCAAGAGATGCTTGGAGGAATTAATGAAGCCACTGCAATCCATCAATCCATCTTCCTTTGCCACCAATCCTTTGCCTCAGGAGATTGTAACTGAGCTTGAAAAGATGAAGGCTTCCACCCTTGCCACCACGAATTGGTTGAAAGGAGTACAAATTAAGGGTGATGAGAGCATTAAGGAGATCCTGTCAACTGGGAGGGATGTTGTCATGACAATTGAATGGTTGAAATAGGTGTTAGCATAGGATAAAGAGGACACTGACCTCCTACTACAGAAGACTAGGACCATTATGGAGTACACTTGGGACAAGTTGGTGAGTGATGGAATTCTTCCCTCCTCTAGAGCTGCCGAACCGTGGGAATGGTTCGAGGCGTTGCAAATTAGGTAGAAGGTGTTAAGAAAGATTTACAAATAGAGAAAACACATTGATGACACCCTAGCTGGCATCTATGGTGGTTGCATGGACTTCTTTGAAATCATGACGGGACGAAGGAAGATCATGCCCAAGTATTTGAGTTTAGAGCAGTTGAAAGAATGGTGGCGTGATGTCTATGCACCACTTGATGGTAGTCATGTTTCTGAGCACCAACTGGATGATGCGGCCACCTACCTTGCAGTTATTGATAGGCATGTGACATACAAAGCAGACTGGGATAGGTCAGTCAAACACTCAAGGGAGGAGATTGCGTCTATTGAGAGGAAACTTAGGGTTCTGCCAGTGCTGCCTGTGGCCGACTTAGATGCAGCATTCTTGAGGCTACACGAAGAGTCAGATCAGCGCAAGGACAATAGGGAAAAGAGCTGATGATGGGTTGCGGTGCGATTTGTGCTTCCCATTATTTTCCCGCTCGTCGACTTGGCTGCATCACGAATCCTGGGCTGACCTCGATGGGATGCACATTTATTGCCTATTTGACCATTTCAAAGACTCTCTTGGCCGAGTGGTTGTGCCAAGTTATTGATGAGAAACCCTTGCCTAGCTGCCGGATTTCTCTGGAGTTTCTATATATTGGGCATTTGGCCTCTTTGTAAAGGGTTAGATAGTTAAGGGTTAGAGAATTAGATAGTTAGAAAAGCTAGAGGAAAATAGTTAGAAGTAAGCTTGTTAGAAGTAGATTAAAATTAGCAAGTAGATGCTCCCAAGCATATGCTATAACAGGAAGCTGGAATTGTTGTTACAGTGGACAATCTGAATATAAGTAATGTCATTGTGATTTGGTGTCATATTGGTATTCTCTTGTTTTGCATGGTTCTTGTTTTCATCTTTAAAATTGCTTTGAGGAGGTTAATGTTTAGATTAAATTTGATTCAATAATGTTGGTAGTTTGATACTCAAATGTTGAAGCAATCCTTCAGTCCATACTTTTCGCAACCAATTGATTGTTAGTTGCTTTGAAAAGTTAGCCTGGAATTTATATTCCTTGTGCTTAGTTCAACCGTGAATGTTGTTCATTTTAACTGCAATAGGGTTACTTGAATGCATGTTCATGGTTTGAAAATCTTAAGAGCCTTAGAAGATTGCACTGTTTCTACAAGATAGTAGATTTATCTGGGTCAAGCAGAAATCAGTTTTGAAGGATTGGTCTGTTTTGGGTATTGGTTATTTTCATATTAATCTTAGGAGTAATATTAGATTTAGAAATATCTTTAAAACCCTCACTCTTTTGCTATTTCTTTGATTATCAGGTAAAATCTAGGATTGAAGTATCACCAGCTTGTTAAATCTGATAGAATCGATTCAGCAGTTTGCTTGTAGTAAGGTCCCATTGTGATTACCAGCAATTTCACATTTATCACTGAGTTGTTTATGCATTGTCAAGACCTGACATGAATACCTTGAGGTTATCTCTTGAGGCTTGCTGATAGAGATTTACCTTTTAAGAGAGATAGGATATTGCATCGTGTCTGTGTTGTTGTTGTGCATAAAACAATGATCAACAGTATTGAAATCAGATACCATTTCATTTGATCCTTAAAAATGTTATTGAAATCATTAAGCATAAATTTGGGATCAGTCTTGTCACCATATTATTCTCTGAACACCCTTTTGAACTCTTCCCATGATCCAATACTAGCCTCTAGTAGACCTCTATATCAATCTCTTGCATCCTCAACTAATGATTACATAAACAACTTCATTACCACATCTTCATGCTCAATTTCATAATCATCAAGTAAATTCAAGAAAGTACTCAAGTGATCTTCACTAAACAGTGCATTATTTCTAGTGAATTTAGTTAGTACACAACCTTGATATCATTGGAAATGGGATTTGGGTAACTAGGTATCCCATCAAAACACAACTGTCTATATCTCTCCAATTACAAGGGTCTCCTATGAAATTGGTTTTCTTGGTTTTCAATGTGTCTATTATTTCCATCTCCTCCCATATTTTGGTTCCCTTGCTAGTTCACATTCCTGTTACCAGACTGGTTGTAGGTATGTCCACTTTTATTTGTATTAATAGACTGGGAAGTAGGTATGGAATGAACTATATGAGATGAAGTATTAATCTCAATTGTAGGTGTAGATTGTGATGAGGAATGTGGAGGATCATGTGAACTAGATGCTACATAATTTCCACCAAGGCATGAAGATTTTAAGAAATCAATTTTCTTCTACATCTCAACATTATCTTCCAATATTTACATTCTCTCCAACTCCTTTTATAGTTCCTCATTTTCCTTTTTCAATTTAGATTCCATTATCTTTGATTTACCAGGCAGAAGAGCCTTCTGTGATGAGGGACCTTCATTAATGACCAAATTTTTCATGGGCTTCTTCCCTTTGGAAATAGATTGGTTTTGAACATTTGATATATTATGTGGAGCAATAGGACTTGTAACAGTGGAACTAATCCAGGTAGTGGTATTTGTGTTCTTTATGGGATCATGTTCATTTTTTCTATCAAGGATTTCATAAATGATAGGGCCTATGGTAGTAGTAGAAATTTCTTCAGGCTCTTTTTGGTTCATAAGCTTCACTTTTCCACTCTTCTTTTCAACATATCTCTTTCATAAACAACATTTATAATCTTTTCATCCCTCTCCATTTCCTTTTTCTTCCTTATTTGATCCTGTATTCAAACTTCCTTTTGGAGCTCATTAGTTTCACCAAAAACATCCTTAGGATTTGGAAGGGAAATGTCAGAATTTAAAGTATTTGACAAATCTTTAAGATTCTGAGCATTGTTAGTGGATCAAGTTAAAAAATAGGTGGTAAAGGAGAATAACTATTTGAAGTGGGATGAATAATGCCAATAGCCCTAGCATTTGTAGAAGAAACATTACGTTGAACATTTATACTCCTATTTCTTCTTTCCCTAGGCCTAGATTCATGTACATTTACAACTGATTTTTTTGTTACATTTTCATCTTCATAATCTAGACCTAGAAAATTTTGTTGGATCTCATGACTACTATGATTATTGATATAAGAATGAGAAAGTTCAGGAACAGGATGTGGGGTGGACTTATTTGAATCTGCGTCCTTTTGTTTCCATGATTTTTTTTGTAGTCTTCTGAAGTTTATCTTCTAGCTTTTCATCAGGGTGCTTCTTCATATGAGCTCTAGTCTACCTCATTTCTTCTCTACAACTTATTCTCCTATGTTCTTCTCAATTTATTTTCATTATTTCAATGCATTGGCACAAAGAATCAGAGTTTCAACCCAAATTAATTGGAATTGTGAGAGTATTTATGGATTCTAAATAGATTTGAAGGAATTTGTAAGTACATAGATACTTCAAACATACCTTTAACAATTTAAGTGAAAACTAAAAAAGAAACACAAATATTTATTGGATCTTTAGCAAACCTACTTCAATTTGACAGATGGTAGGACAATTTAATGGATTCACTCATGAATGAACACATATTTGAAAAATTTATGACTTTGACTTAAATTTTGATCTCAAACTAAAGACTTTACACAAGTTTCCCTAGCAGAGTCACCAATTTGTTGGTGTTTTTTAAATACCAAACTGATCTCACAAATAACCTATGGAATTTCCATCTTCCAATGGTAAGCTATTTGGAGGGATTGGCCAACAAATGAATGAAAGTTACAACAACTTTCCTCTTGCACTTTGGGCTTTGCAAGACCAGAGAGGGTGATCCTACGCAATGTTTTCAAGATTCTCTATGACAATTCATCTTATACATTGAAAATAACATATTCATTCCATAATTACTACTTGATAGATAAGTATTTTAAAGAATTGGTAGATATTTAAGCATTTAACATTCAAAGCAAGGGAATGCAAGTTTCAACATGAAAATTCAAGCAATAAAACCTCAACTGAAATAGAAATTTGATAATTGTTCTTTGACTAGCATGCGAGATCCTAAATAGTGAAAATTTAGACACAAAAAATAGACCAGTGCCTTACCCTAGGGAATGGAGTCAAATTTAACACAAATCCTGGAGTATAGCAACATTTAATCATAATAGTATAGAGCTACTACAACACTGCATTGCAACATTGTATTCAAATACTTTGAACCAAAACTACTTATCGAATCCCTACACTCAGATTATGCAAATCTATGATTCTATCACAGTAATTTAACCGATTCTTTGAATTAGAAAAAAGACAAAATCATACATTCATAGGAAACACCATGAAGATCAATTGAAAGACCCTTGATCATTTTTATTGATAATTCATGTAAAGAGAACATAAGGAGAGAAATGGCTTCAAAATTGTGCCATTTTATATTCAAATTCTAGTACTGTTATACAACATTAAAATTGTAGAAAATAAAACTCAGCATCCTAAAACAAGCCTTGACTTCTATTTCTAAGTGCTTGCATTGGGAAATTTCCATGAAGAGAATAATAAAACTTAAGCAATCATGAAATGAATATCAAAGGACCACAAATTTTTTTGAAGGGTTCCACCAAGGTGTCCCTTCAAATTTGAAAACATGTGGTTAAGGATCAAGAATTTCCAAGGCTAATTGACTCATGGTGGAATAGATGGAAAGTCAAAGGTACTAAGATGTTTGGTGTCGTATCAAAGTTGAAACTCCTCAAGAAACAATTAAAGGAATGGAACAAGAGCCATTTAAAAAATATATTCAAATCCAAATGGAGGTTTGAAGAAGAGTTATCAGCTCTAAATGAAATGGTGTTATCTTTAGGGATGGACAATGAAAAGTACCTGAAGGAAAAGGAGTTGCTCAAAGAATATGAGGAGGTACAAGCGGAAGAAGTATACTGGCAACAAAATCCTAGGGAGATCTAGATGTCAGAGCGGGATAAGAATACCAAATACTTCCATAACAACACTAAGGTCCAAAGAGAAGTCAATATAATCATGAGTCTACAGGGAGCTGATGGTTCAATTTTTGTGTCTCATGAGGGCATTGCTAGGGAATTAGTCACTTATTTTGAAGATTTGTTAAATAAAAATGAAGACTCAAGTATTGTACCACAAAAGCAACTCTTGGAGGTGATCCCAAGGTTGGTTAATGAAGGGAATTTAATAAGATTTTGATGAGAAAATTTATAGCAGAGGAAATCAAGGTTGCAACATTCCAGCTTCATCTTGATAAAGCACCAAGATCGAATGGATTTCTGGCTCATTTTTTTCAAAAATGATGGAGCACCATGGGCAATGAAGTGGTTGTTTCCAAAGAGGACTCAAGGAGCTTAGGAGTGGTCTTAAAGGATATGAACACCTTTATTGCTTTGATTCCTAAAAAGGAGAAGCCATTCTCACTAGATGAGTTCAGACCCATATCCCTCTACAATACCTTGTACAAAATTATGGCAAAAGCAGTACCAAATAGACTAAAAAATATTTTGCCAAAGATAATTTATGAGGAGCAACCGAGGTTCATACCTGGAAAGTCAATTTTGGAGGGAGCCATTATTGCATAGGAAGTCAAATTCACTCTATTAAAAAGAATTAAAAACATAGTATGCCATTGAGGGTGATCTTACAATACTGGTTTATAATTTTCAGGAAATCTTGATTTTTGCTGAAGTCACATATTTTTAGAAATTATAATGATTTAAGCCTTGAAAAGTTCCATTGAAAGGATTCCAATTGAAGAGGGTTTGATCAAACCACCTTAGATCAAACCCCCTTGGATAGAACCCCACTAATTTTAAATCATACCTATAATGGAGTCTTCTTTACACCTATCAAAATGCTGATAAAAAACCACTTTTGATTTACCTTTTGTGGGATCAAATGAATTCATTTAAAATTTATTTTTGTAAGTATGTAGTCCTTATTATAAGCTTCCCAAAAAGTATAATTTTAAATAAATTTAATTTTATTATTATAATTATTTTTTATTTCTTGTGAATGTAAGTTTTCACCAAAAATAAAGCTCTCTATTCTTCACATCTGGAAAAATAGCAGATTATCAAATTTTTTTTGAAAATTATTAGTGTAGTAGATATTGAAGTCCTTGATCCAACAAAAAAAAAAGAATTTCGATACAATTTTTTTTTTTTTTATGTTGTATACAGTCTGCCTATGTCTGAATTGTAATTGGTTTGACTTCGAAACTTGATAAGGAAAAAATATTCAATAAAACACTATGAAACCAAATGAAAGTGCTAGATATTGTAGTTGCAAATCTAAATTAAAAAAAATAGAATTTTATCCTTCATGGGAAAAAAATTATGTTGTATATGGTGAGCATCACTTCTTAAAAATGGTGTTTATTGAAAAAAACTAGTTTTTGAAAGAGATGGAAAAAGAAGTGCAATCTGATCCCAAAATTTTTGAAAAAAATATATCTAGAATCTAAAGAAAAAATGTCACAAATCACTAGTTTGCACCATCTTCAAATTCCTCACAGTTTAGCAGCTATAAGTGCCTGAAAGTGAAGATTTAGTTAAAAAAAATCAGTTCAATGTCCATTTTGGCCAAAAATTGTAAACCGGTATTGTGGATTAGAGGTTTATGTATCAGGTGTTGCTGGCCTTAGGGTTTGATAAAAATTAGGTAAATTGGGTGTTTAATTATATTACTAGTCTCGGATTTTCAATCTTTATGAATGACACTCCGAAGGGCTTCTTTGAAGCATCCAGAAGAATTGGACAAGGAGATCCTCTCTCTCCCTTTTTGTTCATTATCATGGTTGAGGAACTAGGAAGGGCATTTAGTGTCACAAAAAGTGTTGGGAAGTTAGAGGGAATTCAAATAATGAGCAATGTAGATGTTGTAAACCGTTAGTAGTTCAAAAACAATACTATGCTTTTCGGGGTAGCAAAATGTTGCGAATCTTGTAAGCTGAAGGAGACACTAGATCTCTATTCAGAGGCTTTCGATCAAGAGGTAAGTGAAGTGAAGTCAAAAGTATATTTTTTTCATACTCCCCCACACAAAGAGCAAGAGATCCTCAAAGTTTTGAGATTTGGGAAAGGTCAATTACCATGCACATACCTTGGCTTGCTTTTAGCAAAGGGGGTGGGTAGTGGAAAGTTATGGGACCCCCTGGTAAATAAGGTAAATAGCTGGATGACATCATGGAATGGGTGGTGGCTATCATGGGTTGGTAGGTTAGTTATGCTAAAGGCTATTATTTATGTGCTTCCAATTTATTTACCATCATGAACTTGGCACTACCCAAGGGGATATATCAAACTCTAAACCAATATATGAGGAATTTCTTCTAGAAAGGAAATGTAGATAAGAAAAAAATTGTGCTAATTGCATGGGATAGGATATGCAAAGTGAAGGAGGCTAGGTGAATAGGATTAAGGGATCTTTTGAGATAAAACAAAGCATTGGGGGCCAAGTTGATCTGAAAGATGTACAAAGAGAGCAAGTCGAAATGAATTCGGATTCTTCAGAACCAATACCTGGGGAATGAATTTGAATGTAACATCTTCACTACCAACACACTTCCTACAAGTTCAAGAATTTGGAATTGCTTGGTGAAATGGAGGCTGCTAATAACAAAGTTCTTATCTTGGGACATTCATGATGGTAATACTACTCTATTTTGGGAGGACTCATGGTGGGCACCCTATAATAGATAGTTTGGTAGACATGCAACATACAAAAGGTATACTCACACAACTTTGGGGAATGAAGGTGAGATATTACTTGGAGATCAGCCATGAAGATTGGATCAGAAAATGGAAATGGAAGGACTTTAGCAAGCTCAATCTTCCAGTTGCTAAAACCACACAACTATAATCGATTCTTAAGGACAAAATCATAATTATCCAGGAGGGTAAAGACAAATTGGTTTGGACTGTCGCTAGTTTAGGGAAGTACAACACTAAGGATGGTTTCTCAATGTTAAAGAAGAAGGATGGGAGGATGACCTCACTCCCATAAAAATTATGCTTGGAAAATAGATGCCTTCAGAAAGTTGGGGCATTTTCTTGGACCACAATCTAGGCAAGGATTTTGACTGCGGACAGGTTTAGCAAAATGGGCTATCACGACTATTGTAATTTGCAAATCAAGTGAGGAAGAATGAAATTATTTGTTTCTTTTTTGTCCCTTTGCTTAGGAGTGTTGGAAGTGGCTATGTGTGAAACTGGGTTGGGTAGGTGCCCTTTTGAATGATATTTTATCCCTTTTCAAATAATGACCCTTATTAAAAAGGAAAATGATGTATTGGAGTATTTGGCTAATTATCCCATCCATTTTGATTTGGGAGGTATAGAAAGAGTGAAATAGGAGAACATTCCATGGTAAGGAAATGACCACATCAACCTTTCATAACAAGGTGGAGGTAGCCATAGCTTAGGTTGTTAATTAATAATATTGTTTCAAGAATGAATCCTCAAAAACTGGAATTCACAGAATGGGATGTAAAGCTGAGACTTGGGTGGTTTGGTTTCAAGATCCTAGAATTTGGTAGTCAAGGAACAAGACAACAAGAACTTCATGCCAAGGCAGTTTGGAGGCCTCCCACTTAGTCATGGGCCAAACTGAATTTTGATGGGGCACCAAGAAGGAACCTAGGAAGATTGGGTGTAGGATGCATAATTCATAATTGGAAAGGAGCTATAGTAGGGGGACTTTTGGACCCTCTTCTCGATGGGATGAATAACGCAACAAAACTACAAATGATGATATATGGGCTTTAATTTTTCTAGGAGCTTAGGCTCAGAACCATCGAGGTGGAAGGTGATTCATCGTTGGTGATAAGTAATCTCAGGATGAGCAAGATTTCAAATTGGAAGTTGCAAGGGTTGGTGGAGAGAGCTATCAATCTATTGGGGAGGTTTGAGTGCTATGTGGTGAAACACGCATATCGAGAAGCCAACTCTGAGGTGGATAAATTAGAAAATCTTGGTGCGGGTGGGGTTATTAAGAAATAATTTCATTCCTTTTCTCAAAGGGATTAGTGACCTTATCATGTGCGAATTCATGTGGTAAATCTTGGTGATAGGAGGGTTGTTGGAGTTGGTTGCTAGGGATGTGTGGCCTAAGTTGCTAGCCTAGCATCTTATGCTTCCTTAGAGGCTTGGTTTAGTATGAGGAGTCAGGTTTCTGCACTAATAGTAGGTGCAAAACCACTAGAGTTGAGTGGCGAGTTCCTGGTGCACATGGCACTCACTCGCTCATTTTGGAACTAAGCTTAAGCCTTGCTACATTGAGGTGCATTGGGATGATAGGTGGTGCTTGCTCGATCATTTATGTGCTAAGCTCAAGTCTTGTTGTAGGGTAGTGTGTTGGGCTGACAGGTGGTGCGTGCTTGCTTGTTATGGTGCCAAGCTTATGTCTTGTTGTGGAAAGGCATGTTGGGCTCACTTAATGCATGTGGATTCTCAACGCTTGGGAGCATGTGATGTCCACCTATTCTCTTGAGTGTCAAGCTCAATCTCTATTGTGGGATGATGCATTGGGTTGACAAGTGGCATGTCCAAAGTCGAGACATATACACATGGAGCCTCGACACTACTTTGGGTATAATACCTGAGCTTTTGCTGCAAGGAGGTGTGATGGCATGACAAGTGAAAGTTTGTTGTGACTTATTCTCTTCCCTTTAGTGGCACCCATCTAGCACATGTTATTGGGCCTACCATTTTTGGAGGTTTTCCATGCTATGACCTAAATTTAATGTTGAAATAACATTACAACTCCATTATTTGAGTTGATTTGGCATGTGGAATGAATTAATTAGGATGTCTTATCACTCAAGTTAGATTAAGTATCTTAACATGTGGGCTAGCTCAAGGAGTTGTGACGAGGCATTTACTAAGTCAGGCTCCCATCCATGTGAGAAGATTGAGGGAGGATTTCATAGTTTGGAAGCATTCCATGAACAAATTGTAATCTTGCCCCAACAAGCTTTTAAAATTGACAAGCTTCGACATGAGAAAATTGATCTTTAAAGGCTGAACTCAATGGCTTTTCTAAGGAAAGTATCAAAGCTCATGCTAAGGAGGATATTCCTTGACAGTGACTTCATATCGCTTGGTGTGGTGAAGCTGATATTGGGGCCTGTATTCTTAATAGTAGATGAAAGATACCAGGCAGACATAGACATATTCTCCTAGTTTGTTATAGGGTTGTTGGATCTCCAACTACCAAAGAACAAAGTTCTTCAAATGACAAGGAACTTGATAACGTTAGAGCTATTGGGAGGCCTTGAGGAGGTTGTAAGTACTGCTCAACTAGGAGCTAGAATCCCAATGCCAAGGGATCTAGGCCTACTCAATGTACTAGGTGCGGTGGTCAAGCTTTACCCTTTCTTGTTGGATGTTAAAGGTGATGGCATACTACCTTAGCAGACAAGGGCATTGGAGGGGGAAATCTTTTTGAAGAAGTTGTTGCATACGGAACCAGTTCAGGATTTTGCTCGGGTTGGTTATTTTATTATCTATCTGCAAGAGAATGGTGTTGATTAAGTTCAAGTGTTTTCAATTTTGGCATAATTGTTTTGTGTTTTCCTTTGGATTGGTGAGGCAATTTTGTAAGTTGTTTTTTGTAGGATAGCTTGAGTTGTTCCCATTTTGATAATTGACTCCTTTTTGGATTGTTGGGAATGAGAGCAATGGCCAAGCTCTCATTTGTACACAAAATATGTAAATCTCTTTTAATATCAATAAAAATACTCTCTTACATAGCAAAAACAGATGTAAAATTTATTTTGAGTGTGGGGTAACTTAAGTCATGGTTGAAGTTATAGGAGGCCACCCAATGTCATGTTAATGTGGTGAGGGCATGATTGTTAGGTTTGTTGATTCTCTATTATAAAAAAAAATTAACACTTCTTTATGCATGGTGTTGATAATTTGTTCATAAAAATCAACAGGTCAAGAGCAAATAGAATCTAATTTGTTTGAGTTAAACCAACATTTTTGAGTTGTGAAAGTGTGCTTAAGACCCATTGAAAATAAATAATCCAACTTATACTAAAATTTGTACAAGGTTTGACTTACCTTGATGTCATGTTTTTGATGACTAATTTTTTGTACTTTTTGTCCAAATTTTTATGTGTCATGAGTAAGCCTTCAAATTTTGTTTGTTGAATGTTGTGGAAACATAGTTGACCTTATTGATATGTGTTGTAAAGTTTCTGCATGAGAAAGGTCATAATTCACTTAGCCTCCTACCTTTGACTATATCAATATAAATGCTTCAAGGAAATTTGAATCTCCAACTTATTAATACTTCAAATGCATATAGAAATCTAAAAACTTACTACTATATTTTGAATTCTTCTGATTCTTTTCTATAAAAAATCTTAATTAAAATTTCTGTTGGGCCTAATTATTAGAGTCTTTAAGTAAAACTGGTTGCAAGATGGTTTGCAACATCTCCGAGTAGTACCAATACAAATAGGGGAGAGGACCCAGTACCTGAGCATGTTTCAATAGTTGTGATAGTAGTTGTTTATATAATGCCCAATATTTTTATCAATATTGGACCAATAGTTGTGACTTTAAAGTTGTTAGTGTTGATGATGACTACCCATAATTAAACAAAATGTATTCCTTTGATCTAAAAAGCAACCAATCATGTGATTCCACATCAGCACTCAATAAAACATGTTGTGAATGCACAAGTGTTGGTCTCACTTTTTTTTTTGGCCTTTTGGACACCTTGACAAAAAGCATGCTGATGTGGCCCTGAAACCTTAGTTATAAGTAGGGGACTTGCCAAATAAGCTGATGTAAAAAATTGGGAATGAGTTGAAATTTCCATATAGGATAATTAGAAGCTTGAAATTAGGGTAAACAACTACTGGATCCTCTCCCCTAGCTTATATTATGATAATACAACTTCATTTATTCACTGTTTCTATGAGGACATGCTTCATCATGTAATCGAAACTAGCCTTTTAGGGGGACAAATGACAGTAGCTAATCTCTCTAGCTGGTTGGCATTATATTAGTTTCCTTTTGCACTATGCTTTGGTATGGTAATAACTGAACCAGCTTTTCAAAAGTATTTGCCATCATTTATAACTTTCTTTAACTTTTTGAAGGCCTTTATTTAAGGTATGAAATATCTGCCTAAACTAGTTTAAGAATAAGCTTAAGTAATTAAACACAGATGCCCATCATGGCGATTTGCTTGCTAAGTTGTCACCAAGTCATATCTCCATCGACAGCAATCAAATTGGCATGCAAGAGAGGCCCCATATTAATGAATAATTTTGATGATTTCAAAACTTTATGTATGTTTTTTACTACAAACTTTTACTGTTATGTTCTGTTTTCAATCTTTTACTGTGCATTACAAACCACCTACTTTTTCCCAATCACCACTTTTCTAAGTGGATTCTGAAGCATTTGTTCAGTGCGCATCATAATCAAGCCACAAATAAGCTTGGCTTTCCAATTAAATGGGAATAGCATATAGAGCTTCTTCTATTTGTAGTTTGGAAAGTTTGTAGTACAGAATTCAGTTAGAAAGTTTGTGATATGAAAGCTTATGGAAATACGTAAGATACTGCATGTGTACATGCTAGAAAGAGATGAACATACGATATCATTCACAGCTCTCCCAGTTAATCTGAGGTAATATCCCTCAAATTGTCAAAACTTGTCCACGGTGGTCTCTAAAGCACAGCTCAATCTGCAGAGTTGTAAGCAAAGATGAAGAAATCAGTGGCAAGGATTTGCACTCTAGTGGGTGTTTTGGGTATAATAGCTTTTGTATTAGGAATTGCAGCTGAAGCAAAGCATAACAAGGTAAGCAAGACTACAAACATATCGTTGTCAGTTCTCGTATCCATTGACTTCTGTTAGGTAATGCACTTTCTGAGTTGTTTTGTATCTGGAAAATTGAAAGTACTAATTTAATTTCATTCTTTGGAAAACATAATGGGAACAGTTCTGCAATTTCAGTTTGTTTAGGCTGATAAATTTGTTAGACTTAAGAATTGATGGGAATTCTAAATTTTTGTGGGTCATGCATCTGTTTTCTGAATGCTGTATGTTAGCCTAATGGCTAGAATTACAGACCCTTTTCACGATGAATCCCATATTTTGGTAGATAATGTTTCACTGGTATAGTGTTTCACTGCATATTCAGGATTTTCAAGGGAATGTATGAGGAATTTGGGTGAGATTAACAAGACATAACTGTTAGTTTGATTTCATATAGTGATCAAGAATTCTGATGAAACTGAGAAAAACAACTTCTAGGTTAGGATGGTGAGGAATTGCAATGAGTTTAAGAAAAAATAACTGTTAAAGGCTGGTTCACAGGCTGATCAAGTCAGACTGAATGAAAGTGGGAGATGCATATATCCAAGGAGTCCTGCTTTTGCAATGGGGGTGGTAGCAGCCTTGGCTCTAATGATGGCTCAGGTGGTTACAAATGTTGCGGCTGGTTGTTTATGTTGTGGAAGGCATTTTCATTATCAGGCACCATTGAACACCTGCATTGCCATCATATGCCTCATTCTTTCCTGGTGCGTAAATATTCTCTGTGTTAAACTTTTTTCAAAGATATAAAGTACTTTTTTGTGCATCTCCTATAAGATTAAGCCTTTTCCTTCCAATTTTGATGCTGGGCCTTTGAATCTATTCCTTTTTCTTTATTTATGTCTCTGCAATGGCCAACTCCTATATTCTAGAATCATATCTTTATAATCATGATGTTGGGCCTGATCATCAGCTCCTTCCTCAATTGGGTTTTGCTGACAGCTCTTTCCTTTTTAAGTTACCACTTACTGTGACTTCAGTGCTTTAGTGCACTGACACCTAATTTTGGCATCACTATATTGTCAGAGCTTCAGTTAGGATACTCATTTCCCTAACTCTTTGTTTATCATATTTGATGTACTCTCGAGTCCCATTGACCGTTTTTTATCACTTGCGGACATAATTTATTAGCTTTCATCTGGTGAAATTTCCTGCTGTTCCTCTCGAGTTACAGAATTCTCCATAAGTCATGCCTGGGTGGCCTTAGATAGAATGTGTTGTTCTGTTTATACCAATTCTTAACACTGAACAGTCAAAGTGCCATTTGTTGTTGAAAATGCACGTCTCGCTTGTCAAAAAGATTGGTTTCTGTATATGTGTTAGAGCTACAATTCATATGGATCATTTAGGATTCAAATATAGGATCTTCCATTTGCAATTGGAATGCTCTGTCAATTGAACTATTGGCCCTTCTGTCTGTTATTAGTACTGGTGTGACTTATTTCCAACTCCCCCTTTCAGCCACATTGCAGATGCTCTGATACCACATGTTGAGCTAAGACTCAACCTAAGACCTTCCATTTGCATCTAGAATGCTCTACTAACTGATCTATTAACCCTTCTTTAATCAGCCCATTATTGATCCAATGTGACTTATTTTGAACAACATGAAAATTATTTCAAACTCTCTTTTAACATTGTCTTTCACAATTACAAAGTTCATCTAACAAGTCTGGTCTGTTTTATGAGGAACACAAGCCTAAATAGCCTGCTGCTCATTTTCAGGTACATTTCTCTGTTTAATTTTACTGCTTATTAGTTTAATTATTAATGTCAGTTTCCAAGATAGAATCTTGGAAGAAAAAGTTAATACTTTAGAATACATGTTTTTAGGTTAGCTTTATTCAGCGTTGCGCATATCAGGGTTAGAGCAATTTGAAAAATTTCTGCATTATTCGATTAAAGTCCGACATGACTAAAGACCGAATTTTCAAATAGCTCTTAACCTCATTTATAAATTTCTCTTTCTATTTTCTTCATATTTTTCTCAATGTTCCCAATTAAAAGTGATGACTATTCTCATAAAATATATATCCCAAAACCCTTGTATCTATTTTGCAAAAATGTTACTAACAAGTATTGCACTTTCACACTCAACTTTGATCTACAAGAACGTAAAATTTTCACACTCAACTATGATCTGCAAGAACAGTAAAATTTTCGAGCCAACTGTATAAATGAGTTCTTGTTGAGTGAGATATTAACTTTATATGCATTGGCACTCTCATAGTACAATTTCTCTTAGATATTTATAACAACTGAAAGTTTTATCTGCATTTGATTTGTCATGGCTTGTGGTTACAATTAACTTAGAATTATCCCATAAAATTACTCTTGATCTAGTGCATTCTTCACATAACTGGCATTGGAAAGCCTATTGCACTAATAAATTATTTACATAGCAATACTACAAACTCTCTGATGAACTTTTTATAGTATTAATGATTAAAAAAGGCTAAGCAATGCTAAGGATATGCATCCAAGATCCTTAGTCATGTTTCAAATCTTCATTTTTCCCTCTCATTGTAATTGGGGGAAGGGTTATCTAAAGTTGAACTTCAAGTCATCTTAGATTATTGTAGCTTCTTTCTTTGGATTTAGATTGTGATGGAATCTGATTTTGAAGGTTGTATGACTGTTGAGATATCTGTGTACAGGGTTACATTTATCATTGCATTCAGTGTCCTTTTAGCTGGGGCTGCTCTAAATGACCAGCACAATGAAGATGAAGCTTTTTTTTCTACCTATTGTTATGTTGTGAAGACTGGGGTCTTTGCAGGAGGAGCAGTGTTGTCTTTAGTCACTGTAATACTGAACATTATCTACTATACAATTGCATCTGCTGTTAAGAATTCAGCTGCTTGGATGCATGAGAATCAAGATGTTTCTATGACACAATCACAGACTGGAGCATCAAATGCCCAACCTGTTTTTGTGCCTGAAAATGCATACACCCAATTTTATGAGAATCCCCAATTCATGGATGGCTCACAGCAAATCACCCGACCTGCAGATCCTAGACAGAATTCAACTTGGAGGTGATGTCACTGAAATATCTTGTGTGTCTGTTATCATAGCCTTAAAGATCAAACCATAATATCATTGAATTGTGTAAATGATTGGAATCTTCTTGACATATCTCAAGCAACTCCATGTTATTCTTATATGGACAATTGCTGTAGCTCAACTTCATCCAACCGACTGATTGGAATCCCACAGTTTTGCAGCATTTATCACTTCCAGTTAGTTTGTTATTTTTTGATCTTATTTATGTATGTTCTCTCTTCTAGTCTATCCTATCCTAGTGTCACAATGGTGGCTGAGGATTAAAAGTTCCTATGCACTTTCCTTTGTGTATCCTAATAGATCATTTTCACACATGATTTTCATTGATTACTACTAATTAAATTTTTGGATATTGAAAATTTGTTCATATAAGTTTTTGAGTGTTTTGTAAACATTCTAAGATAAATCTCGTGTTATCTAGAAATTTATTTTGAATATAAAAATATGAATTGAAAAAGAAATTTAAAATGAATAAGTGTCTATAATTATCCTTTATAAACTAATATTACACATTAAACAACAAAAGAAAAAATTCACACCCTTAAAATTCATACCTAATTAAAACCCAAAACAATTTTTTTTGAATATAACTTCAAAAAAAATTGGTTATAATTATGACCACTGGCATATATCTCCTCTCTCAAAAGAGTTCATGTGACATGAAGAGCTTTGCATTATTTTAAAGTGAAGCAAACAAGTTGCATACATGTACAAGAAACCCCATGATATCTTTGATACAATTTAGGCTTAGGACCTCTACTCAACTCCTCAAATTCTCAACACTTCTCTATAAGAATAAAGTCCAAACTTTTTACTTGCCATCTTTCTACAAGAAATATCCATCCAGTGCTACTGCAAACAGCTTTGTATATATTGCTTAATTGGAAGATGTTATTTGAGTCCCCTTTTGATCCACATAAATATTTTTTTTTATTGAAGAATTTACATGAACTTGGCATAAGTTACGTTTCAGGAAATTACAACTGACTAGCTTAGCATTAGCATATGAGAAACTTACAATCAATTTTTAAGTTCATGTTGCATCCAGAGATGATCAGAAAAGGAAAGGAAAGAGTCTTTTGAGGGAGGGTATGTTTCTAAATATCTTTTAATAGTAATTTCTAATGAATAACAATTGATTGGAATGCATTTGCTATCATATTTTTGTATTTGGATTGAAATAGAAGCATAAGATCAATTAATGATTGTTATTTAAAAGTAAGATCAAAGATCTCATATCAAAGGAGAGGATGAAGCCTCTCTATTTTTAGTGTACAAACTATGAAGTCTTTGTGATGTAGGAGCATCGAGTGATGTAGGGCAATCTTGTATCACCCAAAAAAATAGTTTTCTTTATTTTATTTAGTTGTTTTGAGTCCCATGATGGCACTTAAGGGGTGTAAGACAATCAGGCGCCAAAAATAGCGAAAACAAACACTTACTATTTTTAGTAAGTCGGCCTAAACGGGCTCGTATGGACGTGAAAATTTACTCCAAAGAGCAGAGCTGAAAAAAAAATTCAGTCACAAAAGAATCACCTCAATACCCTGCATGATTTGGGAGAAATTAAAGTTTTTGTCCCAAGAAATTTCTCCAATGCAGCTTCAAATTCAGATATAAAAATTTAGAGGCCCTAAAGCAGCTCAAAAAATGGACGAACCGACCTACAGTGGGTTATGTGTTATAGAGCTCATCGAGAGCTTTCCAAGGATATGCAATAATATCAAATCAGACACCCAGATCAAAAGTTATGGCCTTGCGAAGTTGGTCCTCTAAAAAGTGACTTTCACAAAAATTTCTTCCTAGACCAGAAATCAAATGGTGGGACATTTAGCACCAAAACAAAAAGGGGAAATTTAATCTTTCTAGAACATTCTAGGGCAGTCATTGGGGAAAATAAAAAAAAGGGTTAAGTGGGGGTTATAGAAGATGGCCCTGATAGTGCAAATTGTGGCTCTGAATAGTAGATTTTCTTTTCAGAGTTGAATTTTGTTGTAATGAATCAAGCCCATGAGGCTGTAGCATGTAAACTTTGAATTTGTAATTTCATTTTTTGAAAATAATTGAAAGTGAGTCATTTTTTTGTCTCCCATCTTTTGTGTCGGTATCTGTTGTTGTGATTTATGTGGGTTTTGTGCGGTGTAGCCCTCATCAAGTGGTATCAAAGCAAGAGTTCCTAAGCCTCTAATAGAGCGTCAAACGTGAGGTAGTTGTAGCAGGACCTAAGTGTGGGTTGAGTTCAAGATGCCTCCAAGAATTTCCTAGTATGGCAGAGGTAGAGGCTGAGGTCGTGGAGGAAGAGATCCACCAAGAGATGAAATCAAAGCCCTTAGAAGGCAATTAGAAACCTTACAACAAGAGGTTCGAAGAAGATATGTGCAACAAGACAGAGATGACAGTGAAGATGAAACAAAAGAGGAAATGCAAGAGGAAGAGCAAGATCCAATGGATCCCAGAGAAAGAAGATTGCTATGAGCGATCTCAAACATTGGGAAGAGACCTAAAATGGAGGTTTCAACTTTTAGTGGAAGTCCGAATCTTGAAGAATTTGATTGATTAGATCAATGACATGGAGGAATTTTTCGAGTTTGAGGAGATTGAAGATCCTCACAGAGTGAGATTTGCACAGACAAAATTGAAAGGTCACACCAGTATATGGTGGAAAGAGGTCCAGTTAGAAAGAGGAAGACAAGGGAAAGATAAGATTTCCAAATGGGACAAAATGGTGTCAAAATTGAAGAAACAATTTAGTCTGGTCGATTACGAATTGGAGCTACTCAAGAGAATGCAGAGCTTGAGGCAAGGGACAAGGACAGTGGAAGAATACACAAAGGAATTTCACAAGGTTCTGATTCAAATAGGACATTATGAAGCGAACAAAGAGAAATTCGCTCATTAGATTAACGGGTTGAAGCCAAGCATACAAGAAGAATTGGCACTTGTAAGAATGACCACCATTGAGGATGCTTATTATTTTTCTCTAAAGGTTGAAGAACAAATGAACAATAGGTTTGAGAAAAAACAATGACGTGGAGGTTAGACCGGTGGACAGTCATATGGAGATTGAAATGAAGATCAAAAGAAGGGTGAAGACTCCAATAGCAGCCAAAACCAGAAAGGAGATAACACCTACCATCCTCGTGATTAGAATAATAGAGACCAAAGAGGAAGGGGAAGATTTGGATGAGGACCAGGAAGAGGAGGCTTCCATGGAACTTGTTTCTAGTGTGGAGAAGGACATAGAGCCTATGAGTGTCCTCAACATTAAGGAAGGACAAATAGAAGACCTGATGGTAATGCACGAGTTACACATGTTGATGAAGATGTTGAGTCTTCGCATTATGAGGATGCAGAAAGAGGAGAGGTTCTTGTTACTAGAAGAGCCTTGTTGAATGAGAAGGAGCCAACTCAAAGGAAGAATTTGTTTCGCACTAAATGTAAGTGTGAAGGTAAATTTTGGAATGTTATTATTGATGGAGGTAAAACTGATAACTTGGTTTCAGATGAAATGGTTAGTAAGTTGTGGTTGGAGAGAAGAAGGCATCCAAACCCATATCAGATTGCTTGGTTGCAAAAGGACCATAAAGCCTTGGTAAATGAATAATGTCTGGTAAAGTTCAAGATTAGAAATTACCATGATGAAGTATTGTGTGATATTGTGCCTATGGATGTTTGTCATATGTTGTTAGGCAGACTGTGGTAGTTTGATCAATGAGCAATATATGATGGACATGCCAACACCTATTCTATGACAAAGGATGGAGTTCACCATAAGTTGAAGCCCTTGAAAGAGGCAGAGGAAAATGTATGTGGTAATGCAATAATTTGTTTGGTTGATGGAAGGAAGTTCCTAGAAGGTATGAAGTATGATCATATGTGTTTTGCGTTGATCCCTAGAGTTGATAAAGAAGATACTACTGAGGTACCTGTGGAGGTTTCATATTTTTTGAATGAGTTTCAAGCTATTATTTCTGAAAACATACCTGAAGGTTTTCCTCCAGTGAGAAAGATTAGTCATAAGATGGACTTGATTCCTGGAGCTAGTTTTCCAAATAAGGTAGCTCATCGTATGACTCCAACAGAGAGTGAAGAGTTGAATAGACAAGTGCAACAGTTGTTGTGGAAGGGATTGATCAGAGAGAGTTTGAGCCCATGTGTAGTACCTGCAGTACTAGTACCAAAGAAGGATGGGGAATCATGGATGTGTATAGATTCTAGAGCCATCAACAAGATCACCATCAAGTATAGATTTCCCTTGTCGAGAATGGATGACATTATAGATTGTTTGAGTGGAGCTGAGTACTTCACAAAGATAGATTTGAAGAGCGGATATCACCAGATCCAGATTAGAGAAGAAGATGAATGGAAGATAGCCTTTAAAACCAAGGAGGGCTTGTACGAGTGGTTAGTCATTCCTTTTGGGCTAACCAATGCACCGAGAACATTTATGTGGAAGAAGAAAGTTATGTGTTAATTTAAGTTACCTAGCATCATTAGATTAGATATTTATATAGGGAACATACCATTTTATTGAACATGTGAAATATTGTAATTGATTGGACTTTACTATTAAGAGATATTCATAAACATATCCTTCCTTAAAAGACCCTTTCCTTTTGTTTATGGTATTGGAGATTAAGTTCAATGGACAGGATATTATAATCATGGAAGAGATTACTAGTGGTGGCTATATATTTATAGGGGTCATGAATAATCATTCTATGCATATTTTTTATGTCAAAAGGAACATCCTCTATGGTCTTAGAGGAGTCACTAGGATCAATAGGTTGGTCATCATGTGGTATATATCCTAGTCCCCATGTTTTTGAATTTAGATTAATCTATATCATTTCAAGAATTTTTTGTTCATGTAGGTAAGTCTCTTACCTTGATATTTCATGTGCATGCATATTTTGAGCTCTATGGAACATTCCTTATTCTAAAAATATGATGCAAAATTTTCAATAAAATGAAGATAGGGATTGTTGTATCTCTTTTATTTGAATGTCTACCATGAAACCGTACAACAAAAAATTCATGGTACCATATTGGATCTTGGTGTGTTTTGTGGTTTATTTTTTATAAATATCATTGTAAGATCATGGGGATAAGGGGGAAAACCCTACATGAAAGGCTTGTTGAAGCTTGTATTCCTGACAACCTTTGTTAATTTTCTTGAATTTCTTCATAGAAGGTGGATTTTTTGATGATGATGAAACATAATTTTGATTGATATGAGATGGGAATCATTTGTCCTTGATAGGAGTGGAAATTTTTTTACTAGGATAGAGGTGAGCCATGTTGTAGTGGAATTCCAACATCTTGCAATATTGGAAGGTATGGAGGTTAGTATATATGGCGACTTCAATGACTTCATGACATAATTTTAAGTAATTATAGAAAGTGGATTTTATGTCCTACATGGTGTAGACCTAGGATTGTCCTAGGAGTATGTTATAGGGTATTTCAAGGTCAACAACATGACATAAGGTTGATTCTACAACTAGCCAAACCTCTATCAACAAGCTTATAGTTCATGTAGATTCTCTTTTACATTATGAGGAATGAGTTGTAATTATCTAAGGATTCAAGGCCCCTTCCATGTATTCAAGAAGATGTACCAATTTCAAAGTGAAAATATTTTACCTTGAACCATTATCTATAATTGTACTTTTTTAATTTTATGTAGTGAAATGATAGCCTCTATATCCAAGAGGAAATTATGGGATGGATTCAAGGATGGAATATCTTGCTCATTGAAGGTATATTGATGTGGAAATGGTACATGGCCAACAAGTGATTGAAAGTGAGAAGGGTAAATATTGTGAGGTACCCTGACTCTTGTAAGACCTTGTCTAACTATTCCTTATGAATAGTAGATGTTTTGAGAAGATCCAAGATCATTATGTGTTTAGGAGTCTTCTTAAGTTATTCAACAAGGTTGTATCAATCATTAAGAGTATGCATGGGACTCCCTTGAATGGTGCCCATACCATATTGTGTGATTACAACATAATTAGGGATCTTGATTATGGTGTTGACCTAGGTATTAACTAACTTGATATTACCAACAATGGAATCATAATTATTTGAGGTTTTATGTAGATAATGGATACTGTGAGTGTAGATATCTTGAATTTTATTTGGCTTAGATGAGGGTCATAGTTGATTATGCCTCATGAAGGGATCTTGATAATTCTCCATTTGAGAATTTGGAGAGGATGAAGCTTGTCATTCTAATTTAATGTCCCCTAGCGTGTCATTCTACATTAATGTCTTCAAGCTTGTCATTCTACTTTAATGCCTCCCTTATCAATCTAATCTTGTCTGTGGTTTTTAATATTCATACATCTTTTAGTGGAATGGCCCTTAATTTTATGATATTGATAGTACCCATTTTATTTATACCAAGCTAGTTTAGGTTTTCTTCCATTGAATGGACCAATTAGAGATAAGGTAAACATGTTTTCTTTGAGCAATTTGTGAAACGTCCATGGGTTCTCCCAAGGGGTATATTGGCATTTTATTTTTTATTTTGGTTCTCTCCTTTAGATGGCAACATATCAAGAGAGTGACCTATCAAGACAGTAGTCACTCTCTTTGTAAAAGTACTTACAAATGATCAAAATTCCAATAATAAACCTAAATTTTTCAAGACATATCAAGAAGGTAGGTTCACAATCCTCAAACTTATATCTTTATGTTGGTTGGAGGACCCAACTTGTAGGAATTTAATAGTGTCTTTCATTGCCCTTTATTCTTGATTGAATAACATTTCAATCTTTTGGAAGCATGGGTGTTGTGGTTGGGTACAAATTGCTAGTTTGATGGTAATGACTCTACCATGACTTGCATTACATGACCTCTACATTGTTTTTGGCATCATTGGCCTTCCTATCACTAAGGTTTATTTTTTTCAAAGGATATTTATGGGGATTAGTATGATTTTTAGTATGGTCCTTGGATCCATTATGGCCATGGAAGGGAGAGTGCATTTGTCAGGGAGAGTCTAGGCTCATGATGTTAGTAAAGTCAAAGTTTTCAAGGAGCTTGGATCCTAATTCCATAATATGTCTAAGGATGTTATCTTTATTTTCAAATAGACACTGATCCCGCAAAAGCATGTCTTAGCTATAAGATATCTTAATTCTTTCCTAAAATCAAATATTTTTTAGAAAAAAAAATATAATCCTTGAGGGATTCCATCTAAAGGTGTTTCACTGAAAGAGGTTAGATCAAACCCACTTATATTAAACCCTCTTGGATAGAAACCCTCAAGACTTAAATTAATACCTCAATGGAGTCTCTTCTACACTTATCAAAATGTTGACTAAAAAAACATGTCACCATTTGGGGGTTCAAATGAAATCATTTTAAAATGACATTATGTAAGTATGCAAGTCTTAATATTAGCTAAGTTACAATAATTATAATATAATATATATTTTATTTAATGTTATATTTTAAAAAAAATAATGAATTTAGGTCCATTATAAAATAAAATAAAATAATGACTTCTATTCAAGACACTAGAAAAAATAACCTTCTTAAAAAATACACTATTCCACAGAGATGTCATTGTCTTGATGAAAAAAGAAAATTTAAATTTTTACAAATATGCTAAAAGAAATGTGTTATAGAATAATATATGTCATAATTTTTTGTTAATATCAATTCAAGAATTAATAATAAATAAAATGTCTAATAAAATATCACCCAAAAATCCATGCACTAGGCATTTGAGCTAATGATATAATTCTAATAAATCATGAAAAAAAAAATTGTAGTGAAATTTATGCATTGTAAACTAATATTGCACAATAAAAATAATAATAATAAAAAAAATTTGATATAAATACTTCTTTGAAAAACTTTAAAATTATAGCTTGAGTTTACATAGAAAATGCCACAACTCATTAGTTTACATCATCCTTAAATTTTTCATTATTTGTTCCCTATAATTGACAAAAATTAAAAATACTAAAAAATGGTGATTTAAACCCTTATTATGCTTCCACATTAATGTAAACTAATGAAACATAAACACATTCACAACCATACACCATAGAATACTAGATTTATGTGGATGTAGTGTCGTAAAATTTTACCCATACAATTTTACTTGCACTTTTGTATCCTCTTTAGTGACCACTCCCTTAGCATTTGTGTAGGTTCGTTTTAGCCCTTGCATCAACCTTTTTCTCTCTTGGGATGCTTATGATCCCATTTTTAGCAACTACCTTTGTGCATCAACTTTATGTCAAACCTTGTGTCTTCCTCATTCCCACCATTTTCAAGAATGATTTATCTAGACACTAGTGCGTTGCATGGACTTCTGCACGCCGTGCTAGCATCCCATGACATATTCAAATGATCATTTTTTGGTTACCTTTCCACTTGTCACTTATCTTTGTTAGTGGTAATGGCCTGAGGCACTTTGTAGCAGCTCAAGAACCTTCTTTTCCCTCATATTATCTCTTTAAAGCCCATCTTTCCAATTTGTTTGGTCTTCTTGATCTCTCTTGGTCTCTCCTCTCCTCTCTTGGACATTCTCTTGTCTTTCTCTCTTGTTGTCTTGCTTGCTACAACATTCTAAAGTTGTCACAACGCTCTCTACTACTCTCTTGGTTCTCACAACTATCTCTCTCTCTCTCTCTCTCTCTCTCTCTCTCTCTCTCTCTCTCTCTCTCTCTCTCTCTCTATTTGGCTTCCTCAATACTTGTAGGTGATGTCTTACTTGTCTTGTGTCTTTGAGCATCTTGGGATTTCTCACATCCCCTATCTATACATTTTATCATTGTGTCTATTATCTTGTATGTTTTATTTCTTATCTATTATTCTATCTATCTATCTATCTGGTTGTCTATGGAGGTGGGAACACTGAAATGGGGGTTTCACTAAGGCAAGCCCCTAAAAAGCCCCAACATTTTCCTAAATCTTATGTGTATAGGTATTGAAGATATTTATTCATTTGAGGCTTGATTCCTTGGTTGGTTGTGAGTCTTTCCTTCCCTTCCTTTATTTGATCATCTATATTTCATTTAAGTTTAGTTTAGTTTATTTCTATTTTTAATTCTTTGTTACTTTCCTGCATTCTAAGAGTTCTTAGCAGTTAGGGTAGAAGTCACTAGTATAGAAACATAATAAACTACTAAAAAAACTACTAAAAACTACATATAAATGACTATTTTTTTATCATGTGACCATCAGTAATTTATTTCCAATGATTTATTAGGTCATTTTTTATTCATTGATATATTTAGTCATTGATTGTTGTAATTTGTCACTTATTTAGTCATTTTTTATTCACTGATATATTAAATTGGTCACTTATTCAGTTGTTAATTTATTCATTGATTGTTGTTAACTGATCACTTATTTAGTCATTTTTATTCGCTGATTTCTATGCATTGGTAGTGTATTTAGTCATTAATTTTAATCATTATTTTGATCAATTTGGTAGTATATTTAGTCAATTTTATTCACTGTTTTCACTAGTCATATATCCAGTCATATTTTATTCATTGTTCACTAATTTCTGTCAATTGGTAGTATATTTAGTCATTTTAATTGACTGATATTTGAGGATTTAAACATAAAACACAGAAATACACATCAATCATCAATTGCACACAATAAGACAACCATTGAGAAGGAAAATTTGGTTAATTTTATTAATAAAAGAAAGGTTTTCTAGTTATAGCTTAGAAATAGAGTATTACAAATTTTATTTTCAGTCACAAGATTGAAAATTTGAGTTACAATATTGCATAGAAATGATTGCAAGAAAGAAACTTCTCTAAAAAAATTCAACAATGATGGAAACACATGCTTGGAGCCCTTCAATGTGAGCAAATTCCCCTTTCATGTCTTAAAACTTCTACAACATGGGAAATCTTCTTGGAGCAAGCTGTAACATGTAGAATCCAAGAAGGAGAGTGTTGATCGTGTCCCATATATGAAGCTCTCTCCTTTAATGTAGTCAACAATAACCTAGCTAGAATCTTTCCTCCTTTATATGCAACATGCCATCTGATATGAGCAATAGGGTGCTACCTTTTCCACCATGAATGAAGTTGTGCCTCAATACAACCAACAAAATTACTATTAGTCTCAATTTAGAAAGAATAAATGTGCATTGTTTATTGCAAGTTTACAAAAGTAAGTCCAAACACAACAAAAAGGTAAATTAATTGAAAAACTATAGCCTTGTCAACAAATGCCATAAATAGAGTGTTCAACATAGGCCTAAAATATGCATATGGAACCTTTGATTTCAGAACCTTGTTCAAAATTTAAGAAAGGTGATACACATAGATTATAGAATGAAGTTGACATTATAGAATGAAGGCTATCAATACTAACAAGATTGGAACGTTATCAATAGAAATTTCCTAGAAACCAAGCTCAAGAATGCCATCAAAGTTAGACAACAAAAATTTCAACTGTGGCTCATGTGTTGTCTTTGTAGAGACTTGCACCATGAAAGAATCCATTTATACATAAATTCCAAATTAAGTTGATGAAAAAAGATCTTTGGTATCCAACTGGGAAGCCTTAACATCCAAAAATTACTAACCTGATGTTTCACAACAAGTTTCCCAATTGTGACATCATCTTTACTTAAGAAACCAGATATTGATCCACTACGATTTTGGATCTCACAGGATTCTCGTTTACAAGCAACAAATGATATATATTAATTGTTTAACAACTTCCTTAATATCCCCATGTAAGTAGACTAAACTAAGTGAGGTTGAGGGTTTGAAGTAGAGTACCATCTTCTTGGTATGTGCTTGAATTTGATCATGACTTGTATCTTGAATGAAAATAGCAAGCTAACTGTACTGTAAAATCATTGTTAGAAAAATAATGACAAAATCCTCTTTAATTAAAATAATCCTTCTAGATATTTCAAGACAAGATATTTTAGTTAATTTCTAAGAGAGCTAATTTCACTATCCAAATAGCCATCAATCTATTTACTATATATAATTTCCCAGAATTTAGAATTTGAATGTAATGAAACTAACCATAATTACCAAATATTTGGCACCAAAATGTAGTACAAAATGAATTGTTTGACAACAAATGTATTTTGATAAACCATATATACCCTTGATATATTGATTAAATAACAAGAAAAGATCAAATTCGAGACAACAAGATAACATTCATTAATTAACTTCAACAAACAATTGAAACCAAAATTTGGCCACCAATTATAACTTCATTCTATTGATCTTCAAAAATATTGTACAATATGTTTCAAAATTTTATCCTAACTGGCATGTCAAAAAGTGTCTTTTTTAGTTTACCCACTTTTAACATAAATAAAAAAGTCTTAGTTGTCATTATTTACATAGGATTATATAAAAGCAATGAAAGATGAGAAATGAAGAGAAATGATCAAATGTTGAAGTCTAGAGCACTTGCAAGATACAAAAGTCCATTACTCATCATAAGGTACTTGTGATCATTCAGATCTAGAAATGTCCTCTCTCCATCATTGTATTTGCAAGGCTTTGTAATTCACTACAAGGCCTATTCTTCTAGGTGAACTAGATATGTCTACTCCCATTGGTACACTGTGTAATCATGAGGCCATTTGTACTCCTATATTTTTTGTGTGTTGGCCAAGTGACTCTTCCATCTATTTTTTAATAACGATTTGCCATTTGTGATTAATTTTGAGTATCCAACATCTAGTACAATTATTCCATCCAAGATTAAATTGAGGTAGGGAAGATTTATCTCACCATCCTTCTATAAATTAGTGAGATAGTTGGGAACAATTTTTCTAAACTCATCTATCAAATCCTTGGATCCTTTCAGTTGATCATCATCCCTTAGTATCTTACGCATGAATAACTACTTTAGTGTGTGAAATGAATCCATTCTTGCCTTGATCTTTTTCTCTTCTTTAGATATGTATTGAAATTCATCTATGATCATTCATACCATTTTCCTAGTAGGCTTTAAAGCTATGAGGGCCTCAACACTCCTTTGTAAAATTCTAGACAAGGTTGTTAAGGTGTGATGTACATGTTGCCATTTCTTGAATAAGGGGTCCAATATAGGTACATGGGCCTTTATCTGATCAACTGCTTGTGACAAGAAGACATAACATTCATACACATTTTCCAATTTTTCCACAATTAGTTTAACCCTATGCTCCAAGATCTATTCCAATACCCTGAGGGTTTCACTCTTTGCTCTTTCCTTTGTTTCTTCATTAGTCTTTTTCAACTTCTCAATTTCTTGTTTTAGCACATTTACTTGTTCAACAGTGATTGCACCTGTATCAGTCTAGATGGAAGGGGGCTAGTATACTATTAATTTTGTGCTTTGGGAAGGATCTACTCCCTTCAACCTCCCTTTTAATTTCACATTTTCTATGAATAACCTATTCACTTCATCATGCAAATCATTTTGTGCTTTCTCATATTCTTCTAATCTAAGCTCCATAGCTTTAACCACATCCCTAGTAAACATTGTTGAGTGCATTGTCATAGTAGCTGCCTCCAATGCTAATGTGTCTTGAAGTGCCTTTACCATGGCAATCCCTCTCATTTCTTTTACATCATAAAGCAATTTTTGATTTTCTATTCTTTTTTGCTTGTCCTAAAGGCTAGGGTTTTAATTGTTGGATTGTAACCTATGCCACTCATTCCCTCATCTGAATTGAATTTAGAAACCAAAATGGGATCTTCTTGGCTTCTTACTTGATCCAGCAAGAATATATTTTTTAACTCCATCCTAGGAATAATTAGTATATTTATTTCTAAGACAAATTTTCTTGCTTTTTGGGGTATAACAATAATTTCATTAATCCTGAGTTATTCAAAATTCTAGGAAACAATCTAGTCATGTTGTAGCTCCTCAGTGCCCATCTTATTAATTTGGAGTCTCTCCTCAAATTCTTTCATTTTCATCTTAAACCAAAAATCCTTAAACTTAGGAGTTTGAATAAATTCATCATCTTCAATAAATCTAATGTCAACAACCACCCTTTCATTATCATGCACTTCTTGATCATTATGCCCATGTACATCCACTCTTTCTTTTGGTTTGTGAGCATCAGTTGCAAGATTAGGTGGTGGCTAATGAACTTCATCATCTTTAAAATTCAAAAGTACATCGGCTACCTCTTCAGTATCCCCTACTCCTTCACTTATTTCATATGCCACTAAGGGGGCCACTCCATGTGTCTTCTGCCTTTTAGGACTTGGTTTCTTAGGGGATGCTTCTAATTGTATTGTGGAAATTTCTGATAGGGGCTCTATGATTACAATACCACTTGGTTTGATGGGAAGCTTGGAGGATTTTAAAGACTGACCTTCAAGTTTCTTTTTTGGTTCAACATATAATCTTTCAAAGTTGTCAATTATTAAGTTCATCCTTTTGATAGGATCTCCTTCTTCAACATAGAATCCTTGGAATCCAATGTCCCTTTTCTTCTTCTCCTCCTCAAGCCTCTTTATGATTTCCCACTTCCTCTTTCTCTGAAAAACTTCATCAAGTGTAAATCAATTTATTATCACATCTTCGTAATCCATTACATGGGCAATCCCAACTTTAGTGAGAAGCATATGCTTTATAAAATTAATATTCCCTTCAAGATCAAAGACCCTTTCTCCTTGTGACTTCAATGAATACTTCATCTTCAAATATTTTTTTAGTTCCTCAAGAGTTTCAGACCCTACAAATAGCTCCTCACATTTAGTTAGGTCAAGGAGGAATGTCCCCTTTTTCTATATTTTCATAACATCTTGCTCCATCCATAACATTTTCCAGATAAATTCTAAAAATTCAATTCAAATAGAAAAAAATTTAGGTAAAACATGTGGGGCTTGAGGACACCCATAGACCCTTATTATTGTTTGGTCTGCTAAGAAGAACCAGTCACTGAAATTGCGAGTGTGTCCCTGCTCTAGCTTCAATGCTAAAGGTCTTAATACTTGCATGATTTTATTAGGAAATCTTGGTGAAATATGACCAAGACTGGCCATGATATTTATTATGAAATCATCATGAAATATTACATAATCACTATTTTTACATCTACTATCCCAGATGTAACACTAGTTCTGTACAAGCAACCTATTCCCTTCATCATCAATCATTCTCAAAGACATTCTTTTAGTCCATATGTTTTTGTTTTGGTACAATATTAAATAACATAGTAGAGAGGGTTTCTTGAAAGTGATGAGAGCTAAGTTCTCTCTTACTTGCAAAAATTTCTCATGTAGCCCTTTCTCAATTTCAACAGCAAAGTCATATGCAATGTTGACTTCAAGATTTTGTTTCTTTATTTCTATCATCATGAGATAGGTTGGCATCCTCTCTTCAACATCTATTCCAAGTACTTGGCACAAAGAAAAATAAGTTCTTTTGAAATATACCTGGAAGTCTCCTATGGAAAATGACTCAATTTGGGAGGGGGAGATAGGTATACTCCTATTATTTACACCCATTTTCATGTATAAAGGAAGTTCATCACTCTTGTAGGTTTTTCTCAATCTCCTATAATCCTCCTCACTTTTGTCCAAGTCGATCTTAGTGATAACTTGCTTGTTTAACATAAAACACTCTATAATTGCTTCTTTAGTCAACACCACTAATGGTGAACCATCTAGAATTCTTATAGTCCTGGTAGCCAGGTGATAATATTGTGCTAATAATTTAATAAACTAAACATCTACAAAGACATTTGGGACTATCAATTTGTCCAAATCTAAGGTCTAAGGATTCAAAAATGGAATCTTGTCATCCCTTTTTTCATAGAAGTACCAAAATAGATCCCACCCTAAGATAGGGATAATTGGGTATCTACATCCATGGGTTGCATCTCTAAACACCTTTTTGAATCCTTTGTTTACAAAATTAGGTAACACATCTAAAATAGATTGTTGCAGGGACCTCTTCTCTCTTTTAGAAACTATGGACTCTTCCTTTTTACTTGCAAGTTGACTTCTTTTGGGTGGCATGATGAAGAATTTACTCGTACTTGATTTATTTAAGTGTCTACTTGTAGAAGCAAAATCAGTTCTTATACACTTGCTATAGAGGGTTTTTGTGAACTTACCCAACGAAATAATAGATGCAAAGTCTTTCAGCTTGAACTCCCTTTCCTTTGGTATATTGAGTTGTGTGAATGATTTCCAAAATGTCGTCGAGTCCCAAGTAATATTTGTTGTTGAGCTCGGTCACCTCACTATTAATGCCAATTCATGTAAAATATTTTAGAATCTACCCATATTTTTAGTTTGAATACATGCCTTTGATCTTGGGAAGTCAAACGGTGTAATCATTAAATACTTTGAAAACTTGTACCACAATACTACTCTGTCATTTCAAGACCACTACAGGGTAGTGATAGTAGTACCGCCACCCCATGCACACCCCTTTGGACTCCTGTGGGATAGTGGGTTAATTCTAGCAGTTGAGTGACTGTTCATCACCATACCACTCTGTCATATCAAGACCATTGTAGGGTAGTGGTATTGTAGGGTTAGTAGTATCGCCACCCCGCGCACACCCCTTTGGACTCCCATGGGAGATCGGGTTAATTCTAGCGGTTGAGTGATTATTCATCGCCATACTGCAGTGTCATTGTTTACCCCTTGCAGGGCTGCAATTTACTTTAGTTGTTAACATGTTCTCACTGCCACCCCACACTATTCATATTTGGTTGTCACGGTATTATAGTAAGCATTTGTACATTGACCTATAAGTCTCTCCATCCCGTGCATACCTCTATTGACTGCTACATTAGTGCAGTATTGGATTTTATTATGAATGTGGTATTTTAGATATCATTTTATTGAAAAGATTGAACAATTTTATAATTTTGCAATCTATTAGTTTTATTTTTCAGTGTCGGACAGACCTAAGAGATCATTTCTTTGTTTGTAATAAGGATGCTTAGTTCACCTAATGTTAAGATATCTATATGTATTATTAAATCATAGATGTTCATTATATGTTTGCCTCTAGAAAAAATATAGGATATATAAGAAATTACATTCTAACTAAACAAAATTATTTTCAAATTTTCAACCAAAGTAAGAAAACTAAGAAGAATGATTGAACCTAACTTTAAATGTACTTCAAATCAGCAATGAACATTGCATGTTTTGTATACAGTGTACCAGTAGAATAATGATGATTGTATTAAAAAATGTATCAGTAAAACAACAGTGAATAGGCATTACCTATACTTAGATCTTTATTACACTCAATAATAAATTACACCATACATATAACCAAAGTTTAGGTGACAAGCTAAACTCTTAAGGTGACAAAACATTATCATAATCATCAGCATTTCCAACAATGTTAGAATCTTGATCACTCGTGTTTGCATCTACTTGATTTTATTCCCCATCCTCATATGTGACATGCAATGCATTCTCTCTCCCAATATCTTCATTGGTAATCAAAATTTCTTCTTCAAACACTTCATCATCATCTTCATCCACTTCTTTGAATGTTTCTTGTAAATTAACATATTAGCCATCAGGCATTGTATCAATAACTTCTATGAATTTTCATTTTGAATGAGACTCTGTTTGAATGGAATATGACCATCTTGGGCTTCTTACATCGTCATTAATTAGAAATGATTGGTTAATTTGAAGAGGGGAAACATACGGCTCATCCATCTCTAATAAAAATTGTCTTGTATTTGTGTGTACAAATCCATACTCATCAAATTCTATTGCAGATGGTTGGATCCACTTACATTTTAATAATATAGGACTATTTTCACTATAGTCCACTAGAATAATTTCTTAGATGAATCCAACATAAAATTTCTTCTCAGTTTCGTGAAGAAATTTAGCACTAACACAATCACAATTTTCTTTCTTTTATCTTTATTTTCCACTCTTAAATGACTACCATAGGCCCACATTCCACTAAAATGTGTAGCCCATAAATGTGGAGATTTTGAAAGCTCACTTTCCTCTGTTGTTATATATTGACCTTCTTTTGCACCATTGATTGCATTAGCAATCCATTCTTCAAAGTTTGGAAAATAATCACCTACAATCAAATCAACATGATGTCTGCACTTTTGAGGTCGATGTTGCATCCAAGCTTGATTGTCTTCTTCATATTTTTGACATAGAATATTAACATAAAAATAGTAAGATTAATAATATAAATGTGTCAATGCAATTGGCAAATAAATTATTGTGTAATGTTTTTTTACCTGCACCACTTATCAAATGAAGATGTTTTTTGAAGAATATAGGCGTGTATTGCACTTCTTTCTTGATGTGATAGCTTGAAGCGACATCCATTGCCTTCTAATAATTCACCTGCAATTGTCTCTTCTTTGTCATCATCCCATACATGTTGATTGACATTTTTAAGATCCTTCATATATTCTATGCAAAATAACATGGCCTCTTGCATTGAATATCCCTCAGACATGCTGCCTTCTAGTTTTTCCATAGTATAAACATTTTTTTTCAAAACCTTCATATATTGTTCTATAGGATACATCCATCTTGTTCTTATTGGGCCACAATGATTTAGTTCATATTTTAGATGTATCAAAAGATGCATAGATATGCAAAATATTGTTGGTGGAAATTCCCATTCCAATAGACAAAGGACTTCAAAAACCTCCCCCCTCAAATTATCAAATTTTGAAAGATCTAATACATGTAAACTCATTCTCTTTAATGTTAGGCCCAACCTTATAACTGCCAATCTTGGCCCCTTTTCCAAACTTAATTATTTACCACAATAGGTAAAATATTCTCTATTATGACATGATAGTCATGGGTCTTGAGGTCTCTGAAGCCATCAATGTCAGTTTGGCTTCTAATACTACTACTTACATATCCAGTGGGAAAGTGAGTCTAAGACATCAATTGTAAGAATTGTGCATGTTGTCCCTTTTTCCAGACATAAGGAGCACTAGGTTTTCTATATTTTTCATCATCATATTTTTCAACCCAAATATTTCAATGAATCTTCAGTTGTCGAAAGTATTCACATGATGAAATAGTATCAAAAGCACCAAAAGAGTTTCTATAATAGCATAGGCTATATTTTTCTCAGTATGCATAAAGTCAATAGTATGCCTAATGGTTATATCCTTAAAGTATGGCAACTTATAGAATATGCACAACCTTTTTATACTACTTTCATTACATGTATCATATCTACTACAACAATCCCATCATTTTCAATAAATGAAATTCTTTTTGTCCATTCTCAACAAAGTAATCACCTGTTATTAACAATGGCTCTTCATTATTCTCGTCTCGACCATTGAACCATGTTTTTTGTTGATGATATGGATGATCCATTTTAAGGTAAGCACAATTTCCACGATAAATACACTTACGCAAACTTCTTGAGTGCCTCACAAAATCCTTAAAGTCGTAAAAAATAGAACATCCATGGTATCCATGAACACTAAGACTAGACAATGTGCCATATGTAGGAAGATCATGAATCGTAAACAATAAGGAAGCTCTTAAAGTGAATTTGATTGAATGACCATCCCTTAAAGATTGAATTGATTCAATTCCTTTCCACAATTCAATTAGCTCATCATATAATGGCTCTGGATAAGCATCAGTTGTATCTGAAGTCACACCTTTCTTTCCTAGTATAATCAATGATAACATTAAGAAAAATGGTTTAGTTACTAACCATGGAGGCAAGTTATAATTTATTAAAAACACTGGCCAAGTTGAGAATTTAGTACTTTGATCTAAGAAAGGGTTCACCTCATCTAGAGCCAAACCCAACCTTATACTATGAGGATCTTGAGAAAAATTAGGCCATTTGTTATCAAATTCCATCCACATCTTAGAATCAGGCACATGTCATTGTTTTCCATCAGTGCTCTTATTTTAGGCATGTCATTTTATAAGTTCAACAATGTCTATACACCTATACATTCAAAGTAATTGTGGTACCAGAAAGTGGCGAAGAACCTTTATAGGAACCACAACTGATTTCAAACCTTGTTTATACCTCGCTTCATGACATTTCAAGCATTCACTCTCGCTTGCAAGATTCTTGCAAAATAATACACAACCATTCACACATGTGTGGATGTTTTCATACCCTAAGCCTAGCTTAGTGATTTCCTTTCTACATTGACTTTGTTTTGTTGGCAATGTGGAGTCAGGTGATAACAATGAACTTAATAATTCCAATAACTGATCTACACTCTCATTTTTCCAACCAAACACCACTTGCAAGTTAAGAATTTGAAGGATTGTTGTCAAATGACTTAACTTGCAATTACCATACATAGGCATTAAAGAATCCTCCATAAACTTGGGCCAATCATTGTTTAGACCCTCATTCAACATTCTATCAACTTCAAACCCTTCGTCTAACATTGTTGCCTCTTCATATATGTTTGGTGTGACTTCATCTATGTTTGTTGCCTCTTCATTTCTCACACTCTTCCATTCTATCATATCTTCATAATAATTGAAATTTCAAGGGCTTATACCACTATTCCCATATCTTATTATATGTCGATAAATTAGACTTCTTTTATTCACCTTTCCACCAAGATAGTCGTTACATGGACATGGATATTTTTCCATGTCCCTCTCATCAACTACTCTCTCATCAAATGTATGGTATTGATTTGTGGTCAACCTTCGATGTTGATCCATTTATAATGCTCTACACATAGAAACAAAAAATTGTAGACTAAGAGACAAAAACTATTTTTCTAATTGAAAGGCGTTTCTATAGCAATAGAGTTATAGAGACCAAATAAAATAGAGTTTAACTAATGAATTGTAAAAAATAGATTTTTTTAGTTTATATTCAAATTGTTGATTACATTGCTGGTATTGGCATGGTGTGTTGGTTTAAAATCCTAAAACAAGTGCTTTTGAACAAGAAATGGATGCTTGGAAAAGATCTATCAAAGCATAATAGTTAGAAATAACATAGACAAGGCAACGAACTGGTTGAAAAAATGCCTCAAATAAATGTGATCTCATGGTGATGGAATGCCATGACAATCCATAACAATTTGATTGTTATGGAATTCTTCATAGAATTCTTCATGGAATTCCATCACCATGAGACCACATTTCTTTGAGGCATTTTTTCCAAAGTTCGTTGCCTTGTCTATGCTACCACATTTTTCATACATGACTACCAAAGCATTTTATCAAACAATTCACTTCCTTGCTGCTATGGCTAAAACCCTAAAGCAGATGATTTCAGAAAAGCTATGGATGCTTGGAGAAAATATATCAAAGCTTGATAGTAAGCAACAAGCTATGGTCTCATGGTTTTTTTTGGCACAAAAATTAGTGTGATTTTATTTGCATTTTTTTGCAGGTTTTAAATGCATTTTTTTGGCAATTTTACTATTTGAAATGGGGAAAAATCTTTGTGGTCAATTTTGTGCACTTTTTAGTTGTAGGATTCTCACAGTTAGTGAAAAAGGTAGTGTTCATGAAGGAATGGAAAAGATTCCTAGAGCCTTTTAATTATACCAGTACTATGCATTGACATTGAATCGTTTAGAAAACCATTTTTTCTTCACAGGGCAGCATTTTCTTGTGGAACAATTGACTGAGATAGCTCTTATTTCAAATAACCAACCTCTCATTAAATCTCATTGATATTATAATTTTGCATGATATTATCATAGTAAAGGTGATTATGACACAATTGGCCACTACTACATGGCATCAGTCAAGGAAAGCCAAAGGCCACAGGATTTTGTGGATAGGTTCAATTGAAGTTGGGAGATCTTAAGAGTTCTCTCTCAAATTTTGAAAAGGTTCTTAAGGTCCACCCTGAGAACTGTGAGATCTTAAAATTTGTAGGCCATATATATGCTCAACAATGTTAGATAGGGAAGGCTTTGGAAATTTTAAGAAAGGAAACTTGCATAGATCCACATGATGCCCATGCATTTATCAAGATGGGTGAGTTATTAATATCATTAGACCACGGTGCAACCATAGATTCTCTTAAGATGCCAAAGTATCTTCTAAAGAAGAGAAAAGAAGAAGTACCCATTCAATTGTTAAACAACATTGGGGTTCTTCATTTTGAGCGTGGTGAACTAGAGTTGGCTCAACAAAATTTTATGGAGGCATTAGGAAATGATGTTCTACCTCTACATAAATTTCTATGGTCAGTTTGGTGTATTTTTTACTTGTAGGATTCTCACAGTTAGTGAAAAGGGTAGTGTTCATGAAGGAATTGAAAAGATGTGTAGAGCCTTTGAATTATACTTGTACCATGCAATGTCATTGAATCATTTAGAAACCATTTTTTCTTCACTACAAGGCAACATTTTCTTGTAGAACAATTGACTAAGACAACTCTTGTTTCAACCGACCACCCTCTCATGAAATATCATTCATATTATAATCTTGCACGATCTTATCATAGTAAAGGTGATTATGACACCACTATCCATTACTACATGAAACCAGTCAAGGAAAGATAGAGGCCACATGATTTTGTGGCTAGGTTCAATTGAAGCTGGGAGATCTTAAGAGTTCTCTCTCAATTTTGAAGAGGTTCTGGAGGTCCACCCTAAGAACTATGAGAGCTTAAAAGTTGTAGGCCATATATATTCTCAAAAAGGGTAGGAAGAGAAGGATTTGGAAATTAAGAAAGGAAACTCGCATAGATCCACATGATTCCCATGCATTTATCAAGATGGGTGAGTTATTAATATTGTCAGACCCTAGTGCATCCTTAGATTCTCTTAAGACAACAAATTATTTTGTCTAGAAGAAGTACCCATTCAATTGTTAAACATTGGGGTTCTTCATTTTGAGCATGATGAACTAGAGTTGGCTCAACAAAATCTTATGGAGGCATTAGAAAATGTCATTTGGGTTGAATTCATAAATAAAATCCCTAGTGCCAATTTTGCAATTTTTCTTGTGCTCTTTAAGGATATGAAATTCTTCCATCGACTAGAAGAAGGTGGTGTTTCACTTGAGTTAACATGGGATAAAGTCACAACACTATTTAATCTTGCTAGGTTGTTTGAACAACTACATGATACAGAAAAAGAAAATCTTTTATACAAGCTAATATAGTTCAAGTTTCCTGATTATGTATATGCATATCTAGTCTTACAGCCATGGCTTAGGCTTGGAATGAGATCCAAATAAGCCTAGAATTGATTGGGGATGCACTTAAGGTAGATAAAAACCCATCAAATTCTTTATCTATTCTTTGAAAAATGGAACTAAAATAGATGATAGGCTTAAAGCAAAAGAAACAATTAAAGCTCCACAAAGTGAATCAGATGCAAACAATTCTTATGTTGACATTTCACTTGGAAATTGGAATTATTTTGTAGCTTTATGCAATGAGAGGAGGGATCCAAAGGTGGAGGCACAACATCTTGAGAAGGCTAGGGAACTATATTGTAAAGTGTTGGCACAAAGACTAGGAAATGTTTATGCTACAAATGGGGTAACCATTGTGCTAGCTAAAAGGGGTCAATTTGATATTGCAAAGGAATTTTTTACATAGGTACAAGAAGCTACAACAAGAAACATCTTTGTTTAGATTCTTGATGTGTCAGTAAATCTAGCACATGTTTACTTTGCACAAGGATAGTTTTCACTTGTAGTGAAAATGTATCAAAATTGTTTGAGGAAATTCTATTTTGGCACTCACACCCAAGTTTTATTTTATTTAGCTTGAACACATTATGAAGCAAAATAGTGGCAAGATTTTAAAAGAACATTATTAAGAGTAGTAGATTGTAACTACTATAAGTTGCCAATTAGAAAGCTATATATTTTGTGTTTAACATTGTGATGGTTTCAAATTACCCTTGAATTCGCTGTAGAGGGCATCCCCAAATCCGACTTCACTATAGAGGTCCTTGCCGACTTCAAATTCATTGCCAACAACTTTGAATTCCTTGCCCTTGCCCACCTTTTTCAGCAGCCTCCAGGTCCTCTCTGAATCTTTATTGCCCATGCAAGTAGCTACTATAGCTGATCAAAATGCCTCAGTGCTAGGCTAACCTACAACTAATGAATGAAGTGAGGAATATTTCTGCAATGAACGCAAATAAATGTGAATAAGCACCAATACATCAACACATGCAATACATCATGCCAATGATTGGCCAAAATGTATTTTTAATTTTTTTTCTAATTTTTATTAGGTGACTAACTATTTAGTCATTTTTATTTCTATGATTAAATAATATTTTAGTCAATGACCAAATTAGTCATTTATTTACTCATTTATAGATGAGTTGCAAAAAATTAGTAAAATTTAGTCTTTTAGTTGTTGTAACTAAAAGTTTTGGTAACCTAATCATTTATTTTCTAAATTCTACTAGTGAGTAGTCATATTGTTGTTTTCTGACATTCTCAAATTTTAGTCCATATGAGATGCTAGTGTGCCTCTAGGATGCTAGCATGTCACATTATCATCTATGTGTTGTGCTACCATCCTTGGTCGAGATATTGCTAGTCTATCTAGAAGACCTCTATGACCTGCTCTTTTTGATTCTAAAACTCTCACATTTTTACCCCATCACTTGAGCTCTATTCCTTTCTAGCTTATTAAGTAGTCTGAGGTAGTTGAGGACCATTTGATCCTTGAAGACTCTTTCTTGTCTCAAGAGTTGAGGGTTACAAATTTACTCCTCTATAGTGGAAAACCCTAATCGGGGAAAAACCATGGTGAGGATTAACTCACATATATATGAATAACATTGATTACAAAAGGCTCACTTCCCAAAAGAAAATAATGGCTCACTACCCAAAGGACTCACTATATGGAATATGAAGAGAACAGAATAAGACTGTTGCAAGGAGGTTCACTACCCCAAAGCAACAAGAAGATCCACCACAACAACTCTACACCATATGCAACCTTCGACTCACTACCTCTAGCAACTTCAAGTATACTGAAAATATAGACACCTTTTGCTCATTGCTTCTGATAGCCTTAGGCATTTAAGCTCACACTTAGATCACAAAAATTGATTACACTTATATATTTTCACACCACACACATCTCCAAGAATTAACCTTTCTTATATATCCTCCATGACCTCAAACAATCTTGTCTAGGTCGACCTCAATGAAATGTATGGACCTCAAACATACAACCACCAAATAGGTTAGCACCAAACACTTCTGCAATGGAAAAAAGTGAAGGTGGTTCTAACCAAGGGTTAACCAGGACCCAAATCTACACCAAAATGTTACACCAAGCTTGCACAACCCATAAATCACACCCACAAGTAATGCTAACACTCCAGGTTGGCCAGACCTACATTAATGCTACCAAGAAACCACATACACACATCACTAGGTTTGAAAACATGTTGCAAACCACATAGAAACACTATAGTACATCTTAGAATATTCCAAAAAAAAATAGAATATTAAGCAACACTACCACAACCACCTAAAACTGATAATACTATCATCCTGTGCAACCAGCCACACTGCCACAAACATACAACTCACTAACCAACCTTGTGGAACAAATAAACACTAAAAAATCTAGGGAAAGGTAGATACAATCAATATGAGAATGTTCCCAAATCCTCATGACAAGAAACCTCAATGTAGAGAAATATGGAGCAATTTCATTTGTCCCAGACAACCTTTTTCACAAGCAACACACTATTAGACACATCTTCCACTACTGCATGATCCAGAACCTGAAACTCTGGATATAAAACCACTGGAAACCTCTGTTCATCTCATCTAGCCTACACAAGAACATCTTCAACTATGAAGAAATTTGGAACATAATGTAGAACACAACCCTGCTACCTTGTACACTCTCTATTCATTTTTTTTCAAAATCACTTGGAAATGAAGTGAATCAGCTACATCAGAAATGTCTGCTCAACACCACAAACACCTCATCAAAACCACACTAGAGATTGCAAAAATATCCCCATCTGCAACACCTTCTCAACACCATCTTATCACAACCACACCAAATGCTGACATAAGTTGACATCAATGACAACACTAATTACAACATAGTACCACAATCTCCAACAATTATTGATAAAAGAAATATATGTTGATGTATCTAAGTGGAGGAATTGGTCAAATCAATTTTTTTGTCAAAATTATTTTGAAGAAAATGAATAAAGACAACCTATTGGGAGAATTTTGAATTCACTAGCATTTCCCTTTCTCCAAGTAATATCTCTCATATTACTATATACTTTGACATTAATATTAATGGTATCTTTAATGTTTCAACTAAATACAAGACAAGTGGCCAAAAAATAAATACTATTGAAAATGACAGTGGATGTATTTACTTGAATATCATGGTGATATAAATGTAGATTCCTTGGATGGGAATGTGTACTTAATTGGAAGATATTTGAATAAGATTATTCCAATTTGGATATGGCTAAATTTTATGACCTTGAATAAAATGAATGGATTATGCTTCCCTAAAAGCCAACTACTAAAGGAGAGCTTATGTGTGTTGCTAATGCTAGGAATTAATTCTTTCTTGAAGGGGTACTATGATAATCTCATCAATCCAAATGACTCATTTTGGATTCCTCCAATATTTAGGTTATAAAAGTGATTCTATTTTCCAAAAATTAAAATAAATCTAATATTTTGAGTTTATTGCTAATTATCATGTTTAACAGGATTTACAAATGAAGAAGTTAAATATACCTCCTTTTGTAAAGGAAAAGTGGGATTTAGTTCTTGGGTGGGATTTTTTTGGGTTCTCACACATTGTAAAATGGTAAGAGTTTGTGGAGCTCTTCATTTTGAATTCAATAAAATACAATACAATTAGTCCACGAGCCAATATATTACCTTTTATGCATTTTCTTCTTATGTTGAAATTTCAATCTTTCCTTTGATTTTTTATGTCATGTGTTGAATGTAGATGATTCCTTCTTAATGTTTTTTTTACCTTATAAACTTAGATAATTGTAATGTTGTAAAATTTCAGCCCTTGTAATTTCACATACATTCTTGTATCCACTTTAGTGTCTACTCCCTTAGTATTTGTGTAGGCTCATTTTAACCCCTGCATTAGCCTTTTCCCCTCTCAGAATGCTCAGGACCCCTTTTCAACAACTTCCTACATGCATCAGCTTTGCATCAAACCTTGTGCTTTTCTCATTCTTGGAATTTTGTAGTGTGACGTGTTTGGACAATAGCATGCCACACTAGCATCCTATGATGTTTTGACATTCAAATGGCCGTTTTTGAGTGCCTTGCCACTTTTTTGATCCTTTTGTTAGTGGTATCAACCCAGGACACCTTGTAAGGGCTCAAGAAGCCTCTTTTCCCTCCTCTTCTCTCTTTAAAAGATATCTTTTCAATCCATTTGGCTTCTTCTTGGTCTTTCTCTCTTGGAGACACTCCTCTCTTTCTTTCTTGCTTATGTAGCTCTCTATAGAATTCTACAACACTCAAGTCTCAAGTTCTTACAACACTCTTTGTAATTCTCCTGGCTCTCATAGCTCTATCTCTCTCCTTGGCTCCCTCAAGCCTTGTAGGTGATATCTTTCTTATCTCATATCTTTGAGCATCTTGGGATTTCTCACATCCCCTTTCTAAGAATTTTAATATTTTTTCTATATATCTATCTCATGATATGGGTTCTCCTCCTTGAGTGGGAATTACTTTTATCACTTCATATTTTCTTACTTTGTTGGATTTCTCTATCTATTTGGCTATCTGTGGAGGTGGGAACACCGAAATAGGGGTTTGACTGTGGCAAGCCCCTAAACAGCCCCAACATTTTTCCTCAATCTTATGTCTATAGGTGTTGAAGATATCTACTTTATGGAGGCTTCATTGCTTGGTTGTGACCTCTTTCTTCCTTTTCTTTCATTTTATCATAATTTAATCTATATATTACTTAGTTTACTTTACTTTATTTTAGTTCTATCATATTATGTTACTTTCCTGCATTCTGGAAATTCTTAGCAATCAGTTTAGTGGTTGCTTTGTTGTTTTCTATGATATTCTTAGTTTTTGGCCTATACAAGACACTGACATGCCTTTGGGACTCAAGTGTTTTGCACTATCATCCTTGTTCTGCACTGTTGTCCTTTGGATGATAACCCGTTAGTTTTTCCAAAAAACATCTATGGATTGTTCTTTCTGATTCTCGAACACACTCTGTTATTTTAGGTAGTTTAAGGCAGTTCGCTCCTTGGGATTCTCTTGAGAATAAAGAGAATCATGAGCAGAAAACCCCCCTTCTCTACATTTTGGTGAACCCAACATGAAAACACCTTCTCCAAAAAAAATTTGGGCTGATGCCCTGAACCCCATTTCGTACTATTAGAGTGATGCACCGACGTCCGAAAGACCTATTTATGCATTGTTTATTATATTTAACTTATTAGTTTTAAAATGAATTTAATATCCTCTTTTATCAATTCAGTATCTAATTTTATTCAAAGTGTCAATGATGTTCCATTTCATGCATGTGATTGTGACTTGGCTTTACCCATGTCACTTGGTATCTTTGATCATTCTCATGAAATTCCTCTTGCTTTGGAGGACATTTTGTTGTAAGAAAATGAAATCATTGATACTTTTCTTAATATTACTCTACCTTTTCTTCATCCCAATGCAATCTCTACTAGAAATAATGCATTAGTGAATGATGGAGTTCCTCTCACATCAGATCTTCCAAGGATGGATGTTGAGCATATTTCTTCAAATGATTACTCTATAAGTTGTAAGGAATATATAAATATCATCTATGTCTCTACTACCCCTAGAAAGCCTAAGAAACTCGCCATTCATCTAACTTTGGCTAGTCCTTCTCCTAAAAGGATTTGTTCCATTAATGGTGTTCCATTTGATGGTGATTCTGCTGATCTTTGTAAGGCCCCCTCTTATAGAGTAGTAGCCCATACTTATAATACTAGAAAGAATAAAAAATGTTGATCAACCTACTTCTTTACCACCTTCTCAACCAAGACTTCCTCAAGCACCTGGACTTGCAACTAAAGCACCTAGTGATTACAGTCTTGTTGAGAAACTGTGTTTGCGACTAAGATCTTACTGCGGTACTTGCTTTAGTTTTCTCCGCTTTATCAAGGTATGCTTCAATAAGCCCTAAAAAATATTCTCTTGCCTTCTTCCACTAGGCAAACAGCTGTTAATGCGTTGATGTCTCATAGTTGTGTGGATTCACTGAATATTATGTTCTATCCATAGGAACTCATACCTCTGAAAGTACAAAAGCAAGCATACCCACTAATGATCATAGTTAAAATTGATAAAATCAGCATTAGACATACTCTCATTGACATCGGTTCAACACTCAATGTATGTAGCATTGATCTATTGACTAAGATTAATATTGATTCTTCCTCTCTAGTTGCTTCTTCTATTGTTATTCGTGGATTTGATAATGTTGGTTTGAAACTTTTAGGCACGATAGTCCTCCTTTAAGGTTAGAACCTATTATTGTACCCACCCTTGTATATTTTATGTTAGAAAAGTTGCCTTATAACCTTCTCAATAGATTGTGGATTCACGCTATGGGTGCAGTCCTGTCTACCTTACATAAATCTATTAAGTTTATTTGTAACAATCAATTAGTCACAACCAAGGCTGAACCCGATGCTATACACTTATTTGAGTTGACAAATATTGACCAAGATTTAGTTGTGCCTACTATTATCCCTTCAATTTCTTTCAATGTGTTGATGTCTACTCTAGTAGTACCTATTATAAAGGATGCTCTTAAGATAAATATCCCTAAATAAGATCTTTCTAAAACAAGAAATCTTAATTTTGATCCTTATACCTCTTCTCAAGACAATGCATGTCTTGGTGATGATTGGGGTTCTTTATATTTTATAGAATCCTTCATTGAAGAATATAAATTCAACCTGATCCACGTAGCTCTTCTGATAACATCATCCAAGCCCACTATCAAATATGAATATTCTTCTACATTATAGGATAATGTGAGCACAAATTGTAATGTTCTTATTGTTGATCCTCCTCTCTTTGAAGAAGATGATCATGCTTTTGTTAAAAAGGCTAATGTTGGTAGTACTGTCAAAAAGGTTGATGGTGATCCCATAGAAGAGTATGATCCCCATTGCTGGAATAATGCTCTCTATGAAGATCCTCCTTCTCAAGATTTGCAAACATGTTATGGCCTTGACTTTAAACTTGCCTCTAAATATGGATATGGGCGTAAAGGTTGTGGGTGTAACAAACAAGGCATTCAGGTCTCTATAGAATGTGTGCCTCATAAACGTAATTTGGGGCTTGGTTGCTTGAATGAACAATCAAAATGAAAACCATGGTTGAATTTTGAAATGATTTCTACTCAACCTCATTCTCTTGAATTGATCCATCCTTCATTATCTATTGTCTTCATGTGTTTTTCTTGTGAGCAATCAAGCTTTTCTCCATAAGAGAAAGCATTGCTTCTTGCTCCTCATTCTTTATCTGAGCAAGAGAATATTTTGTTTAGGCTTCTTAAATCCCACTTAATTACTCTCCATCCTCCTACACATAAGAAATTTCACAAACATGATAAAGAAAAACATTCTTTTTGTGCATACCATCGAGTCCCTGGCTATTCCACTAGTGAATGTAAGGCCTTGAAGGAAAAAATACAACTTCATGATTCTAGTTGTTGATGCACCTGTCTCTTCTTCAAATGATAAGTGATATTGAGGTCTACCTCTATCCTATCCATTTAAATCATTTTCTCATGAGGTTCTTGCACCTCCCTTCTATAATATCTTGCATGGTTCTCCTCCCCACTATGATAGGGCGTAGTGATAACATGTTTTGGAGATGTGCGTCCTTCTTAAGGAGCCCCTCTCTTCTCTCTATCTTTCAATTGGAGTGTTCCTTTGAATGGGACCCTTTGAGTCTTAAGGGTTCATTTCCGAAGGAACTGTTAGGGTTAGAAGGAAAATATCTAACAATTAAATGTAGATTTGATCAATAAAATATAGGAATAAAACACACACAAAAAAATTAACACAAATAATTTAACACGGTTCACCCAATCTAGACTACATCCTCAAAATCATAGCCATCCAATGATTTTATTAACCAGTGCAAAACTTATTACAATCTCGCGAATAATAGCCTTTTTCATCGTATTGTAACTCTCATCCCAATTGCTTATAACAAGCTTTTTAGAAGATTCCATAATTAGGGTTTTACAAAGTCAATTTTTTTTCTTTTCGGTGATTTTTCCTTTTTCAGTGACGACATGAAAAAATGGGAATTTTCTTTTGATCGGGGGCTGCCACCCCCAAACCCCCACTTTTTAGGGGTTCCCACCCATGAACCCCCACCCGGGGCCTAGCCCAACCTCATACCCCAACAAGGATACATGAAGAGTGTATAGTATAGCATGATCAATCACCACATACCAACAATCTCCCACTTGGAGACTGATCAGGCTCCACACCAAACAATCTCCCACTTGGAGACTGATCCTGGATGACACTACTGCACTTACAGCTCCCACTAGAAAGAATCACCTTGGACCCTGATGCTCTATTATAATTGAATTCAACCTTGAAGGCCAACCAAAGCTAAAGAAGAGCTCAACTTCTCCCTTGTCACTACCTTCCTAAACATATCCACTAGATTGGCATCCGTATGTATCTTTTCTAGCTTGACCTATTCATCCTCCAACACTGACCAAATGAAATGATATCTCAAATATATGTGTATTATTTTAGAGTGCAAAGAATAATTATTTGCAAGATGTATAGAACTTTGGCTGTTTATAAACAATTAATTTTCAGCTAGTTGTTTTCCCAACTCTTTTATAAAAAATTGCAGCCATATCATCTCCTTTGTTGCATTTGTTGCAACAACATACTTTGCCTTCGTGGTGGATAAAGCAACCACATTTTGAAACTAAGAAATCCAACTCACTATTGTCCCACCAATTGTAAATACATAACCCGTGGTACTCCACCTGGTATCAATATCCCCTGCCAAATCTGAGTCAACATAGCCTTTTAAATTAGTATTAGAGCCCCCAAAACATAAAAATTTATGGGATGTACCTCTCAAATACCTGAAAATCCATTTTACCACATTCCAATGCTCAACACTGGGATGACTCATATACTTGCTAACAACTCCTACAACATGTGCAATATCTAGTCTTGTGCATACCATGACATACATTAAACTACCTACAACTAAAACATAGGGTACCTTGGACATTTTTTCTTCCTCCTCTTGTTTCTTTGGATACATATCCTTAGTCAATTTAACATGATTGGAAAAAGGTGTGCTGATAGATTTTGCATTCTCCATATGAAATCTCTGCAACACCTTTTCAACATAATTAGCCTGAGATAAAAACAATTTTCTATTTTTCCTAGCTCTTGTAATCTTCATAGCAAGGATTTGCTTTGATGCCCCCAAATCCTTCATAGCAAATTAATTTTCTAACTGCTATTTTAACTCCTTTATGTGATCCATGTTAGACCCCCACTACAAGCATATCATCAACATATAGACATAAAATAATGTAGCTATCATCATCCAACCTCTTAAAATAAACACAATGGTTTGAATTACATCGATTGTAGCCATGCTTAACCATAAAGCTATCAAATTTAATATACCACTGCTAAGATGCTTGCTTCAAGCCATATAAACTTTTCTTCAATCTGCACACCAATTTCTCCTGACCTTTGACCTCAAATCCTTGTGGTTGTTCCATGTATATTTCCTCTTCCAAGTCACCATGGAGAAAGGTTGTTGTAACATCAAGCTGTTCTAAATGCAAATCTTCAACAACCACAATACTTAAAATGGTATGAATAGAAGTCATTTTAACAACTAGAGAAAATATTTCATCAAAATCAATACCCTGTTTTTGTGAAAATCCCTTTACAACTAATATGGCTTTAAATCTTTTCTTACCTCCATCCTCCTCTTTTAGCTATAAACCCATTTTTTTGCTAAAACCTTTTTTCCTATAGACAACTTGCATAATTCCCAAGTCTGATTTTTTAGCAAGGAGTCCATTTATTCTTTCATTCCATGCTCCCACTAAACCTTGGTATCCACCTGCATAGCTTCATTATAACATTCTAGTTCAATAGCATCAGTTAATAAAATAGAATACAAAGAGGGAGAAAATAATTCTAGAGGTCTACATATCCTTGAAGATCGTCTAACATTCACTAGAGTTTGTGGTATTTGTTGTTGTTGTTGTTGTGGAGCATGAGGAACCACTGGAACATCGCTATTTGGTGTATCATCCAACACTACATAATCATTTTATTTCTTCTTATGTTGCTGCAATTGATCTTTGTACAACACTTTTTCATTGAATATGACATCCCTGCTTCTCACAATTTTTTTGATTTTCAAAATCCCAAAGCCTATAACCAAATTTATCAATTCCATATCCAACAAATATACATTTCTTTGATTTTGTATCAAGCTTGGTTCTATTTTTAGAATCTACATGTGCAAATGATTCACAACTAAAGGTCTCAAGAAAAGAATAACTCACCTTCTTACCTATCCATGCTTCCTTTGGAATACCACAACCCAAAGGATTAGAAGGACCTCTATTGATTAAATAAACATTACTGTTTACAACCTCTGCCCACATGTTTAAAGGCAGCCCAACATGCAATCTCATAGTCTGTGCATGCTCCATTATTATTCTGTTCATGCGCTCAACCACTCCATTTTCCCGTGGAGTCATTGGAACCGTTTTCTACCTAAGAATACCATTAAAGGAATAATAATATTCAAAATCTTTGCTGCAATACTCACCACCATTATCAGATTTGAGACATTTTAACTTTTTACCTATCTCATTCTCAACCAAGCTTCTCCATTTCTTAAAATTGTCAAATACATTAGATTTTTTCCTAAGGAAATAAATCAATACCTTCCTTGTTGCATCATCAATAAAAGTTACATAATACCGAGAGCCACCAAGAGAAGATACTTGAGCTAGTCCCCATACATTTGTATGCACAAGCTCCAATTTCTCATCTTTCTTTTGCTTCCCATCCTTGAGAAAACTAACTCTTTTGTTTTCCATACACACAAATTTCACAAAAATCCATCTTAACATATTTTATACCTAGTAAAACATTCTTTGAATGAAGTACTTTCATAAATTTTTCACTCATATGCCCAAGTCTGTTATGCCATAGTGCTGATTCAGAATCCACAACAACTATCTAATTTTCTGCTTGTTGAACTGCAACAACTGTTCCTGAACATTGATTTTTATCTACAATAGCTAAAGTAGAAGGAACAATATGACCTGTACAAAGACATAAGGTGCCTACTTTCACACCTTTTGCTTCCACTAAGGCACCATTTGTAACCTTCCAATTTTCATCACTAAATGTAACAACACAACCTTCATCAACTAGTTGCCTTGCTGAAATTAAATTTCTTTTTAACTTTGGAATGTTCCTTACCTCATGTAGTGGCCAATGATCCCATTCTATAACTTAATCTTGATTCTTCCCTTTCCAACAATTTGATAGGGTTCATTATCTCCCAAATAAACCATCCCAAAATCCCCTTGGACATAATCAAGAAAATAACTTCTATAGGGCGTAGCATGAAATGAAGCTCCCAAATCTAACACCTAGGAATCATCAGCATTATCAAGGGAAAGAATCAAAGCATCCTCATCAGATATATTACTTACCACATGTGCCTCTTTATTGCCTTCCCTTTTGTCTCCTTTATTTTTTCGAGACCAACAATCTTTCTTTAAATGACCCAGCTTACCATAGTACCAGCACTCCATCTTGTCTCTAGATTTGGACCTTTTGTCCTTTCATTTTCCTCATGACTTCCCATGATTTCAAGAATTGTTTCCTCTCTCCTTTGTTCTACCCCTTCTTTCTGCATTCAAAACACCACCCGATGTGGATGTTCCACCTGAGTTTTTCCTATGAATTTCCTCACTCAAAATAACACCAACAACATCATCAAATTTCAATGTATTCGAACCAAAAATAGAATTGCTAACATCCATTACCAAGCTATTCCAACTTTCAGGCAAAGAAAATAGAATCAAAAGAGCCCTAACTTCTTCATCAAAGTTTACATTTACAAAAGTTAATTGATTGGTAACCATACTAAACTCATTTAAATGATCAACAATTGACCCGCCTTCTACCATTTTCATATTAAATAAAAAATTCATAAGAAATACCTTATTCAAAGTGGAAGGCTTTTCATATAACTTCACCAGGATTTCCATCAACTCTTGAGTTGTCTTTTCTGTTGTAATAATGAATGCCATCGATTGTACCAGGCATAAATGAATGGCTCCTAATGCCTTCCTGTCGAGAATATTTCATTCCTCATCACTCATTGTTGTTGGTTTCTTGGATATTCCTTCCAATGGCTTCCACAAGTCCTTCTGATAGAGATAATTCTCCATCTGCATCTTCCATAACTGATAGTTTTTCCCATTGAATTTATCTACCTTTAATTTACCCTCGTCCGCCATTGCTCCCACTTAACTGTGAGATTCCTACTCAACCGTGAGACCTTCCTACAAATGATAATCGAACACAACCCAAATATGATACCACTTGTTAGGGTTAGAAGCCAGATATCTAACAATTAAATGCAAATTTGATCAATAAAATAGAGGAATAAAAGACACACAAAAAAATTAACACAGAGAATTTAACGTGCTTCACCCAAATGAGGCTACATCCACAAAACCACAACCATCCAATGATTTTATTATCCAGTGAAAAATTTATTACAATCTGATGAATAATCACCTTTTGCATCATACTATAACTCTCATCCCAACCACTTATAACAAGCTTTTTAGAAGCTTCCAAAATTAGGGTTTTACAAAGTTTTTTTTTCTTTTTGATGATTTTTCCTTTTTCGGTGATGCAAAAAAAATGGGAATTTTTTTTTCTCAAGGTCTGTCACCTCCAAACCCCAACTTTTTGGGGGCTGCCACTCCTGAACCCCCACCTGGGGCCTGGCCTAGCCCTAGACCTCAGCAAGGATACATGAAGAGTGTATAATATAGCATGATCAGTCAACACATACTAATAATCTCCCACTTGGACACTGGTCAGGCTCCACACCAAACATGAAACCCCTTTGAAAGCTTCTCCTTTGAATGAAATCATTGGCTTCTAGCTTTGGGGTAGCCTGACTAGACCTATCTTACATCTTGGTGTCTAGATTGGAGGCAACCTGACTAGACCTATCTTTTATGTGAATTTCTTGCAACATAGCTTGGAGTAGCCACAAGCTTATTTGATCAGTATTTCTCTACAGGACCGAGAACTGATGTAGACCTAGGAGGCTTAAACCCAATCAATCTGACAACCTACCTATAAGAGGCATATAAAAATATTAGGATGCCCTATTTGAACAATCTAAATCACTCTTAACATTTGACAACCAACAGAAGCATGATTTCACACTTTCACCCCTTGAACCCTAGTGGTAATGGAAACTCAATTTTTTCCCAATAACTCAGATGTTCTCCAAAACACCAGACAAAAACTTCAACACATTTCTCAAGATCATATACAAGTCCTTTTGACCAATTCCCCAAAATCAACCCTTCTATACTAACCTAATTAGGCTGATTAGGCCTAAATTACAAAGCATCATGTTCTTAAACTTATCATAGGATTATGAAACCTTGGGGAAGCATTTCTTAGGCTCCCAAACGTCCAAAATCACAACTAGATTCCTCTCATACGGGAAATTCCAAGCCAAACCTAAAAACCATTGTTTTATACACTATTCATGAGGGTTTATTGAATATGGCACTTCCACAACCTCCCAGACCTTAAAACCAACTTGAACACAATCCCATAGCCTTGAAAATGCTTAGGAATTCAAAATACATGACCTTCCATATAGATTCTACCAAACCCTAGGCCAAACCCCTTCATTTACATGCATTTTTCTCACAAAACTCACCGAAACAACAAGTTCATCTCCCTTATTTCCTTCTCAACACTCTAATAATATACCCTAATATCTAATTAGACTACATAGGGACATTTACATGAGTTATGGATGCCACATGAGGTGTAAGGACCCTTTTAAATCATGTCTTGATCACAAACCCTCAAAACAGGGGTTCCCGGGCCATGCATAAGAAATTAACTAAAGAATGCTTCAAATTTTTATTTAACCTTCAAACTATATGGAAAACATAGAAGATTCATGCCCCTACACTATTCAAAAGATATTTTCATAATACAAGACTGTACATTACCATACAGGTTAGGAAAAACCAGAAAAACATAGAAATTTGTTGCTAACTCTGAGATTTCAATGTCTTTTCTTCTCAAAAACTCCAAATAAACCTTACATTCAGTGCATTCAAGCATTTTAAAGGCTTCTTCAATCCCAACCAATGACCAACCAACTTTCAACTAGTTTTTTAATCGTTAATGACCGCTGGGAAGCATAATTCCACCTTTTACATGTTTTGTTAACACATACTTCCATACATTGCAATGTTTATACCTTTTGACCCTCCAAAACACTTCAAATACATTGAAAACAATTATGACGGTCTTATTTAGACCTTATGAAATTATAAAAATGACCTACTACACAAAAACACCCCTCTTTGTCTTCATTGACAATTACTTTACAAATGTGACCTTGTTTACAAAAATGAATCAATGAGACACCAAATGGTCTCCATAGACCTTATTAAAGAAAATAAGCAACAAAATCACCTTGTAACCTTCCTAGACACATCTAATGCTCCAGTTGTGAAGGTAAGGTGTAGGTGCTCATGCACCAAGAACCTATAGAGATTCTTTGCATCAAGCTTGCCTTGCAAGATCGAGCACCTATGAGGACCAATGAGACTTTGTGGAGCCTTTCACAGCTGGCCCCTTGGGGTTGAACACCTAGGATGCCTCCTTTGCAAGTTTGAGGACCTGTAAATCCATTTCATCCTATAGGATCTCTTTGTTCAAATTTGTAGGACCAATCACCTACAGAGCCTTTTGTTAACCTTTCTAAAGGTTTAAGGGCCTATGGCGCATTTTGTTCAACTCTCCATGGGACTGAGTATATGTGGAGCCATCTCTCTCTTCTCTTCTCAATTTTTCATATCAGATCAAAGATCTACATCTTCTTCATCTTGATTATATTATCTTTCTCTCTTCAACATTGGTTGCTTCCCTAACTTTCAGATGCATTCTTCTCATGAAGCAATCGATCCTTACATTCTTCTCTTTGTTAGGAATTCTTTTGTGTTATTTCCTAATTTGGGGATGATGCATAGTACTGAGAGAACCATTTACATCGAGGTCTCTTTCACTTTTCTGACTCAAATCTTCTTATTTTGTTGTGTGCTTGTGTGTATGCATTTTTATATGTTCTAACCCCATGATGTAGTGGCTTTCTATGTTCTAACATTGTTGTCTTGTTAAGGTATTTCTTATTTGATGCAATTGTTTTGTAGGTCTTCATCCTGGGGGCATGCTTCCTTGGTTTGAAGAGTTATCTACTTCATCTACAATATCCTTTTGAAATCATGATGTTATTTATCTTTAGTATATCTCCTTTAGTGTGCATATTAGTGTAGATTCATATGCCCGCTAAAGTGGGGAAAAAATGCAATGTCATAAAATTGCACCCCTTGCAATTTCACATTCTTGTATCCACTTTAGTGTCCACTCCTTTAGTATTTGTGTAGGCTCATTTTAACCCTTGAATTAGCCTTTTCCCCTCTTAGGATGCTTAGGACCCCTTTTCAGTAGCTTCCTTCGCACGTTAGCTTTGTGTCAAACCTTGTGCTTTTCTTGTTCTTGTCATTTTGTAGTGTCATGTGTCTAGAAATTAGCGTGGTGCGTAGATGTTCATGCGTTGCGCTAGCATCCTATGATGTTTTGACATTCAAATGACCATTTTTGAGTTCCTTTCCACTTGTCAGCTCCTTTTGTCAATGGTAACGGATTGAGACGCCTTGTAATGTCTCAAGAAGCTTCTTTTCCCTCCTCTTCTCTCTTTAAAAGTTATCTTTTCAATCCATTTAGCTTCTTCTTGGTCTTTATGTCTTGGAGACACTCCTCTCTTGCTTTATTTCTTATGTAGCTCTCTACAACTTTCTACAACATCCAAGCTCTGAAGTTCTTATAACACTCTTTGCAAATCTCTTGGCTCTCACAACTCTATCTCTCTCCTTGGCTCCCTCAAGCCTTGTAGGTTGTTGATATGTGGTGTTTTACACCATTGCATAAATTGATTTATCATATTATTGTAATTAAATAACTATTTAGTCATGATGTACCTTGGTGGTGCAGTTAATCACACTAGGTAATTATTTGGGGACTGCTTGATGTTGTATTGTACCATTGTATTATCATTTAATGTGTGGGAGACATGTGATAATAATTTAATATTGGGGAAATATTAAATAATATGATGTCTTAGTACCCAATATTAAATAAGGGGTTAGTGGTTTTGTATTCACATGGTTCTATGGTACGTGGTTTCACCTTACCACTAGTTATATTTTGTGTTAGCTTGTGTCTATAAAAGAAAACACATGTGTAGTCGTTTAGGTTGGGGGCTGAGTGATTTGGCTACCATTATTGAGTCTTCTTGAGGAGTGCATTTGTGAAGCATGGCATGGGATGTGTGGATTCATGCTTGGACACATGGGAATGCATTGGAGGGTTGATTTTTTAGAAGTGTTCATTATAACTCTTGCATTTGATTCATGGATGATTAATATGATGGAGTATGGATAATTTTGGAGGCTGGGTTTTCCCCTTTTTGAGGGTTTTCCCAGGGTATATATTGTGTCATATCTGATGGGTATGTTGTCTATTCTCTTGCATGTTGATTTTGAGTACTTATTTGCGTGAATATCTCTTTTGGGCTATGTGGAAATTGTCATTAGATGGCTGCAAGTTTCCTTACAAGTGACCTATTAGAGCTTTCATGGTTGAAGAATTTTTGTTATAACCCTTAAGTTGAGAAAATATTACTTGAAGTTTGAATCTATGCAATGCATGAGAGAATGAAAGACAAGGAAATATAAGAGGGTTTTGTAAGTTTTTTATTGTAGATCTAATGGTTTTGGGTTTGTTATTATGATGGGTTGTTTGTAGATTTGGGGGGTGTGAAAAAAAATTAGGGCAAAAAGGGTTTCTTGGTTGTGCATTCAAATTGGGGTTGTGGGGAAAATTTTACATATGACCTCCTGGGACAAAATTGAACTTGTTGGATTCAAGTTGGCTGAGAGATGGATTTTGATATATAACTTGACCTATTTTGGAGAAGTTGAAAAAATATGCAAAGATTGTTTTAGTAAAATCCCGCTTTCGCAGGTCGTATAGACATCATTTTATTCTTCAAGAAATTAAAATTAAAAAATAATATGCCTCTCATCGGTTAAAAATATTTACCTACAAAAATGAAAAAAAATACCAATTAAAAAATTGGTGTTGAAAAAGGCTATATTGAAAATTAAAAAAAAATTTAAAAAATGATTTTGGGGCAGGGGGCGAACACCACCCGTACCCCTTGTCGATCTGTCAGTATTGGCAGTACTAACAGGTCTACTAGTATGACACCCTATTGGCCACCGACATGGCAGGTCCGATAGGGGCTGACCCCCATTACCGCTAGGTATAACCACTTTTAAATACAATTTCTATATATTTTGTAATTCATCGCCTATTTTTGTTAAATGTCGACCCAACATTTTTACATGTGAAAAATTTAAATATATTTCATAAGATTTTTGAGTCCAGAGCCAACAATGGGTGGCACTGCCAATGGCTCCACCACCACTAGTGGGCCACCACCCCACCACCAGGGGGGCTAAATTTTTTTTGCCTCATACTTTAATTGGGAAACTATTTTTCAAGGGGCATAACTTTCACCCAGGTGCTCTGTTTTTCCTCTTATTGGGCTTGTTGGAAAGATTACTCAAAGCTCTACACTGTTGTGCTAGAGATTTTTCTAGATTTTATAGTTTTGATAGTGGTTTTCTTGCTGGAAGTCAGGTGTTCTATTTGAGATTTGAGAGGTGATATCAAGTGGATATAGAGTTGGATTTTGGACTTCGAATAGTAAAAAAAAATCTTTTTTAGAGCACTACATAGTGGATTAGGTTTGGAATTATTTTGAAATTATTTACTTGTTGATATTCTATCTTGAGCTATTTATGGGTCATGTTGACTATGGTGATACTATGAGCTTATGAATTGTCCAATGTAGGAGATTTGATGTTGGATTCATTGTATGCTTAGTTGTACATACCAAATTATTCTCTTTTTGACATGGTTATAAATATTTGGTTGGATTTGTATGCTTCATTATTGTATCTACAAGTTGTGTAGCATTGTAGGTGGTCTATGCTTACTTGTTGCACCTATGACTTGGATATTGGTTGTCTATGCCCATAGATATTTTAGTGTTTATGCATTTTTAGTTTTGATGGCTTGGTTTTGTCAATTGGTTTGTTGGTTTTGATGTCATATTGAGGAGGTGAGATGGTATTACCAGGTACAATCATGATGTGAGACCTATGTAGTTGACTATGATATGTAGATATGTGGGACATCATTGGGTTGAGTTTTTGGTACATTTGGTGGTGATCATGGTGTTATGGATGTTTCTTGTGCTTTAGTGACTTTGGAATGTCGTGATGGTTTATGCAGGTGCATTGTTGGTGGTGCTAGATTGGATTCTAATTCAAGTTGTGGTGGTGTATCTTCTTGGTATGAGGATCATGGTTTACTTTTCCTTCTTTATTGAGGAGCCCATGTTGCATTTGAGTTCTTTGATTGTGAGGGAGCTCTTTGGTTGATCTTCATTAGGATATTGTTATCACGATGTCATGATAGCTTGTTACATTAATTGGTTATACACTTTCAGTGGGAACTTTTGAAAGTGATGGTTTGGCGGTGATGGATATGTTTATGATGGTTTAGTGGTTGTAGGTATCTTCTTGGCTTAATTGGATATCTTTGTTTCACTTGTATGATATCGATATTGTAGTTGAGTGTGTGCAGACTTGGATGATCTTCATGGAGAGAATGGTTGTCATGATTCCATGTGTAGCTCATATCATGGTTCAATGAGAGTTGTTGGCAGTGACGTGGATGCATCATCGATATGATTATTTTCATATGATTGGGTATAATTTTTCTTGGTTTATAGTGTTTGTTATTATGTCATGGTTCACTCTTGATATCAGCTTGGAGTTTAGCATGATACTTGTTCTCTTGAGGCTAGGATGTTTATATATATGTTATGGTGCATGTAATCTCCTAGAAGGAGATGGTTATATCATGGATGTCATGCTTATGTTCCTGATTCATGATTGGAGCTTTGACATTCATCATGGTTGTTCTCTTTGTATTGGGTACATTGACCATTTTCTTGATTACTTTATGATGGTGCTATGTTGCATTTGGAGTTTGGCATGGATTGATTGGTTATAGGTACTCATGGATACTTGGAGATGTAGGTGATGATTGGAGTTCTCTTGTGATTAGATACATTTTCTTGATATGGTTACTCTTTGGAGGTTTCAGCAACAAGACCGAGGAGCTTTCACCTAGATACAGATGTGAGTTCATTATGGACCGATAGAGGAGATTGTTCTTGGAGAGAGTCATGATGGCTTGGTTATCCTAGAGGTGCATTCTCATTCCCCACTCTTGGTCTGCTTGAAACCTTATTATTTGAGAGGTATTTTCCCATTATATCTTTTAGATGTGTTATGTTTCATGATTTGATTTCTCATAGGATTGTGTTAATTCATGGTGATTGATTTGGATACTCATTTAAGGATGGTTTAGCATGAGTTTATATGCTTTATCTTTCATAGATATGGATCTTGACTATGGATAGTTAGTTCTAGAGGATTCATTTCAAGGTATGTTATGGAATGGTTATATCCTTATGCATTTGAGTTTATGATATCATTCTTTGATGAGGATTATTAGGAGATGGTTTATGGGCTGATTTTCAGTATTGGGGATAGTTACTTTTAGTTTTATCTTCTTGATTATAGAGGCTTACATCTAGTTTGGCATTGTTACATTGAATCATAAGTTGTACTTGATCTATGAGATTGGGTGTTATGGATGTTGTTGAAGATTTTCATTTGGGGTTGTTAGGAGATCATACTTGACACAATAGTACACTTTTGAGGTGTTGGTAGGAGGAAATTATGGTTTACAGGTTTCTCTCTTCATGGTTTCTCTTGGTTGTTCATGTATATGTGCTTTTGAGAGGGGTGGTAGCATGTTGTGAGATATTATGTAGCTTCTTAGGTTGCATGTATGGATCATTGCTATTATTCTTGGTACTTCATGATTTGATTGGATCATTGCTATTATTCTTGGTACTTCATGATTTGATTTACTTATCACACCTTTATATAGTGTTGATTGGTAGACTTGATATACTTTGACATTACCTATGTAGTGGGAGTTCTTGGATATGTATGTTCTTCATTGATAGGTTTTATACAAGGATCTTGTGGTTGCAGTTTACATGTTGCATATGTTCTTATCATGAGTTTATTGATGTATTGATACCTTGGAGGTATGGATGGTTGGATGTATTAGCATGTGTTGTGGATGCTATTTTTGATCATGTGGGTTTTTCAGTTGACAACAGCTTGGTTAGAGCCTTTTTTATCACTTGGATTTGATGCTTATGCTTGTGGATTAGTGCATCTTCACCTTGGAACATTCCTTTTCTTCCATAGGTGGCACATTGGAGGATGTGAGGAGTTCTTGCCTAAGGTGGTGGTCACTTTATTCTTATTGCAAGAATCTTGATGGAACACGACAACATGTTGGAGATTCATGTGGTTTCATGTATGGCTATGATGATGTATTTCATGTATTGATCCCTTATGCAATGTATACAAAAAGTGGAAGAATGTTGAGATATGTTGTTGTACACCATTGCATGAATTGATTTATCATATTGTAATTAAATAATTATTTAGTTGTGATGCACCTTGGTGGTGTGGTTAATCACACTAGGTAATTATTTGGGACCACTTGATGATGTATTATGATATTGTGTTATTATTTAATGTGTGTGAGACATGTGATAATAATTTAATATTGGGGAAATATTAAATAATGTGATGTCTTAGTACCCAATATTAAATAAGGGGTTAGTAGTTTTGTATTCACATGGTTTTGTGGTACATGGTTTCACCTTACCACTAGTTGTATTTTGTGTGAGCTTGTGTCTATAAAAGCAGACTCATGTGTAGTGGTTTAGGTTGGGGGATGAGTGGTTTGGTTGTCATTATTGAGTCTTCTTGATGAGTGCATTTGTGAAGCATGGCATGGGATGTGTGGATTCATGCTTGGACACATGGGAATGCATTGGAGGGCTTGATGCTTTAGAAGTGTTCATTGTAACTCTTGTATTTGCTTCATGCTTGATTAATATGATGGAGTATGGATGCTTTTGGAGGCTAGGTTTTTCCCTCTTAAGGGTTTTCTTAGGGTATATCTTGTGTCATATTTGATGGGTATGTTGTCTATTCTCTTGCATGTGGATTTTGAGTACTTATTTGCTTGAATATCTCTTTTGGGTTATGCAGAAATTGTCATTACATGACTGCAAGTTTCCTTACATAGGTGATATATGTCTTATCTTGTAACTTTGAGCATCTTGGGATTTCTCACATCCCCTTTCTAATCATTTTACTATTTTTTATATCTATCTCATGATATGGGTTCTTCTCCTTGAGCGGGGATTTCTTTTATCACTTCATATTTCCTTACTTTGTTCACTTTCTCTATCTATTTGGTTGTTCATGGAGGTGGGAACACCAAAACGAGGGTTTGACTGCAGCAAGACCCTAAACAACCCCAACATTTTTCCTCGATCTTATGTTTGTAGGTGTTGAAGATATCTACTTGTTGGAGGCTTCATTGCTTGGTTGTTGTGAGCCCTTCTTCCTCTTCTTTCATTTTATCATCATTTAATCTATATATTACTTAGTTTAGTCTACTTTATTTTAGTTCTATCATATTCTATTACTTTCCCGCATTCAGTTTGTTAGTGTTTGCTTTATTGATTTCTATGATATCTTCACTTTCTGGTCCATATGAAATGCTAGCACACCATTGGACTCCAATGTGTTGCACTGTCATCCTTGTTCCACGTTTCCATCATTTGGTCAAGAGCCCATTAGTTTTTCTAAAAAAACTTTGTGACCTCTTTTTGATTCTCAAAATTTTGCTCTATTCCTTGAGGTAGTTTAGGGAAATTCACTCCCTGGGATTCTCTTAAGAAGAAAGAGACTCGTGAGCAATGAATCCTCCTTGTCTACAATAATATAATAGGTTATTATTTGATCTACATGTGTCATGAAACTCTATGTAGATGCATTTTTATATGGTAAACTATATTCCATTTGTAAAACCTCGGTTGCATTCATTCCATTTCAATGATTTTTTCCAAGGAATTAATCTATGTGTTTATTCCTCCTTTTTTCTACTTATTCTATTATACTTTTCCCATTTTAGTTTTTATTTATTTTCCTTTCCTATTTTTTGATAAAAAAAACATTCCCTTGAAAAAACCTAAATTTAATTATACAAGGGAGATGACCTTCTCAAATATAGAGGAAGATCACTGATCTAATAACAATCTCTCCAACTATTGGAATGTTAATCCCTACTCATTGGGCAAGTCTAATCTATTTTCAATGATGTATCATAGAAATTTTCTTACCAATAGCTAGAATATAATTATTCCCTTGTCATGTGCTTCCATTGAAGCTCCTAGATATGGTTACCTCCATAGCCAAATATTGCACTAAATAGACCATTCTATACCAACTCTTATACGAACTTATGTGAATTAGGTTATGTCAAGATAGTAGCAAAATGTGGTTGAAAGAGTACAAAAGGATCTAGAACAAGATATGATGAAATTAAATGTGAGATTTCATCAAAGAGAATTTCAATATGTTCTTAATGTTGTTATCAATATCTATAATGTAAGATTCTATAAATACTTTATGAATATTGTAGACGCATAAAAATGACCTAGGCCTGCAAGCTCTATTGTCACCATATTTCTTCCTGGCATAATTGAAATAATTAGTTATGTCCTTTGGTCCACTTTCAACTATTAATTAAATAATTTGTAATTATTTAATTAATTCATTTTTTTATTCCTCTAAATTATTTAAATAAATAAATTTTATTTATTTATTTATTTAAATACATCATTAATTCTTAAAAGTCTTCTTATAATTAAATAAATTATTTAATTTATTTAATTATTGTCCACCTTGGCATTTTCCCCATTTTAAATAAAATTATTTATTTAAAATGGTCCCACTTTCTAATTTTCCTTCTTTTAGTAAATAATTCAAATTAATTACTTACTGTCACATGACCCCACCTTTTGAATTAAATTAATTTTTAAGTCAAAATTGCCTTTTTCCTCCATAAATCAAGTAATTTCTAATATTATTTGGATTTCTAGCTCTCTCTTTTTGTGCCATTCTTATCTCCTTGTCACATGCATTGTCAACCCTTGATTTGAATTTCTCAAATTAAATCTTGTCCACTCATTTCAAATTTGACCTAATGTTTCCCTAACCCTAATTCTAGGTTGTCACATTGAATCTTGTCCATTGATTCTAGGGCATTTTTCCATCTTCAATCTTGGCCATTCATTCAAAATTGCATTTTCTATAAAATAGCAATTTGGTCTCATTTGCACATATGACACATCTCTTGCAATCTTTTCATCTCATGCTCTTGCAATTTTAAGTCATTTTAGCTCTTTTCTTAGGCATGCTTCATCTCTCTTGGCATTTTGGCATACTTTAGTCATAGTTTAGAGTTTCTTACTAGTTGCATAGTTGCATAGTATTGTGTTTTGTCATCAAATCCTTCAACATTTGCTTTGGTCTTGGCATTGTCACATATTGCTCACATAAAATCTGAGGGAAAACTTCATATTGCAACAAATGGAGAAGGTGTGATGGAGGTCAATCATGGAGGTTGAACACTCAAGGCGATATTTATCTTCGTTTTCATGTTTTTCCTCCTTTGTGCTTCATTATTTACTTTGGGTTTTGATTTATTTAGCTACTAATCTACTAACCTAGAATTTTGCCATAGTTACATTGGTGAACCCAATGTGAAAATTGCACATTTTTGTTTTTTCTGTACAATTTTTTTTGTGTTTTGTGGGTATAGGTACGACAAGGCACATTCACAGTTTCTAGAACCACAATCACTACCTCGCAACACATTCAGCTAGTAGAACGACACATCCACAGACTTGAACTACATCTGCTATATGCAGAGATGCATTTTCCCAGAATCTGATGCATTCACCATCAAGGGCGATGCATCTATTATGCATATTGACGCATCTGCCTATGAAAATATAACATACAAACCCAAGCCACATTTGTTGTGCAGAGTGACTCATTCGCTCTACTGTGATACATACATCTGGTAAATTTTTTCTTTTAGTTTTTTTTTCAGCATTTTCCTAATTTCTCATTTCAATCTAGTAGTGCAGGGTTTTTTCTGCTTATTAATCTGATGTTGCAGCATGTGGCTTTGAATTTCCATGGGTCTAAGTCATCTTTTTGAGACTACTAACAAGTGGTTTTATAGGTTTGAATGTCCAAGAATTTTTGTTTTGAAAACCTCATGTGTTTTTTTTATATTAGAAAACACTTCAATTGTTGATTTGAAAAAAAAATTGTTTGTCTCACTTAGATTTAATTAGGAGGTTTAAAAAAAATTCTTCATTGTGCTTGAAGGTGGTAGGTGATTATGCTCTCACCTTGTGAAAACTCGGTGATTAGAAAACCAAACCCATCTATTTTATGTTTTTGAACCTTAGAGGGGCTTGCCTCAAAAGAGGGAATGACTCCAACTAATTTTTCACTTAGGTCAGTATATAAAAGGATGAGTCTAAATTGTCAAGTCCTCATGGTATGTAGGCCTTAGCCATGTAGTGCCTTTCAAAAACGGGTACCTAACTTTTATTTTAAAGGTATAAGAGCCCCTAGTAGATTGGTTAAAGCCTTAAGTGCCTTTCCATATGCTCGCGAGGTATCGTGTGCCTGAGTATTCACTAGAACCCTTTTGTGTAGTGGCCAAAATCCTTTCTATTTGCTAGTGCAACAATAGTCATTATGAAGGCATCCGCATTCTCGCAGTTCTTAGTAGAGGTGATCAACCCACCATGGGAGATTTATGGGGGTTGAAAGCTTGGTTGACCTGAGAAGTGAGTACACTATAAGGGGGAGCCTATGTGGCCAAGCTTCTGGATTCATTTGCTAAGAATAAGTGCGGTTGGGGAAACCCACGTGGAATCTAGCAAATATTATCCTTGCCTAACCTAGGGTTGTACTTGTATTCTTTGTGCATAATCAAGACAAAATATTGTGTTTTCCAAGTGTTTTTTGAGACATTCAAACAAACAAACACCATTTTACAGATCTGGAACCAAACATTCAATTTGAGACAATTTCAAAATCTTGCCAAAAAATGAAAACAAACTTGACTTATTCTACTGCAACACATTTGTTGAAATGCATTCGCTTTTCTGCGCCGCATTTGCCATATTATGTGACACATTCGCTCTACTAAGTCACATTTTCTATTCCTGGCAACACAATTGCATGTCCTTAACCACATTCGTTTAATAGAACACTGCAATTGCTTTTCTGAGTCACATTTACTATCTGTAAAACCGCATTCATAGAAACTGTGATGCATCTACTAAACTACAATGCATTCACAACCTGAAACAATGCATTTGCTTGGAAAAATCTAAAACATTGTTGTAGTCTAAAACTCGAGACCAAACTTGTCCAATCTATCATTAAACATCTTTTTACAATAGTCTTTGTCAGAAACCAAAAAAAAATTGCTCAAATCTTCAAATATTTGCATCTTTAGCTTGCATTTACCTATAGGTATAACTTTTCAAAATCTTAGGTGCATCTTTTAGGGTCCATCATCTTCATTTTTAGACATAAACCAATCCTTAGGTCCTCATTTCATTTGCAGATTTTGGCTTAGGAAACCTTACCATACTTTGCAAAGTCATTGCCTTCAAGAGTAGGTGGTCATTGGACTTATTCATCTGAACTTCTTTTAGTCATTTCCCTTTTTTTGAGACTTTCCAACTCAAAAGTCTAGTTAGGAAACCTCACCTTGTCATCTTATCATCTTGTCCTTTAGTCACATTAGTAAGTCCTTTGATGACCCAAATTGAGACATAGATCAAGCTTAGGGTGGTTGAGTAACCTTCTTCCCAAATCATTTAGACCTTTTCATTTGCATACCTTAGGACATTCAAGTCATCTTAGTCCTCATTTCACATGCCTTATTCCTAAAAATCCGAAAAAAAATTCTTTATTATCCTTTTGCATTTGTCATTTCCTTTAGGCAACATTGTCATATTGCTTTTTCATTCCTTAAAATAAAAAATCCAAAAACATAATTTGCATTTGCATTCCTTATTTCAAAAATTCCAAAAACATACTATCATCATCTAGTTTTCATTTTCATCCCCTTCTAAATTAGAGCAATACCTTATATGGTTGAGACTAGGCTTCAAAGAAAAAGAAGACAAATGGCTAATTTTGGAGAAGACAACAACAACACTTATATCTTTTCCAATGACAAGAATCAAGACACATCATTTATCAATCCTTTCAGTGAAATGAACATGCCATCTTCATCATGTAACCCCTTTGAACCATTTATACAAAAGGATCAACATGGACAAGTATATGTAGAAGACTTAGAAGCCGCAACACAAAATCCTGACATAGCCTCTTTCGTGGAAGACAGTCTTACATGACCCACAAAGATATCTAGCCATGCTCTTGGACCAAGGGGCTAAATTACCACATGGATTTGACATTAACACTTTGAGACTAGCCTCTCCTGATCACAATGCCAACAACAACAATACAAACAACATGTCCCACACTAGTCAACCTCAAAACAATGCAACCAATGCCTTTGTTGGTGCTACCTCACAAATTTCCACAAGCACTATTAATGTCACCTCTAATGACACAAACAATCAAAACAATTTCAATTCAATCAATGCAACATCTATTGGAGGGACACTAACTATATCACAAGCCATGTCACAATCAATGCCAAAAATATCAACGACATCCTCACAATTAGTTGGAGCTACCTTTAGATCCCCATAAATGGGGGAAAGTTCTTCAAATCCTCTATTTGGAGCTTCATCTAGCACCATGGGAGCATCATCATAAAATCCTTTCATTGGATCTTCAGTCAATCCCTTTAGTGGAAGTAAATGGCGTATTTTCATTTGAGGACCACAACCAAATGTCCACACATCATCACAACTTAATACTAATACTTCCTAAGGTCAAAACACCAACATTCCCCATGGAAAGTTTCACCAATTTGGACAAGGCAATCAAAATACACAGTATATGACTTCATTTGGACACCAAAATATTCAAGGCCAACACATCCCACAAATATCAACTAATATGGCTGGAGGGCACATTCCTACATATGCATCACACATCCATACCCATCAACATGTCCCTAACTAAAACTTGCAATACCAACAACATTCAAATCAAAACATGTCATATATCTCACAATAACACATCCCACAACAAAATTAGAACATCTCTTTCCAACAAATGGGGACACATGGAATACCCATCACTCCCATGTGTGATGAAATGAACAATCCTATAATTGATGCCTTGACAACTCAAGTGGAAAACTTGCAAAAAACTATAGAGACTATGCAAATGTCCAATAGAAAGTCACACATGTCATATGACCTATGCCCATACCCTTTCAACAAAATTTTATACTCGCTACCAAATTTCATTAAATACAAGGGCAAGACAAACCCCATTGAACACGTTTGAGAATTCACAACCAATTGTGTGGACATTGCCTATGAACATACCTACTTGATGAGACTCTTCCCTAAGAGTCTTGTAGGCCCCACACTTGAATGGTTTTCCACTTCGCAAAAAGGAATAAAATCATGGGACAAACTTTTAGACAAATTTGTGTGAAATTATACCCATAACATTGACACAAACACCTCCATTACCAGTTTATTTACACTTACACAAGAAGACGCTGGTGAAACTTTTATCCCATTCTTCCAAAGATAGAGAAGTCTAGCAAGTCCTTGCCACATTGACATACCTCAGAAAGAAAAAATCGACATGTTTGTCGAAATCCTCCTAGGACCATTGAAATATGGCTTGAAAGTCCACTGCTACACAACCTTCGCAGACTTAGTTGAAAAGGGTGTCCAACTTGAGAAGTCCCTTATTGCTAAAGGAGAACTAAAATATGGCCCTAAGAACATGAAGAAAAATCCACCTATAGACAAGAGTAAATACTGGGTCAAGAATAAACACATTACCAATGATGGTGTTGTTGACGCTAAGATGGAAAACACGACGGGTCTAGTGCTTACCATTAAAGGAGCTCAACCACAAAATAGATCAACAACTACATCGACACTGCTTGTCAATGCCATTCAAAATAACCAAAATAGTCAAAATAGTCAAAGTCAAGGACAACCCCATCAGATGAGGCAATTCCTGAAAAGACGTACATACACTACCTTAGGGGAATCAATTGAAGACGTCCTTAAGAAGCTCCTTCAAAACGGTCTCATCACACTAGAGGACCCTAAGCCATATGACCCAGGACAATTTAAACCATTGTGGTGGGATGAAAATGCTTTCTGTGATTACCACCGAGCTAAAGGGCATAAGACCTCTTCTTGTCGACAACTAAGAAATATTGTACAAGACCTCATTGAAAAACACACAATTGAGTTGGGTGGACCACAATTTGCATCGAATGTAAACCATACTATTCACAAAAATCCACTGTAAGACCATGGTTCAAATAATCCCTCCACGTTAGGCCCTAAGACAAATAATAATCATGCCAACTATACCCGCATCACATTCGACTATTCAGGAGGAACTATTATCAACCACATTTGAACTAATGATGAATATGTCAATACCATAACTGTCAAAAGAGCACCTGAATGCAATGTCACTATCGGTGGTGGAAAAGTCACCATAGCTGGTCCTCCTCCTCCTCGACAGTCAAAAATTACAATACCTGGTCCATCTGCTAAGTAATCACAATTAGGCCCAACTGCTAAGTAGTCACAACCTAAGGGACAGTTTAACCTTATTGATCAACTAGGCAAGACACCTGCTCAAATTTCTATACTTGAGTTGATACTCATTTCTCCTACGCATAAAGCTATACTTGAAAAAACCTTGCAAGAGTCCTCTGTCCCTCAAGACATTGATGTCAACCAGTTTGAGGCTATGGTGGGATACCTCACTACACCCCATAATGTAACATTTTCAGATCAATATTATTCAATACCAAAGTCCAATCATAACGATGCACTACACATTGAAGTCTTTATCCATAAGCATAAGGTTAGACAAGTTTTAGTAGATGTCAGAGCAAGACTGAACATATGCTCCTTAAAAATGGTTAAGGATTTAGGATTTTCTGATGCTTGTGTAGACACTACAAAAAGCATTGTTATAAAGGCATATGATGATGAATAACATTCCTCTCGAGGTGTTATCACTCTTCCTATTAGATTTGGGCCAATCATTGTAGACACAACTTTCCAAGTCCTGGATCTTGAATTACCCAATAACATCTTGTTTGCTCGACCTTAGATTCACACGCTCAAATTCTTTCGATCCACTTACCACTAATGCCTGAAATTTCCTTTTGATGGCACAAAAATAACCATATATGGAGACCCCAATCCCTTTCAATACTTCACCAATCTAAGGGGTATTTTAGAACATCAAGTGCCCATCAATTGAGAAGCTCCAAGTTCCTCTTCTTCCAAATTCATTGACCCGTCCACACTCGCCTCATCATCCATGTCCTCTCCTTCCACGTCTTTTGCCACACCACCATCCTCCTCGATTCATAAGGCTAAATCTAATGTCAAGATCCAAGACCTAGGTAGTGGGGAATTTAAACTAAGTATGGCCTACTGCATCACCAAAATACCCAAGTCTCCTAAGGTCTATGGTCGACCCTATTTTAGAATGGAGCCTAAGGAAATTTTTAGGGTTCCTCCATCATGCATTTTTATAAAATGGGGTGAAATGAGCAAAGAAGACATCAAGGATATATCAACATGGATTTATAAGGACCAAGAAGATCCCATCCCATTACTAGTTCAAATATACGGGAAAGGTTATGATATAATGAAGGCAAAAGGCTATGATGGAACTAGTGGCCTTAGTAGAATTAAGGCTGGAATGCAAGAACCCATAATATCTCCTCGAAGACCAACACTTCTTGGGTTAGGGTATGGACTACACAAAAATGATGATCAACATACCAATGTACTTTTGAGTGACAACATGAATGCTTCAAAAAGTGTCGAGACTATTAAGGAATCCCTTATCGAAATCGACTCCCATGAATGGGAATTTGGCTCCCAATGATCCCTAAGAAACTATTTCCTTGATGAATTGTTCCTTGAACTCGAAGAACTTACTTTTGAAGAAAAAATTTGGAAAATGTTTAAAATTGATCCAGCACCAAATAATGACAAACTTAAGATCCCAAACAAACAAGAAGACTGGGATAGACTCTTTTTCCCAAGGAATAATGACAACTCTAAATCATTTTCTAATCCTATTAGCCATAATCCTAACATATTTGTCCAGCCATCTGACAGTAATGACCATCATTTGGATTCATCTAAATTTCCACATGACACTACTGACCCCGATGATAGTCCTTTTGTCCCTTATTTTGACAATGAGTATGAATCAAGTGAAGGAGAATATTGGATAGAATCCAATTGGGATTTGGATTCTGAGAATTTTATCTTTAACCTCTCTGAATTCATCTGTATGCTTTCCACGTCCTCCCCACCATTCACGAATATTGATGATGGTATTTCCTTAGTCTACCCGCAACTAATTGATTGGGATCAACAAGGCCTACCAATTATGGACATATTTCAGAATGATGAGGCCATTGTAGAATTCATGGGACTACGTGAGGGAAAACCAAGTGGAGATCACAAGGCTAGATTTTCTAATGACCTAGATTGTGTAGCTTACTTCAGGGAGACTACTCCGTCCTCTAGTCGCAAAATGAAAAATAAAAATAAGACAAAAAATGACATGTCTTTAGGTGAAAACCAAAAGGCACCTTCTAACGATAAAAAAGTTAAAAATAAAGGATGTATCTACGGGTGAAGACCTCTTCGAGGTGCCCAAAGATGGAGGACTATACTTTCTCCCTCTAACTCAAGAAATATCGGCAATGCTCATAAAGGATCCTATGGAAGTCAACATATCTACAACAGAAGATCCTAAAATTGTCCTCTTCGCGACATCCTTGATAGAAGAAGAGAAACCTAAATTTCACAAGTTCTTTTGAGAGCATAAGGTTAATTTTGCATGGTCCTATGCCGATATGCTTGGTTTAGATCCAAAACTGGTCTTACACCATTTGCCACTACTTCCAGATGCCAAACTAGTGAAATAGAATCTACGTAAAATGCATCCTCAAATCGCTCTATTAGTCAAAGTGAAACTCAAGAAATTGCTAGATGTGAGATTCATATGGTCAATAGACTATGTCGAATGGATATCCAATCTTGTACTAGTCACAAAGCCAAATGGTCAAATCCACATCTACACAAATTTTTGGGACCTGAATAAAGCGTGTCCAAAGGATGACTTTATATTACCAAACATGGACATCATAGTTGACCTTACAATAGGATACAAGATGCTATCCCTTATGGACGGTTTCTCAAGTTATAATCAAATTCGTATTGCCCCTAAAGATTAGCATAAAACAACATTCACATATCCTTGGGATACATATTGTTGGAATGTCATGCCTTTTGGTCTCAAGAATGCAAGTGCAACGTATCAGAGAGCTATGACAACAATATTTCATGACATGAGGCACAAGCTAATGGAAGATTATGTGGATGACTTTTTGGCCAAATCTTTAACACGAAAAGATAATTTGAATGTGTTAGACAACATCTTCAAAAGACTGGAGGAATATAAAGTCTGCTTGAATCCCAAGAAATGTGTCTTTGGCGTGACATCGGGAAATTTTTTTGGATACATAGTTTCTCGAAAAGGCATTGAGGTCGATCCTGCCAAAGTGAAAGCCATACTAGACATGCCTCCTCCAAAAGGAATAAGTGAACTCAGGACATTGCAATGCAGGTTACAATCTATCCAATGCTTCATAGCACAATTGGCCGACAAGTGTCAACCATTTTAGTATCTCTTGCACAACAGCATCCCCTTTGTGTGGACTGATAGATGTCAAGAGTCCTTCCAACTAATAAAGGATTACCTATTGTCACCACCTATTTTAATGCCACCAGTTGAAGGGAAACCTTTGATTCTATACATTTCTGCAACAACTTTAGCACTGGGGGCATTACTAGCACAAAATGACCATGATGAGAAGGAAAGGGGCCATATACTACATTAGTTGGACACTAGTTGGATATGAGATAAATTACACATCCATTGAATGTGCTTGCCTAGAAATTGTCTTCTTTTCCCAAAATCTAAGGAGCTACATGTTGAATCAAAGGACACATTTGGTAGCAAAGATTGATCCCCTAAAATATCTACTAAGTCGCACAACATTGACAAATCATCTGGAAAAATGGGTCATGATTTTGAGTGAGTATAACATTCAATATGTGGAATAAAAGGCTATAAAGGGACAAGTGATAGCAGATCAACTGGCAGATGCACTTGTACAAAGTGATCACCCATTGGTGGCAGACTTTCTTGATGAGTCCATATTTCATACAAAACCTAAATCACCTTGCAAACTTTACTATGACGGGTCTCATACTAGCCATGGTTTAGGAGTAGGAATATTGTTCATCATGCCACAAGGAGACTCCATCCCTAGGTCATTTCTCAGTGCTTTTCCATGTACAAATAACATTGCAGAATATGAGGCACTTGTAACAGGACTCAAAATGGCCACAAAATGGAAAATAAAAAATCTGCATGTTCTCGGAGACTCTCAGCTAGTCATCAACCAAGTCAACGATGACTATGACACCAAGGACAAGAAGTTAATGCCCTCTAAGTGAATGGTTGATAGTTTCTTGTCATACTTCCACATGCTTGCTTTTGAATAGATTCCTAGGGCACAAAACAAGGTAGCAGATGCAATGGCTACAATTGGATCTCTCCTAGACATTCCAAGCAATGTGCCTCAGTTTGAATTCTTGGTAGAATAGCTTTTGGTTCCTACATATGACATTCCAAAATTTGAGATGGTTTGTGAGCTTTTCAGTCCCAATTCTCCATGGTATCAAGAAATCTATTACTATCTCAAGTCTCGGACCCTTCCCCCTAACCTATCTAATAACCAACAAAAGTGCTTTATCCGAAAATCCATCTAATATGCCATCATCAGTGACACCCTATACTGCCAAAGCTTTGAAAATACCCTTCTTGGATGTATCGACACTAACGAAGCACAAACAAACTTACACGAGGTACATGAGGGTATATGTAGATCTCATTCGAGTGGTCCTACTTTAGCTAAGAAGATAATGAGATTTGGGTATTACTGGTTGACTATGGAAAAGGATGCACTTGAGTTTGTTAGGACATGTCACCAATGTTAGATACATAATGATTTGATTCATGCACCAACACAAGAACTTCGGCTGATTACTTCTTCGTGGCCCTTCACACAATGGGGACTCGACCTCGTGGGAAAAATACATCCAACCTCTTCCAACAACCACAAATTCATTATCACCACCATTGAGTACTTCACTAAGTGGATCAAAGCCATCCCACTTATATACATAATCGATTTTTTTTTTTCCAAATTTATCCTTAACTACATCATTTGTTGGTATGGTGTACCCCAGTCCATCATCACAGACAATAGACATACTTTCAAAAATTAGGACATTCATGAGTTATGTGAACGATTCCATATCCAACACCATTTCTCCACACCATACTACTTGCAAGGAAACGATCAAGTTGAGGTGTCCAATAAAACCATCATCAAAATTCTTAAGAAGACAGTGAATGACGTTGGCTGTGACTGGCACATCCAACTCAACCCTGCTCTATGGGCCTACCATACCAGTATTTGTACACCTATAGGAGCCACTCCATTTTCCTTAGTCTTTACAGCTAAATCCATCTTGCCCATCGAGGTTGAAATTCCCTCTTTGCGAGTCTCCTTGAAGGGTCTAATTGATGATGAGTATAGACAGTCATGACTACATGAATTGGAAATGTTAGAGCAACGTAGACACAATGCCTTGGATCATTTAAAAGCATATTAGAATCATCTCTGTCACAACTACAACAAAAGAGTCATGGTCAAAAAGTTTGACATTGGTGACTTGGTCCTCTTGCAAAATCCCAAGAATTAGTTTGACAGAGAAAAACCTGGCAAGTTCAAACCAACTTGGCTAGGTCCTTACATTATCACAACCTCTTTTGGTTCTAGAGCATGTCATCTAGCTACTATAGATGGTGAACGATTGACAAACCCTATCAATAGTCTGCATCTTCAAAAGTTTTATGCATAGCATCGGAAAGTCTGGCCGAAAACCATAAAATACAAAAAATATAAAAAATATAAAAAAACCTAGAAAACAAGCATCTTGGTGACACCAAAAGAAAAAAAATGAAAAAAATAACAAAATAGTAGAGAGAAATAATTCATCCAATAGTGAAAACCTAGTAAACAGGCATCTTGGTTTTGCTCTGCCATCTACTGTCACTCTATCTACCTTAGTCCATAATAAACACCCACTTTTTTGACACCATCTTGACTCCCCATCACGAGGCCCTGTCATTCCTTTCATGGCTAACAACAGTTGACATCAAGTCCTGCATACTGTCCATCTGTCACCCCAAGCACGTCCTTTACGCATCCTTCAAACTTGGCTAGTCTGGGACCTAACTGGGGGCATTCCTTTATCACCTAACAACAGTGGGTATCGCACATGGTCCTGTTACTCAAAAAAATGTCTTGAAAAAATACCTAAAAATTGAAAAATGTCCTAATAAAAGACCTAAAAATAAAAAAAATGTCCAAAAACAAGACAGAAAAATCGAAAAATGTCATGAAAAAAGACCTAAAAATAAAAAATGTCCTTAAAAAAGACCTGGAAAAATTGAAAAACATGTTGAAGAAATTAAAAAAATAAAAATATCTCAAAAACACAAAAAAAATAGTCATATCTTGTCGAGTCAGTCATATCTTGTTGAGTCAGTCATGTCAGTTAGTCGTTGTCATTTGTCGAACTACATTGTCTCTGAGCATTTGCTACGTAGGAAAGGCTCGTTTTTGAGCCCTCGAGACATTAGGTCAGTCCTTGTAGGTTTTTCAAAATAAAAATCATGACTTAATCTTTGGTCATCAAGAAAAATTCATTGGTCATGTCAAACTACGAGGTCTCTGAGTGTATGACGTGTCATTTAATTATACCTTAGGATGTGTCCTTCATAAGCATCATTGCTATCATCTAGCATATTGAGGGATTCTCTTGACATTTGAGGATTGATCCTCTTGACATCGACGTTATTCAGGATGTGTCCTTCCTGAATTTGGAAAACTCTAACATTGAACACTTTGACATCATCAAACATTACACCTTTGGCATTCGACACCATCAAACTTGACATCCTGACATTAAAACACTTGACATTCAAACACACTTGGAAAACACTTAGAAAACATTATCTTGTCATTTGGTCCTTTGATCTTTCATCATGCTACTAGTTTCTCCACGATGTCCTAGTGATGAGATTTAAAGAAGCAGTGATGTTTCATAATGATTGACTTGTCTTATCTTTTTTTAGGCAGTCATGTTGCTAGTTCCTCGAGGATGTCCTGGTAACAAGATTTACAGGAACAACGATGTTTCATGACTTGTCTTTCTTGTCTGTCTTATGCTTGTGGTTGGTTGTGACAAAAAGAATGGGGCAATTGCACTCTTAATATGAGTCATAATCATCCTTGTCTATGACTACTTGTCTCATGTGATGGTACGACCTTGCACACCTTGATCTATATCATATCATGGTGTTTGTTGGCCATTATAATAATCTGCCCAATGATGATTAAGAGCAATAATTGTTAAGTCTTGTGGTAACATGTTGAAGGATTTGGTCTCCGCGCTAACATTTATCTCCTTCCGTCTTGTCATCTCATCACATTTGTCTCACAATGATATCCTATGACATAAAAAACATAAGTGCATACCTGATCATATAGGCATTGCATTAGGTTTCTACACATTCACATAACATGTAGGTGCATACATCCTCTATATCATTAAAACACATATATCACATCATAAGATTGCATTGTCCATACATATATAGTCATGTATAATAATAAACATGGAATCCATTATAATCATCATTAGAACATAACATCTTCATGGCATATAAGCATAAAACCCATCACATCATCATGGCATCTCATCATAAGTAGCTATCATAAATGCATACATGGCATAACATATAAAAGACATCATCATAGGAATCATAAATGCATAAATCACATCGCATAGGCACCATATTGTCATCATAACTACATCATCATAATCATCATCAAATAAGCATATATCATAAACATCATCATCACATAACATAAAGCATATAGGCCGCATCAAAACTGGATCGCATATATAATCTCAAAAAAATCATGTCATAGGATAAAGTCATGAGATATCCCAAAAATGGAACTCATAGGCTCGATGGTCAAAATAAATAAAGTGTCATAACATGAATATCTAAACATAGTATCAAGATAACAATATCAAGTGTCCTAGGAAGTGCTCTCCTCATCCCCTCGTGGAGAAGAGTGTGGTGACTAATGAACTGTAATGGGCACTGACGAAACCTATGAGGAAATGGTAGCATGCGTCTACGAGGCCGATGGAACTGGCACTGATGGAATTATCTCCATAGTGATGTGAGGCTATGAGAATATAGTGGCATGAATCTGTGAGGCGGATGGATCTATCACTGGCGGCTGAATGTGTGCTAATTTGTGCCCTGACCCAGATGATTCGTGTGAGTGACTAGACCTATGACTTGAAGAATGCCTATGAGAGTGATGGGACCTATGACCTGATGTGTGCCCTATGGAAGTAGAGCCACCCACACTGCTCTGACTGCGGCTGCTACTCCCTGATCATGTCCCTGTCCTATTAAATGATTTGGATAATCTAAGATCCCTCTAATTAGTCAGAACTGCATGCTCATATAACATCTTGTACTATCCTCAGCTCATGCTAACCCTGGCAAGCTCCCTAGCCACATCCACAATTGGCCCTATGCATAGCTGTGCAAACTGACTGCACTAGCTCTCTGTCTCTTGTTGTCAGATCTCTGCCTGATCCCTCTCAACTCAAGTCACCTTGAGCTCTACTCCTAGGGCGTTGATCTCCGTAGTGGCCTCATCTAACCTCTGCTACATGTCCACTAAACGATGATCCACTGTGGCACCCCGCGATAATAGTGGCACACTAGCTATATCTGGATCCCCATCAATCATCCTCTCAAAAAGCTTCCTCTCTACCTCATCCATCTCCTCCCCAATGTTTGGATGATCATCATCATCACCAACTCCCTCCTCTCCTCCCCCAACATCAAGTGCCTCTGCCTCTTGATGTATCACCTCTACCTCTCCCTCTACTCAAACCTCCTCCTTCCTTCCCTCTCCCTCTAGCCTAACCTCCTCGTCTTTCCTGCCCTCTCCCTCTAGCCTAACCTCCTCCACCTATCTACCCTCTCCCTGGCTGCCTTTCCTCATCCTACCTCACCTCCTCCTTTTTGGGCCCCTCATCTCTCTCCTCCTCTGACACCTCAGGAATGGCCTCTAGTGGCACTCCCTCGACTCGCTGTCTGACTCTCCTAGCCTATCTCCTTCTCTCCCTTCCTCTCCTCCTCCACCCTCCACCACCTCCATCTCCTCCATCATCTCCTCCCCCCTCCCCACCACCTCTCCCTCTGTCTCCTATACCACCATCTCCTTGGCCTTCGTCTCTACCTCTCCCTTTTCCCCTTCAGCCTCCTCGTTGCACTCATGGTATCACAAATCTACAGTCAATAGATGTTGGTGCATCATGATCCATCAAGGGAATCGGCCTATGCATCTGCCACCATAAATCATAATCTATAGTCATCCTTGGATCCGCAAGCCCTCTACTCCAACCCCATGGCTACGCCACCAACCCATCTATCTGCTACTGAGCAAATGGCACTGATATAGTAGGACCGCATGTAGGCTCTCGTTGATGCAAACCCAAGGTGGAAATCAACTTGAAATGAAAAATAACAGATGGTCAACCCAAATTTCAAAGCAAATCAAAAGAACTTCACAAATTCACTTGTTAGACGCATTCTTTCCATAACGCTGCCAAATAGCTTCAAGGGACTTTTCACCCAATTTTCCCAAAATACTTTCCAAATAAATAATGGATTTAGACACCCATTAAGGAATTACAAAACATACTTCAAGATCAGATATAACTCCTTTGGACCAGTTTAGACTTCCAATACACTCACCATGGGAAAAACAAGGAAAATAGGTCAATTTAACAAAGGAAGTACCCTTCAAACTTATCCAATCATCTTGAAACCTTGGGGCAGAAAATTAAATGGCTCAAAACCAAAGAATCCACAATTTCTTTGCACTTGTACGACCATAAACACTCCCAACTCAAAAAACCTCCTTTTCTAATGCAAAAACAATGGTTTTGCCAAAATCTTCATTCCTAGACTTGAATAAACAAATAAATGGTCCAAACACCTTCCATAGATTCTGAGTTGACATTTTCAATTCTTACAATCTCAACTCCATTAATAATTCATTGAAAAGCACTTTGAAACCATTACTTTTCAAGGGAAAAATGCATTTTCAGCCCTAGGGCATCACACATTCACCACAATAACGCCTTATTATAATATAAAATGCATTAATAAATCTAATTTACATCATATTAGACTATTCCACTGAGTTACAGTGGCATACAATGGGTGGAATGGTCAAAAACTACATTTGAGACTTTCAAACCCTCTAATGGCTGTGGACATGCAGTTTTAATAAAATGTCAATAAAACCCTCTAAACTCAATGAAAATTCACCAAACCACTTTCAAATGAAATATGACACTCTCCTCTTTCCAACCATAATAGGATTGAGCTCGTACAAGTCGTACAAAGGTCGTACCACACGTTTTAGCAGCAAATTTACACACAAAAATTTCCAGAAAGTAGCCTTTTTTTCATTAGAACTTTAAAAAAAATGATTCAACAACCATGCCTCAACCATGAGAGGCTTATTTAACATCTAACCACCCTTAAAACATCCTCCAACTATAATTTTAATTAGTTGGACATTGGAAACCAACTTTTTACCAATTAGACCCCTAATTGCCTAGTTTTGCACTTTTAACAATTTGTTGACAATAAGTACATTTTTATGCAACCTTTTGCATTTTTTGAACTAAATAACATCAAAGACCCCTAATTACATCATTAATGGGCTCAAATTCCTTATTAAATCATTAAATGACCCAAATACCCCCTATTTCCTAATGTCTTCCTTGATCTTTAATTTCGAAAATGTGTGTATTGGGTGCTCCTGCACCACTCGTGATGTCCTCGCATACTCTGTTGTCCCCATGGGCACACCCTGTTGCTCACCAAACTATCAAAGAACCTGTTGGGGGAGGTACATCTTAATAATCAGCTACAACTAAAAAATGCGACCAATAAAATACCGAAACTATCTACAAAATGGAAAATGGTCACCCTCAGTCACCCACTACGTGCAATCTCTGTATGGCCTCTAGATGAATCCAATTGTAGTATCTATCCTATGCTGCCAGAAGCCTGTCTCTTTGACCCTAGTCTATTGTAATGCTCATACATAGAGATATACATAGGGCATCCCATCAGCTAACTGAGGCCTCTAAATAAGTGGCTGGAAGATGGGAATATGCTCCTAGGCCCAAATCATGAGTAATTTCATGCCACAGCTACTACTGCTCCCACCCCTATATGCTACCTCGTGTAACTGGTGGTATAGCATGCCAAACAAACAAGGTCCCCAAGAAAAAACTACTCTGTTCTAGCGCATCGAGACTAGCACATCACCCCATCCAATCAAGAATCCATGTCCCCGATGATCTAGAATTAGGACCCCAACAATCAATGTACACAACATAGTGTCCCATCGTGGGTAGTGCTCGGCTAGGTACTCCCACCAAATATCATACCTGTTGACACCAAGGCCCATGACATCATCCACCTCATATAACTATGTCATGGCCTACACTCCCCGCTAAGGATCGTACACCACCCACATTCCTTTTATCAGAATATGCAAAATATGGTACATGTCCTCCAAAGTAATCCTAGCCTCTCTCGTCGACAAGTGGAATAAACAGGTCTCTAAGTGCCATCTCTCATCCAGTGTTGTCAGCAGTCCCCTATTAGCCTGAATAATGGGCATATAAGTGACATAGTACAAACCCAGTCGCATTAGTTGTCTCGGCTCTCGGTTCGTCAGCTAATCCCAAAATGAATATGTAGATGGCCTGAACTCTCTAGAGTAGATTGATGCTAGTCGTTTCTACACATGCAAAAATGGGAGTTAGCATATTCTTGCAAATCATTACTACCATCTATCTAACTAAACCTAAGCAAAAAAATGAGTCTAAGCTAAGTCAACCCTAGTCAAAGTCAAATGTGTCACGTTGACTTCATTTGCATTGCAATTTGGCATTTACATCATTCCATGCAGCAAATGCATCACACTATGGCACTTGCATCCTTTGGACTCACAATTGCGTCATATTTAATCAATTGTGTCACTCCATTATCAAATGCGTCATTTTCAAATCAAATGTGTCGCTTGGCTTCACGTATACATTATAATATTTCGTATGCATCACTACACTTATCATTTATGTTGCAAGATGGTGAATGCGTCTTGACATTTGGAAAATGTGTTGCACTAAATTGAAAACCTAACAAACCATTGGATTTTGTGTCACGACACATCAAATGCGTCAAATGCGACCAAAAATGCAACTTACGTGAATGCATATGTGTCGTGGCGCATTCGTTTAACTACCCTAAAATCCTAAAAATGCATGAAAAACAATATAATGACAAAATGGGCAGGGTGTACTTACCAGTGGGTCTGCGTCCTCTAGCCGTTACAATGTCTTGACGATGTAGTTGCGGTGCTCTGTGACTGGAATCACCATCTTCACATGTGCTTTCCTCCCTCTGAGCTCTCCAAATTAGCAAGTGTGAAAGTGAAAATGAATTGACTTTTACCCCATTTTCAACCTATTTACAAGGTCAAAGTGGAATTTTTCAACCTTTTATTACTCGAAGCTCTTTTGACCAACTTTGATTGGCCTTTTGACGACTTTAAACATGTCAAAATCCAAAACCACTTGTGTTATCACTTTTCTGGTCATCAAATTAACTTCTTGGGACACCTTCCAAATTTTTCTGTCACTGGGCCAAAATTTGAAAAAAATTCCAAGGGGGCATAGATACTCCATACCTTCGCTAGGGCATGTTTTTGACCGAGTTTTCTTTGTCACAATGTGACAGGCTACATTATGACAAAGAGGGGCAAAAATGTAGACACATAAAAATGACCTAGGCCTGCAAACTCTATTGTCACCATATTTCTTCCTGGCATAATTGAAATAATTAGTTGTCCTTTGGTCCACTTTCAACTATTAATTAAATAATTCATAATTATTTAATTAATTCATGTCGTTATTCCTCTTGATTATTTAAATAAATAATTTTTATTTATTTATTTATTTAAATACGTCACTAATTGTCTAATGTCTTTCCATAAATAAATAAATTCTTAAATTTATTTAATTATCTTTGTCTACTAATTTCTTCTTGATTATTTAAATAAATAAGTTTTATTTATTTATTTATTAAAATACGTCATTAATTCCTAAAATTCTTATAATTAAGGGTATGTGCAAGATCATCATGGAAAAAATAGGCCCTTAAGTGGCAATGAAAATTCAAAAAAATTAGAGTTAGGCAACTTGACATAAAGATTTGAATAACTTATCTATATTATTTCAAAAATATGTAATAATAGAATTTGTGGAAAATTGAATGTAGTTACTAAACTACTAAGTTTATTTTAAAAAAAAAAAATCTATTTGGTGAAAATTTGAAATTTTAATGTAGTAGTACTTAAATTTTAGGGAAAAAATAAGAAGTAGGTGTTTGTCTGACCACCCTAACCATAATAAAATGATAATATTTTTTATAAGAATTTAGATATAAGTAGAGGACTCATGGGATGTGATGCATATTTTTAATATTTTTTCCAAGTAAATAATTAATTATGAATTTTTATTACAACTTTTAAAAATATAAAAACTCGTATGTCTGACCACCTTAACTTGGTCAAAACTTCATGAAATTCATTTTTTTTTATCCTATAGTTTGCGAAGCATAGAATGTGATGCATGTTTTGGATTCAAAAAATGTTATACAGTTTGAAAGCTATAGATGTTTTTCAATCAGCCTATCAATCAGGAATTTAGTTGTAATTCTAATAGAAAATGAATAATAATAATTTATTAGATTCAAAGTAATGTATAATTTATATTGGTGGAAATTTGAGAAGCTCCTTTACAAACCCTTTTCATTTCATCAATTTTGGGTAAAAAAAAAGTCATTAGCCACATGGGCGAAGTCTAGAAAAGTAGGGTAAGCTATTAAACACATTTTTGTGTTGACTTCTTAGGATTGGCAAGTCTAAACCAAATTCCAAAGCAAGCCCAAGTCTAATCCCTAGGAATTAAATTTTGTGTTGAACATATCGGATATCCAATTCAAATCAGATATCTGATTTGAATCTAACATTCGATATGTTTTAGATATGAGTTTAAAAAATGTTATACAATTTGTAATATATGATTTAAAAAATGCAATAAAGTTAATAATTTAATATATAATATATAATATAGTTTATAATGTAATAAATAATATATTATATTATTATGTATAATATTTAAATATTTTAGTTAATGTATAAATATTTAAATATATATATATTACTAATATATTAAATATTTAAATATTATCTCTTTCCCCCTCTCTCTCTCCCACTCCCTCCCTCCCTCTCTTTCACTAACTCCCTCTATCTCTCTCCCCTCACCCCTCTCCCCTTAACCCTTAAACCATCTACCCTCTACTCTCTCTCTCTCTCTCAAGTCCCTCTCTCATAATCCCCTCTCCCTCTCTCGTGTCTCTCTCTCTCACTCACTCCCTCTATCCTTAACCCTAAACCCTAAATTCTTAACCTTTAAACCATAAACCCTTAAACCCTCTACCTTCTACAATTAACCATATATACCTTCTATCTCTCTCCCACTCCCTCTCTCTCTCTCTCAAGTCTCCCTCCTACCCCCTCTCCCTCTCTCAGGTCTCTCTCTCAGAGTCACTCCCTCTATCTCTTTCCCCTCTACCCTTAACCCTCAAACCCTAAAACCTTAAACCTCTACCCTCTCTCTCTCCCTCCTACCCCCTATCCCTCTCTCAAGTATCTCTCTCTCTCTCTCCTCCTCTATATCTCTCCCTCCACCCTTAACCCTTAACCATTAAACTATAAACTCTTAAACCCTATATACCCTTTATCTCTCTCTCACTCCCTCTCTCTCTCAAGTCTCTCCCTCCTACCCCCTCTCTCTCTCAGGTCTCTCTCTTAGATTCACCCCCTTTATCTCTTTCCCCTCTACTCTTAACCCTTAAACCATCTACCCTCTACCCTCTCTCTCTATCTCCCTCCTACAAGCCCTCTCCCTCTCTCATGTCTCTCTCTCTCACTCACTCCCTGTATCTCTCTACCCTTTACCCTTAACCCTACACATTAAACCCTTAACCCTTAAACACTAAACCCTTATAACCCTCTACCATCAACCATATACCATCTATCTCTCTCCCACTCCCTCTCTCTCTCTCTCAAGTATTTCACTCAATCACTGCTATATCTCTCCCCTCTACCCATAACCCTCTACCCCTTATCTCTCTCCCACTCCCTCCCTCCCTCTCTTTCATTGACTCCCTCTATCTCTCTCCCCTCTCTAACCTTTAACCCTAAACCCTTAACCCTTAAACCCTCTACCCTCTACTCTCTCTCTCTCTCAAGTCTCTCACTAAATCACTCCTATCTATCTCCCCTCTACCCCTAACCCTCTACCATCTATCTCTCTCCCACTCCCTCTATCTATCTCCCTTCTACCCTTAACTGTAAACCCTAAACCCTCTACTCTCTCTCTCTCTCTCAAGTCTCTCCCTCCTATCCCCTCTCCCTCTCTCAAGTCTCTCTCTCACTCACTCCCTCTATATCTCTCCCTATATGGTGCAGGAGCACCTAGGAAACACTAGGCAATTAGGAAGTCTAGGATGCATACTTTGTTTTTGATGTTTATCATGAAGTTCATGTTGACCATTCAGTAGAGAAGATAGTTTAGGGATGTTTTTGATATCCAGGATAGAAGTTGAGGAAGGGCAGATGAGTTTAGAAACTCATTTTACTTGGTTTACTAGAAATTGGCAAAAGTTGCAAAATGTTGCATTTTACAACTTTGCCACAAAGTAACTGATATGTCCGACCAAGGGGAGGTATAACTACTTTTTTTGGCCAATATAAGGTGTGCCTCGACCTAAGAGCAGGGTTGGAATCATTGGCATTGTGGTGAAATTTTGTGAAATTGAAGGAAAACAGTGTTTTGTGAGTTATTTTCTGATTTTTGCTTCAAAGTAGAGCTTTAATGGATTGAATTTGTTACTGTTTTGTACGTAGGATGTAGAGTTGTTAGTCTTCAAGTTCTGTGTGCCATCTATTAGTCTTTTTTATTCGATTTCAATCATTGTTTGTAAATAGTTTGCTTTCACCCTGTTGCTGGTCTGAACGAGATAGTTTTGGAAAAATGGAGATTTAGGGTATGTGTAGGATCATCATGGAAAAAACAGGCCCTTAAGTGGCAAAAAAAATCAGAAAAATCAGAGTTAGGCAACTTGATGTAAAAATATGAATAAGTTATATATATTATTTCAAAAATATGTAAGAATAGAATCTATAGAAAATTGAATGTAGTTTCTAAACTACTAGGTTTGTTTAAAAAAAAGAAAATCTATTTGGTGAAAATTTGAAATTTCAATGTAGTGGTACTTAAATTTCAGGGAAAAAATAAGTAGGTGTCTATCTTACCACCCTAACCACAATAAAATGATAATATTTTTTTATAATATTTTAGATATAAGTAGAGGACTCATGCCCAGATGTGATGCATATTTTTTTGTAATTTTTTCCCAAGTAAATAATTAATTATGAATTTTTTATTACGACTTTTTAAAAAATATAAAAACTTGTATGTCTAACCACCTTAACTTGGTAAAAACTTCATGAAATTCAAATTTTATTTTTTAATCCTATAGTATGCGAAACATAGAATGTGATGCATGTTTTGGATTCAAAAATGTGATACCATTTGAAAGCTATAGATTTTTTTCAATCACCTATCAATCAAGACTTTAGTCATAATTTGAATAGAAAATGAATAATAATTACTTATTAAATTCAAAGTAAAGCATAATTTATATTGGTGGAAAGCTAAGAATCTCCTTTAAAAACCCTTTTCGTTTCATCAATTTTGGGTAAAAAAATAGTCGTCAGCCACATACCCATCATATTGCCACTTTTTGGCCCATCATGATCCTCCACATACCCTTTAGTTCACTTTCCCACTGTACAAATTGTATGGCCTTTTTGGAATAGTGACTAGACTCCATGCATGTAAATATGGTAGGTTTTAGGGTTTGTGTGAGCACAGGAACTGTTGGCAAAGTCTTGCCCTAGGCGAGCCAGGAAGAGTCCAGCTAGGGAAGACAAGGAGTGCAGAGCACATAACTTGCAGGGGTGATGGAATTTTGTTGAATTTCCTTTTTGAGAAGTTAGATGTGAGTCTTTCCAAGACTTGGTATTCAAGAGGAAACTCCATCAGTCCATCTGGTGTGAGAAACACTTAGCAGATTGAAAGCAACAAGAAAGGGCTTAAAAACCCTAGTTTTTGTCCATTTTCTAGTGGAGGCGTTGTACAGGTAGTTAAGACCCAAGACCTCAAAAATCCTTGAGAGGTGTCCATTTTAAGCAAGAACCTCAAAAAAATATTGGGGGTTCTTTGGAGAAATTGAGAGAGTCAACCAGTTTTCTCGGAGAAGGAGACCTAATTGGGGCTCTTAGGCTAGTAGCCTTTTTAACCCTAAATGAGGGTTTGATGAAAGTGACCAAGAAATGGAGCTAGGAGGATACTCAAGAACCAAAATTGGATGGATTGCAATGAATTGAAACACCTCCACACCCCTACAAATCAAAGTTCAAACTTTGGAGGTATAGTTAGTCTTTAGGGCAGATTAAAGGCTAAGGAAGAGTTAGAGTTATTGCACCAAGATTGACTTGGTTAGTTAATTTGTGATAGTAGTGGGGTTGGCCAGGAGAACCAAGGGTACCTAAACATGATAAGGGTCCTATAGGTTAATGTGGTGAAGCAAAACACCAAGGAGGTCTTGCAAGCAAGACCTAGAGTAGGAATCTATGATTGATTCCTCCAACCCCCTTTCCTATCACTATACCCTTAACCCTTAAACCCTATACCCTCTATCTCTCTCTCTCTCAAGTCTCTCCCTCATACCCCCTCTCCCTCTCTTAGGTATCTCTCTCTCAGTCACTCCCTCTATCTCTCTCCCCTCTACCCTCTCTCTCTCTCTCTCTCTCTCTCTCTCTCTCTCTCTCTCTCTCTCTCTCTCTCTCTCTCTCTCTCTCTCTCTCTCTCTCTCTCTCTCTCTCTCTCTCTCTCTCATAGGTCTCTCGAGTCACTCACAGATCTCTCTCCCTCTACCTTAACATGCCTAAACCTTTAACCCTCTACCTCTGCCTCTAACCTCTCTCTCTCTCTCTCTCTCTCTCTCTCTCTCTCTCTCTCTCTCTCTCTCTCCTGCCTAGGCCTAAACCTCTACCCTCTCTCTGTCTCTCCCTCCTCCACTCCCACCCCTCTCTACCTCTCTGGGCTCTCTCTCTCTCTCTCTCACTGCTCCTCTATCTCTCTCCCTATACCCTTGACCCTAAGCCATGGCAGCAAACCTAAGCCATATAACCCTCTACCCTCTACCATCAATCATGTACCCTCTATCTCTCTCCCACTACCTATCTCACTCAAGTATCTCTATCTCTCTCTCACTCCCTTTATCTCTCTCCCCTCTACCCTTAACCCTTAACAACTTTTAACCTTATAACCCTTTACCCTCTACCATCAAAAAATACCCTCTATCTCTCTCCTACTCCCTCTCTCTCTCAAGTCTCTATATCTCTCTCTCTCACTCACTCCCTCTATCCCTCTCCCCTCTACCCTTAAACCTCTACCCTCTATCTCTCTCCCACTCCCTCCCTCTCTCTCTTTCACTGACTCCCTCTATCTCTCTCCCCTCTACCCTAAACCCTCTACCCTCTACTCTCTCTCTCTCTCTCAAGTCTCTCCCTCCTACCCTCTCTCCCTCTCTTAGGTCTCTCTCCCACTCACTCACTCCATCTAGATGTCTCTCCCCTATACCCTTAACCCTAAACCCTTAACCCTTAAACCATAAAACCTTATAACCCTCTACCCTCTACCCTAAACCCTTAACCCTTAACCCTTAAACCCTCTACCCTCTACCATCAACCCTCCCTTCCTTACCTCTCTCCCACTCCCTCCCTCCCTCTCTTTCATTGACTCCCTCTATATCTCTCCCCTCTAACCTTAACAATAAACCCTAAACCATTAATCCTTAAACCCTCTACCCTCTACTCTCTCTCTCAAGTCTCTCCATCCTACCCCATCTCCCTCTCTCAAGTATCTCTCTAAGTCAATCTCTCTATCTCTCTCCCCTCTACCCTTAACCCTTAAACCCTTAAAGCCTCTACCCTTAACCCTCTGTCTCTCTCCCCCTCCTACCCCCTCTCCCTCTCTTAGGTCTCTCTCTCAAATTCACTCCCTCTATCTCTCTCCCTACCCTCTACCCTCTCTCTCTCAAGTCTCCTGTTCCCTCTCCCTCTCTTAGGTCGCTCTCTCAATCACTCGCTTATCTCTCTCCCTCTACCTCAACCCTTAACCCTTAAACCCTAAACCTATAAACCCTCTACCTTAACCCTCTCTCTCTGTCTCTATCCCTCCTACTTCCTCTCCCTCTCTTAGGTCTCTCTCTCAAAGTCACTCCTCTATCTCTCTCCCCTATACCCTTAACCCTAAACCCCCTCTACCCTGTACCCTCTCTCTCTCTCTCAAGTCTCTCCCTCATACCCCCTCTCCCTCTCTTAGGTATCTCTCTTTGAGTCACTCTCTCTATCTCTCTCCCCTCTACCCTTAACCCTTAAACCCTAAACCCTTAACCCTCTACCCCCTCTCTCTCTCTATCTTCTACCCCCTCTCCCTCTCTTAGGTCTCTCTCTTAGAGTCACTCTATCTCTCTCCCATCTACCCTTAACCATTAACCCTTAACCCTAAACCCTTAACCTTTAAACCCTCTACCCTCTACCATTAACCCTCCCTTCCTTTATCTCTCTCCCACTCCCACCTTCTCTCTATCTCTCAAGTCTCCCTCTATCTCTCTCAATTCTATCTATCTCTATCTCACTCACTTCCTCTATCCCTCTCCCATCTACCCTTAACCCTCTACCCTCTATCTCTCTCCCACTCCCTCCCTCCCTCTCTTTCACTGACTCCCTCTACCCTTAACCCTAAACCATTAATCCCTCAACCCTATATTGTCAACCCTCTACCCTCAACCCTCTCTCTCTCTCTCTCTTTTGTCTCTCCCTTCCCTTCCCTCTCTATCTCTATCTCCCCTTTCTATCTCTCTCTCTCCCTTCCTCTCTCCTCTCTCTCTCTTTCACTCTCCTCCCCCTCTATGTCTCTCCCTTCTCCCTCTACCCTTCTCTACCCTCTACTCCATCTCTCTCTCTTTCCCACCCTCTTCCTCCTAATTACTCTTAGGTCTATGTGTGCACAAATCGTATATCCAATTTGTAGCACAAAAATTCTACTGTTACAAAACATTTTAAAAAAAATTTCAAATCAGATATCGGTTTTTATCCGATATCAGATTTGTGGGCCATATAAAAACCCCATGTGGGTCATTTTGTGCATCCCAACAGACCCTACATTCTGTTTGCAGGCGAAAAATGCACAGTTTTAGACAGGAAGAGACAAAGATCAACTTTTTGGAGCATCTTATACTCAAATTTGTCATAAGTAATGATTTTTAAGCATCTTTTATGAGGTATAATGGGGAGCAACACTTGTCATAAGCAAAAACATAAGATAAATCTTACAAAAGAACAAATTGAAGCATATAGAAAAAGAGATAGAGAAGGTCATAGGAAGAGAAGACAAGGTATGTTAAATATTGGTGAACTTGAGCCCTATGGTCTTTCAAGTGAAGAGGAAATTGAATATGTTCAAGGTGAAAATGTTGAACATGATATTGAAATTGGGAATGAAAATGTTCAAATTGATATTGAAAATGTTCAACATGAAAATGTTGGAATAGAAGATGTTGAACATGATATTCAAATTGGGAATAAAAATATTGAAATTGATAATGAAAATTTTCAAAGTGAAAATGTTGGAATTGAAGATGTTGAACATGATATTGAAATTGGGAATGAAATTATTCAAATTGATATTGAAAATGTTCAAGGTGAAAATGTTGGATTTGAAGATGTTGAACATAATATTGAACCAAGTGTAAATTATGTTTCACCATATTACATGAGAAATGAAGAACCTTTTGTGGAAGAAAAACATATTCCAAATTCAAGACCTTCAAGAACCCCTAAATGGTTACTTGAAATTGATGAGAACATTATAAACAATTTTGAAGGCAATAGGTCAACACGAACCGTTCGGTTGTGGGATACAAGACTTTTCAACCAATATTTTAGGGATGAGACATTAACCGAGAAATGCCAACTTTTTGCACAATTGCTAAAGATGCAAAAGATGAGACCTTTGCTAGCCAAATTGAAGATTTGTGTGAATAAGAAGACCGAAAAAATTCTATTATTGTCAAAATTATTTTTAATGCTCTCAAGTCTATTGGAAAAAATAACAAGGAAAAAGATAAGAAAGTTGCTCAGAGAGTCATTACAACCGCCCTAGTAAGCCATCAATTGAAAAAGGCTCACTTTATAAGACAAAATTGTATTGATTTTGACATAAATCATAAAAATTTGGATAGAGCACTTGCAAGAAGAGAAAGAATAGATGATCCTATTCAAAATGATACATGGGATTTTGTTGGGAGGATTCCATGTGTTGATAAGAAGCTAACCGATAATGTAAAGCAGGTAATTCAACAATTTTGGCATGATAACTCTAGAGCATCACCCAATGCAAAGGATGTTTTAAAGTTAAGAATTGGCAATCAAGACTGTACAACACATCCTAAACATTTCTTGGGATCAAGCCAAACATTGTTGTTCACAAAATTTATTGAAACACATCCAAATATGGAAATCTCACAAAGGACTTTTGAAGGCTTGAAGCCATTTTATTGTGTGCCTCTTAAAATTCATAATACTTGTTGCAAATACCATGTGGAGTTTTCAATGTACCATGAACTATTATGCCATTTTATAGTTTGCATTACCAATTCATCATCATTCAGGTTGTTTAAATTAATATACATTTGTTAGTCTAAGCATATTTTCTATTGTGACAATATAGATTTATCATTTGACAACTTTTGAAATATTTTTGGCATGAGTGATCATGGACCTATTGCAACAATAGCCAGCTTTGATCCTTTCAAAGAGGTATGTGATAGATTACAATATTATAGATTGGTTATTCTAAGCGTCTTTTATAGTTTGCATTACCAATTCATCATCATTCAGGTTGTTTAGATTAATATAGATTTGTTAGTCTAAGCATATTTTCTCTTGTGACAATATAGATTTCTCATTTGACAAATTTTGTGATATTCCTAGCACGATTGATCATGGACTTGCTGCAACAATAGGTAGATCTGATCCTTTCGAAGAGGTATGTGACAGATTACAATAATATAGATTGGTTATTCTAAGCATCTTTTATAGTTTGCATTACCAATTCATCATCATTCAGGTTTTTTAGATTAATATAGATTTGTTAGTCTAAGCATATTTTCTATTGTGACAATATAGATTTCTCATTTAACAATTTTTGTGATATTCATGGCACGATTGATCATGGACCTACTGCAACAATAGGAAACTCTAATCCTTTTAGAGAGGTATGCAACAAATTACAATAATATAGATTTGTTATTCTAACTGTCTTTTATTCTAAGCATATTTTCTATTGTATGTAGTTTAACTGCTACCTTGATGGTTTGTATAGGTGCTTGTCAATCTAGAACATCAACATACTACTCTTGTGGAAGACTATTCCCTGAATGCCTCTAATAGATAAATTTTGTAAAATTTGAATTTTCAAATGTGAAACAATGTAAAAAGGTCATAACTGTGTATGGGCATAATCTATATCTAGTGACGTTTTTTGAAATATGGGTCAAATGTTTGGCATTGTATAAAGGATATGTTTAAAATTTAAAGGGGTCTATATTTTGGAAACTCATAGGATGAAATAGTCATATAGGTGTATGCTTTGTTACTGTTATTGGGACAATTTTGTAAGGGCTTTTTGTACTTAATCGAGCTACAACCGAAGGTTTTCTTCCTAGTTCTTTCCTAATGGTATGCTCATTTGAACTAGGTTTTGTAATATCTTCTATTTATATGTAATAAATTATAGTGGCTTACCACTTTTTCCAAAAATAAAAGGTAAAAAGGTCATGTGAAGGTTATTTCCAATGTAATTAAGTCTTTGATCTAGCAAAGTGGAAACAAGGTATTTGGGTGTGCATGATGTTCAAGTTGATTGGGTAAGAAATTTATGATGTAAGAGCTAGGTGGCTTTAAAAAACACAATTACAATTAAAGATGATTCAAACTCCAATTTGATCCTCTAATAAAAACTTGGGTGCAACTTCACTAAAATAGGCCCATTTTACAAAGAGAATCATATTTAAACACTTCCCAAACCTCAAATTTTGATGGGGAAGCATTAAACAGCCTACCAAACTACCAAAACCACAACTTTTTTTGGTGAGATACACTTTCTAAAGCTCTATTTCAACAAACCCTCATTTTTAGCAACTTTCATGAGGTTTTTAAGGAAATCAATGTTTCCAACCTTTCCACACCCTATAAACTCATCAAACACATCTATTAGGACCTGCACAAGCTTGATCCAACCTTAAATCTTGCTTCCCCCATGTTTCATTGACATTAGCATGTTCTAACCACCATTTTTCACCTAATTTCACTCATTTTTGCCATGCATGGCAACTCACCAACTCAACTATAGAACTTTCCAGCTCTTTAAACCCACATAGTCACCTTATATAGTCCTAATAATATCTACCATGGCCATACCATCGAGCTACTAATTGTACAATAGATGGTATGGCCTTTTAGCACTTTGGACTCTTAAGGGAAATCACCGGTCCAATGTAGTTCGGAGTGATTCAACATATTTGGGTGCAAAAAAGGACCATCCCTAGAGTAAATGTACCCATACAAACATGTTGGAATATTTTGTTTGGTTGTAGGAGTTGGAGAATGAAAGTTGCACCACTTTGCAACTTTACACTGCTTGCATCTAACAATTTTTCCCTCAACTGAAAACTCATCACCACGGGAAAATGCCTCCAAGATAGAAAAAAATGAGAGACATTATTTTAGATAGTCCCAACACGATCCCATAGCCTCAAACAAAGAGTCTATAAGCGTCGTGGTTTTTGAGAAATAATCCTTCAAAGATTATTTCCTTTAGCACTTTGGACTCTTAAGAGAAATCGTCGATCCAATGTAGCTCAGAGTGATTCGATGTATTTGAGTGCAAAAGAGGACCATCCCTAGTGTAAACGTACCCATCCGGACATGTTGGAACAATTTTTTTGGTTGTACGAGTTGGATTATGAAAATTGCACCACTTTGCAACTTTACACTGCTTGCATTTGGCAACTTTTGCCTCAACTGAAAACTTGTCACTACGGGAAAAAACCTTCAAGATAGAAAAAACCAAGAGAGGTTATTGTAGATGGTCTCAACAAGATCTCGTAGCCCCAGAAAAATAGTTTGTATGCATCACATTTTTTGAGAAATAGGCCTTCAAAGATTCCTACCTTTTAGCATTTTGGACTCTTAAAAGAAATCGCCAGTCCAATGTAGCTTGGAGTGATTCGATGTACTTGGGTGCAAAAATAGATCATCCCTAGCATAAACGTACCCATCTAAATGTGTTGGAACAGTTTGTTTGGTCGTACGAGTTGCAAAATGAAAGTTGCACCACTTTACAACTTTACACTGCTTGCATCTGACAACTTTTCCCTCCACTGAAAAATCATCACCACAGGAAAACGCCTCCGAAATAGAAAAAATTGAGAGAGGTTATTGTAGATGGTCCCAACATGATCCCATAGCCTCAGACAAAGAGTCTATAAGAATCACAATTTTTAAGAAATAGCCCTTCAAAGATTATTGTCTTTTAGCACTTTGGACTCTTACAGGAAATTGTCGGTCCAATGTAGCTTGGAGTGATTTGGCATATTTGAGTGCAAAATCCGACCATCCCTAGCATAAAAGTACCCATCTGGACATGTTGGAACAGTATGTTCGGTCGTACAAGTTGCAGAATGAAAGTTGCACCACTTTGCATCTTTACACGACTTGCATTTGGCAACTTTTCCCGCAACTGAAAACTTGTCACCATAGGAAAACGCCTTCGAGATAGCAAAAATTGAGAGATTTTATTGTAGATGGTCCCAACATGATCTCGTAGCCTCAGACAGAGAGTCTATAAGCATCACAGTTTCTAAGAAATAGTGCTTCAAAGATTGATGTCTTTTAGCACTTTGGACTCTTAAGGGAAATCGTCGGTCCAATGTAGCTCGGAGTGATTCGGCGTATTTGGGTGAAAAAGAGGTCCATCCATAGTGTAAACGTACCCATCCATATGTGTTGGAATAGTTCATTTGGTCGTATGAGTTGCAGAATGAAAGTTGCACCACTTTGCAACTTTACACTGCTTGCATCTGACAACTTTTCCTTGAACTGAAAACTTGTCACCACGAGAAAACGTCTCCAAGAGAGAAAAAACTGAGAGAGGTTATTGTAAAGGGGCCCAACATGATTTTTTAGCCTTAGACAAATTTTTTGTAGGAATCATGGTTTCCGAGTAATAATCTATCAAAGATTACTGTCATTTTGCACTTTGGACTCTTAAGGGATTTCATTGAATAAACGTAGCTTAGACTACTTCAGCCTATTTGGTAGCGAAATGGGACCATACCTAACCTAAACATACCCATCTAGATGTGATGGAATAGTTGGTTTGGTCATAGAAGTTGGAGAACAATATTTGTTTATGCCCTTACAAGTAGTTTTCAGCCTCCAACCAAACTCCAATGTTGATTTTTGTGTGAAAAAAAGCCATGAGACCATATCTTGTTGCTTTCTTTTTAATGGAAACTAGTGGGAAGCAGAGTTAACTTCTTCAAAAACTTGGTTTGAATTAATTTCATTCATTTTTGTGCATTTAAGAGGCATTTTACTAGAGGTCGATCTGTGAGCCCTGTTTTAAGGGTTTGAGTGCATTTAAAATGGAGTTTTAAGCCTTCCAGCCACTATATGATGTTGTAACTTGGTGGATAGGCTTAGTTAGGATAGATAAACTTGTTTGCATTTTTTCTTGTGCAGGGGAGGTCCGCATTATGATTTTTGGTGATGCCCTAGATGGAATTTAGGGTGCTTTTGCATGAAAAGCTAAGGTTAGAGAGGGTAAAAGTGGGAATTGTTTGAGGGAAGTCACTTTTCTTGTTCTTTTAAGCTTGTGTAGGGTTATTCAAGGGTGTTGGATTTGGTGGTAAAGTCTAGGGAAGTCTGCAAGTAGGTTTTTCAATAAACCCTTACCAAATTTGAGCAATTTGAGGGTTTTGTGGAATAAGGTCTTAGAGGGCGAGTTCCAAAGGATAAATGGGAAAATTTGAGGTTTTGTCATCTGTTGAGTGCTGCCCCAAAAATTTTTAGGGTTTGTAAAGTGTTCCAAGGGTGGTTGCTTTGCAAATTGGACTATTTGGCTAGGTTGAGCAGTGTAGTTTACATGATTGTTCCAACTGAGTCCTATGTGAGTTGGAAGTATGTTTATGGGAACTAAAATGGGTGTCTAGAATGATGATTAGTTGTAGGAGTTGTTAAAGAGATTTGAGAGTTAAGTTGAGAAAGGTGTTTAGGAATCCCTTGTATTATGAAAGTGAGTGGTTTGCCATCCTTGGTTGCATCAACTAACCATCAACTAGTCCTTTGTTTCCAAGGTGCTCCTCACCATTTTCCAAGCATCCATATAGCTTGTTTGAAAGCACCTGTTTTAGGATTTTAGCCATAGTAGCAAGGCAGTGAACTATTTGATAAAATGTTTTGGCAGATGTATGAAAAATGTGGTAGCATATACAAGCCAATGAACCATTTGAAAAAATGCCTCAAAAAAATGTGGTCTCATGGTGATGGAATGCCATGACAATCTATAGCAATTTTATTTTCATGGAATTCCATCACCATGAGACCGCATTTCTTTGAGGCATTTTTTTTAAACAGTTCAATGTCTTGTCTATGTTATTGCTTACTATTATGATTTGTTAGATTATTTCCAAGCATCCATAGCTTGTTTGAAAGTACTTGTTTTAGGCTTTTAGCCATAGCAGCAAGGAAATTAAATGTTTGATAGAATGCTTTGATAGAAATGTATGAAAAATGTGGTACCATAGACAAGGCAGTAAATTATTTGAAAAAATGCCTCAATGACATGAGGTCTCATGGTGATGGAATGCCATGACAATCAACAAGGTAGTCAATTGTTTCAAAAAATGCCTCAAAGAAATGAGGTCTCATGGTGATGGAATGCCCTGAGAATCAAAATTTCTTTTGATTGTCATGACATTCCATCACCATGAGACCTCATTTCTTTGAGGAATTTTTTCAAACAGTTCATTTCCTTGTCTATGCTATTGCTTACTATTATGCTTTGATAGAATTTTTCCAAGCATCCATAGCTTGTTTTAGGCTTTTAACCATAGCAAAAAGCCATTGAACTATTTGATAAAAAGCTTTGGTAGACATGTATGAAAAATGTGGTGGCATAGACAAGGTAGTGAACTATTTGAAAAAAATGCCTCAAAGAAATGTGGTCTCATAGAATTCCATGACAAGAAAATGCAATTGACAGTTGCTCCTAGTTATTAGTTATGCAATGTGAAGTAATTGCATAACTACTTAGGTTGAATTTGTAAAAACTATATTGTAATTGAAATTTTTTCATCTATCAGCATCTAGTTGTTAGTTATGTAATGTGAAGTAATGCTTTGAGTTTAAAGATGTGCAATGCAATGTAATCAATGATATGAATATAAACTACATAATATAATCATTATTTTTTTATGCTATTGTACATTGATATTTAACCATTGCTCAAGATTAAATTTTCAAAGAGTTTAATCATGCACATGAGGAACAAATTAAATTTCAATTTTCAACTTCTATAAATCAAATTATTCAATAATCAAGTTTATGTCCATATACAAAAATGGCATCAACGCCAACTCAAACAAAGTTTTACAAAATGTGGCATATGCTTGTTGGAGTGCAATTAACACTAAGAGGGGGGGTGAATCAGTGTTAACAAACTAATCAATTCTTTTTAAATCTATTAACAATAATCAGATCATGAAAGAGCTTATGTTGTAAAATGAAATGAACAGATAATAAACAACCACATTTAAAAGATTGACACAAAATTTGTCTTGAGTGGAAACCCTCCTAGGGAATAAAACCACTCGAACTTGGCCTCACTGGCTGATTTGTCTCATTGAAAATAGTGCTATCTCACTAATAGTCTTATAAAACAATGTACAAATATGAAGCAATTTAAATACAGAGTTGATCTCTGTTGCACTAATCACATACTCTGTTCTGTCATGACTTCAGAATCGGAGTTACAATGCTTCAGATCACAGAACCAATATATATATTGTCTTTCTTCAAAGATATAATCCATGTTTATCAAAACCTCTCATCAAAATCTTTTGAATGAGCATTGCAAACCATTTTATATGATCCCTATTTTGAAACAGAGAATTTGTTTCAAAAAATGCCATGTGAAAACTAAATCTAAAATTGCCTTTTCCAGATGTCCCAACTATAATCCATTGAAAACAATCTTATCAAGAATGTATTAAGAACAAACAACATATAACTGCCATATACTTTACAAAGCCGACACAACATAACAAATCCAAAAATGATAAACTCACAACTAAAACCATGAACATAATAATAGGGTTTTCTAATGAAAGAAAGCAATTGATACTTTAAAAACAAACACCCTTAACAATAGAGCCAAATTTGGTTCTTTTTAACAAAGTATATACAGATCTATTAAGGGGTAAACAAATACTTGTTTACAATTCTTTGTCAAAAACAAAAATGCCAGAGACCTGTGGGTAACAACTTCAAAAACTCAACAATAAGACTTTAAAAATATTTCCCAAAACAAAAAATGAATGTACAGAATATTACCTCAATCAATAAACAACATAAAGCCGAGAAGAACACAAATCCCAACTATACTTAAGACAATCACCAAAACAACTTAAAGCCTACCGTTTTGCTGTTGTTTTTAAAGAAAACAAAGAAGAACAAAACCAAAATACATGGGAAGAGTACACCTGTGACCGGAACAAAATAAAACAACTTGTATATCAAAAACATTGCTCTCTATTGTTATTCCTTGATCCAACGAAGACCAGCATCCAAACAAAAAAATGTAACAGATCTTCCTTATCAACGATGCCATGATTAGGGTAATAAACCCTAACAAATGAAATGTATCAAATAACTATGCTCATCGAGGTCTTCAACAAGTTCCTTTACTTTGACATAATGATTTTTGAAGTCTGGATATTATGATGGGAAATATTCCCATTCAACAAAAACAATAATCTCCACTGACAATGCAATGATCACATGATATTTTGACTTTTTAAACAAAATCATTGCCATTTCTTACCAATCAACAATGTGCCATCCTTTAAAAAAAAAAAAATCACTCATAATAGTTTCAAATCCCATTTGGAGAGCAATATTGCCTTGTGGAAAATAAATATAATGTGTCAATGTGCCCACTCAAAAACTTTTCAATACAATCATCTAAAAAAAAAAAAAATTGGAGTACAATGCCCTCTTTTAGAATATAGCCTTATCACTACACTTTATCAAAGATGCCAATAGATATGCAAATGAACTTTACAATCCCAAATGAAAATGAGGATCAACATGGATATATAAACTCATGCAAAATTGAAGGAAATCACCATGTGCACAACCTGTAACATCAACCTTAGTGTATTGACATTGATGCCAAACGATACTGAGGGACAACAAACTCCCCCTTTGGCATTGATGTCAAACACAAAGGGTTAACAAAAAGATCAGAGCTATAATATACCTATTTTGAACATGATGATAATATACCTGTTCTGAACATGATGACTGCATGAAGTACATACCCATCCCATCCTGTCACATATCAAAGAAACCATCAGATACAACTGAAAGAATAAACAAGACATCTCACTATGAAACATAGCACTGCCAAAACACACAAGCTTCCAAGATCAAGAAACCAAATTCTACTGCCAAATTCTCCCCCTTGTTGACACAATGCCAAAGAGATACCGAGGGACAAAGGAATATGCATGAAGTGCTCCCCCTATTTCCATGAACTAGAGTTAACATGGAAGAGAACTGATAGAGACAACACCAAGCTTGTCTCTTAGAATTTCAAACTGAGCTTTAGGAAGGGGTTTGGTAAATATATCAACCACTTGATCATTAGATTCCACAAAATCTAGTATAACTTCATTTTCCAACACCTTTTCACGTAGAAAATGATACCTTATATCAATATGTTTAGTTCTAGAATGCTGCACATGATTTTTGAAGATATTAATGGTACTTGTATTATCACATAAAATGTGAACAAGTCTAACAACATCAACATATATGTCCTTCAAGGTCTAAACCATCCAAAGCACCTACGTACAACAAGTAGCAGTCGCTATATATTTAGCCTCAGCAGTTGATAAGGATACTGAATCCCGCTTCTTGCTATGCTAGGCTACTAATCTACCTCTAAGATAGAAAGCACCACCTGAAGTGTTTCTCCTGTTATCAATATTTCTAGCCTAGTTAGCATCAATGTAAGCAACCAAAGTGAAATCACCATGCTTAGGATACCACAAGCCAAAATCTAATGTGCTAGCAACAAACTTTAAAATTATTTTTGTACCATTCAAATGTGACATTTTAGGTGCAGATTAAAATCCTAAAACCAAGCATACAACATGCATGATATCAAGCCTTGTGGAAGCCAGATATAGAAGACTACCAATCATGGATCTATACAGAGTATGATCCACATTAGGATGATCAGTGTCCTTTGAAAGTTTATAACTAGTTTCCATAGGATTCCCAATTGGTTTACAGTCAATCATCTGAAAAACATTTCTTTAGGATATTTTGTTTGTGAGATAAATATTCCTCTATCAAGTTGACTAACTTGAAGACCCAAAAAGAAAGAAAGTTCACCAATCATTGACATTTCAAATTTAGACTTCATGATTGCTGGAAATTCAGAGCACAAAGCATCATTATTACTGCCAAATATAATATCATCAACGTAAACAACTATAATACTATCATCTTTCACTTTGAAGTATAAATTGTTGTCTACTGCACCTTTTGAGAAGCCCTGTTCATGTAAATAGGTGTCCAACTTTGAATACCAGGCTCTGGGAGCTTGTTTCAGACCATAGAGGGCCTTTTTTAGTCTATATACATAACATTCTTTACCTGCAACAACAAAGCCTTCACGTTGTTCCATATAAACTTCTTCTGACAAGTCACCACTGAGAAAAGCAGTTTAACATCCATTTGATACACTTTAAAACCTTTATACACAAAGTAAGCTAGAAAGATTCTAATTGCTTCTAACCTAGCCACAGGAGCGAAAGTTTCATCAAAGTCCAATCCTTAAAGTTGAGAATAACCTTTACAAATTAATCTAGCTTTATTTCTGACTATATTCCCTTGTTCATCCATCTTGTTCCTAAAAACCCATTTTGCACCAATGACATTTTTATTTTCAGGTCTAGGAACTAGTTCCCAATTTTTATTTTTCTCAATTTGTGCAAGTTCTTCATGCATAGCCTTAACCCAACAACTATCACTACTGGCTTCAGAATATGTCTTAGGCTCTATTTCTGAAATCAAAGATAAATAAAATTGTTCACCTTTATCTTTTCCTGAAAGCTACCTTCTAGTTTGAACTCCTTTTGACACATCACCAATAATTTGATCAGAAGGATGCTTCTTTTTCATTAGCCTAGAAGACAACTGAGAAGAAAGTTCAGCAATAACATCAGCCACATTTTGTTCAGTTGATTGCTCAAGCTCTGTTGAACTTGAAGGTTCAATTCGATCTTGCAAATTTGTATTAGATGTATGCACAATAAACTCACCATCATCATCAAGTTTCTTTTGTTGTTCACAATTTTGTAAGGTTTCATCAACCTTAACATTGGCACTTTCCACAACTTTTCCTAATCTTTTATTGTAACACCTATATGCTTTATTGTGTGTAGAATATCCCAAAAATATACCCTCATCACACCTCGATTCAAAACTTCCAATGTTATCAGTATCTTTCTTAATAAAGCATTTGCTACCAATTTTTTTGAAATATCCTACATTGGCAGCCCTACCATACCATAATTCATATGGTGTATGTTGTGTTTTAGACCTTATCTAAACTCTATTTAGAATGTGAACAGTTGTATGCACTGCTTTTTTCCAGTATGTGTTTGACAAAATTGCATCATGTAACATAGCTCTTGCCATTTCCTTCACTATTCGATTTTTGTGTTCAGAAACACCATTTTGTTGTGGTGTCCTAGAGGCTGAATATTGCCTTTTTATTCCATGATCTTCACAATAATCAACAAACTCTTTTGAGGTACATTCACCTCCTCTATCTGACCTAAGACATTTTATTTTTAGATCAGATTCATTTTCAACCAACTTTCTAAAAAAAAAAATTTATGAAAAGCTTCTCCCTTATGTACCAGAAATGTTACCCCAGCCATACGAGTATAGTCATCTATAAACAACATGAAATACCTCTCATTGTTCAAGGACTTAGTCCTTGTTGGTCCACATAGATCAGTGTGAACAAGCTGTAGAGGTCTGGTTGATGTGTATTCTTTAGTTTTGAAACTTGCTCTAGCTTGTTTTCCTTCTTGACATTCTTTGCAAATTTGATTATCTGGTTTAGATATTATAGGAATATTTCTAACATTTTGATTTTTTACTTATCTTTACCAGATTTTCATAGTTAATATGGCCAAATCTTCTATGCCATAACTTAGACTCATCAACTTGACTCATGAAGCAAACATTACTTTCCTGCTTATTATTTGAGCTTTCTTGTAGGTAATATACATTACCATTTGTTCTGTAACATGCTGCTACTATTTTACCAGATTTCCTTTGAATCTCACACCCCAATTCAAAGAACTTTATTTCAAAGACATTGTCACAAATTTGGCTTACACTCAAGAGATTGTGAGTTAGTCCTTCCACATAATAAACATCATTGACAAGGATTTCATTTTCAAGCAAAATAGTACCTTATCCCATTATAGGAATACAGTGATCATTCCCAAACTTAACGAAACCACCAGAATAGTCTTCATAGTCTATACACCTATTTTTCTCACCAGTCATATGATGAGAACAGCCACTATCGAGAACCCAAAAATTTATCTTAACAGACTGAAAAAGTTGTTTCAACTATCAAGGCTTTAACATCTTTAGGCCTCCAAAACAGTTTAATTCCATTAGCTCTGTTTGACTGTATTCTTAAACCAGATTTACAAAATGCTGCTATATGACCTACTTCTTTGCATTTATAACATTGAAGATTAACAAGAAATTTATAGAGATTTCCATTAACAATGTTATAACTTCTCTTAGACAAAACCTTGGAAATGCTAGCCTTATGACCAAATTGTTTACAATTGAAACAATAACCATTGAAACTAGAATTATCATCAGAAATCTTACCTTTTCCTTTACCATCATGATTTGAACATTGGCCCTCATCAGGACAATAAAGCTGATTTCTTAGCTTAACAACTTCTTCCTCCAAAGAGCAGCATCTATCCTCCTTATGTTTCAGTTTTTCTTGAGTTATCTCAAGAATTTTCTTGGTTTCTTCTCCTTTAAGAGTCAAATCAGAGATAGTTTGTACATTTTCCTAATCTTTATCTTTTAAGATAACTGCTTCTTTTCTCAATTTCTTAATTTCTTTGAGAGTAGATTTCAATTCTCCCCTCAAGATCAATTTTTGATTCAAAATTAGATTCATCTTCCTTTACAAGAACAACTTCATCCATAAATAAGATTTCTTTAGTTTCATCACAAGATTCAATTGATTCACTATCAATTACATCTGCATAAAGGATTTTCTTCTTTTTGAAAGTATTTTTCTTTTTAAAATTAGATTGCTTCTTCTTTGAAAATCTTTTATTTCTTTCATCATCACTCTCAAGATCTTTATTAGGACAATTTGCTACATAGTGTCATATCTTTCCACAATTAAAACATTTAAAGGGTAATTTTCCCTTATACTTGCCTAAGCCTCTTTTTAGTTTACTTACAAAAGAGGATTTTGTTTCATCTAAAACATTAGCCTCGGCTTTAAAGGAAGATTCCTTACTAACAGAGTTATGTTCATTCAATCTCATCTCATAAGCAGTAAAGAAACCATGGAGATCATCAATAGTTACCTTATTAATGTCTCTTTCTTCAACTGCTACAATCTTTGGATCAAACTTAGTGGGTAAAGATCTCAAAACTTTTTGAACAACAAGATTTTTAGGAATATTTTCTCCATAACCTCTAATTGCATTTACACTTTCTTGAATCTTCAAGAAAAAATCAGTAATCTTTTCATCGTCACCCATTTTTAGACTCTCAAATTTAAATCTATAGTTATGAAGTTTTGCTTCTTTAACTTTCTCATCACCTTAATAGATAGTGGAAAATTTATCCCATATGGCTTTTGCATTCTTACAATCCATTATTTTTGTCAAGACATCATTAGTGAGTCCACGACAAATAGCATTTTCAGCCTTTGCATTGCAATCATATGCTCATTTCTGATCAACATCAAAAGGGTGTGATGTAGCAGTATATGCATTTTCTATTGTTTCCCACACATCATATCCTAGAGAGTTGATATGTTTTTTTATCCTAAACTTCCAGAAAGCATAACTAGTACCATCAAAAAGTGGTGCCCTGGTTGTCGATAAACCTTCTTGAATTGTCATTAGCACTCCTAAACTGAAACCCCTAGTTGACTCAACAACAAGGTTTGGCTCTAATACCAATTGTTGGAGTGCAGTTAACACTGAGACGGGGGGGGTGAATCAGTGTTAACAAACTCATCAATTCTTTTTAAATATATTAACAATAATCAGATCATGAAAGAGCTTATGCTATAAAATGAAATGAACAGATAATAAACAATCACATTTAAAAGATTGAAACATATTTTTTCTTGAGTGCAAACCCTCCTGGGGAATAAAACCACTCGAACTTAGCCTCACTGGCCTTATCTGAAAAAAAATTATTTGTACAAAGCCTCACTGGCTGACTTGTCTCACTAACAATAGTGTTATCTCACTAATAATCTTATAAAACAATGTACAAATATGAAGCAATTTAAATACAGAGTTGATCTCTATTTCACTAATCACATACTCTATTTTGTCATGAATTCAGAATCAGAGTTACAATGTTTTAGATCACAAAACCAATATATATATATTGTCTTTCTTGAAAGATATAATGTATGTTTATCAAAACCTCTCATCAAAATCTTTTGAATGAGCATTGCAAACCATTTTATATGATCCCTATTTTGAAACAAAGAATCTGTTTGAGAAACTGTATGAGCAACTGCTATGTGAAAACCAAATCTGAAACTACCTTTTCCAGATGTCCCAACTATAATCCATCGAAAACAATCTTGTCAAGAATGTATTAAGAAAAAACATCATATAGCTACCATATACTTTGCAGAGCCGACACAACATAACAAATCCAAAAATGATAAACTCACAACTAAACCCATGAAAATAATAACAGGGTTTTCTAATGAAAGAAAACATTTGATACTTTAAAAACAAACACCTTTAACAACATACACAAATTGGGTTCTTTTTAACAAAGTATATACAGATCTATTAAGGGGTAAACAAATACTTGTTTACAATTCTTTTTCAAAAACAAAACTGTCAGAGACTCATGGGTAACAACTTCAAAAACTCAACAATAAGACTTTAAACAGATTTCCCAAAACAAAAAATGATTGTACAGAATATTACCTCAGTCAATAAACAACATAAAGCCCAGAAGAACACAAATTCTGACTATACTTAAGACAATCACCAAAACAACTTAAAGCCTACCGTTCTGCTGTTGTTTTTAAAGAAAACAAAGAAGAACAAAACAAAAATACATGGGAAGAGTGCACCTGTTACCAACACAAAATAAAATAGCTTGTCTATGAAAAACATTGCTCTCTACTATTATTCCTTGATCCAACAAAGACCAGCATCCAAACAAAAAAACTGTAACAGATCTTCATTATCAACGACACCATGCTTAGGGTAATAAACCCTAACAAATGAAATGTATCAAATAACTATGCGCATCAAAGTCTTCAACAAGTTCCTTTACTTTGACATAATGATTTTTGAATTCTGGATATTATGATGGGAAATATTCCCATTCAACAAAAATAATAATCTCCTCCAACAATGCAATGATCACATGATATTTTGACTTTTTAAACAAAATCATTGCCACCTCTTACCAATCGACAATGTGCCATCCTTTTTTTAAAAAACAAATTCCTTCATAATATTTTTAAATCCCATTTGGAGAGAAATATTGCCTTGTGGAAAAAAAATATAATGTGTCAATGTGCCCACTCAAAAAAATTTCAACACAATCATCTCAAAAAAAAAAAAATTGAGAGCAATGCCCTCTTTTAGAATATAGCCTTTATCACTACACTTTATCAAAGATGCCAATAGATATGCAAATGAACTTGACAATCCCAAATGTAGATGAGGATCAGCATGGATATATAAACTCATGCAAAACTGAAAGAAATCACCTTGTGCACAACCTGTAACGTCAACCTTAGTGTATTGACATTAATGCTAAATGATACTGAGGGACAACAATGCCATCTCGATATCTATTCAAAATTTACATGCCAAAATGTCTATCTCATCCTAAACTACTAGTGGATCATCAAAATGGAGCCTCTTTGAAGCACTCTTTGGCTTTGAGGGTAGTTGCACAAGAAAAATTCAAACCACAATTGAGATTAGTTATACTATATAATTTAAAATTGAAGAATTAACATCAAAATCAATATATATTGAATTATAATTGAACTCTAAAATTGAAATCTTGATTACCTGAAATATACGTCTCTTCAAAGGGTCAAGAGTCCTAGAATATGCCCCTCTCAAAGAACCAACCAAACCAACTTTTGAAATGTCAATCTATAAATGTGAAAAAAAAACACAAAATTGATCCAAGTTAGCATACAATTGTCGGTAATAGGAACATATTTACCAAAAAAAAACACATACCTCTTTAGGCTAATCTTTTTCTTTATCTCCTTCAAGTGTTTTGACACCTCCTCCTTGAAGTGTTTCAACACCTACTCCTTGAGGTGTTCCAATACCTACTCCTTCAGGCGTTGTGACACTTGTCAACAATGATGTATAGCTCATAACTTCTTGTACATAAAAATTTCAAGTACATATGAAACTACCAATCTATGTCAATGTATGTATAATCAATATAAGATCTTAAAAATCTTAATTCAATCGAATTTGAGTTCAATTACCTTTCCCTTATCTAACATTGTGCCTCCATAGTCTAGACAGTGTTGCACCTCGCTCACACTAGGTGTTTCCTACAAGAGGAAAATAAGATAAACATATAAGTTAATATATAATTCATTAATGACAATTCAAATGACAAGCAAGTATGTAATAAAAAAATGTAAACGAGTGAGTATGAAAATATATACTGTGTGCATGTCGAGGCCAAGTGAAATGTCCCTAAGGGTGCTATCAGTCACCTATGTGAGCTCCTCCTTAGACATCAACTATTAAATAGACCATGTAAATAAATATTAGTACTTGATACTATCTCTTATTAATATTCATTTAAAAACAAATGCAATTTATGAATTTACAACTTAAAACTTATGTATGTAACTATTCCAACATCCCCCTCTCTAGCAGGAGAGGACATTGTAGGGTGCACTCCACTCCCTTGCATCTAATCTCCTATAATGTCCACATCATGGATGTCATAATCAGAAGTGTCCAAGGGATGCTCAATGGTCTATACAAGAGGACCTAAGCATATCTGGTGGCACATAGTGCAAGTATGTGGCATGCAAATATGTGGACCTGAGGAGGAGGATGCAACAACACTCGATCCATTGCCAACATCACTAGAATGTGGCTGAGCTACTGTAGAAGTATGGGAAACCAAAAGACCACTCAAAGAGAGAATAACATGAATAGTCTGTGTGGTTGCATCCTTGATAATATATAGATGATGTATTGGAGGTGGTGAAGGAAGGGGAGGAGGGGGAACATATGGGTGCTAGACTACTCTAACTGCCCTTGGTCTATCCTAGGGCATACCTCCACCGATGCCTTAGAAGGGTTTAATGTCAAAGTAATTGACATGATGCCCTAACACAAACTCAACGTATAATTTTTAATAAATTAAAATGGTATATCACTATTGTTGTTGGGTGTTTTATCAAAAACCATACACCAACGATCCCAAATTTTATCTACAATGTCCTTATTCATGCACCATTTTATATAAAGTTTTGGTTTATTAACATTAACTAGCAAACCAGTGCGAGGGTTAATAAATAAAGAGGCTATTTGGGCTTTTGTTATTTGGAGATCTTTCACATCATTGTAAGACAATCCATAGGAGTAATATTCCCTCATGGTTTCTCACAACAAAATAAAGGCATTATGTTGGGTGGAGAGGGTTTCTATGTTTTTAATTATTTCCTTCAATTTGTTTGTCATTTAGGATAATTGAGGGATTTCTTATAAACATCACAAATGCCCCTAAATTGCTCCAATTTTTCACCAATTAAGTCTTCAATTGATGGGCACAAATGTGGTGGAGCATTTGACATTTGTGCATTTTCATTCTCAGCCATAATACCTGATTAAAGTTAAAAACTAATTAATCTAATTGAAATTACATAATATAAATGAAATTATTTTAAAAAAACCCTACTTTTTAACAAAAATCCATAACAAACTCTTGTTTTTAATAAAAATCCATAAACAACACTAGTTTTTAATATAAATCCATAAAAAACATTAGTTTTTAATAAAAATCCATTGCAAACTTTAGTTTTTAATAAAAATCAATAAAAAACCCTACTTTTTAATAAAAATCCATTAAAAACTACTTAAAATTATACAAAACTCATAGAAAAATTGATTAAAACAAAAAAAAATCCAAAATCTTACCCTAGAAATTGGATATCTACTCAAATTGGATATCTAATATCCAAATGTCGCTCTCACTGTGCGCTCTCAACTCTTTAAAATGCTTAAAATGATTTTAAAAGACCACTGACATGTATTTATACCTGATTCAAATTGGATATCCGATTTGGATTGGATATCAGATATGTAAATCTTGCCTTAGGCATTGCTTTGGAGCAATGTACTGACACCCAAGCCAGAAAAAAGTTAACTTAGGATTTTCACGTTTTTTGGTCGATGCAAAACACAACTTTTTTTACATCGCCACTTTTTGGCCCATCATGATCCTACACATACCCTTAAATAAATTCTTTAATTAATTTAATTGTTGTCCACCTTGGCATTTTCCCCATTTTAAATAAAATTATTTATTTAAAATGGTCTCACTTTCTAATTTTCCCTCTTTTAGTAAATAATTCAAATTAATTATTTACTGTCACATGACCCCACCTTTTGAATTAAATTAATTTTTAATTCAGAATAGCCTTTTTCCTCCATAAATCAAGTAATTTCTAATATTATTTGATTTTCCAACTCTCTTTTTCTATGCCATTCTTATCTCCTTATCACATGCATTGTCAACCCTTGATTTGATTTTCTCAAATTAAATCTTTTCCACTCATTTCAAATTTGACCTACTGTTGCCCTAACCCTAATTGTGGGTTGTCACATTGAATCTTGTCCATTGATTCTAGGGCATTTGTCCATCTTCAATCGTGGCCATTCATTCAAAATTGCATTTTCTATAAAATGGCAATTTTGGTCTCATTTGCACATTTGACACATCTCTTTCAATGTTGTCATCTCATGCTCTTGCAATTTTAAGTAATTTTAGCTTGTCTTAGGCACACTTCATCTCTCTTGGAATTTTGGCATACTTTAGTCATTGTTTATAGTTGCTTACTAGTTGCATAGTATTGCATTTTGTCATCAAATCCTCACATAAAATCTGAGGGTAAACTTCATATTGCAGCAAACAGAGAAGGTGTAATGGACATCAATCATGGAGGTTGAAGACTCAAGGAAATATTTATCTTTGTTTTCATGTTTTTCCTCCTTTGTGCTTCATTATTTACTTTGGGTTTTGATTTATTTAGCTACTAATCTGCTAACCAATAATTTTCCCATAGTTACAAATGTATAATACGTAGATATCTCAATTATCATGAAGATAATTGTGAACCTACTACAAATAATTTGTAGTAGCATGTAGAGAAGTCAAAATCTCTACCAATGTAGTAGGTGGAGGTGGTAGAGTATCTACCAATGTGGTAGGTATAAAAGAAGGAGAAGCAATAGGAGAGTTCTTTGTGTCATTAGAACATTCAAGAATTTCCCAATAAGCAATTTTCTCTTTAGTGTTATTTTCATATAAGAGATTCTAAGTATTATCAAAGGGAAGAAGTATGTCCATAGTAGGATCATTAGAGTATGGAGTTTCATTGTGATCTCCATGTGTTTTCAATAGTGTGTTCCAAAGAGTGTGAAGATACTCAATATGTGACAACGTCCATGATGTATGATCATCAATGATAAGATCAATGAATCCTAACATATGATCATTTCTATCTCCCCATGAACATTTGTGCCAATGAATACCTTATTTAAGAATAAGCCCAAGCAAACATAGTAAGAGATGAGTCCATTATCAATGCTTAAAGATGCCATCTTACTAGGACTTGTACTTTCCTTCTTCCAAATATTTAATTTGAATACTCATACACTACCCTAAAATTCCTAAAAAGGAGAAACTAGGATGACAAGAACTCAAGTTTACTTTGACTTAATATGTTATTTTTATTTTAATGAAAATAAATTATTGTGAACTTTTACTTAGAGAGTTATAAGAATATTAATATTAAAATTAAATATTTTTTCAACTATTATATAGACAAACATAAAAACTTAAAGATTAAAAAAATAAAAAAACCTCCATTTATTATTTTTTTAATTTCATGTTTTGAAAAATATACTTTTAATATATTTATAATAATTTTTTTATTAATTTATATTTTAATATTTTAATATTTTTATATCTAAATATAAATGTCAAAATAAAAGAAACTGCCAAATATTGACGAACATTCAACAAAAGTGTTGGTGTAATTATATGTTTTGTACCTTGTCCTAGGTCATAATTACACCTTAGTTAAGTTTACTTAGGGACCACATAGGAGGTTGTTGGAGATTTTCCACTTTTGGTGGACTTGACATGTCATTACCACATCACTTCCACCTTTTGTGGACACATCATGTGATCATCTCCCCACCTTTTGTGGGTGATCCACCTTTTGTGGTGATTATCACATTATCACTTCTCCACTTTAGGTGGAGTGATAACTTTTCATAGTTGTCTCATGTCATAAGATTATGACACTTGTCATAATCTTATGCCCTTCTATGTTCTCACCTTGGCTATATAACTAAGGGGCCTCCTATGTACTATTTGCTCATTACATTCTATTCTATTGACAGAATACAGTTTATTCTTGTCATCTTATTTCTATCTCTCTTATTCTTGTGCTTTCTATTAGGCCTCTAGATCTTGGGTGGCTACCTTCATAGCCAATTCTTACAAAAAGTTATTGAGAAAGCAACTAACAAATAAAAGAGCATTTACAAGTATTTAAAGTTCAACTGATATATAATAAAAAATGTTGGGAAGGTAGTAATTACATGTAGGTGACCAACTATTGGGGGAGCAATGTAGATAAGACACTGACCAAAGAAATTAATTTCCTCTTCTGGTGCTACTGTGTGGGAGAATGTTAAAGGTGGTGTTGGAAGAAACTTTGTAATAAACATTTTCAATGGTTCCTCTTCCCGAGAATGGATCACTAAGTGGGATCCAAAACATCGATCAAAAAGCATACACAGTTGAATCTAAAAGCTTTCTCTACAACTTCATGGATTGTGGAAAACTCATAACAACTATTTTCAATGATATTTGTCAAAAAAAAGTTATTAAAAAATTGAATATCTAAAGATAGTTGATATGAGTATTTCACAACTTATATAGATTACATAAGATTGTTTATGGATTCAATTGTGTTTGTTTTTCAATCGAAATTGAATATCTAAAGATAGTTGATATGAGTATTTCACAGCTTATATAGATTACATAAGATTGTTTATGGTTTCAATTGTGTTTGTTTTTCAATCGATAAGTCATTAAGACTATTTAAAGCAAGGAATCAATCGAGTATTTGTCCCCCTATAAACTTCAGTGCACCTTTTTCACGTGACTCATGACACTAACGTGACACGCCACAGGGATGGTGGGGAGACTAGACCTTGTGACCTCTTGCCTACAACATGATTCTTTAGCCAATCGAGCTAGGCCCACCACCCCTGAAGTTTTTTTGTTTTATTTTTAAAATAAAATAATTTTTTTAAAATATCAAGTTTTGTTTTAATTAAAATTTTATTAAAAATAAATAAGATTTTTTTAACTTTAATGATGATTATACTTTACAAAATTAAAACAATAAAATAACTATTAAGAAAATAAAAAATAATTCTTAGATAAATAAAATAACTCTTCAAAGAAGTAAACAATGCAAATAGAGTGACAATTCTTAAATAATTTTAAAGTAAAATAAAATAATTCTTAAATAAATAAAATAGATTGATATTTCTTGATAGTTTTAGATAGATGATTTTAAGATATGTATACTAGTTAAATAAAAAATAAATAAATGTATATAAAACTTGAACATATGAAATAAATGAAAGACTAAAAATAAAATAGGAATTGATTTGACCATGGCTGGTCGTGGGAAAGAGGAGAGCGTGTTCTCGAGAGAGAGAAGAGGGCAGCATTGGGAAACTTGAAATAAAGGATTGAAGATTGATAAAATGGAACACGAGATTAAATTCTTTGGAGAATATTGAATTGTATGGAGTTTGTTTGATGTAATCAAATCTACTTTGTTTGAATTTGATTGGTGAATGGAATTGGTGAGATGAAGTGGAATTAATATGTTTGTAGTATAAAATTGGTTTATCGTTATTGTTTCTTGTAAAATTTTGAATTTATTTTTATTTGACAAATGAAATTGTCAAATTAAGTGTAACCAAAGTTTGGAATTGTACAAAATTATGTTTTGAGAGTGAGAGGTGAAAATTTTCATCTACACTAGTATTCATTCTTAAAATTTTGTTCCAAGATCCAACAATAAAAAACCAAGAGTCATAATTGTAAACTTAAATCTCCATAATAAATAATCAACAATAAATGAATAGTAGATCTAGATATCTTAAATACATTTGTCTAGAAAATGCTACATCTACACTTATATGTTATATTTTAAATTTTATGTATATAATAAATATAAAGTATTATTAAGTATTTGACATATAAATGACTATCAAAGTTAATAATAGCTAGCAATTGCACCTTGGTGTGCAATAGGTACATTGAAGAAGTGTGGATGGTAAATTATGTAATTTTTTGGTTTATTGTTTACATACATTTGTGTAGTATACATGAGGTCAATTGGTAGGCTATTTTAAAAATTATTTTATTTGTGAAACAAAGGTCTCAATAGAGAAAGGATAGCTTCAAATCAAATATGCATCTACTTATAGAGGTTCGAACACAACTAAAACAAAATATTTGAATCAAGAAGATAATAAGGCTCCATTACCAATAGGCTCGTGATATGTTTGAAATATGGAGAGAGAGGGGGGGATATGTGGATAGAAAGAGGGAGATATATAAGAGGAAGAGAGAGAGAGAGAGAGAGAGAGAGAGAGAGAGAGAGAGAGAGAGAGAGAGAGAGAGAGAGAGAGGGAGATGGAGATAAAGAGGAAGTCAGAGATAGAGATGGAGATGGTGGAGAGGGAGAGATAAAGAGAGAGGACAAAGGTATAGATATAGATGGAAAAGATAAATAAATAGAGAGGGGGAGAGAGGGAGAGAGGGAGAGAATGAGAGAGGGAGAGATAGAAATAGGAAGTGATATATAGAGGGGTAGAGAGAGGGAAAGATATAGGGGGTAAAGAGAGATGGATAGATAATATGATAGAGGGATATATTTTAGAATTTAAATATGGAGGGATAGAGCTAGAGAGAGGGAGAGAGAAACAAGGAGTGTGTGTATGAGTAAGAGAGATATGGAGAGAGATAGAGAGAGATAGATATGTATAAATAGATAGAGAGGGAAGCAAATAGAGGGAGAGAAATAGAGATGGGATAGAGAATTACAGAGATATATGAAGAGGAAGTTATAGGGAGAGGGAGAGGGAAAATAGGGATATAAATGAGAGATAGAAAGATAAATATAAAGGGGGAGATTAAAGGAGAGAGAGGGAGGGAGAGGGAGAGATATATATAGAAAGAGGGAGACAATGAAAGAGGAAGATATGGAGAGAGAAATATAAAGACATAGGAAACTTGATATATAGAAAGATGTAGATGGATATATATAAAGAGATATTAGGAGAGATGGAGGGAGAGATGGATTAAATAAGAGAGAGATATATATAGAGTTAATAAGATATAAATAGAGATGTAGAGGGAGAGATGGGAAGATAGAAATGGAGGGGGAAAGAGTGAGAGATAAAGGAGGTGATATAAAAAATCAATAGAGAGAGAGAGATAGAGAGAGGGGGAGAGATAGAGAGCTATATAAATAGATAGAGAGGGAGGGAGAGAGGGAGAGAGGGAGAGATATGGATGGAAAGAGGGATATATATATATATTAGAGGGGAAAGAGATAAAGATAGGTAAGGAGAGGTAAGGAGATAGAGATAGGGAGATAGATAGATATGGAGATGGGGATGGAAATGGAGAGAGGGAGAGAGAGAAATAGATAGAAAGAGGGGGATACAAAGAGAGAGGGAGACAGGGATGGAGGGATAGAAAGATAGAGATAGAAAGTTATAGAGAGAGGTAGAGAGAGGGAGATATATATGCAGAGGAGAGGCATATGGGGAGAGGACAACATTATAGAGATATGGGAAGAGAAAGAGAGAGGTCTTTATATCTTTTCTCCCTCTCTATCTTTTATATTTTTATTATCTCTAAATCTCTTTCCTCTCTATCCTCTTATTTCTCTCCATATTTTTCTTCCTCTCTCTCTTTCCTCTATCCATCTTTCTCTCATTTCTTCTCTCTCATGATTTCCTCCCTATCTTTCTCCCCCTTACTAATTTTTTTCTATCCTATTTATCTCACTCCTTCCTCCCCCTCTCTCTCTTTATAATTATATCTATTTATGCCCTCCCCTCTTCTTCTTTTCCTCTATCTCTTTCTCTATCTCTCTTCCTCTCCTCTCTCCATATTTATTTTCACTTCTTAATATCTATACCTCTCTATTTTGTATCTTTGTCTCTCTTTAGGATTATCTATATGTATCTCTTTCATTCTCTCTATTTCTCTTTTATTTTCTCTCTTTCTCTATCTATCTATTTTCCTCATAAGTGTGCAATGGGTACATTGAAGTTGTTTTAAAGGTGAATTATCATATCCTTAACCAAATGACATGCAACCTTGAGCATAAATTCCTAGGACGTGCTATCCTTGGATTGTTGGCATGAAATGACTAATCAAAAGTTACCTTCTCTCTCTATAAATTTTAATTTATATTTTAAGTTTGAAATTTATTTTATTATATAATTTAAAAAATATATATAAAATAGAATTATCCTACAATAATTAAAGTTTTAATAAGATAAATAATTATAACTTAAATTAATTCTAATATTTTTTAATTATTATTTGTAATTTCATAAAAATATGTAAATAATAAAAATAAATTTTAAACTTAAATCTAAATTAAAAACTAAAATAAAACAAACTAAATGGAAAGTCAAAATATATCAAAATATAAATATTAATAAACATAATCATTTTAAAAAATTAGTAACAAATAATAAACTTATTAAGTTAATAAATGAATAAATAAAAGTAAACTATTTTTTAATCTATTAGAATTGAAATATTAATAAAAATGTGTACTTAAAAAATAATTAATATATTACAAACAATATACACATAAACTCAATTTTAGCAAATAAAAATATTATTAAATATTATTAAATAAATTAAATTTTAAAAACTAAAACTGTATTTTAAATAAAATATTAAAAATAAAAATAAATTATATTAAAATTGTTAAATATAAAATTTTATCTTTTATATTAAAAATTACAAGTAACACCAAATTTAAGCAAAAATAAAATGAAGCTCTATTTAGCCCAAACGAGATGTATAAAAATAAATGAAACTCTATTTAAAAAGAAAAAAGTTATTTGTGATTTATTGATTTATTATTGTTCATATTATTATTTGAAAAAATATCTATATTTATTAAAAACTTATTATTATTTATCTAAAAATCTAAGTAAAAAATTTAAAAGAAGCAATTCTTAGTGAAAATAAAATGAAACCCTATTTAAAAATAAAAGAGTCTATTTGTGATTGATTTATTATTAATATTATTATTTGTAAAAAAAACTATTTATTAAAAACTTATTATTATTTATCTAAAAATCTAAGTAAAAATTTTAAAAGAAAAAAGCAATTTTGTTCTTATTTTCTTAATTTAAAACTAAAACTAGATAAGAATGCGCTTTTTTTTCTTTTAGTATATATTATATTTTTAATATTTTAAAAAATTTAATGGTTGAGATCATTTCAACATCTTGCATCCTTCTCTACAATTTTAGAACTCTCTTGACATAATTAACCTCAAACTAAACAAATTTATTAATTATTTCACCTATATATCTAAAATAATAATGCATTTAAAATTTTGAAATTATACATACATACATATATGTATAAATACAAACATATGTATACATATACATATATACATATATGTGATTTATATACATTTTTTAGTTTGGAGAGGCACCACCAGATCTTAATTAGTTATTAATAATTCTATTTTTCACCAATGAGGGCTCAAACATTTTTTCTATTTGATTTTTTTTTATCTATTATAAATGTATACATGCGAATTATATAACAAAGCATATTTCAAAATTTAATTCTCTTCAATCTAATTGGTAGACAAATTTCACCCCATATAAGCAATTAATGGTAGTGATTTTTATGTGTAATGGTAAATTTAGTATATTTAATTTTTTAATTTTAAATACAAATTAATTTTTAATTTTTAAAAAGAATATTTTTTTTTCATTCTCTTATAATTTTATTTCCATTTTAGTATTAAGAAAATAGTTTACAATATTTTACAATGAATCACATAATATTTTTCTTTTTAAAAGATTTAAAAAAAAAAATTAAGTATTAATATAGAAATTTAATCTTATATGCAATAGTAAATTTAGAAAAAAAAAAATCATACTTAATTTTTTAAATTTTAGAAACTTCTTTTTATGTGTAGTAATTTAATATTTTTTTAATATTTTATCTATTTAAATTATTATTATTTATTGAAAAGTATTACTTAAATAAATCTATATAAAAAACATTAAGAGATATATTGTTTTAAAAAGATCTTGAATATTATTTATTGTTTTATATTTTCATTTAAAATTGCAATTTAAATTTTAAATAATAATTAAAAAATAAAATATTCAAATTAAAATAAGACATATTTAAATTAAATTGTGTGTATTTCTAAAATGAAATAAAACAATACTTTACTACATAAAAATAAAAATAAAACATAGATAACATATTTTTAAAATAAAATAATTCTAAGTTAAAATGAAATAAATCTTTAAGTAAATTAAAGTTAACTAAATTATTAATTATTTTTATTTACTTAAGAATATTTATCTTATTGTTTTAAATGTAAGTGTGGATTTTTCTTTCTTATAATTCTCAACTTAAAAATTTCTTATTTCTCTTTATATATCTTAAATAAACTAAAAAATATTTAGAAATATAAATAAAAATTATTTTATTTTATTATTATTTTCTTTTTTATTATTTCTAATTTAAAACTTTCTTATTTCAAAAAATATATTTTATAAAATGAATAGAAAATCAATTTTATAGAAAGGAAAAGGAAATAAGGTGCCAGGAAAGCTGAATGTTTCACATTGACCTCGTGATGATTCGGTAACAAAAATAGCTATGACCAATTCAGTGGTAGTTCCTTGAGGTGCATTTTTATACTAGTTTCACCACTACAGCTGAATTTTATTTGTCTTTCTACTCTCTTTTGTTGTCAACAATTCCTTTGGAGAATAAACTAAAAATTTAGCACTGATTTTCTAACCCAGAGAAGTAGGGCTTATGCTTTTGAACAAATAGTTATTAGTTCTTACTTGTTGCATCTGGGGGTTAGAAACTCTGACTAGAAGCAATAAACCAAATAGAGATCTTTCAGATAAATATAATCTAAATGATTGATATAAATTAGATAAATAGAGGTATTAGACAGAAAATGATTTTTAAAGCAACGATAACAAAATCCATATGAAGAAATTAACACTAGATATAACTTGGGAAACTCTTAAGGGAAAAATCCAAGCACCAAATAGAGATCTTTCACTATATTGATCTTAGAAAAAGATATCAAATGCAAGGAAAAGACTCAACAATCTAATGTTGCAGCAAACTCTTTACCCTTGGAGAAAGTAATCAACACCTAAACACTCTCCAAGCCTTTATATATAAGATTATTCACCCTAGCGTTTAGTTCATAGAATTTTGGCTCTAGGAAAACTACCAAGTGGTATTCAAAACCATTGATGGGTCAAATTGACACATGTTCATTGCTCAACATGCAAACAAGAGTTACACATGAATTGTACTCATCTTGCAAATCCAAACGCCAAACTTTGCATGAGAAGCTCAACATCCACTCTAACTTCTCTGAGATGGACTCATCCTTTTCAATACTCTTAAATTCAATAATTTTTGGGTCTTGAAGGGGACCATTTGCAAACAACATTAGAATGTTACCATATTTAACTAGTGTGCCAACATTACAATAATATTCCAACATTATAACTAAGACTTGCAAGATGTACAACACACTTAGTCCTAATATTACTAGGAATGAAATGCCTCAACCCATAAAATTTGCCTGGTACAAATTAAATAATAAACATGATAAGCCTTACAACTCCAACTCAGGGTAATTGGCCTAAGAACTTATAGATGTTGTACTTAGTAACTTTTATATCTTTAGTGTCTTTTAGGGGACATGTATTTAATGTGATCTGTGATAAAATATTTGTAACTACTTTACCCTAGTGGGCTTTGGTTATTTGATTTTTTAGTCCATAAATTATATCATTATATAATTTAGCATACAATGGTACAGTAACAACATTGTGGATCTTGGTGAGCTTTGACTGGAAACTTGAATTTTTATTTGGAATGGATTTCCTTAAGCATTTTCTTTAACAACATATGAAGTCATGTCTTTTCTTTTGAATATTTATACAGAATATTTTCGGTTATTTAACATCTCTAAAGAAAAAGAAACAACTAATATTCCATTATTCCTTTTTTGTCCCAATTCTTACAAAAAATTACATTTCGGACATGCAGAATAATATAGACAACAATTAGACAATAGATGTTAAGCCAAGGATTTTAGAGGATTCTATAGACAAGAACAAGAATTATAAATTGACTGAAATTACTGTAAGCCTCTAAGGTTACCAGATGTGATGCATTCAAGCAAGCTAAGATTTGTTCTCTGTCATAAAAACATAATGAAAGTAGAATTAACATTGTACACTGTTTCTTGATACAAGTAGTAACCTATTGTCTTTTGTAGATTACAAGAATGATATACACCAACTCTGGTTCTGCTATTTTAACATTGGCATCAAATGCATGGCCACGAAATGAGCGGAATCCATCTAGAAAGGTAACACTCTTCAATGCTTAAAGAATTTATCTATGTTTCTGAGAAAATTGTCTCTTAAGTCACTAAGATAGTGGTCTCTTCTACAGTCTACTGTCAATGTTCATTTTATTAGAACACACAATACATGGTGCCTTGCTCTACTTTCTCAAAAAAAAAAAAAAACTTATAGTTTGTTAGCATTATTGTCATAGGTGTATGGGGTTTTAAAAGTTGCAAATCCTTTCTCCATACCATTCTAGCCCACATGTGCACAATGCAATTATATACAACTTCTAACTACAACACATTGAAAGATGACATAGGCCACTGCAACAAATGCAATCAAGAAACTATATTCACATATACCCCTTGTCTTAAATGCATTCTATCTACTGAAAAAGAGATGTTCAATTATATGTTGCCACAACTTGAAAATATCAGTTATGAAGAATATATACGAGATAAAACCAAATTAATTTTCATTGTACATGGCTTGCAAAAAGAGGAAAACTATACACTTAACCAAAACAACATGATCATCAGTTTGCAAGAGAATCGTATGCTTCTAGCATAAACTTCAAGTTAGGTATCAAATTTATATTACACATCTAGTTTTACATTAAGTATTTTCATAATTGTAGACAAATTTAAAAGTATACTAATAATCTTTTCCTAATTTTGCAGATGACTCAGTTCTAGTCCGATCTCCAACAAACAATCTATTTTGTGAATGAAAGTTTCAAAACATTTACTAGTTTTGCTTTCAAGACCACTTCACAACTGATTCTCAATTTCAGATACTCTTTTTATAAAAACAATATGTTTCTCAGCAATGTACTTATTTTTGGTTTGAAAATCACTTCATTATTGATTTTCAGTTTCATATAAAACTGATAGTTCTTACTTTTTTGATTTCAATACCACTTCACTACAGATTTGCAGTTTTAGAAAGATCTACTATAAACAAAATATGTTTCTCAGCAGCATAAACATGGGTTCTTCGAATGTTTTTGCTCTCCTCTCTTCATGCTTTCAATGCCATCAAAAAAATGTTTTTTTTTTTCTTTGTATTTTACTTGAAGGACTACTTGTGCATATATTTTTTGCATACATACCTAACAATTTGTCTATCCTTGTAGAACCTTGGAAACCATGGTGTTATACTTTGTTGTTTTAGCATTGTACCACAATGATTTTTTCCTACTTTAATAAATATAGTTATAACTTCATTTACATCCACCTTGAAATTATTTGTTGTGTATTTTGTCCAAGTTCTATTCAATCTCTCCATTATTGCATTTCATTTTTTAAGTGTTGTCTTACAAAGTAAATGGAAAAAATGATTCTTATAATTTTTTCCTCATTTAATTTCTCAATTTTTATTAGCATCACAAAATTTATCGATCAAATTGAAGGTTTGTGCTCTTGGCATCCTAGATAATTTTTAGTTCCGTTTTATTTGAGTCTGAAATAGTTATATTCCTATCTACTCAATGGATATATTTGTTATATGCTCTTATCTATGTCTATTTTTGTATATGCAATTTCTCTATTTTTATTACCATCACAAGGTTTATCGAATAGAATGTTTGTGCTCTTTGCATGTCTACATCATTTTTGGTTGTGTTTTATTTCATTATGAAATAGTTTTATTCTATTCATATCCACTGAATGGAGATATTTGTTTTATGGTCTTATCTCTGTTTGTTTTTGTATATGCTTATGGTTTTATATATTCAGTTCGAACAATTCAAAACACTAAGAATGACAAATAAACTAGTAGTAAAGTCTATTAAAAGTAAACTAAAGACCTTATATTCAAGATTTAACATGGTCCCTAGTTTTCTATAATACTTACATTGAATGATTTTTTTAATTATTTTTGAAATGAGTGTATTCTTAAAATACTAATAGAGAAAGAATAGTATTTCAAATTCAACAAAGCTATAATGATTTTAGAAAGAGTTTAAAGAAGATCTATTGTGATTAAAATATAGGCTTTCTATGCTAAAGCTATCTTTTATCATCAATAGTTAGTAAGCTAATCACAACATAGCAAAGTTTACACTAATAAAACTCAACAACAGCTAGTAAGTTAATTACAATATATGTTGAAGCTAGCCTTTATCCTAAACAACCAAGCAATCTAATTACAACATGCCAACTCTTTATGCGACTCCACTATCGATATCAATAGTCTCTTGGCATCACTGTGTCTATGGTGTACTTCCATTTTTTGGAGGCAGTCAAAATTGTAATTTTGCAAGTTGTTAAGCAGTTCAAATAGAGCCAAAATAAGTTATTTGTTTTTAATGTAATATTCTCAAACGTAATGTTAGAATCTCATTTTTGGCTTTAGATAAACTGCAAAATAGAGTAAATTTCATGTTACTTATCATTTGTGACATTGCTAAAATTTATTAAACACAACTAATTAAAACATAACAATTCTATTACTATTTGGCAGGAACTTCGCTGCTGCAGCTCTTATTTTATTTGACTTTTAATAAAATAATAAAAAAGATAATAATTGCACAATAAAAAATATTTTATTTTAAATGACTTTTTTTTAAAATAGTTGATTGAAAGAATAAAAATACTAATAAAATCAATTCTAATACTATTTTATATAATAAAATTATTATACATAAAAAAAATTGTCCATTCAATTATATTAATAGTTTGAATTTTCAAATTTAAATTTAATATTATAGTAAAAAAAAATTTTAAAAATCCATAGGTGTGAGTAGTAGTTTACGTGGATTATCATTTGAAGCAAATATTTAGGGGAAGATGTTTTGGCTGATATTGGATGCTAAGTAGAAGCTTTTCAAGGTAGTAGTAAATGAAGATATTAGGGTTTTTATGATAGAAGCTTTTGCTTGAGGGTTTTTTCTTGTGGGCGAGGTATGTGTGAAGGTTCCATGTGCATGAGTTGAGGGTAGTTAATAAAATATTAGAGGATTTATATTAGGATCTAAGAATGATAATGTGTATTATGGTTTTAACGGGAAAATTCATCGTCAATAATTCATTGTCAACAATTCATTGTGGGAAGATTCATGGCCATGACAAGTTCACCTCAAGGAAAATTCACCACCAGCAATTCACCGCATGGAAAATTCATCGCATTAAAAGTTTGCTTTTACATCAGCGAATTGCGTAGTGAATTTTCCTTGAGGTGAATTTTCCTTCAGGTGAATTTGTCATGGCGGTGAATTTTCATGCGATGAATTGTTGGCCCTGAATTTTAACTCTTCCAAAGAGCTAATGTACTAAAGAAACTTTTACTTTTTAGTTTAAAATTATTTTCTATTTTCATTAGTAGTGTTTGTATTTAGTGTTTTTCTGTTATAAATGTTGATTATATTTTAATTAAATTTATGTGATTTATTATATAGCTGAATAAAGATTTTATTTATAGATCTTTAATATAATAATTAAATAAAAAAAAATTAAATTTACATAAAATTAAAAATATGAAATAAATAAAAGATTCAAAATAGAGTCACAATTTAGAAATTCACTTTTAAAATCATATTAACAACTAACAATAAAAAATCAAAATCACAACTTAAAAGTCTACAACAAAAATATCTGAACTAATATCTCTAAAATAAAATAAAAAACAACTCTATAATTTTTAACATCTACTCTTAAGCAAATTTATTAACTATTTCACCTATTTACTTAAAATTTTAGGAAAGCAAACTCATTCCATTCCATGGTTTAGTAAGAAAAGCATGACAAATCTCTTCACCTGCATTTCTGATTGAAACGAGGAATGCACAAGAAGTGGACCAAAATAAGTGCACAAATATGGAAATCCAAAGCTGATGTAGAAATTCAATTGTTGGTCTGGAAAGTTTTACACCATAAATTACCAGTTGGGATAGAGTTAAGATGCATTATGATTCAGCCAATTATTTGTCCTTTTTGTCATGTATCCAAAATATGAAACATATTTTTTAGGATTGCACCTTTGCTAAGAAACAATGGAATGCTATCTTTAATAATTTTTCTGTTATTTTTCATCATAAGCTGAATTGTAAAGAAGCTCTTTTGAGATTTGGGTTGCATAAAGATATGATTGTTGATTCTGTCAGACAAGTTATTTTACGACATATTTGGAAAGCTAGATGTACTGCTATGTTTTTAAGCAACTATTTTCAAGAAACTGGTATTTTAATGCTTTACGCTGACATAGTTTTTCAAGTTGCTTTTTTGTGTTCACAGCTTCAAGATTTTTCAAAGAAAAATGTAATGGTTATGGTTCAACTTCAGCGAATTTGGGAACAGGCTAGTCAACTTCAGAACAGCTGCAAGATGAACTTATGTAGAATGTTCCAGCTTAAGTATTAGCCTCTTGTTTCGTCGGGCCATGATCATATGTTGCATTTTTGTAATTTTCTGCATAACAACTATAATATGAACTTATGTAGAGTGTCTCACCTCATATTTTAGCTTCTTGTTATGTGGGATCATGATTTTATATTGACTCACTGTATTTAACTGTAATTCTTTATAATCTTGTTTTGTTCAATTACAAAAAATCTCTTCACTGCAAATCTCAGTGCCTTTTGAAAGTACAATGATTACAATGCTGGAAATTGTAGTGAAGTGGAGGAGGTTCTGTTGAAGACGTGGGTATTGGTGTTATTCATATCAATATCAAATCATTGAAGGAATGGTCTTGTCAAAATTTGGTTCTGAGCGCTGGACAACAATTCCTTTCTCTGCCATAAATGCAAGTTCAGACAGCCATCTCTTCAAACTCAAGTGGGTAATATGGTATATTTTGGACAATGCACAAACAGGGGGATTGCCTTTTATGGTATAATAACTTGTGCAACGCCATATTCATAGCTTTAGCTTTTGTAAAAGTAAGGATGTCAGCTTATTCATTTAATATAAAATATCTTCCTGAGTGTCAATTTATTGGCACATCAAAGCCATGGCAGATTCGAAGTGCGAGGTAAGGACATTCATAGACAAGCAACTGTTGAAAAAATCAAACTACTCAATATTGAATGGATAAATCGAGATAGTACTCTAACATGAGGAAGTATGAGAGGTTATGTGATGTGTCGTGGAACACTCTCTTTGTAGATGATTGAGTCCAAACACATTCACACCACTAACATAGTTCACAAAGCTTGTTAAAATTGGAATCAGTGTGAAGAAAATAACAAATTTGGAGTATTTAGAGAAGGATAAGATACACACAATTAAATTGAAGATGAAGAAAAAAGTGCAGCTAACTAACATCTAAGATTCGGTTATTGGACATATAACTAGTAGAAGATGATGATAAGATTGTTTTTAAACATTCTACGAGTTCATCTGCTATAATACAAGAATTGTGTGACATCTTTAAACACATCCAATCAGGATGTCACATATGGAGAATTAATTAGACCATTTTAACAAGAAGAATCTTAACAGTAAAAAATAGAAGATGAAGAGAAATACCTCTCTTCAAAGGAAAAATGAAAGAATATCAAGAAACAATACCAAGCAATAGTAAAAAGTGTCTTTAAAAAAGATCATATCTCACAAAAAAATCTAAATGCCACATTTTTTTTCGAAGATTTTATGGTACCAAAGATTGTTGGTATAATGGGTTGATGTAGAAGAATAAAAAGAAATTAATAAATATTCAAACCAGGAATAAATCAAAGCAATATTGTTAACAATATAGAGAAATGAGACGAGGAGGTGATCCAATTACATCTCCAAATACACTTGAATACAAAAGATGAAAAATATACTTCGAATATTAAGTCAAATGCAACTAAACACATGACTAAAAGAAAAAAATGGTTCGGACAATTAAATTAGCACAATGGAACCATACATTTGGTGAAAACTATTCTCTACAAGTCAAAGGCAAAGGATTTATTCATGTCCAAATCTCTAACAAGAAATGTGATGTGTGTAATGTCCTTTTTGTGTTAGAAATGAAGAACAATTTTCTTTGGATTAGTCTATTGCTTGACAATAACTTAGAATTTTATTTTGATAAGAAAATGATAAAAGGATGTTCTAGCAAGTAAATTATGAGAACACTTTAAAATTTGTAGCTCAAGCATCTACAAAGGAGGAATAATCATTCTTGATACCTTTTCTCATTGCTCATTACTTTATATAGAATCAATATCATTTTTATGCCTAATCATTTACTTTCGTGAAAGTTTGTGAGTGCTTACATATTTTGAGATACACGATCATTTAGGATTCATGTGCACTTCAAAGTGGGAGAAAAATTTAATGGTGAAATTTGTATAACCATACAAATTCTCATTTAGTTTTAGCCTTATTTTGAGAAAATGCCTTAATGCAATTACTTATCAACAAATAACACAATCTTTTCTAAAGGTGTGATCATTCCCCAATCCTTCACCTATCCCTATTTATCCACATTCTCATAGCTTATCCATTCCTATATATTGTCCCATGCTCTTAACATTTATTACCAAGGATGAAATGTCCAAACATTCATTCCATACATTGATCTTGACAATCTCTTATCCTAGGTCAATCATGTGGTGCAAGATCAATCCTACACCCATGGATCTAAACCCTAAAACTTAGAAATTAAATTTCAATTTTGGCTAACTCCCACCTTATATATATATATATATATATATATATATATATATATAGACTTGGTACTCAATTTGCGTGATTATTGCTATATACTAGTATATACTGACATTCAATTGCATTATTTTTATTATCCACAAGTATTATAAGATAAAGGAATAACTTTTACCATAAAAATATCAAGGACATTTATGTGTTTGCTAATATTTAGCACAAACCTAAAAATAGTCTCTCATGGGTTGACCTAGCATAACTTGTCCCCTAGTTATTTGATATCCTCCTAGAGGTGTTTTTAAATACCAAAAATCCTTGATGATAAAAAATAAGAAACTAGGGGTGGTGGGCCTAGCTCGATTGGCTAAAGCAGCCTGTTGTAGGCAAGAGGTCATGAGGTCTAGTCTCCCCACCATCCACGTGGTATTGGAGGGTGTGTCGCCCCAACATCACTATTCACATGAAAAAAATTTCCAGGTGCACTACAATTTATAGGGGGTAGCTACCCGATTTTGATTCTTGCAGTCTAAAAAAAATAAGAAACTAAACTAATAAGATAATATTTAGAATTTAACATTTAATAGGATCAAATTTGTGGCCTTCATAATGGATTTATGCTTGTAGACGTGACCCATAAATATAAATTCATCTTGGAGATAGTGATAGTTAACATAAAAATTAAGATAGTGAGCATATTCACATTGTTAATTTTCTAGCATAAAACCATCAGAATCAATGACTACATCAAAATTATCTTCAACATCACTACTAGAGCTAAGTACACTCCTTTGCAAATACTCTAATAAAATAGCATTTAGTTGCTTAATTGTCACTTTCGTAGCTATCATTTATTGATTTAAGTTAATTTGAACTTAGTTGTATGCATTTTTTAAACATAGAGAAAGGTGATCCTAGGTCCTAAGTGTAAAGAACCTAGGATGCAAAGATGACCTTTTTCCAAATTTCATTAGGATGTAGATCACAAAGTGAAAAGATTGGCTTTCAACCTTAATGATGAGCCAATCCAACCTGAATCTACATATAATGGGCCTGGATTAGAATTGATTGGGAATATTTTAGAATGATTAAACTAATGATCCTATATGCCCTAATACATAAAATGAAAGATCTTGAAAACTAATAGATAGAAATATTAGTTTGCAAGTGGATTTGGGAAGTGCAGAGGATGGTAAACCTGCTCAGAAAAATTGGTTTTGATGTGCCTACAAGGACTCATTCTCCCAATGGTGAATGAGTCTTTTTGTAAGGGTCCTAATCAACTTTCTGGGTCCTCTAGTGTCGTATCTAAGCTTCTATCTTCCACCTACAAATTTGTTAGAATGTCATAAATGAATTTTGCAACTTAATTTCCATAGGTTGACAAAAATGATGAAAACAAATGCAACAATACAATATTGATCTTCAAGATATCTTCAATCCTTCTTCAACTTGTAACTTGCACATACACAAAGAGGGAAAAATGTTTGTGCCATATAGGGGCTTGCCTTAGTCAAACCCCATGAATAGTGTTCCCACTTTCATAATGGCAATGTCAATGATAAAAAAACCTTAATGGAAAGGAAGGAAATGATGGATGAGCAATTTGTTGTAACTCACCACTCTTCAATGGCTTCCTTGAAGGACTGAAGACATACATATCACTTCAAAGGAATTGGATCTTGTTTGCTTGATTTTCTTGAATGCTTGAATGCATGAATACTTACAACACTCGTTAGCCTTCACAAGACAATATGAATACGTGCATAAAATTTGACATGATATTAGGATCTTGATTACTGCTACAAATGGCTAATAATGCTACTCTTGAATGCTCAATTATGTTCTTGACAATAATGTTTGATCATAAGCTCTCCAAAAAAATTCTTAGCTTTCAAATGATAAAGAGACTATGTATTTATAGGTGTCTATCCAATTTCCCAAAAATCAAATTCCAAAATTTGACACTTACAATTTGAATTTTGATAATTATAATGCCACCAAAAACATATTATAACTTGGTTCCTAACTCATAAAGGGGACCCATTTTCCCATGGGTGAATGGGTCTCAAGGCCTATACTTCTAGGACACACATGATCCAAGGCAATTTAATTACTAAATGCATTTATTTAATGTTTGTTCTCCTTTCGGAAAATGATAAGAATAAGGCTTTGGAATGCATAATTTGGAAAATTAGTGTAGTGTAGGAAATTGTACTCCTTTCTAAGTGAAGGTACAATTTCACACTTAGTTTGGACCTATTTTAGTGACCTTGCATTTATGAATTTTTAAACCTCATTAATGGGCCCCTAATACCCTTTATTATGCATCACAAGGCCTATTTTAATTATTTCCTAACAATATAACCCACATTGAATAAGTGTTATTAATTAACTTAATACCCTGGTATAACTTAGGTCCAAAGCTTTTAGGTCAGGACCCATTCGCTCATGGGTGAATGGGCCCTCTTTAAGTTCACAAATTCAAATTAAAACATGTTTGTGGCTTTATTTCAAGGTCTCAAATTCAAAATCTAAGTGTCAGCTTTTGGGATTTAATAAACAGGAAATTAGAAAGGAAGCCTATAAAGATAAGTCTTTCAATCATTTTTCACTAGACAAGAGAGAGATTCACATGAGATAACAAGGATTTACAGTCAAGAGCAAGGAGAATTCAATCAAACATTCAAAGTTGAAGTCTTGGAGCAATATTCTATTTGTTTTTGCAAGTCTTCAAGCTCATTTTGCCAACAAGATCAAGCATTGTCAAAGATTGATGGTAGATGCCTATGGAGGATCATGATGGATTCTAGGTTTTGGGAGATGCACCAAGCCATTCAACCAAGCCTAATGACTTGTTTCCTAAGTGATTCCATCTTCTATTATCATTCTAATTTTTTCCTAAAGGAAGGTATATTCAGATTTGTGATCTATTAGGGTGATTTGATATCTCCCAAAGTAGGTCTTCATCATTATTCATTGTTTCATTTAGGGATCATATTCTAACATATTTGAGTAGGGTTTCTCTGCATTTGAGCTCTTGTAATCTTAGAAACACTTAAGATTAGGGCTTACACACACTTTCAGGTCTTAGATCTATACTTTTTATCAAGGTTTAATTACCAAACTAGGGGTTTGATTGAGGCAAACCCCCATCCACCACCAAACAATAATTTTGTTTTGTAGATTTGTCACAAGTACATATCTGAAAGTGAAGTTTCAAAAGTACATGAAGGAAATGCAGGTACAAGACCTAGATCTGAGGTTTTGATTTTCCAAAAAAGGAGAATTGGACCCATTTACCCATGGGCAGTCCTTGATAGGCTTGTAGAACCAACATTTTTTGACAGGTGCACAGTGTTCTCCTTTCCTAGATCTACCAAAATTTTTGGGTAAATGCAAGAAGATGAGTCCACAAAACGTGAAAGTTTTTTCCTTAGGCACAAAAATGAAATCGGCTTGCAAAAAAATGGATCCTGATTTTAATAAATGAAATCCCTTTTTTAAATAATGGGATCATGTTTAGCTTCGAGATCCCGAGCCTAAATTCTAAACGGGATCCTATTTTGAAGATTTTTTCGTTTTTAGAAAATTTTCAAAATGGGATCTCGTTTTGAAAATTTTTCAAAAATGGAAATTTCAAAAATGATAAGTTTTCAAAACGGGATCCCATTTTGAAAACTTTCTATTTGGAAACTTTCAATTTTTGAAAATTTTCATTTTCAAAAGTTTTCAAACAGGATCTCATTTTGAAAACTTTCCATTTTGGAAATTTTCAAAATGGGATCTCGTTTAAGTAGAACCATAATTTTTTTGATGAAACGGGATCCCATTTTTTTTAAAATATGAATTTTGGGTTTTTGGCTTGTTTTTGGGTTCAGGAAATGGCTTGGTGACCCAAACCTAAGCTTTGGACCTAGTTTGACCTGCAACTTGAAGGTCATGTTAATGTCACAGGAAAATAGTGACTTTGGACATATGTCTGAAGACCTGTTTTGCATAATTTTTTTAACGAAATTAAAACCCATTATAGATGAGATAGTGCAGATTCCAAATATGTAATTTTTTTTACAATTTGATTAGTTTTTCTATTTTTCAATTAATTTCTAATGAAACTGGTCCATAAACTTGAATTATCAAGGTTTTCTAGTATTTTAATAACTTTTTATTAAAATATTTTTATGTAAAACAAATTGCACCAAAATGTACTTCAGACAATTCTTTTCAATTTGAAAAAAAAATCAAAAAATCATAAGTTTAGGTCATCTTATGTGTGATGTACATGATGATTTTTCAAAACAACAAATATGGTCAATAAAAATTTAACAAAAACAAATATTCAATAAAAAATTACAAAAAAATATCGACAATGTGCTTTAGTGAGTTACGAATCTTCTCCCAAAAGGATTTAGAAAAATATGATTGTTTAGGTCAAAATATGGATGATGTACACGTGCATGGTATAGTAGAAAAAAGTGACTTCTAAACAGTGGTTTTTAGAAACGCCTATTGGAAACCAATTTTTTTTTTTTGATGAATAGGCAGCTATCTATATTAAATTAAAGATAAAGATACATATTCACAAAAAAATGATGAGTGGTAAAAAGGCACACCCTGAGAGCCATATGGGCAGCGCCTAGAAAAACCAATAGATCACATGGGCCAAGCTTGGAAATCCAAAATTACAAAGTAAATAAAAAGGCCATTAAGCAACTAGAGCAGTGCCAACAGAGCCAGGAGGGTCTCTATCATCCATATTTTTCCCCCATACATCAGCGGGGTCTGGAGTGACATCAAGAGGAGGACCCCAACCATCATCATCTTTTTTCTCTTTATCTTCATCATCGCATCAAGGCGAGATTACAAGCGCCAGATGCAGAAAACTTTTACTAGTGGTTGGCCAACCAGAGCCAGAAGCAGAAGGTTCATTAGAGGGACACTCAGAACCGCCACCGCCGCTCCCCAAAGCACCACCAGAAGGCCACACCTGGCTAGCCCGCAGTGGAGGAGAGTGGTTTCGTTGAGGATGGCGAGAATCCTACTGAAGCGGAGGCTGGGAGTGGGGACGCGTGAGCCACTTTGTTGTCAACCCCTAGAGGGTGACCAGTCGCGGGAAAAGGTGGGTGAAGCAGGGACCCGAGCAATAGTACAAGGGGCATTATCCCAGTGATCCAGGAGAACCTAAAGGTGAGCAACTTCAAGTGCAACTTTGTTAGCTTGCACCTAAACCTGTAGAAGCACATTAGAACAAATGATAGCTTTAGCATACAAAGATACATGAATATCCATTTGAGTATGTGAAAAAATGCAAGCATTTTTGTCTTTCCAAATATTGAAGAGAATTTCCACTCTGAAAGTGTGCCAAAGTAGGGTGAATTTTGTAGGAAATCTGGGAGAATCTCCTAGCAGCACCATATGCCAGGAGAAAGGCTCTGGCCTAAAGGGCTGAAAAAAGTCATGAATCCAAATCCAAAGTTGTTGGGCTCTGGGATAAAACCAGAAAAGATGTTTAAAATTCTCAACTTTCCCACAAAAAGGGCAACAAGGGTTCTGGACCCCCAGGTGAATAAGCTGAGAAACCACAAACAAGCCTTGGAAAATAATACACTAGGCAAAGCGGGAAAGTTTCGACTCAACACTTGTAGACCAAGTGGCAACAAATCTTTTATGCTAGACATGAGCGGGAGATTGAAGAAGCCACCTTTGGTTCAAACTCTGAATCATAGGAAAATGTGGTGAAACCCACTTGTAACCAAGCTGAGGCTTGTAATTCCTGAAAGGGGTGTCTGGATACCACTTCCAGTCTTTCCACCAAAGTTTGGTTCCATGAATTCCAACCTTATGAAGCATTTCAGCAGGAATAGCATTCACCAGACCATCATAAGTAGCACGGTCTTGGTTATGAAGCCTGTATTGGGCACGAAAAAACTTCCCACTACATAATACACATGGTGGGTCTATGAAATATCTATTGCAAGGTTTGGATACCCTTTTTGTGAAACCTAAGCACCTTAAGCCAAGGAGACTTAGCCAACGGCTGACCATTACAAGCAAAAAGAGGTGACCACCAAATATTATACTGGTTAAGAGAAAGCCCATCTAGAAAACCAGAGTCAGCCTGACGGAGCCAAGGTTTGACAGCCTCCCAAGCCCACCAGATACTTTTGGCCACAAATGTCCCAACAATCTGGATTGGTTCTTCCATGACTAGAAGGGTTTGAAAGCCAATCCCCTTCCAAGTAGGCTTGTGGACAGGGAAGCCGGATTGAATACCATTCTTGAGAATGATTTTCTAGGCTTCATCCCTAGTAAGGGCACGAATAATCCATTTAACACACAGAGAAATCCCTTGTTATTGAGTGGACAAAAATCCAAGACCCCTCGAGTCTCTGGGAAGGCAACAAAATTCCCAAGCCACACAGTGAAACCCTTTGTGAGACTCAGAGGAGGCCCAAAGAAAGTCTCTAAGCAATTTCTCAAGCTTGCCATAGGCAGCTTTGGAAGGGGTCCAACAAGAAGAATAATAAACATGGGTGGCCGCCAAAACTTTGGAACACACCTGAAATTTCCCTGCCAAAGAAAGGGGCTTGGTAATCCAATAAGCAAGCTTTTGCTTGACCTTGGAGAGCATGACTTGCCAAAGCTCGATTGAGGATGCCTGAAAGGAAAAGGGAATGCCCAGAAACCAAAAAAAATCTCCTGGCCCAATCCACTTCCAACCATATTGTTGCAGCCAAGGCAGAGAAGGAAGGATAGACTGTCGGTAGCACAGAGTTTTATGCCACTGAATGGCAGAGCTAGAAGTAAGACAGAAGGTATTAAGGCACTCAAAAGCTGCTGCAATGGAATCTTCTTCCTCCAGAAGAGTGAGGAATGAGTCATCAGCAAAATGGCCATTAACCAGTTGAGCTTGAGAATTGGGCAAAGAAATTCCCTTGACACGCTGTTGGGAAACTGCATTGGCCAGGAGGTAGCCAAAGCCCTTAGTTGCAAGTCCATACAAAGAGGGGGCAAGCGGGCACCCTTGCCGAATGGAACAAAAGAGTCCAAAGGCAGAGGATTGACAACCACTGATGGTGATGCAAGCTGAGGCATCCGCAAAGAGCATTCTAACTAATTGAATCAAGTTGGACCCGAAACCTAAAGCTTGCAACATAGCAAGAATAAACGGCCATTCAATCCAGTCATAGGCCTTGGCAAAGTCAATTTTAATGAACATGGCTTTCTGATTTGAACGTCTTGCCCATTCCATGCCTTCCCAAACAACAATAATATTATCCAAAATAAATCTGGATTTGATAAACCCAGTTTGCTCCAGGCGCACAATCTAAGGAAGAAGATGGTAGATTTTTAGAGCCAAAGCCTTGGCGATAATCTTGTAGGAGACATTGAGAAGCATGATAGGTCGCTAGTTGCAGATGTTTTTCGGGTCATCAGTCTTAGGTATGAATTTTATATTACCTTTGTTAATTAAGTTACCGAGAGAATTAAAATGGAAAGCCTCTAAGTAAACATGATGGAGATTGTGCCCAATACAGTCCCACAGGGCCTTGTAGAATTTGCAAGGGAACCCATCAATTCTCGGGACTTTGTCATCAGCCATGGAATGGACAACCTCTTTGAGATCATCAACTGTTAACAGTTGATCACAAAAAAATTTCTAAGCTGAAGAAAGCTTATTTGGCACAACAACAAGACAATCTTGAAGGGCTTGTTGTCGCATAGGCGCGGATTCCTGTGCAATGAAGACTTGCTCATAATGATGCACAAAGGCCTGGAGAATGTCAGGAAGCTCAGAAAACACATGAACACCATCTTTAATTTTTTTAATGCCTGGGGATGAGTGTCTGGCATGAAGATCCAAAAAAAAATCTTTGGAGGCACAATCACCAACTTTTAGCCAATGTAACCAGACTTTGATTTGCGCACCTCTAGCAGGATAGCTATCTACAACTTGTTTCTTGTGCCTTAATTCTTCCACCCTGACTTGCAATGATGGAGAAAAAGGGTTGGCTGCCAAAGCCTCAGAAGCTGAGCAGAGGTCGGCGGTGGTAGCCTCATAAGATTGCCGACGAAAGATAGCCAGTTGGCGCCCATAAATTATTTTTTATTTTCATTAGTAGTGTTTGTATTTAGTGTTTTTCTGTTATAAATGTTGATTATATTTTAATTAAATTTATGTGATTTATTATATAGTTGAATAAAGATTTTATTTATAGATCTCTAATATAATAATTAAATAAAAAACAAATTAAATTTACATAAAATTAAAAAATATGAAATAAATAAAAGATTTAAAACAGAGTTATAATTTAGAAATTCACTTTTAAAATCATATTAACAACTAACAATAAAAAATCAAAATCACAACTTAAAATTCTACAACAAAAATATCTGAACTAATATCTCTAAAATAAAATTAAAAACAACTCTAATTATTAACATCAACTCTTAAGCAAATTTATTAACTATTTCGCCTATTTACTCAAAATTTTAGTAAAGCAAACTCATTCCATTCCATGGTTTAGTAAGAAAATCATGACAAATCTCTTCACCTGCATTTTTTATTGAAACGAGGAATGCACAAGAAGTGGATCAAAATAAGTGCACAAATATGGAAATCCAAAGCTGATGCAGAAATTCAATTGTTGGTCTGGAAAGTTTTACACCATAAATTACCGGTTGAAGATAGAGTTAAGATGCATTATGATTCAGCCAATTATTTGTCCTTTTTGTCATGTATCGAAAATATGAAACATATTTTTTGGGATTGCACCTTTGCTAAGAAACAATGGAATGCTATCGTTAATAATTTTTCTGCTGTTTTTCATCGTAAGCTGAATTGTAAAGAAGCTCTTTTGAGATTTGGGTTGCATAAAGATATGATTGTTGATTCTATCAGACAAGTTATTTCACGAGATATTTGGAAAGCTAGATGTACTGCTATGTTTTCAAGCAACTATTTCAAGAAACTGGTATTTTAATGCTTTACGCTGACATAGTTTTTCAGGTTGCTTTTCTGTGTTCACAGCTTCAAGATTTTTCAAAGAAAAATGTAATGGTTATGGTTCAACTTCAGCGAATTTGGGAACAGGCTAGTCAACTTCAGAACAGCTGCAAGATGAACTTATGTAGAGTGTTCCAGCTTAAGTATTAGCCTCTTGTTTCGTCGGATCATGATCATATGTTAGATTTTTGTAATTTTCTGCATAACAACTATAATATGAACTTATGTAGAGTGTCTCACCTCATATTTTAACTTCTTGTTATGTGGGATCATGATTTTATATTGACTCACTGTATTTAACTGTAATTCTTTATAATCTTACTTTGTTCAATTAAAAAAATCTCCTCACTGCAAAAAAAATCTCCTCACTGCAAATCTCAGTGCCTTTTGAAAGTACAATGATTGCAATGCTGGAAATTGTAGTGAAGTGGAGGAGGTTCTGTCGAAGACGTGGGTATTGGTGTTATTCATCTCAATATCAAATCATTGAAGGAATGGTCTTGTCAAAATTCGGTTCTGAGCGCTGGACAACAATTCCTTTCTCTGCCATAAATGCGAGTTCAGACAGCCATCTCTTCAAACTCAAGTGGGTAATATGGTATATTTTGGACAATGCACAAACAGGGGGATTGCCTTTTATGGTATAATAACTTGTGCAACGCCCATAATATTCATAGCTTTAGCTTTTGTAAAAGTAAGGATGCCAGCTTATTCATTTAATATAAAATATCTTCCTGAGTGTCAATTTATTGGCACATCAAAGCCATGGCAGATTCGAAGTAGGAGGTAAGGACATTCATAGACAAGCAACTGTTAGAAAAAAATCAAACTATTCAATATGGAATGGAGAAATCGAGACAGCCTTTTGTGACTCTAGTGTCATGGAACATAGAGCTTAAAATAAAATTAAAAGAAAATGCATTGATGTTGATCACTCTTTTGTAGATGATTGAGTCCAAATATATTCACACCACTAACATAATTCATAAAGCTTATTAAAATTGGAATCAGTGTGAAGAAAATAACAAATCTGGAGTGTTTTATTTGAAAGGATAAGTTGATAACATACACACAATTAAATTGAAGATGAAGAAAAAGGTGCATCTAACTAAAATTATGACTCGTCTATTGAAATTACAACAAATAGTAGATGATGATAAGATCATTTTTTAATCATTCTACAAACTCTTCTACTATCATACAAGTATTTCGTGGCGTCTTTAAACACATCCAATCAAGATGTCACATATGGAGAATTCATTAGATCATTTCAACAAGAAAAATCTTAACAATAAAAAATAGAAGATGAAGAGAAATACATCTCGTCAAAGATAAAAGGAAAGAATATCAAGAGACAATACCAACAACAGCAATTGTCTTGTTGGCAATAGTAAAAAGTGTCTTTTAAAAAAGACCATAGCTCACAAAAAAATAATCCAAATGCCACATTTTTTTTGGAAGATTCTAGGATACCAAATATTGTTGATATAATGGGTTGGTGTAGAAGAATAAAAAGAATCAATAAATATTCAAACCAAGGGTAAATCAAAGCAATATTGTTAACAATATAGCTAAATGTGATGATGAGGTGATCCAACTACATCTCCAAATACACTTGACTACAAAAGATGAAAAATATGCTTGGAATATTAACTCAAGTGCAATTAAACACATGATTAAAAGAAAAGAATGGTTCACAAGATTAAATTAGCACAATGGAACCATACATTTGGTGAGAACTATTCTCTATAAGTAAGAGGTAAAGGATTTATTCATGTCCAAATCTCTAACAAGAAATGTGATGTGTGTAATGTCTTTTTTGTGTCAGAAATGAAGAAACATTTTTTTCAATTAGTCTATTGTTTGACAATAACTTAGAATTTTATTTTCATAAGAAAATGCTAAAAGAATGTTCTAACAAGTAAAATATGAGATCACTTTAAAATTTATAACTCAAGCATCTACAAAAGGAGGAATAATCATTCTTGATGTACCTTTTATCATGGCTCATTACTTTATATAGAATCAATATCCTTTTTATGCCTAACCATTTACTTTCATACAAGTTTGTGAGTTCTTACATATTTTGAGATACGTGATCATTTAGGATTCATGTGCACCTCAAAGTGGCGAAAAATTTTAATGGTGAAATTTGTATAACATACAAATTCTCATTTAGTTTTAGACTCATTTTGAGAAAACGCCTTAATGCAATTACATATTATTATCAAATGACACAATCTTGTCTAAAGTTTTGATCATTCCCCAATCCTTCACCTATCCCTGTTTATCCACATTCTCATACCTTATTCATTCCTATATATTATCCCATGCTCTTAACATTTATTACCAAGGATAAAATGTCCAAACATTCATTCCCTATGTTGATCCTACCAATCTCTTGTCCTAGGTCAATCATGCGGTGCAAGATCAATCCTACACCCATTGATCTAAACCCTAAAAATTTAGAAATTAAATTTAAATTTTGGTTCAATCCCACCTATTTTATTATATCTATGTGTTGACTTGGTACTTAATTTACATGATTATTATTATGTACTAGTATATATTGACATTCAATTGCATTCATTTTATTATCCACAATTATTATAAGATATCACACTAAAAGGAATAACATTTACTATAAAATTATCATATAGGACATCTATGTGTTTGCTAATATTTAGCATGTCCCTAAAAATAGTCTCTTTGGGGGGTCGACCTAAGATAACTTGTCCCCTAGTTATTTGATATCCTCCTAGAGGTATTTTTAAATATAAAAAATTCTTGATGATAAAAAGTAAGAAACTAACTTAATGAGCCAAGAATTAGAATTTTACATTCAATAAGATCAAATTTGTGGCTATGCTTGAAGAAGTAACCCATAAATATAAATTCATCTTGGAGATAGTGATAGTTAACATAAAAAATTAAGATAGTGAGCACATCCACATTGTCAATTTTCTAGCATAAAACCATCAAAATCAATGACTACATCAAAATTATCTTCAATATCACTACTAGAGCTAAGAACACTCCTCCTTTGCAAATACTCTAATAAAATAGCATCTAATTGCTTAATTGTCACTCTCCTAACTATCATTTATTGATTTAAGTTAATTTATACTTAGTTGTGTGCATTTTATTTGATTTCCCTACACTAACATTAAGCAAGTGTTATTTTCTTTTACAAAACTATATATTAATTTTTACTATCTATGCACTAATGAATTTTCAAAAAAAAATATTAATAATCAAAATTACACATTTAGTAGGATTAGATCCACAACCTATAAAATTGATCTGTGTCCACAAAAATGACCTAAAACTAAAAATATAATCAAAATTTAAAAATCCACTTTTAAAATCATACTAACAATTAATAATAATAATACTCAAATATGGAATGGAGAAATTGAGATAGGCCTCTAATATGAAGAAGTATGGGAGGTTGGCACAATAAGATATAACTTTAGTGTCATTAGGTTTAAAATAGATTTTTTTTTTAATTAATCAAAGTTGAAAAATTACAAAAAATCAAATACAACAGTTAACAAAGAACTATTTAGAAAAAAGGAATGGGGATTTTACAAAAATCAGTTCAAGCACAAATTTGTTAGACACAATACAAATACATTCCAGTCAAAGAACTCTGAAACAACATTGATCATGAGACAAATAACAACAGCCTTACATAGAGGGACCTTTAAATTCTGAATTTAAGTAATCTCTGAAGTTGTCTAGAGCAGCAAATATCTCCTTCATGTAGCTGTAAAAATTCAAATTTAATCATCTCCAACTAGTTCCTATGCTTTGCATTTCTCATATTGTCATCCTTCAGTTGAGAGCACAACATGATTAGAAAACATTGACAAACATCTGCTTTTCCATATATTAAGTAAAACATGACTTGTCTTATAGTATCAACAACTAAGTTATTTTGAAGACCAATACCCAAAACAACTTCCTTCCAATACAACACCTGATCAAAAATTGCAAGGAAATGAACAAAAACAACTTTCCACTTTCTTTTAGCATGTAAACAGTCCCAACATATATGCTTCAGGCTGTCAATATATTGACAAAATGGATATAATTTGGTTGGCTAGAGTTTCAATCTTTTCAATTTGTCTCCTACAAGAAGGTTGTGGTGTAAAATTTTCCATGAAAAAATTTGGCCGTTAACCTCAGCCTTAATTTTCCAAATCTAAGCACTTAAATTTTCCACTTCTTTTCCTTAAATCTGCAATTCCATTTTATATTGAGCCTTGGATTAAGAGACATTTTTGGGAGTAATCTTACATAAATTTTCTTCAAGATGAAACAATAAAACCAGTATTTACCAAGCCATTGCAATTCTTTAAAAAAATTGCACTGTAAAGGCGTACAAAACTTCATGAGCAGCTCCATGGGTACCAATTCCTTAACGAAAATAAAAACTCTTGAGATTTGTTGTTTAGCTTAACAATGTTACTAATATTATGCCAGTTCTCCCACTTTAAGGATTTGAACTCCCATATATCCCAAAACTATTGAATACCCTTCTTAAAAAGATAGTTGGATTGTTTAGGAAAGGCATCAACAAGTGGTTGACCATGATATTGGACAAGCTTTTTCCACAAAATAGATGAATTTTCAAAGCTAAAACCATATTGAAGGAATCCCACCTCCAATTAAGAAATTTGCAAACTTGTTGAAAAGCCTTCCAAATAGATTGTAAGGGGAACGAAACTGAAATGCTAGAGAGCGTAGGCGTAGATGTCATGTTATTGCTTGTATGTTACAAACTAAAGAAGAAAATAACAACATAGAAAAGCAAAATCCGAACTTGCCTGAAGCAATGCATGATGACTCTATACCCTCGTTGCAACGTAAACAATAACCTTCTAGAGACATTATCATTTGACCTCCTATTGTGATTAATTTAGATGATGACATTGATATTTCAAAGATTGATGAACAAGTCCATAATGAGTTTAATTCATTATTCTCTTCTTCCATGAACTTAAATGATGTTTCTACTAATAAGAGTGTTGAACTTGGTGCCTCCCGCTAGTTTGGCACTTGCTATTGTCCCTTTGGCTATTTTTTTGCCTTCTATATATATTGATCAAGATTGGGATGCAAACGAACTGCTAATAGGTTGACTCGCATGTGCCTAACTAGTATTTTGCATTATTTTATTTTTCATGTTTCTTTATGTGATTGCATGTGCATAATGTGATCCCCCGTGTTGTTTTGTTTGATGTATCTCCCTCTTTTTTGTGCATTCCTCTATATGTATCTACATTCTTCTATATGTCATAAACATTTTACCTTTTTTGCTTGTCTTGTGTTTTCCTTTTGGGAATGATGCAAGGCGTCGAGACATTTAGGTCTCTTCCATGTTGACCCAAAGGATTTTAATTTGTTTTCGCTCTCTTTGTGTCATTCTTCTAGTTCTATAAGTATTCGGGGAATGATGACATTTTTGAGCTCTATAATCAACTTGTAGCAAAGATATATTGACCCTAAATCCATAGATCCCTTATGTATTTTTGGGGGCAACCCCTCCCTCCTTTTTCATGACGTGGCTTTATTTCGGAAACATATGACTTGGCATAGGGCTTTCCAAGTAAGCTCTCATGTCTTAGGATTGAACATTGGCTACTTTAAATCAATTTCTCACAGCAATGGTGTTAGCAACCACTTTTAAGTGGGGGCATACATCAATAATATCTTTTGACATTTTTTCATGTTGCATGGTGCAATTTTCTTTTTTTCTTGTGATGCATCCTTTTCTTGGTGGTGTCATTGGGTTTGATGTCCTCCAAGAGTGAGATATTTAGCGTACAACTTTCCTCTTAGTGGTGATGTGACGCACTACATTCCCTAAGTTGTGAAACTTTTACTCTTAACTTGTCCTCTCTTGGAGACATTAGGCACAATGTTCCCTAAGAAGAAGACCTTACACGAACGAAGCAAGATCCCCTTGAACAAAAACCTATATACATAATGTTCATAAGTGTTTGGCATAATACATCTTGCTAACCTTGTGAAGCTCAAACCTTGATTCAAGGCCGCCTAGCATAATACACATTGCTTACCTATGGATCCTTGCCTTGCATTGTGGTGCCTTATTGAATTTTTTAGGTGGATAGCTTTGATATGGTTTGGGAGCCTAATATGATTCTCTCATTTTCCACCCCTTTGTTTTGTTTCTTTTTTTGGTGCCTTATTGAATTTATCAAAGGGATAGATTTGGTATGGTTAGTATGATGAGAGCCGACATAGGCATGAATTTCTCATTGTACGGTGAGAGCTGACATAGAGGCATGACTTTATCATTAAGCCACTTTATTGGAAGACTCGCCTAGTGGACAGCCTAGAGTTCTGCTATCTCAGAGTGAGCACACACTTATAGCTTAGGTGTGTTCCACATCACGTTGGACAATCTAGGCTTGATCTTCTTGGTCTTTGATGTTGTATGATTGTGTATCTTTTTCATTGTTGCATACATAAGTGTCTTGAATGTCTACTTTAGTGTGAGTTTGACATGGGGTCATACTCTCACTAAAGTGGGGGAAAAATGTAGTGTCAAAAAAAGTATCCCTTTCTCCACACTTAATTTGAGAATAATTAATAATAAAATGAGCTTAATATTGCCTTAATTTAGTGTTATAATGTGTTTTACACGTTCACATTAATTTTAGGGCCCTTTTAAACTAAATGGACTTAATTGTGCCTTATTTAGGGTGTTGTAAAGTTTATCTTTACACTTTCACACCAATCTATGGCTTTATTAATTAATTGAGGTTAATTTTCCTTAATTGGCCCCTTTAATTCAAATCCAAGCCTAATTAAATGCAAATTCTGAGGGATAAAACACAACATTCATAAATTCCATTACACAAAACTTAATTTTGGAAAGTGTGTGTCCTAGGTAGGTGACCTAGGACCCATTCACCACATGGCGAATGGGTCCTCACCTAGTCCTAGGACCCTAATTTCACATGACATTGGGGTAGGTGCATGAAGTTGGGTTACACTTTTGTGGCCAACTCCAAAAAAAAATAAAAAAAGGCATAACACAAGCGTGTTATAACACGCTTGTGTTATGTCATTTTAAAAGCAAAAAAAAAGCGAAAGTGATTCATTTTTTGTTTTCTATTTTTCTACTCTACCCGTAGCCAAAAACCTTCATTTCGCTGGCCACAGATTCTGTGAGGAAGCATTCTACAAAATTCATCAACAATGCATTTATTTTTCTTTTGCAAAGATGGCCAATGATGACAAAGAGGTGTGGAGAGGTAAGTATTGTTTGCTATTTGTTTTGAATTTTAGTTTCAAGTTGATTTTTGTTTGTTTTTAGGTTAGATTTGATTTTTTTTTTTTTTAATTTGTAGGGAGATGCAAATGATCCTGCAAATCCTCAACAACAAAATCCTCAACAAAATCAACCTCACCCACCAATCACTCAACACCCTCCTAGCACTCAACAAAATTTGAGGAGTGAAATTGAGAACAACAAAAAAAAAATTGAGGCTTTTATCAGTAGGTTGAGTGATCCAAATGCTTCAAGCACCGAAAGAATGACCATAGAAAATTCATTGAAAGAGATTTTAAAAAATGTAGATTCAATTACTCAACAAATAACTGGTTGGCAAGATAGAAGTCAGATAGCTAGGGCATATTATTCAGATAAACTATCATATAAACAAGTAAAAGATTTAAAAATTACTAAAGGTGATTTGTGCTCTTTATTCACTAACCCTAGAACACATCAAAATCTTAGCCTCAATGCAAAGAGGTTTCATATTCATTGGTGCCATCACCAAGAGATTAGGAACCATTTTTATGATAGGTGGTACTTGGTCTTTGATTACCCATCGTGCAACAATTGTGAAGTCCCCCAATATTTTCTTAGGAAACTATACAGTGAGTTCATATTGAACCAAATCCAAAATTATTTTGATATGAGGGAGTTCCAGGGGAGAGGTGGGGGGTCAGCTCAGGATAGGCCTGGTGCACAGCTGGATCCTACATAGCAAGGGAGACAAGCTCTCGCTAGGCTGCCTCGTGAGCACATTGTTATGCCTATCATTGAGAAGGAAAGTGCCGATGTAGAGACATTACAGGCAATCAACACTTTGACCCAGAGTGTCATCCATCATACTAGCCCTATTGTACAACGCCATCCAGGGGAGTCTTTAGGTGGTGGCCTTCGAACCCATGTGTGTCAATCTTGTAGGGCGACTTGTTCATATGACCCCACTGGCACTTAGGAGGATGCTACGCAGGATCTGTATGCTGCTACGCAGGATCTGTATGCATCTACGGGGATGGAGAGGATGGTTGACATTTTGCATCATGCATATGGCATTGATACTCAGGTAAAAGTCAACATGTTCATTGAATTTAATTTATTAAATTTTGATTCTGAAATGCAAGATTAACTAATTTAGTTTTATTATTTTAATAAAATTGCAAGGTCACAGTGTTGAGACTGGATACACCGGTCCTCCACCTACTTATTTCTACAGTACACCTATCAATGGGGTATGTAACTAGTAAACAATTATAAATTTATTACATGTTAATAGCATTGTTTTATGAATGGTATTTTAATATGTGATTTTGGATGTTGAACAGGCTAATATTGGAGGTTTCAAGCAAACACCTCCTAGTGCCAATGGATTTACTCAATCGTACACAGAGGTAATAGAATAAAGAGAACTTAAATAATGAATTCTACTTAATAGATTTGTTTATTTTATATTCATATTGTTGGTTACGTTGCATTACACATCATTCAAACTCAAAGCATTACTTCAAATTTCATAACTAATAACTAGATGTTGATAGATGACAAAATTTCAACTGTACAATATAGTTGTTTAGAAAGTCAACATAAGCAACACGATGCAATTACTTCACATGGAGGCATGTGCTTGCAAAGGTGCACCAGCATGACAAACTATGGATGCTTGGAAAAAATCTATGAAACTATTTAGTAAGCAATAGCATAGACAAGGCAGTTAGTGATGTAGAGCATCATATCAAAACACTCAATCATCAGGGTACATCTGACCCAATTGAATCAGGAGAAGATCAAATTGAATAAGCAAGTAAAATTTCTTTCTCTTTTCATCAAAAATCACATTGTTTCATTTGCAAACCACAAGGCAACAACAAGCCAACTCATTTCAATACTTCTTCTTATCATCCTCAAGCTTCAAACATCTTATTTATCAACAAAAATGACTGATCCACACAAGAAACCTAATTAGAGTCACTAAACAATCCACTCTTTCATCATTCACCAAGGCACCCTTCCACTCAATTTGCTTTACCTAGGAAAAATAACCAAAAACCAATCTTTCATGTTACAACCTATATCCATCAGATCCTAACACACCTTTGTCATCATCAATTTATTTGAATTCAAAGCAAAAACTTGATAAAGAGCTCTGAATCTTTCAATTCCTTAAACAACTCACCAAATTTTCACTTTTACCAACTAGTTCCTCAAGACCAAGATACTACAATCAACCATTTACACCTCAATCATTTCATCTGACTTCCAAGACATTACTCACATCATTTTTTTGACTGAAACAAGCCTGGTTCATATCCACATAAAACTGATTTATCAAATTCATAAGTTCTTACAGTCAAATTACCATTTCCACCTAGGGACATATTGCTACAACATATCAAATCATCATGTTTGGCCTCAAGGCCTTCACCAAACCATTCACACACCTTTTATATCTTCACATTGATGGTTCTATGCCAAAATAAACATTTAAATCTCTATATTTACAGAATTACACACTTTTACAAGACCTAATTACCACCATTTTGCTTGTAGGTCACATATCCCTTAATCGGGTTATTCCTTTCCATTCACTTTTTATATCCACATTCCCAATGTACATTCAGGAGCCTTTTTTAACACATCATAACATATCAAAAGTTCTCAGTAGCTTGTCATAAAGAAAGTACCAGATTCTTGAATTGTTCGTTGGAAAGGGCTACTAATTTAGGCCTAAATTATAAATAAAGTGCTCATAGTTTATCACCAAAATACCAAAGGACTGAAAACAGTCATTCATCATGTCACAAAACTGAATAGTCAAACATTTTTAGCGACAAAAAGGCTCCATAAATCATTGTTCCAAAAAACCCCTATTCTATGCACAAATCAAGCCCTACAAAGGAGGGTTTATTGCATAAGGTACTTACAAACCTTAAATACTCTTGCCACCACCACAAACACCATGGAAATAGCCTGCATAAGCTTTAGAAACTCACTACACACCTTCATGCATGCTTTTTCATCGAACACCACCTTGAAACCATGCTTTCCATGAAGGAAACTTTGTATTTCCTGTATGATTCAGCAACCAATCAGAGATTTCTTGATTTCCCTATTCTTGTACACTCACAAATTGCTTAAAACATTCTAAAAACCTTCTATACATTCCATCCCACCAATCTCCTAAATCTACATTGGTGGGATGGTGAATTCAAGCCTTAAATGACCCTCAAAACCCTTGACTGGTTAATCTGGCAGACCACAAAAACCTTGGCTTTTAAATTTGATGGTAACTCTTCAAAACATCACTAGATGATTGTTAACACCCTGCATAAAGTGAACAAACAAATATATAGCCCGTGCGATAACTAAATTCAAGAATGAAACACAGTGAAAACAAGAACAAGGAACTTTATTTATTGAAAATGATTCAAGAATACAAAATTTGTTCTTTTTCCCACCTTTTACATGCTTTTATATATATTCCCAATTAGATAACTACCTTTTGAATCTCCCTCATTGAGTGAAACTACCTAAACTGCCTTGTGACTTTTAATATTCCATTCTTCTTTTCCTTTTTACAATTTTTCCCATCTTTAGCAACATTTGGAAATCTTTTTTTTTTGTGACCACGTAAGGACCTTAAATACAATGACGTAGGTCTTTATATGACCTTTACATGAATTTACAAATGGGCATTCAATCTAGACAAAAAAATTCCTATGAGAGGCAACTAGTAACCTAGGTGCTCCTACACCAGTTAGTAGTTTGAAAAAATGCCTCGAAGAAATGCGGTCTCACGGTGATGGAATTCCATTCCATCATCACATGAGACCACATTTCTTCGAGGCATTTCTTCAAACTGCTCACCACCTTTCCTATGATACCACATTTTTCATACATGTTCACCAAAGCATTTTATCAAACTACTCACTTCCTTGCAATTGCTACTATGGCTAAAAGCCTAAAATAGGTGTTTTCCAACAAATTATATGGATGCTTGGAAAAATATCTATCAAAGCATAATAGTAAGCAATAATACCATAGAGAAGGCAATGAACTTTTTGAAAAACTTCCTGGAAGAAATGCAGTCTTATGGTGATGGAATGCCATGACGTGCATTTGTTTGTAATGGCATGCCATCACCAAGAGACCCCATTTCTTTTAAGGCATTTATTCAAACAGTTCACTGCCTTCTCTATGCCACCATAGTTATCATACATGTCTACGAAATCATTTAATCAAATGGTTCATTGGCTTGCTGCTATGGGTAAAATCCTAAAAACACGTCCTTTCAAACAAGATATGGATAGGGAAAATAGTAAGCATGATAATCAGAAATATATAGTTTAATACTTGTACTCAAAATTTTGTTCATTAGATCTCATACATTATAAGTAATGACGTGGATTGCTATTGTAACTTTTTTGTGATTGAATAATTTGTTGTTTTATTTTCAAATGTTGGTTGTGGAAACACCTCCAAAAGTTACGAGGGCAATGGATATCGGTGTTTCATTTGCTATACAATCCTCGATGGCTCTGATAGGGGAGGTATAAGGCAAATTACTAAATTTCAATTTACATTCATTGTTATAGATGTTAGTTCTAGTGAAAAATCAAACCATTAATGATTTGTAGTTTAATTCCTATTTGGATGGTTTATACAGGGCTTGAGCACGCCTCAACATCGGCGTGCAAATATTTCCATTGTGGAGAGTGATCGTGAGATGGCTGTAAGTGATTATTTTGTTAAATATATCATTTTTTATAATGTAATTTCTATATATTAATGTCTTTACTTCTTATTGTAACAATTAAAACTTCACCAAGAGCTAACCTCTAGGAGGAGCAATAGGAGCACTCCTCGAGCACGGAAAAAATGAGTGATGGACTTATTGCCATCGGATCGCCAAACAAAGGGAAAGAATTTATTTCCAAACCATGGAGAGAAATGAATTTTGAATCCAGAGCCCTTTGTTGTATGCCTAGACATGGAAATTTTGTACATATTTTGTATTGGATATATTTGACATTGTATGCCCGCAAGGCATTCCCATGCTCTGCCATTTCTTGGTATCTATATTGGTACTCTTTATATCGACATATTGGATGTATGATATGACATATTTTCAGTTTACAAATCTTTTTATCGATGGTGTCCATATTTGCATTATAAATTCATGGTTCAATAGATATGAGCTACACCGGGTATATTTCTACACCATATTTTGACTTATGTGTTCCTAATGTATACTGCATCACGTTTTCATGTGCATACAGATAGGAAAAAGATTCTCCTTTAGATTTAGCAATGCATGGAAGTTTCGCATCCTTTGATATTACAAAAGATATGTGTTTATACCATAAAGGTGCCAAAAATCTTTTCGTGGAAAACCAAAACTAAAGTATAAGATTTTTGAAAAAAATCAGAAAAAGTCTTTAAAAAAATTCGGAAAAAAAAATTGACTTAAAAAAAGTAGAACAAGAGATAAAAAAAATTTCTAAAGGTATTTCATACAGAGATATACAAAATAAAAATAAAGAGTTTAACTAATAAATTGTAAAATATAGATTTTGTAGTTTATATTCATAACGTTGATTACATTGCATTGCACATCTTTCAGACTGATAGCATTGCTTCACATTTCATAACTAATAACTAGATGCCGATAGATGATAAAACCACCATACCATAGTTTTGCAAGTCAACCTAAGCAGCTATGGAATTACCATTGCATAATCCACAACTGTGGGAGCAGCTACCAATTGCATTGCTTGTCATGGCATTCTATGAGACCACATTTCTTTGGTGTACTATTCAACAGTCACTACCCTGTTCATACTACTACATTTTAGATGGCATGATGTTCACAAAGCATTTTGTCACTTCACCGCCTTTGTTGCCATGGTTGAAAGCCTAAAACAAGTGTTTTTCTAAACAAGCCATGGATGCCAAAATCTATCGGCCATTAGTAGTTAATATCATAGACAGAGCAGTAAGGATTCTTTGAAATGCTCAACAGTTGAGGGTTCATAGGATGGGAATTTTCATGACAAATCAAATGCTTTTGATTGTCATGGCATTCCATCACCATGAGACTCCTCATATTTCTTTGAGGCATTTTTTCAAAGATTCATTGCCTCTGGTTCTATGCCAACACATTTTTCATACATGTCTATCAAATCATTTTTATCAAACAGTTCATTGCCTTGCTGCTATGGCTAAAAGCCTAAAATAGGTGCTTTCAAACAAGCTATGGATGCTTGGAAAAAATCTATCATAGCATAATAGTAAGCAATAGCATAGAAAAGGCAATGAACTATTTGAAAAAAATGCCTCAAAGAAATGTGGTCTCATGGTGATGGAATGCCATGACAAGCATTTTTTTATGGATTGTCATGGCATTCCATCACCATGAGACCACATTTCTTTGAGGCATTTTTTCAAACAATTCACTGTCTTGTCTATGCTACCACATTTTTCATACATGTTTACCAAAGCATTTTATCAACCAGTTCACTTCCTTGCTACTATGGCTAAAAGCCTAAAATAGGTGCTTCCAAACAATCTATGGACGCTTGGAAAAAATCTATCAAAGCATAATAATAAGCAATAGCATAGACAAGGCAACGAACTGTTTGAAAAAAAGCCTCAAAGAAATGTGGTCTCAATGGTGATGGAATGTCATGACAATCCATAGAAATTTTCTTGTCATGGCATTCATCGTGCCATTCCATCACCATGAAACCACATTTCTTTGAGGCATTTTTTCAAACAATTCACTACCTTGTCTATGCTACCACATTTTTCACACATGTCTACCAAAGCATTTTATCAAACAATTCACTGCCTTGCTGCTATGGCTAAAAGCCTAAAAAAAGTACTTTTGAACAATCTATGGATGCTTGGAAAAAATCTATCAAAGCATAATAGTAAGCAACAAGCTATGGTCTCATGGTTATTTTTCACACGAAAATCAGTGTGATTTTATTCACATTTTTTGCAAGTTATAAACACATTTTTTTTGTCAATTTTGTTGTTTTAAATGACATTCAAGTTTATGGTGATTTTGTTGTTTATATGATGATATGTGATATTCTAATCCTAATTCATGCTTCTAGGTTGCATAGATATATATTTTGTTTTTACATGTTTTTTGTACCAACGAACTCAAAATGAATTGAACCCCCCTCCAAAAAAATTTGGCCAAACCGGTGAACTGAACCCTCGAACCTGAACCTCAAAACCTATTCCAACACTCTTCATTCTACCTACACAAACTTAATTGACCACCAAATGATATTTCCCCTTGAATTTACCCATGTTTACTCCCTCAAACCTCTCTTTTTATTCAAAACCCCTGTTTTCCCAACTAGGGCATGTCATGCCATAGCATACTTTTGACCTCCCCTGTCCTTGCAGACCTTTTGAACACATCAAACTTCACAATCTCACCCTATTCCCAACCTATTCTAACTTATTTTCAAGCAATTTCTTCTTTTCACCTCTTCTAGCCTTACTTTTAAGGGGCCTCAATTTTGAATTTTCAACAAGGGCAGCGTTAGTAATCTCTTCCAATGCCCTTACGAATGCTATTTTATTATTCCTACTCCCTATCCTACTTACATCAGGCCCATATCATCGAGACACAACCTTAACAATAGGTGGAATGGCCTATTTCAACATACTACACTTGAACCCTTAAGGGATCAATCCGATTGAACATAGCTCAGAGCGATTCTGCATGTTTGGGTGAGAAAGAGGACCATGCCTAGCATAAACATGCCTATTCAAATACGTTGGAACAGTCTGTTTGGTCACACAAGTTGCAAAATGAAAGTTGCACCACTTTGCAACTTTCCACTGCTTCCATTTGACACTTTTTTCATCAATTGAAAAATGGACACCACGGGAAAACCACTCCGAGATAACAAAAACCGAGAGAGATTATTATAGATGGGCCCAACACGATCCCATGGGATCAGAAGAGAAGTTTCAAAGCATCACCATGTCTGAGTAACCTCATGCTGAAGTTTGCAACCATTTTTCCCTTTAGACCCTTAAGGGATCGATCCGGTTGAATGTAGTTCGGAGTGATTCCGCGTGTTTGGGTGCAAAAGAGGACCATTCCTAGCGTAAACATGTCTATTCAGATGTGTTGGAACAATCTGTTTGGTCACACGAGTTGCAAAATGAAATTTGCACCACTTTGCCACTTTCCACTACTTGCATTTGACACTTTTTTCATCAACTAAAAACTAGACACCATGGGAAAACCACTCTGAGATAACGAAAACCGAGAGAGGTTATTGTAGAGGGGCCAAATGCGATCCCATAGGATCATATAAGAAGTTTCTAAGTTTCATGGTGTCTGAGTAACCTCATGCTAAATTTTGTAGTCATTTTGCCCTTTGGACCCTTAAGGGATCGATCTGGTTGAACGCAGCTCGGAGTGATTCGGTGTGTTTGGCTGCGAAAGAGGACCATGCCTAGCGTAAACATGTCTATTTGGACGCATTGGAATAGTCCATTTGGTCACACGAGTTGTAGAAAGAAAGTTGCACCACTTTGCAACTTTCCACTGCTTGCATTTGACACTTTTTCCATCAACTAAAAACTGGACACCATGGGAAAACCACTCTGAGATAATGAAAACTGAGAGAGGTTATTGTAGAGGGGCCCAACGCAATCCCATAGGATTAGACAAGAATTTTCTAAGTATCACGGTGTCTGAGTAACCTCATGCTGAAGTTTGCAGCCATTTTTTCCTTTGGACCCTTAAGGGATAGATCCGATTGAACGTAGCTCAGAGCGATTCCACGTGTTTGGGTGAAAAAGAGAACCATGCCTAGCGTAAAAATGCATATTTGGACGCGTTGGAACCGTCCATTTGGTCACATGAGTTGTAGAACGAAAGTTGTACCACCTTGCAACTTTCCACTGTTTGCATTTGACACTTTTTCTATCAACTAAAAACTAGACACCACGGGAAAACCACTCCGAGATAACGCAAACCGAAAGAGGTTATTATAGAGGGTCCCAACATAACCCCATAAGATCAAACGAGAAGTTTCTAAGAATCACGATGTTCGAGTAACCTCATGCTGAAGTTTGCAACCATTTTGCCCTTTAGACCCTTAAGGGATCGATCCGGTTGAACATACCTCGGAGCGATTCCGCATGTTTGGGTGCGAAAGAGGACCATTCCTAGCATAAAAATTCCTATTCGAACGCGTTGGAACATTCTATTTGGTCACACGAGTTGCAAAACAAAATTTGCACCATGTTGCAACTTTCCACTGCTTGCATTTGACACTTTTTCCATCAACTAAAAACTGGACACCACGGGAAAACCACTCCAAGATAACGAAAACTGAGAGAGTTCATTTTAGAGGGACCCAATGTGATCCCATAGGATCAGACGAGAATTTTCTAAGCATCATGGTATCTGAGTAACCTCATGCTGAAGTTTGCAGTCATTTTTCCCTTTGGACCCTCAAGGGATTGATCCAGTTGAATGTAGCTCGGATCGATTCCGCATGTTTGGGTGTGAAAGAGGACCATGCCTAGCATAAAAATACATATTCAGATGTATTGGAACAATCTGTTTGGTCACACGAGTTGTAGGACAAAAGTTACACCACTTTGCAACTTTTCACTGCTTGCATTTGACATTTTTTTCATCAACTGAAAACTGGAAACCACAAAAAAACCACTCCAAGATAACAAAAACCGAGAGAGGTTATTTTAGATGGCCCCAACATGATCCCATAGGTTCAAACAAAGATTTCATAGGCACCATGGTATCTGAGTAATACCCCGTCAAAGATTTCTAACCTTTTGCACTTTGGGATTTGATGTTTCATTGAACTGTGTGGTTTCGTACAGGTTGATTGTGCTTTGTTTTCGATGGAATTTTGTGGGCAGTAGAATTAACTCTATTTTAGTTTTGGTTTGGTTGTATTTCAAGTGATTTTGTGCATTTTAGAAGCCAATTACTGAGGGTCGGTTTGTATACCCTATTTTAAGGGTTTTGAGTGCATTAAAATGTCATATTAAACCTTTCACCCACTGTATGCTTCTATAACTCAATGGAAAGGCTTAGTTATGGTTATAAAACATGTGTGCATAGTTTTTTGCACAAGGGAGGTGAATAGAGGGTTTTTAGGTGATGCCCTAGATGTCAAATCGTGTATTTTTAGTGGAAAATGGTGGTTTACTGCTAGGGTTTGAAGAAATATTTGGGGCAACGATATCTCTTTAACTTTTAATCTTGTGTAGACATTTTTGAATGTTTTTTAGGCTTTGGTTGGCTGTGGGAAGTTTTGAGTATGGGTTTTCAACAAACCCTTTCCTAACTTATAGTCTCCAAATCTCATCAAATGGGATTATCTTTTAGAGAAGGTCATCCAATGGCCAACCAAACATCAATCAAGCTTTAACATAGACCCTAAGACAAATTCGCAAGATATCATACCATGTTTCTTTGTACCATCATTAAGATCCAATAGACCACCTTGCATAAAGGCTACTAAATTAGCCCTATTTACAAAGAGACGACCTTTTAAACACTAGATCTTCACTCAAACTCCTGAAACAACAGTATGTTATGTGTCAAAACCTCCAATTCCATTATTTGTTTCCAGGTCCAAGACATCTACACCCCTAATACACCAAACCCTCTATTTCAAGCAAAATACTTGGGGTTTTAATGAAACTCCTATCTCCTACACCTGCCATACCCAAACAAAGCACCAAACACACTTACCAAACCCTACACATGTGGTGAATAATACATTACATGGACATTCCTTCCCAAATTTTGTCAAAACACCACTTGAAACCCTCATTTTCATCATGAAAATACCCTGTCGCAACCTTAGAACATCATCCCAAACACCAAACCCTGACTCCACAACATTATAATCAAGTTAGGCATGTATTTTACAAGTTAGAGGACATATTCCACAAGTTAAAATAGGCACAAAAAGTGGAATGGGTTGAATTACATCATGAAACCCTTCAATCCAAGAACACTGTGAAAGTAGGTAGCAACAGTAAAAACAAGATAACCTTCTTTCCCCTCCTAAAGTTTGGACCACATCCATTACCTCCACATAAAACTCAACATCCTTGGTCTTCTTGGTTCCCATACCTTGATATGGTTATGCAAATAAAAATGAAGCAAAGTAATCATCTCCTTCTCTGTTGGCTAGAAGAATGCATGCTTAATGTTTTGATACATGATATCAACTCCCTCTTTTGCTCTCATGGTTGAATATTGAAATCCAGTATGGTGGGCCTCTAGAGTTCCAGTCATCTTTATTCCTCTTCCACCAAATGTTGGCCTGATCCACATGTCTTCCAACCTAATTGGATTTGTTTTTGAAAGATGAATTTTCTCCTAAGTCACCAATGTAGCTCTCTTTTCCTTTTCAGACTCTTTCATTTCTACAGATCGTCTCTTGAATTTAATCATTTGTACCACATGGTTGATGTGCTTTGAATCCTTGCATCTAAAGGAAATTTCCTTTACATAAATACTACTAGGGAATTTCAATGTTTCCACTGTAGTTGGTATTAAAGTCGGTACCTGCAACATGAAGAGTGATTCTCATTCCTCTTCCACATTAGAGGGTTCATATCCTTGATCTAACTCTTCTGAATTATCATAATCAAAATCACTATCAGAGGATTTGAAAGGAACTCCATGAAAACCAAGCTCTCTAAATGGTATATCAAACTCTAGTTCAAAATCTTTTAGATGTGGTTGCTCCCATAGCTATCTTACTCACTTGACAAATCCTTGAAACTCTGTATTGATTTTATTTTTCATGTCCCTCACTTGTTGTTCTTCCTCAATTTCATCAAGATCATTGATGCAATTGGGGGAGGTCTTGTAACACAACTAATCACAAATTCAACAACCAACCAGGTATTAGATCATCAAGTTCTCCATTTCACTCTTTCTCAACCAAATCACACAATTCCCTTGTAGCATAGGAAACCCACTAAATCGGGTACAAATTCTCAACCACACACTTCTAGTTCACAACCTAACTCAATTCAGGAACCCATTATTGATATTTTTAACATATCAACACATCTTCATAAGTTTATTTGTAAAAAATCCTTCAAAACTTGAAATTTCACTCTTTTTAGGCCTCAATTAGGCCACTTTTACAAAGGGTCTATACTCTAAACTTATCCAAACCTTACCAACTCTTGGGAAAAAAATTCTAAGGTGTCAAAACTTCAAAATCCACAATCAGATCTCAGTTATACCACTGTACAACGGGTAAACTACAAAACCCTCTATTGTAGCCGAAACCTTAGGGGTTTATTGAAAATGATACTTCCAAAGCTAACCACAACCTAAAAATTACTCAAACAAATTTTTGATACCCTTCACAAGCTCAAACAATCATAAAATAATGTTTCCCTATACAAAAACACAATTTGACTCTTCAAAACCACCATTTTTCTTAAAGAAAACTCACTTTTACACACATGGGTTTCACACCCATCTCACTTTCAGACCTCCCAAACACTAACACATCATTCCAACACCTTAATAATGTTAGTTCAGACCCATTCATCAAGTTACAGAGGCTACAGAAAGAGGAATGGGTCAAAAAGCCAATTTTATTGACTCAAAACCTTCAAATGTACAAGTTCAGGCCAATTTTAGTAAATTGATGATAAAATGCACAAAACGTTATGAAAAACCTTCTAAATGGATTAAAAAGAAAGGTAACTCCATATACTATGAAAATATCAACAAATTTGGATCAACTAATTGAAATATAGGCTGTACAATCTACTTCTACAGCTGAAAATACAGAAAATTCTAGAAAATTCTAAGTTTTTATTCTTTTTGCTTCTTCAAATCACAAAATCCAACCTTCAATTTGATTTATCCATGTTTTTAAACTCTTTCCCACCAATTAAAAACTGATTCACCTTCCTAACTGACCTTTTAACTGGTTTGACTCTTCACATTCCCTCCATAATGCAAATTTTGCAATTTTACAACATTTGAGTTTGCAAATCTTGCACATTTTTGCAATTTTTAAACATTTTGCACTTTTTGAAAAACCCAACCTCCTAAACACCTAATACAGCTCAAATATGGCTAAATACATAATATAATGGTCTCCTAGACCTTATTTTGATACAAAACTCAAAATCCTATATTCTACTCCTTATTTGCCTTGATGAACAAAACCTACTGAATGGTGCTCCTACACCAATCATACATTGACCTTCTTGCCCCTCCTAAAGTTTGGACCACATCCATTACCTCCACATAAAACTCGACATCCTTGGTCTTCTTGGTTCCCATGCCTTGATATGGTTATGCAAATTAAAATGAAGCAAAGTAATCATCTCCTTCTCCACTGGCTGGAAGAATGCATGCTTAATGTTTTGATACATGATATCAGCTCTCTCATCTACTCTCATGGTTGAATACCGAAATCTAGTATGGTGGGCCTCCAGAGTTCCAATCATCTTTCTTCCTCTTCCACCAAATGTTGGCCTGATCCACATGTTTGGTAGCCTAATTGACTTTGTTTTTGAAAGCTGAAGTTTCTCCTAAGTCACCAGTGTTGCTCTCTCTGCCTTTTCAGACTCTTTCATTGCTATAGATCGTCTCTGGGATTTAATCATTTGTACCACATGGTTGATGTGCTTTGAATCCTTGCATCTAAAGGAAATTTCTTCAACATAAATACTGCTAGGGAATTTCAATGTTGCATGTAGTTGGTATTAAAGCCGGTACCTGCAACATTGAAAATTATCCTTATATAAGAATTCCCTCCATCTTGTTGGCTTGTAACACTCTTAATGGTGGCTACATGAAATCTGATTCTGATTCCTATTCTACATTAGAGGGAACTCATACATCCTTGTTTTGAATCTTATGAATTATTAGAATCAGAATCACTAGCTTCCATATTCAAAAATTCCCAACCACCATCTTCAATAAATTGGCCACCAGTTCAAGTTCATTCTGCTTTCATAATACTTTATATCCATGGAGTTTAGCCATTCCTTCATGCCATCAAGTGAAGATTAAGGAATGGCATCAATGGGGAGTACATCCCGCTTGAAGTCTTTCAAAATAATAGCCATATCAAATGCATTTTTCCCAAGTCATACTCTCTCAAGGTTAACAATCTCAATCTTGAACTAATAGTGATTACTAAGAAAGGTAATTCCACCAACTCTATCAAACAGTTTATTGTAGGAACAATAAAATCAGAGGCTTTGAAAGGAACTCCATGAAAACCAAGCTCTCTAAATGGTATATCAAAATCTTAAACCTCATTCGTGTACATTTACAACCAAATTCAAATATTTTCCTTCAAAAGGCTACAAATTCAAATATTGACAATTTTGTAGCAAGAATGCATTTTTTTGCACATTTGACCACCGAGACTCAAAAACTCACCCTAATACACCTTAAATGGTCTTGATTGACCTTATTTAGCATAAATAAACACAAAATACCTTAATCTAATCTATTGACCACCTATCAACCTTCAAAAAGTGAAATTTTGCAACTAGGAGAGTAGGTGCTCCTGCATGAAAATTACATTTTGTCTAAGCCTTCAAGAGGCTTTAAATATAGCCTTTACAAATGATTCTACATCTTTCCAATCATGCCTAACTATTGAGCTTGTAACTAACATGACTTATTACATTATAAATCAATTGACCATGTAATATGACCTTATTCAATTGACAATTTACTCAAAACACAAATTACTAACTTAAAATAATTCCATGAACCAAATTTGTTCAATAACCTTGGTGCCCCTACACCAAATTTCAATATTTCAATAAATGTCATTACAAGTACAAATCTCATTACAATTCCTTAGGTACTTTGTTCTCACAGATATTTTACAATGTTACTCATACATTTGATATTTTCTTATAATGTCTACATCATAGATTCTCATTTAGAGGTTAACTTCAAATGAGTAACTTGAGATTCCCTCGCAAAGCTTCACACACTCTTTTATAATGGCTTCAAATCAAAATTGAGATTTGTCAAGATCATCAAAATAAGGATGTTGCATTGCTTTTTTGGCTAAGATTCTCTTCGATGGCTCAAAAATCAACATTTTTTGCAAGGAGAGACCAATCAATTTTTACTAGTTTAGTTACAAATGTACGCAAAGTAAAAGAATAAAAAGAAACAGCTCATCCAAAGAAAATGAAATGAAAATAGATGGAAGGCACTTACAGATAGGCATGGAAGTCTCTCAACTTAGTCACTCCTGGTCATACATCTTCACTGTGAGTTCCAAGATACCTATTGCACACAAAACCTCTCATGAATCTAGAATATCTTGAAATTTGAGATGCTCCTATAATGTCTACATCATAGGTGCTCATGATAAGGTTAAATTCAAATGAATAACTTGAAATTACCTCACAAAGCTTCGCACACAATTTTGTATGGCTGAAAATCATAATTGAGATTTGTCAAGATCATCAAAATAGGGATGTTGCATTGCTTTTATACCTGAGATTCTCTTGGATGGCTCATAAATCTGCATTTTCTACAAGGGGACACCAATCAATGTTTACTGAGTTACTTACAGATACACAAAGTAAAATAAGATGATATCATTGGCATCAAAAAAATTAACGTGGATACAAGTATAAATTAATAAGAACCATTGTGCATATACTTACAAATTAATCCAATGAACCATCTGGATCTGCTCTACTCTTTATTGTGTCAAGTATTGCCTCATGGTCAGACTCACAGACCTTCCACAAGGTCTTGTTTAAAGGTCTAACCCCATATTTTCTCAAACGAACATTGGATGCCACAACAAGGTTTGAGTAATGAAGAATCTTACGATGCATGTCAAAGTCCTCAAACAACCAATGTTTAACACTCTTATGTGGGTACCTTCTAAGCCACGTTCCAGTAACAACAACTGGGCTTGTAGGTTATTCGATTTTTTCTCCATCTATAACTGGGGCTTCCAATTTCTTTTTGGCCTCAACACAACGACACAAGTAATAGTCTATTCCCTCTTCATTTTTTTCATCTGCAATAACTACATAAACATGCCCTGCATTGATATGTGCAGAAAATCACTTGAAATTAGTCAACATTACGAATACAGTAAAAAGTAAGATAACAATATGGAATTTCAAAAACTAAGCAAGTAGATATATTACTTGGTTGAACTAGATCTGATACGTGGTCAAAGTCGACCAATGATTCCATCTGTGTTTGTTCCAATGTCGTCAAAGGGTGATATGTGTGAAGTGGGCTAAGATAACTTGTCAACCATTTGTCAACCCACTCCCTTGACTCACAATCATTCCAGGTTTTCATTGTACATGAAGAAAAAAAGCATGCCATCTTACGTGTATCGATACTCCATGAACCTGCATTTGAGCTAAGGAAAGAGTGTAGTTCACTCAATCCTATTAGTGTACAACAATCCTCATATGGTGCAATGTTAGTATCATCCATCAACCAAAAAAATCTATGAATTGAAGATGTACCTTCATTACCTAGACCCATCAAAGCATTACACCACTCGACGATTGAACTTGCATATGTCAACTTTGCACTATCTTTATACTTTAACTCTTCTCATGCTAATGCTCTTTTCATGCATGATCCTACACCATCATGCTCCCCATTTCCATGCCCGGCCTCACAAAATTTCCACATATACTGAACACCTGTAGTGAGATGCATCTTACACAACCAATAGAACATGTGCGCGTTCTTGAACTATGTTGTACAGTTATCCGACCATATTATATGCCAACCGTATGCTATGCCCCTCCGATCCAAATCACTATAGAACATCTAGAACCAACCTTGCACAAACTCTGGAGAATGTGTGCGATCATCACTAATATAAAAGTGATACTCCCTCAATACCTTTCTTTGGTCCTTTGTACTATCAACTGCATGAATGAATGCTATGTGCACAAATATCGAAACCTGTGTGGAGTTGTAATACTATGATTGCACCTCACACTGTGGCTGTAGAGTGTAGTTCTCTGCAAAGTCAACCACTAATACTATGTTGCCAATTGGAAAGGTGTCCTTTCATAGCTTGAATTGCATGTCCATCCATCGGGCTCTATGGGTATGCCTTGCATACTCATACACTAGATTCTCATGAAACATGGACATAAACTGATACACTGGAATCTTCTCAATAACCAAATCACACCTTTTTTCTTGAGACCCATCTTTTGTAGCATATGCTACTATTTTATGTCCCACCTCATCTATGCTTTCCATATGTTGACATACTGGCTTTCGTTGCAAGCCACCACAACGCTCGCATGAATTATCCAAGCATGTTGTCTTGTAGAATATTTGGCCATCCTCTATTTGACATTAAAAAAATTATAAGAACTCTCTTGAAGATTTTGGTGGGGCTTCTATGCCACAATCCTACAAAACATCGTTAGTATGCAAATATAAATATATAGAACGATAAACATCATAATGGTTAGCGAATTCAATATGTAGTCTACAACAACAAGTAGTGCATGTGTGATTTATCTTGACATAAAAAGGTTTAAGCATTTCAAAAAATATTTGAGAAATACTAATTTGAGGATAAGCATTTTGAAATTTATGAAAAAATTGGGTTTGAGTCATATCCAAAAAATGCTTTGGATGTGGCTCACAGTTCCGACTACCGATTCTCCTTCTTACGACATCCCTTTGATTCAGAGATGGCCTTGTATTATTCTTCCAATAATCTTCAATTAGTGTTCTCAATGCTTCAACAACTTTTTTATCTTTATGTGGTAGTCTTCCCGAGAATACCCATAATTCATTTGAATTTGTGCCCCTAATTATTTGCTGCCTTTGAATGGCTTTTGATAAAGTTTTTCTACTAAGTCCCATTTTTTCACTTGTCTTTTTAATGAGACAAGATCTCTTTGTTTGATAGCTTACCAAAGTCGATGTAATGACACGTCAGGTGACATTACTATCCTTTGAGCATGAGGTCTTACCCACACTCTCATAAGCATCCATTAGATTCTTCACAATAGTGTTTTCACTTGATGCATTCGATGTTCTCAACCCAAGAGTCTTCATGATGTTTTTGTACTTTAAACCCCGCATCATTTGAACAAATAGTTGACATCTTGTGGTTTCATTTAGCCTTTCAAAGAAAATTTTCCAAATCTTATTAGCATATCTTCTACAAGTGCGTTATGGAATCTTACCTTCCATGTGCTGCAAAATATCCTCATCAATATTAATCAAAAACTTTGGCTTTCTATGCAAAATTCTAGGTGGTGTTCTCTTAGGTACATACATCTCAACATTAGCAATTTCATAATATTTAATTGAGGTGGGCTAGATTGCGTACCTTCGGCCGAGGGTGGAATAAAATACATAACTTGAGGTTCACATGGGGATGATGGCATATCATGTTCGTCAAATCCGAGTGATGATGTACTCTCAACTTCAGATGTGGTGGATGGTGTCCAACCATACTCACTTGTGGTAGATGGTGTCCCTCCATATTCGCTTGTGCTTAATGGTGTCCCTTCATATTCACTTTTGGTAGAGGGTGTGTCTCCAACTACGGTATCTACATCTCCCCTAGCATGAATCTTTTGCATTCGTGCCCTTTGTGCTGCCAATTTCTTTTCTCTTTTTGACGGTTGAGGTTCCTCTTCAACTGGCTTGTTTTCGTCAATCATTCCCAATTTTTTATTTTAACGATATTCCCTCATCCATTTTTTCTCTTTATCTTTGAAGGCTTGGAGCTGATCATCTATTAGTTTTTTCTTTTCAACAGTTCATTTCTTCGGCATGACGAATAATTTTACCTGTGCAAAAAGTGCTAAGTCAAGTCAAATTAACTAATAGTGAAGGGTTGTAAAAGTCTATTAAAGAGGGAGACCAATGGTCACCTCTTTCAAATGTTAGTTTTTGAAGTTGAATTGGTTTGTTTTAAGAGGGAAACATTATAAAAGTCCATGATAAACTTGAATGGAGGATGATCCTTGGATTGGGCATCAAACCAAATGAGGAAATGTTGAGTTTTCCTTAACAAAATTGAGCTTTTGGTGATTGAAATTGAGTTTCTGAGTTGGGAAGTGTTATTTTATGTTAGATTGAGCATGAGAAAGGTATATTAGGCTTGTTTCAATAGTTGTCAAGTTTTGGAGTGTTTGGCAAGTGCTACTTTCAATAAAACATAGGGTTTCTAAGCCTAGAGAGAGGGTTTTATGGTTTGGGTGGTAAATGATTGAATCTCTGTAATCTAATGCTATAATTTGAATTTTTGATAGATATAAAGTGCTTCCCCAAGGTTTCAAGAGATTTGGACAAGTTTTGAAGGTGGTCCCTTTGTAAAAGTAGGCTAATTTGGGCCCTTTAAAGCGTAGAAAACTTGATAATTTGTGCAGTTTGGTACAAAACAAGCATTGGTGATTGTTGGATATGTTGAAAGGCTCTGTAATGGGTAAAATAAAGGTTTCTAAATGGTCCTAGGTCTATAGAACATCAAATTTGCATAATGAAGCTTATTAAGCAAACCATTGCTAATACTAGTACTTTTAGGCTTAATGAAGGTTTGGTGGTTCAAGGGTGGTTATAGGCGTTGAAGGAAGTTGGGACTCCTATTTTGAAAATGTATAAAAACATCATACAAGCCCAAATAAAGGGTTCAATGAATTTATTTTGAGGATTTGGTGCTCTACTCAATGCCTAAATTGTGGAGTTTCAAGTATTTTTTCTATGTTTTCATTTTCTTTTTCCTGTGTACGGCCTAGTACAGGCCTCACATGATTATAAATTCATAAATCACTATGATGGAATGTCTTAACTTGGATTTCAATCTATTTTGAGACTCCTTTGGTTGTTTCGGTGAAAGAAAAACTCCATTCTTCATGATCAGCCTGTACAGACCAGCAGGGTATGAGTTTTACTTTAATTTAAAGATGGAGCCTTTCCTCCTACTGTGGTGACCTGTGATTCGGAGGAAAGGCCTGTAATATGTTGTTTTCAAGTTTCATGTTTCTTTTAATAGTGGTAAGGCATCTATAGGGCTGGTGATGTTATCTTAGGCTGAGAATGTGAGTTTTTGGCATGAAAAGGAGGAACCAAAGTGGTGTTTTTGAGATCTAATGAGGCTAAAGGCCTACTGAAGGTTTATTTTGTTTTTGCAGACTTTGACAAACTTATTTGATGCTTTGGTGAGGCTTGGAAGGCCTTGGAGTTGTGAAATATAGAAAGCCCTAGATATTTATGAGCAAATTGAGGGTTTTTGTATTGGAAACCTATTTGAGCATGCAAGGTCCTAAAACCTGGAAAATCTTTTGTTTTGAGACCTAAGTAAAGATTGTTTTTGGATTTGGGGGTCTGCTGAGAAGTGAGAAGGTTGTGTGGGGAATTATACCCGATTGAGTGACTTTGATATGCTACAACCTGAACAATGTGAATTTTTTGAAAGAAGAGGTCCTAATGAAATTGTAAATAGAAAATTTGTTTGTAGATTGGAGTTTTGTGTTTGTGTGTTGGAGGCCTCCCCCTACTGCATTAGGAGTATATTCCAATTTTTTAGAGACATGTATGGAAAATTTGGGAGCATAGACAAGGAAATCAACTATTTTGTATAACTTTTTGACAAAATACCTCAATGAAAGCTTTGGAAGCATACATAAAGAAAGTCAATTGTTAAATTTAACAAAATGCCTCAAAGAGATGTGGTTTAAAAATGTAATAGAAAAGTGTATAGAATTGTGTAATTTAAAATGTTCATTGACAACCTAAGGTTGTAACATGACAAACAAACAATTTGATCAACATGGAATAAGAAAAACAACAAAAATGAAAGCAATCCATAATAGAATGAAAGAAAATATACAAAGACTTCACATACCTAAAAAACCAAAGTTTCAAATGGAGGAGTTCTACCCAATTATGTAGCCTTTGCTTCTTCTTTCCTTAAACTCCTCAAAAATTTGACTTTTTCAAAAGCTTGTTCCCCTCCAAACTTCAATTGTATATCAGTTATCACTGTAATTCAAACTTGAATTGATATTATATGCCTTTCAACATGAAAACTCTGCTATTTCATGCAAAGGTGATGGAAATATCATGAAAAAGGTGGTGGAATCTATAAATCATGCATGCACACTTCACTCAGTCACCAAAAAGTTACTTTTTGTCAGAGCACGCGTAGAACCAGGAGAATATGCAGAATGTGGGCCGACATCATGGGTATATTGTGTTTTTTTACCATTTTTAGTGCAATAAAAAATGCACTCGCGTTATAACGCGAGCACGTTATTTCTTGCTAAAACGATCATGTCTCTACTTATTCATAACGCACTCACATTATAATAAAGTTGGTTTTTTTAAAGATTTATAAGGTAGATTTATAGGGTTAAGGGTTAAGGGTAGAGAGGAGAGAGATAGAGGGAGTGAGTAAGAGAGAGAGATACCTAAGAGAGGGAGAGACTTGAGAGAGAGAGAGAGGAAGGGAGTGGGAGAGAGATAGAGGGGGAAGGGCCAAGGGTAGAGGATTTAAGGGTTTAGGGTTTAAGGGTTACGAGTTTAAGGTTTATGATTAATGGTAGAGGAGAGAGAGAAAGAGGGAGGGACTGAG